>CM050411.1:16400379-17600379 GCA_027580255.1 Therioaphis trifolii
CGGACGTGTGAATTTAGATATACAATGTAATGTAAATTAAACCGACATTTCCGGCAACTCGAATTAAACACACACACACACACACACAAATATTACATTTTATGGTGTTTGAATATTAGTTCCTAACCTAAACGATTTAAAATCAAACGCGTCATTTTCTACGTACGTTGCGCTGGCCCCGCCTAGTACGAAATTCTACATTTTTTTTCACAAATTTTTAGCACATAATTAGCATGAATTTGCACGAACAAATTCAGAATTCGCATGCGATTTCTTAAAATTCTAGATCTAAATTACATGATGATACTATACACAATATAGTGTATCTTTATCCTTCAATGAAAACATAAAATGCAGTATTTACTGATCTGTATTAACGGGTAAAACCGCAAAAACGGAATTTGCGCTCAAAGTTCTGACATGCGAATTCCGACGATGGTCGTGCACATTCATGCTAATTATGTGCTAAATATTAGGATATTCTGATCATGATTTAATAAAATGTTTCGACTGGGGGGCTGCGAAACGTTGTGCCAGCCCCACCCATCGTAATTTTGATCAAGAATTTTAAGAAATTGCATGCGAATTCTGAATTTGTTCGCGCAAATTCATGCTAATTTTATGCTAAATATTTGTGAAAAAAAAATTAGAATTTCATACTAGGCGGGGCCAGCGCAACGTACGTTCATTTTCTTACTGTTCGTACGCCGTGGCGTAAAATATCTTTTGATAAATAATAATAATAAATGTATAATATGCTTTTTACCAGGTATATACGACGAGATTATAGTGTTTTAGGCGTAAAAACTTAAACGTGATTTTTTTCTCTTTTTTTATGTTTATTACACTGTTATTACTTATAGTTCTGTTATTATTATTATTAATTTTTATTAATGTTTTGTTCCTACACGGCACTCAATATCTTGACGTGGTCTTAACGGCTGCGAACATAAAATATTATTTAATCGACGACCATGTCAATGCTGTGTGGGCATTTTCCGCACTAAATATTGGTGGCGGTACACTTTCAATAAAACGATTATTACTGTAATTTGCAAAACCTACGAAATTATCGTGCCTACCATAGAGGTCTCGTGCGAAATAGGAATTTCATTTCTACGCGCACAGTTATTATCCACCTTGGCAAAACCGCGGTCCGTCATAAATCATAACCGATGCAATTGCATGGTAAATTTGTAAATTGCAGTATGCACAAAATGCAATGACCTTGTAACAGATTCCACAGTCTGATTAAACTCGTATAGATTGCTGTCAATTTATTTTCTATGAGAATATAATATTTATATATATATATATATATGCTCGTTTAATGTTTTTTATACGAAGTTTTATTAAATTTGAACCGTTTGGTTGGCAATTCTGCGTGATTCGTGGTCGTTTACCAAAACCCGTGTAAACGTACGACGCATGAATTCAATTTGTATTTTTGATTTCGGTTAACGTTTTTTCTTTTTCTTTTTTTTATTATTTCAATACCTTTGAACTGTTCTTGCTCGTACAAGCCTTTTCGTCGACTTGTTTGTCACATGAAATAAATCTCGACTCCTGCGATCACTTTACACGTCTCGTGCGAGTCGGTCGCTGTTTGTTTTACAAAATATATCAAAAACGTTTTCAACGGTAAACGTCGTGTAGACCAACGCTGAGATTTACACATCTCGACGTGAATCCATCACAGGACGCCCGCGCGGTTATGATAATGTGCAGCGTTTAAATTTCAATCTGTCTCGTCGATTCGCCTGCAACGAGAGTCTCGCGCGTACGCGAATCGATTCGAAACAGTGGCGCAACAAGACGGGAAAGGGCCCCGGGGTAGTAAATAAATTAGGCCCCTTAATTCTATCTAAAGGAAAAACCACATTATACGTTATATTATTGTCGTTTAAAATATACATACCTCTATAAAACCATTAATGAAAATAATTGATACTCTTATTAATTAATTTATTCTACCGAATCAAATAAAATAAAATAAAGTCTATCAAATCAAATTTATAATCTTTTACGCGAGCATTAATATTAGTAAAGTGATCTATCACTTCGCTTAAATTCAATTTTGAAGCTGCCTTGTTTTCAACCGCAATCAATGATAAATATCTGAGTCGATCTTGCCCGGTTCTATTTCTAAGATAATTTTGGATTATTTTAAGTTTGCTGACGGATCTGTTATATAGGCTACTTAGGCCATTTTAGGATTGTTATTTACGCGGCGATTTCTATGTACGTTCCGATCGTTTTTAATATTTACAAACCTTGGTGGCCGTTGTGCGATAACATTATTCCGTAGTCGAACACCGATCATTGCATATTTTCTGTATTTATAGGCATACAATATTCATATATTGAATCTCACACGAAAAAAGTCAATCTTCCAGAACATATTCACACATCACTCAGCAACCGTCAAGAATCTTCAAAATCCCTTATCGAATCCATCAATTCTTCAAAATCATTTACCAAAATTTAAAACAAAACAATGTATATAAACCATTTAACCTACAATGTAACTATACAAATTATTAGCAATGTAACAATAAAAAATTTTCTTGTACATTCCGATGGCCTATGTTGCCGAGGGTTGGCCTTAATAAAAAAATAAATTAATAAATGAAAAAAATATTCATATCAAATTTCTAATATTCAATTATCACATTAAAAATATCCAACCAAACAACAAGATTATAGAAATAAATACTGTCAAATGGGATTTAAATATGATTTTCTAATTATTATTTCTGTTTTGAATGCATTTTATTACAATTTTTACAATTGATTTGCAATAAGTAATAATTTTCTTAATTGATTCTTTACAACAATGGTTGTAGTATATTTATTCAATGATTGGTTATTCATTTTTAAGTAGAATATTAGAAATTTTAGGAATTTGACTAGTGAAAATATTTGAACCATCTTTTTTTTCAGATTCCATTGCCATTCACTCTGAGATCAGCTTCATCTGTCATGATGAAAGAATTTGAATGTCAATGTACCTCGGAATACGGTGTTCAATTCAAATATCATTATCATACAAGTAATTTACGTATGATGTTTCCTTTTATAATAATTGATATATTAAAGATCATTTTTTCAATATCACATTCATTTTTTGTAGTATATTTATGGACATTGTATAAACTGTATCTACGAATAACTTTCATCACATTAAATGTTTTAAAATTTGGAAGAATTATTTCTTTTTTTTTTCTAAATCTAAGCACTGCCCCGCTTTGCCCGATGATAGCTACGGCACTGATTCGAAGACGTGCAACGCAGCAAAATGTTTTACTCGTGACGTCCGTCAACGCATTAGGTCTTGACCGCGCGCGGCGTCTCGGTAAAACCGTATATCTTCGTCCGAGAGGGAATAATGCGAAACAACGGTTCTTTTTAACTTTTCGTGTTTGCACAATCGCATACACAGTGCACGCGCACGACCGCGACGACGACGACGACGACGACGACGTACCGTCGAAACGATTATCGATTCCGAGGACTGTGGACGTTTCCAGTACGGGCAGAGAGGTATTGATGTATTTTATACGTCATGTGCCGCGGAACGTCGTCGGTTTTGAAATCGACGGCGAATGGTAATCGCGTATTTTCGTCCGCTTGCGTTTATCACACGCCGCCGTATAAATTAAAGTTTTAATATTATACGTCAAATAATAAATAACTACGCACGCATCAGGGACGCAAAACTACAAGGTTTTTTTTTTTTTTTTTTGTGTTCGTTCGTGATGCTTTTCCGTATATGAAAAATTTTCTTAAAAATCACGGCCTTATAAATTATTACCTCGGACCAAGGTTCATCGCAGTAAACGTATAATGTGAATTTCGCATAGAAAACGTTTCGTATTTCAAATTTTTCCCCGATACATGTACGTTTTTTTTTTTTTTTTTTTATATGAATTCATAATCGGTATTTCTGTACGACGACTATTACGTGTGTAACCATATAGGTAAACGCATTCGCCTCTTGAACGCATAATATGCAGTTACGACCATCGAGTGTTTTTTTTTTGTTTTAATTTAAATTTTACAATGTTTTCCCTGTGCGCCTTCGTATACGCGTTCTGCGAATAACTCAAACGGTCGGGATCTCGATTACAATCAATTAACCGCGTGTAGTCGTTTTCGATCGTTTTGAGTTTTAACTAAAATTAATTTCACGTACGGCACAAAGTGTACCTACGTATGAATATTTTCAACGCTCGGCTGTTCTTTTTTTTTTTTAATAATAACAATAATAATAATGATAATCATTAAAAGCTGGTAAGTGAGATGATGGTGGTACAAGTTCGTCCTTCGTCCCTTTGGTCCTCGGACGAGATATTGGTGATGAATGTATTAAGTTTTAAAGAAATGATGACTCATTTTTTTTAGTATAAAACGATTCTGAGCAAAGCTTCAGTGTAATATACGTAATATATTATTATTTAAATACTGTTTACGTATTTTACGGTTATTTGTATAATTTTTTAAATGCTTGGAAAAAAAATCTTGATTCACGATTATTGATATTTTTTCGGTATTGATAGTTTAGTATAAGAGTGAACTTGTATTAAAATTTCAGAACTTTCTAACGAATACTCAATATTTCATTAGAAATAAACTTAAAAGAAATCAGACAATATCGTAAAAAATCGTATAATAATTTATTAAAGTGTGTATATAAAAAAATCCTGAGTCACAATTTTTGAATTTTTGTTAGGATAGTCAGGTAGGTATATGAGTAAGGTCATATTAAATTTTCAGAACTTTTTGTCAAATATTTAAAATTATATTACATAAAAACTTTCAAAAATTTGGTAAATTCTATATTTAAGTCAAAAGTGCTATAATTTTTCTCAAAATGTTGTCCAATATAAAAAAGTATGTATTTGATATTGGATAAAATTTTCAAGTTTTTAGCTTCAATATTTTTCGATTTATGACTAAATACCTAAAATCTGAACGGTGAAAATCTCGTTTACGGAGGATTTTTACCGATTTTACCGTTTTTACTCAGTTTTTCGATCGTTATTCTTGATTACTGGAAAAACTATGGAGATTTTGGAAAATTGACCTCTCTAAAGTACCATCTCAGTTCAATTTCGAATCTAAAGAGTTGCTGGACGAAACTTTTGGACATGGATTTCTATACGAAAAAGTGTTTACAGAAAAAAAAATAATAAAAAAATAAAAAAATAATAAACATCATTGTAAAACCATAAGATCCTCCGCTTCACTCAGAATCTAAAAAAATAAACATCATTGTAAAACCATAAGGTCCTTCGCTTCACTCAGAATCTAAAAGAAAAAACAATAAACATCATTGTAAAACCATGAGATCCTTCGCTTCACTCAGAATCTAAAAAAAAAAAAAGAATAAATAAAGAAATAAATAAATAAACGTCGGACGTGTAGGCACGTACCTATACACGTAGATGTTTCTCGAACCATGCCAAAAAAAAAAAAAACACAAACGAATCCGCGACGACCGCACATATCAGATTTATTAAATTAGCGCGAAATATAAATTATGCCGCGTATCTTCTGCAGCGGTCGTACACGCGACACGCGCGCACGCCGTGTCCAAAATAATACACGTATTAAAACTTGATATCTACCAGACGGTTAAATATAATACCGACGAAAACGCCGTGTGCGGAATGTGCACGCTTAAGCGTAGTGTTGTTACAGTGACGAGAGTGTACGGGTAGGCGGCACGCATATTGTACGTATATAATATATCATTATGGTCCGGCGCGACGCCCGACCTCAGTGCGATATTTCGCTTTCGTGCGTGCCGTGGCGAAAATAGAAATTCGATATATATTTTCTTCGCCGACTATATGATGTAATATCGACTCGGCGAAATCTTTTGCCGCGCAAAATGGACCGCAGTTGTGTAACGCGCAGCGATCATCGTCTCTTTGTCCGATTTTAAGAATAGAAACCGCGAAACCGAATTTTTCGTTATCGCCCGACAGAGGAGAAAATTAAGATACAATAACTTCACTCGAAAATCAACAATTTTCTTTCGTCGTTACCTATATTTATATTGCTGACAATTTTAGATTCTGAACGGAGCAAAATAAACATCCATACGTATTGGTTTGACAGTGAGGTCGCATCCGAGTTGGGTCCCAAATTATTTTAGATGATACTCTAGTTGGGTCCCGAATTATTTTCGATACCATATTAGTCATTAAATACTACACTACACTAGGATTACCATATTTAATTTGGCGAAAACCGGGACAAACTTCTTTTGGTTTTTTTTTTTTTTTTTTTTTTATTGATTTTTTGATTATACAATATAATTTTTAGCACACATTATATAGATAATAATTAAAAATTTATGGAAGCTTCGAAAATTAAAGAATATATAGCAAAATATAAAATTTTTAATCTTTGTCCGGTGTGTTCTCCATCGACAGAAAAGTCTGAGTTGTTTGATACTTTTTTAAGCAATGTTTTGTTGGCAAGTATTGACTCATAAAAATCGACAACAAGACATGTCAAAACTTGTATTAATTATTAATGAAGCCTCAACTGTACTCACGTCTAATTTATTTCGTGATTTTGTCCATGTGCTGTTCATTAATGAAAACACGCGTACCACTGCTGCATATGAACCAGGTAATGAGAAAGAAAATTCAACAACTATTATTAGACAACTATATCTTGTATGTTTGGTCATAATTATCTCAGATCTTACTCGTTACCTTTTTCCATCAAATGTCTAATAAAAGATGTACATAAATTATTGAAGTCTCATTCCGGGACAATGTGCTGTCTCGAAACACATTATCGGGACACCGGGACGCCATACTCAAAACCGGTATTGTCCCGGCCAAACCGGGACGTATGGTAACCCTACACTACACTAACATTTTCCTTTCCATTCAAACTAAGGACTTAGGACTGTCTATGATCTATTTTTGACCACAGGTATGGTTAACATTTTTTTTTTTTTTTTTTTTAAACTTATCTAAAATAAAACTGATAAATATTTTGATGTGATGTGTAAAACATGGGTTTTAAAATGTGAATGAAACTCAACCTTTTCACTCAACATCAAATATTTGAACCTTCCATAGTGCTGAATACAGAACACTCACTGTCAATATGTAATTAACTACTAACAATAAATTGTCGTCAGATAACTTGGCAAAGCGGTTGCGGCGTAAGACCGGCGTTTGTCACGTGCTGGGTATTTTATTATGATAGATGTTGAAATAAATGAATTTGTCAGCGATTGTAATAATATGTAAGTGACAAAATTATCAGATATCGATAATCGCGTCATCTGGAAAATATTCTGCCATCTTGTCGTCGCCAGATAACTTCGGCTAAATATTTTTAGATATTAAATATAATACGGGACCTAACTCGTATGCTCCGAGACATAAATCCAAAAATAATATCTTTAGAAACGTCTAATTTTCAATAAACATTAAAAATACTCTTAAGCGTACTAGCTAAATGTTTCAAAACATCTGTTTACTTTTGAGTAAATTTTGTTTGTGTACAAAAATATTTTATTCTTTAAGTTCATATTTTAATGAAATAACAACCTCGAAATTCTTATACAACCATATTGAAGTATAATATTTTACGAGTATGCAAAAAAAAAAATCTCAAAAAATCATTAGTCAGGATTTTTTTTTTATTTTAAAGTATTTCATAAGGATCTTGACGAGATCGACAATTTTTACTTTGAATTTCTATTTTAAATGTGTATAAAATATAATTTGATAATTTGTATTTTTTTATAAATATATATTTTAGGAAAAATAACAAATATTAGACTAAAAATGGTGAAATATAATATATTAAACTAAAACGTTACTCAGAACGTTTGATTGCAGAAATGATTTATCTTTCCTTTCAAATTAAACACACAAATAGCAATTATTATTTCCGGTCTCAGTATCGAAAAACTAGACAAAGGACGACATTCCGCTTATACTATTTTACCGACTACTTTGTATATTTATAGCCAATAAGACTTTATAGTACATAATATTAGAAATACATTCTTATCAATTATAACAAAATATGCCAATCAATCGCATATGTTATGCGCATTATGTCAACGTGTATTGAACTACAACTTTTTTTTGTTAATAATGAAAAAATATCATATACATTACACTGGTATAAATTAACCAAAGTAAACTGAATTTCACATTTATCTTAAAAAAAACTTAATTTTTATTTTTATCCAGATTGATTTCTAAAAGAATATTACAATTTTACTTAATTAATACTTACACATAATAATTATAGACTTAATACAAGTTTAAAAAAAAAAAAATGTTTTGATGTTTTCACGTAAAAAAATTTTAAATTTTTATTGTAAAGGTCTGAAAACTGCCATGATGTTACTCTTCGCGTACTTCACTAACTGAACAACTGACACTGAAAAAACCTCATGAATTGACAGACATTTTTTTTTTTTTTAACATTTTAAGGTAAAATTTTATTTTATTCATGTTTCCTAGAACTGAAGTTTTGCTCAGAATTGTTTTGCTTAAGAAATTTTTTATCTTTTCTTCAAAATGCGATATACCCATGCATAACATCTTGTCCGTGGAACAAAGAACATTTGTGGTACGAAGTTAGTCGGACTTTTTTAAATTTAAATTTTAGTATGATCATAATTTTTTTAGAGCATCTATTAATCGACGTAAAAGTATATTTTTTAAAATACATTTTTTTTTAACCTAAAAATTGGTAACGGTCCATATGCGGGACGGGCATCAGTGTTATACAAATATATTTATACAATATAATAATCACTATACTACGCCTCAGTTAGGTCAATTTTGGATTATAATTCAATAATCTGGTCTCCTTACGCATCTGGTCCAATTCATTCGCTTGAGGTAATTCAAAATTGCTTTTTGAGAATTATAAGTATTAAATGTAATATTCAACGTTTGCTCACACTTCGTATGAACCATTATTATCATATTTAAACATTGATACTCTTCAGGTCAGAAGGGTTAAACATGACATTTGTTTTATACATAAACTTTTAAATGGTTGTGTAAACTGTTCAGATCTATTGTCGAATATTTCTTTTTAGTTCCTGGTCATTATTTATTTTTATAATTTTATTATTATTATTTTTTTTTTCAGAAGGCAACATTCAACTTCTCCACTCCTAGGCGTAGACCGGAGAAAAAATATTTCGTAAATTTCGCAACCGCCAACCGGTTTTTCGTAGAAACGATATTGTTTTATTTATTGTGCGTTAATGCGTTCGTGTGCGAATAAAAATAAACACTGTACTGTATCGATTACTCTGAAAATATCACGTACGCATGCGTGTACGTAGTTCAAAACAATTCAACCAGTAACGAATACGTAACTAAATATTTTAATAACGCAAACGCGACGGGGGACGGGATTATTGCACGACACGGGCTAGAAACGAAATAGGAAAAATTATACTTTGCGAATAAGATACTATGTACTTACCAACCAGTAACTCAATATCGTAGAACGAGCAAAACATTATAGGTAATGAAGTGAAAATTCCATAAAAATGTAAATTGTCCAACGTGGGGCTCGATTTTCGTGCACATCACGGCGGCGTAAACTAGTTTGTACTTAACCGAACGTACGCTATTTGAGGAGGTCGCGCCGATGTGTTGGCAATTGATTTTTTTTTCTCACAACTCGTCCCACATCCTCGCACATTATAAATTCAACGCTTTAATTTATATATATATAATTGATCGATGCAAACACGGCGGGAGAAATTACTTTAACGTAGTAGGTCTTTTTTATTAGCATTATTATTATTGTTTTATATACACAAGAGTATCTCTGTTCAGAGCAATACTTTATCTTCGCGCCGTATATTCCCGAGTGAAATTTCGTTCGACGCACAGAGTAAACAGAAAAAAGAAGAAGAAAAGTCGAGAATAATTTCCGTAAAAAGAGACACGCGTTTATACCTGCACAGTAACACGCATACACGTACATACACGTACATCATAATAGTAGCGAGAAATTATTATTATGTCTGTTATGCCCTCCGCGTGTACAGCACTTTCAACTTTGACTGCGGTACAAATATAAATCACATTGTAAAACAAACACACGAACAGATGTAAATGCTATTTTTATGTAAACGTGTTGTTGCGAATTAAATTTTCACAGTCCGACGATTATCGGGTAAAAAATCGTTCCCCAACACGATTGTGTCGACGCAATGGATTATAAAACGTTTTAAGGCACACATAATAAATCGCACAATCGCAACACACGTATATAGGTGCAATTAATTTGTATTACGCTTTTCTACTCAGATACGTTTAAATTACGAAATACCTCTAGATACGTTAGAACCCCTGTTGACCAAACTTTGTGGTTTTTTGAAAAAAAAAAAAGAGAGAAATAGAAATTTTGGTAAAAAGAGAAATTTTGTTTTGCCGACTTAAATACTCGTTTTTTCTGTATGAAATTCATGAAAATAGTGTAATGAAATATAGGTACGGAAATCGTAACAATAATAATAAAATAATAGTCATAAAACTATGGTGTGAATACTTGTGTGACGTATGCACCGAATCAGTGGTGGTTTTTAGGGGGGGTGATAGGGCGATCGCCACCCCTGGACCTTTTTTTTCAGTGGAGTTATACTCGTTTGGCGTGTACCGTACACCGTATTAAATATATTATTTTCCAAGTTATAATTGATTTTTTTTTTTTTATCACAATGAAACACTGATATTATGTGAATTAATAACAACAGAACATTGTTGCCAAACTAAATATTTCCATAATTATATTATCTATTTGCATGGTTTTTTATTTATTAAAATTATTACACTGAATGCATTTAAAAGCAATGACAACTGCTTTTAAATAATTACTTAATTATTATTCATTATCCTTTAGATTTCAGTAAAATTTACAGAGACTGTTTTAGAATTCATTAATTTGTAGTAAACAGGTAAGTGAAATTCAGAGTATCTTAATGAAGATTCCATTAAAACTAAACTTTTTAAAATATGAAATTAAAAATCAAAGTCACTTGTCATTTATGATTGAACCTTATCACAAATGTAGCCTTTATTTATATTTGTGAGAGTAAAAAATTTGTGGGAACATACAAATACTTAAAAATCGCCCTCCCCCCCCTTGATGTTTCATCTAAACCGATAGCTGGTATCGATAATCGTGTAAAATACGATCGATTTAAGTGGTACGATATAGGCACACGGTCGTGTTTATACTTTATACTCACATACTATATCGGATTGAATAGCGCGTACTTTAAATTCGGTACGACAGAAACGTTTCCGGATGAAAATTTCACGGTTTCGTGAATAAAGTAAAAAAAACGTTCGTCGCGTGCAGCGTTTTGTCCGGTAGAAAAGTTCGCCGAACAGAAATTTCCACAACGTAAATCATACGCTATCGACGATCTAGGAACTACGATTTCGTCTACGGTATACGCGTATCGCGTATAATTTATGTACACATGACATCAAACGTGTGTGTACAATAAAGCGAGTGCGGCGCGGGCGCGTGCGCAGAAAAAAAACTCCGGAGAGGGTTGCACGCGAGCTTACGCTTTCGCAACTAAACCTTTTTTTTGAGTGACTGGGAAAATTTCGCCCCCTCCGAACACCCCTCTCCCGTGACGTTCATTATCGTAAGCGCTCGTGGAGACGCGCGGCACCGGGTGGATAAAATCGTGCGCCGAGGGGTGATTTTAGAATCGGCCCGGGGAAAAAAAATGATCAAAAGGTCTATTGTAAACTCGGCCCGTGTTTTTTTCGGGTAAAAATAATTTAAGCGTTACCTCGGCCCGGATAAAAATGTACATGCAATTTTCTTACAATATTTTTAAGAACCATTTACCCAGAGGACACCACGAGGAGCCGATTCTCGTTATTCTCCAAAAATTATTTTCATTGTCATATTATTCGTATTAATCGTAGTATAAAATTCGTTATATAATCAATGTTTAATGTATTTATGTGATTTTTTTAAAAGTAAAAAGTCATGTGTTTAACGTGATTTTAACGAATTCACTCACTGATATTTCGTTATTTTTATATTTTGTAAGTAATCTTTCGAAGAGTTCTCTTTTTTTTTTTTTTAGTATTTTGAAATTGAAATAGTGCATTTAGGCTGTTAGTTTTAATGTACATTTCTGTTTGTAGTTCTTTTAATGGGGTTTGGTAAATTGGGTCCCAAATGACCTTATCTCAGTAAATTGGGTCCCGGAAAAAAAGGTAGTAGGTAAATGGAGTCCCGGAAAAAAAATTTTTCTTTAGCCATTATAGCTAACCATATATTTTCCGTTTTCTAAAATTTAAGAAAAACACTTAACACAATAGCTGTATAACTGTGAAATAGCCCAGATATCGTTCGTGTGTCTGTGGGAAATCACCATCAAAATCGATGATAACCAATACACAATATGACAGACCTATAAGATGTACGCGTGTATACGCTCATGCTCGTATTTACGTATTACTTAAACTTAATCAAAGTTTCGACGTTGCGATATCTCGTTTTTGGAGAATCCATGGTAAGAATAGCACGCAAACACACACACACACACACACACACACACACACACACACACACACACACACACACACACACACACACACACACACACACACACACACACACACACACACACACACACACACACACACACACACACACACACACACACACACACACACACACACACACACACACACACACTATTTTATGTTTATCATTTTTTTTCAACAGCTAGATATGGGTAAGTCGGTTTATAGCCGGGACTCAACTTATCTACTACCTTTTTAGTTCCTTGGGGTGTCCTTCATGTGACATACAAAAATTATCAAAATTTACAGAGTTCACGGAAAATTTACGTACATTTTCCTCGGTAAATTACCAAAAAAAAAAAAAATTACGTAAATTTTACATCTACACACCGCAGAACCCGCGGTTTTCGCGAGTCGCCTCGCGGGGTTTCAACTACGGTTTATCGTTTCGTTTAAAATCGCGTGCACACGCCCCGTGGCCCGCAGTTATCTCGTCCGCGACGAACTGTTCTCTGCCGTCGGCTTTTAGTTTTTTTCGTACGCTCCGAACGTAAAAAGCGGTTTGTACGGATTTGGCGTCGTGTGATTTTCGCGAATCACAAATTAATAAGCATTCGGACGAGACTCGCGTGGCGTACACGACGTGGAGTGCGAGTGTGGAGGAGTGTTTGTTCACAGCTCACCCCGTTGCGTACTGTCCCACTTCAGCAGGTCCGTGTGACTCGGGTCGCGTCGAGGAACGACGCACGTGGCCCGAAACGTCATTTTACGCGGCCAAAAGATAGACTTTTTTTTTCTTTCTTTCTATTCTAACGTTTTTTTTTTTTTTTGATTGAACTATTATCTACATACACTGTTGAATATTAATACAGAGTTACAATTTCAACGTCGCGACGTTTTCGGCTAACCTCCATATGCCTGACCCACAGGTGTTCGCTGTTTATTCGTTTTATTTTCATCGTTTTTTTTTTTTCATCATTTTGATTCGTTTACACGCGTAATAATTTTTTATGCGGAATAATATTTGCAGTTTCACATTGTAACGTCACGCCGAGGTGTAAGACGGCTCGAACGCTCGAATCGCTCGTCATCGATTGTTTATTCTACGAAATTATAAAACTCGATCAATAACCGTCGTTTCATCAAATTAAATTCTCAGTCCATCTCGAAGCCATCCGCCCTGAAAACGGTTCCGGGGACGCCGCCGCCACGCGGGCGGGTCGTAACCGACGGAGGGGTCGTGACGCACGTTACCGTAAACCCAGTGCGATTCGGTGCGGTATTCGAGACGCCTAACCTAACCTAACCATATTCGGCTCATCTAGCAGAACCGCGGTATACCGGAGGGCAATTACCGCGGTATGCGTACCCGTGTGTACGTCGCCGACACGAAATTCCATCTTTTTCTCTCTCTCTCTCTCTCTCTCACTCTGTAGGCGTGTGGCAAACAGCCGCGCGTGTCGTCGTGATCGTCGAAATCACCAGAATTCACTTCGTCTATTTTATACGCCCGTGTGCGTACGCCTCCAAAGTCTGGGCACATTCGAATCGTATCGGCCGTCTTCCGTTTCATCTGCGTTCGCGTTTTTGTGTCCTTCCGCCGCCAACTCGCATTTTTCCGCGCGTTTATCCGTGCCGGCCGCGAGCACGAGTTGTTATCGGTCGTCTGCTATCTCGGACACGTGATTATTATTTTACTCCGGGCGAGGACCTTTGGGGTTTTCTCTTCGCAGTCGTTCCGTAATCGATTTTATCGCGTCGACACCGTTACCTCCGCTTTCGGGCATCGTCGTTATTGTTTCCGCGATCCCGTCGTTTAGTCCTCTCGTTCTCTCGACGGCCCGCTTCGTTAGCGTTTTCTCGACACTTTTTTCCCCGCCCGCTGATCTCCGTCGGCGTCTCGTCGGCTCGGCTCAGCGCCGCGTTTACCGGGCGTCTTTGCCCTTTGGTCCGTGCGACCGTCCTCGTCCGTCTCTCTTTAGCCGCGCAGTCACGTCTGTTGTTGTCCGGGCGAAACGACGCCGTTGCGCCGATCGCATGTGAAAAGTCTCGGTATCTTCGAGCGGACGTCCTGTTATCGTTACGATAGATCACGTCCTGGTTTGCCGTAGCGTTGTGCTTCGCGCGTGTGGAATTTTTCCCGACCACAGACACGTACACGCCACCGCCAGGCACGTAGCTAGAATTACACCGTTGGGGTGGCTCGATTATGGCCGACATTTTTCTCGAGTGGCCAACATTTACTCACCGCCCCTCTCCCCCTCTGGAAATAATTCAACAAAAAGTGAGTATACGAAGGGCAACAATTCAAAACGTGGTATTGTCAAAAATTTAAAAATGAGATAAAAATCGATTTTAATGTAAAAAAAAAAAAACACGAGGAATTCAAATCTGGCCTTAAATTCAATTTATATCGATTATTTCTATGGAAAAAATCGATTTAAAACTGCCATTCAATTCAAAACGTGGTTATTGCCTATTTTTACATCAAGTCAAGACGTACGTGATGTGCGCTCTCCGGTAATCCAATATGTACCGACGCGTACTCGCACACACGCACACACACACACACACGTACGATCGCATCACATGATACACTTTTCGAACGTGCGCACACTACTCACACCGCATACATACGTATATATTATTTCGGAAAGTCGGAGAAGGAGAGAGAGAGAGAGAGAGAGAGAGAAAGAAAATGAGAGAATAAAAGACAGACAGAGAGATCACTGATAGCGGCGAGTTGTGCGAATTCACACGATAGTTTTTGGGTGTGGTCGCACGCGTATACTTATATATATATATATATATATATATATATATATATATATATATATATATGTAGGTATATACTTACGCGTATGTCATGATCGCGAGGCGGACGAGATCTCAAAGTCTTCCCGCGACACGCGTCCACCCGGGTCGTACGTTTTTAACCTCAAAGTGCGAGCTGCAGTTTCTACAACGAAACTTTCGCGATTCGAATCTGGGTGTACGTGACGTTTACGTAATACCAACAATAATAATAACAATTGTATTGTGTTATGTGTTTACATGTGTGTTGTTTTAATTATTATCACAATTGCAGATGTCCGCGATTTTACTCGAAAGACACAAATTTGTAATAGTAAAAAAAAAAAAAAAAAATGTTTAAAAAGGACAATTTTAAACGAATACGTCGACGTAATTCGGCCGTGCAATGTCTATAGTCTATACGAGTACGTATACAGTACTATGTATATAATAATACGTCTGCATGGTTTCGCACTAATGGTATACAACACCCTCTTATATGGTCTTCACGTCGTCGTCTTCCTCCATCTCTGGAACTGCGATTTCGCCCGCGCTTAAACTATTACATAATGTCGTAGTATAAATACACTTTGTTTTCGAAACGACACGAGACTTGTGAAATCCAATAAACGTTTGAAAACTTGCGTCGTACAATAATAATAATAATAATCGTTATTATTCCTTGATTGTATAATAATTGTATTACGTCGAATACGCATGCAGTGTACGTTTATTTGCGTTGACACGTCGTAATCGAATTGAAATAATATAATATGATACAATATATTTCGTCCGGAATTAGACTCGGCCGATAACACGTTATTACTAGGTATAGACCAGTGATGACCAACCTTTTTTCTTTGGCGGGCCACAAAGTGAAAAAGTACAAAAATTATTTTACATATTAGACTGGTTTTCATACCTTTTATTGCCTATTGAAAAGATTATGGATTGAGGTACACTTCGTAGGTACACATTAGTTCAATCAACTTTGAGGATATGAACATTTAAATTTCAACCAAATCTTTCATTTTTAGTTAGAAATACAAGCTCAAATTTCACATTAAAAAAAAAAAAAAAAAGTGTAAGACATTTTCATATAGTTTTTAGTTTTAACATTATCATTATTGTTGTATTTTTGAAATATTTATTTAAAAAAATTCATAAATTAATAGAAAAAATATTTTTTAATAATTTTACTTTTTTTTTAATCGTTTTTATTTTAGGAAATTCGTAAAGGGGCCACATAGAATACCTTCGCGGGCCACGGGTTGGGCACCAATGGTATAGACAAACGAAACGGTAATGTTTTTTTTTTTTTTTTTTGACACCCTTGACAGCGCCGTATGTCCGTGTCTATGAATATTTTTGGCAAATTCGACCAATTGATAAAACGTATTAATTGTATAATATCAATGTACTCCGATTAATATTATTCGTGTAAAACCATTCGCAAACACACTTAGACGTGTACGTGCGCAGGTGTTCCATGTTTATACTATGGACTCGACCCGACAAGTTTTTCGAAGGAGAAATCTAAAACTGACAATAATCTATGATGATTTCGTACTGTAGGGTCAAGGGTAACATATATGTGGCTGGGATGAGGAGCAACAAAATCATTCTGCAATGAACGTCTTTAGGTATACATATATATGCATAAAATAACTAAAGATTTTGAAAGAAACAAGTAGTAGTTGTATTATTGAATATTAATTTTTTTTGTTTTACGAGTTTAAAACATTTTTAGGATTAAAAAATACCTTTAAGCGAAACATTGTTATCATTCGAATTTATATATATATATATATATATATATATATATACATATAAAAAAAAATACTATTTCATAAATAGGGTATACCTATTCCTTTATTTTGTTATTTTTAGAACACAAACATAAAAACTCAAATATTAGATTCTGAACGGAGTGAAGAATGTATTGATTTTACAATGATGTGTTTTTTTTCTTTTTTTTTTTTTTTTTTTTTTTTTTTTTTTTGTTTTTTTTTATTTTTGTCGTCACGATTTGGGGCAGTAAAAATGCTTCGATTGCCTTATATAGCAACTTTTCTGAAAGGAAAGTGAATCTAGTTGGTACTTTGGGGGGTCAAAAGTTAAAAATTTTCAATATTTTTTTAACGCGCCGGGAAAAACCCTTAAAAATGAGGGAAAAACGGTATATTTTACGCAAAACCAGTTTTCGACTAAATCAAATTTTTTATTTTGCTATAACTCAAAAACTAATCGATGTAAATACTTGAAATTTTCACCAAATGTTTAGATTAGCGTTCTCTATACACCATTAAATTTTCAAAGTATTTTGACTTTTATTGAGCTAATTATAGACAATTGAAATTTTCAATTTTTTTAAGTATTTTTTTTTAAAATAACGATAAAATTTTTTTTTTTTGCCAGAAAATCTTGAAAATTTAATACAAGGTTTCTTATAAGTTGTTCCATAACTGATAAAAAAAAATCCAAAATCGTAAGTCACAATTTTTTTTTATAAGTGCTCAAAGTTCCAATTTATACGAAATATGTAAAAATTGCGAAAATTTGCAAATAATTTTGTTGTTGAAAAATCGTAAAATTTTTTTCTTTTATAACTAAGTTTTGAAAATTTGGTACAAGGTTTTTCATTAGTTTTTCTTCAATTATCTGCAAAAAAAACTCTACCGGATTCAGACAAAAAAATTTTATGAGTGTTTGAAATTTAAATTTTTACAAAAACACGTTAAACAACGGTTTAGCCTCAAACGATTTTTGCTATTTGTTTTTTTTTCAAAAAGTATAAGTTGTAGAAACTTGAAAATTTTATCAGTTGTTTATATTGGCATTTTCTTTATATAATTTTATTTTCAAAAGATTTCACTCATTTTTAATCAATTTATAGGCATTTGAAATATTCGATTTTTTTTATTTTTTTTTTTTATAAATTTTGATAAAAAAAATGTAGCTCGGACGAAATACTTGAAAATTTAATAGAAGGGTCCACATAAGTTGTTCTAACTCCCATTCAAAAATTATAAAAATACATAGGCACAATTTTTTTTTATAAGCAGTTGAAGTTCAAAAATCGACAAAATTTGTCGAAATCACAAATTATGTCGTAGTTGAAAATGTATAAAAAATGTTCTACTCAAAGTTAAGAAATGAAAATGTATTACAAGGTTGTTCATAAGTTTTGCTTGCAAAAAGTATAAAAAATCTCACGATCGGTTCAATGAAAACATTTTAACGGGCGTCTGAAACTGTAATTTTTACAAAAATTCAAGCGATTTACTATAAACATATTATTCACTGACAATTCATCTTCGTTCAGAATCGTTTTTTTTTTATAATATAAAATAATGTCCTAATCTATCCTATAATGCCTAATCTATCAATACATCTCGTGTATCCCACCCAACTCCTGTATCTCTACTCATCACCATAATCTTGTCCGAGGAGCGGAGCGACGATGGACGAACTTCCACCACCATTGTCTTACCGGCTTTTTTTTTTTTTAAATGTTAAGGACACCATATATAATTTTTCAAAATATTGGAAATATCCTGTCAAGAACTTTTAAACGGAGAAGTTGATTTAGCTTTATAAAATTTAAACTTTTAACTGTGCAAACAAGAAGTCATTAAAATATCTTATTCTATTTCGACTTCCACAACTAAATCAACTCGACCGACATCATTTTTTTTTTTTTTTTTTTTTTTTTATTTAAAATTGAACTGCTGTAATAACAAAAATCACGATATAATTATATTTGCAATGTATGTATATAGAGCATATATATATTGATGGAATTCATAATATTATTGGCGTTAAGAGCTGAATACCAAATGTTGAACGAAAAATCGTTTTAAATAACAATCACGTTTATTTAAAATATATCATACAAATAATATGAAATCGCTAATTTCATACCGACTTATAAGTTATGATGAAATGTATCGATTTTTTTTTTTTTTTTACTTGTGCAGGTATATTTCATTTTTTTTTTTTTTTTAACAACGAATATTATTTGTTTATTAATTTAAGCGCAATGCTTTTAGCTAAACAAGGTCAAGATAAATATATATTTATGTTTAATGTTTATATTTTTTTGGCCGAAATGTTGTCCGGCGTAAAATGTGTACGCGGCGTAAATTATGATCACAAGCAATCACAACTCGACTTAGCACTCTGAGCAGTGCTGTGCAACGTAGTTACTACCACTCTATACGTATGACATAGTATTAGTGCCATAGCAGTACGGTATATTAAATAACGTCGAAAATCGTGTTTTCCAAAAACGTGACACTTAAAAGTAATTACGTTCCGATATAATATATACGTGTGTATGCGATCCAAAAAATATGCAACGTGTTGAATGCTTACGGCTCACATCGGAACGATCGAGTTGGTTCATTTCGTGTACAGTTATTTCGCGCATACACATCGTCGGATGACCTTTACGAAATTCGTCAATGATTTCGTATTCAAATTACTACTGTACCCGGTGATAGACAATTTTTTTTTTTATTTATATTTCAATATGTTTGCGATTATTTATGGGGAATACGTTTTATTCGAATTTTTATTCTTAAATTTTGCATTTTAGTTTTTTTCCACGTATTCGATTAAGTGCTGCACGTCGTAGGGAACGACTAAATTGCAATAACATTTTTTTTTTAAATATTAACACACGGGAATTGAAAAATGACAAATACCATGAAAATATTACCTACGTCTTTATGAAAATCGCAGAAAAAATTCCACCTTCAAACTTCTAGGAAATCGTGTTATAATTTTTTTATTACGAAATATTAAAAAAAAATATACATATAAGCAATATTTATATATACACTGGCACATAATTTAATATTTATACTTATTTTGTAAATAAAATGATTTTGATCAATGATTTAATATTAATTTAATTTCGTATTTATTCATTTATCCAGTACATAAAAATAAAAAAAAATTTGACACTTTTTTTTTTTTATTTATATATAATTTCAAGATTATAAGAAAACGTATATAAAGCTATTTAAAAAATTGATTTACTCGTCATCGTTTTAAAACTGATGTAAAAATAAAACAAGAAATTTACGAAAAAAAGTGTTTGAAAATATTGTCCTTTTAATTTTCTATTTGCATTATACAATTTACTTTTTACATACTATATATTTAAGATCACAAGAGAAACAATAATGTTTAAAACAATCAGACGGTTATCAATAATTTAATTTCGGCGGCGTTCATACATTCGAAAATCAGAAACATAAAATTTAATCTCAGATTGTATTCGTCGAACAATAATGTCATATAATATACAATATACATAATATTATATAACCGTTCGATATCGATAACAGTAGTTATCGATTTTATAAAAATTGTAAATCTACCAGTGTGCGACCAAAATATATTTGAAACGGACTTTCGGCTCGAGTATTGCGGCCGCAATCAATATTGCACACTTCTATATTATAGTATTCACACTGGTTTTCCGACTCTGCAGCACAATAGGAAGTCTTACAACGTCGCGTACTTTACAACAGTGTGTTTATAGACGACGAACGCGCCAGTGTCTTAAAGGATAAGAATATTATATTGGCCAAACTTAAATAAATGGTATTGGAAAAAAAAAACGGTATTCATATTTTGTTTTGCCGTCGCCGGTCGTATCAACTGGTTCGGATTGTCTGCCCCGGCCGACAGCCCGGCCCTGCCTTGAAAAATCGCGTCCGTCACTTTCTCGTGTGTGCGTTTCAACGAGTTTACGCGAATCGATCGCGGTACAAAATATCTACCGAGTGCTTTTTTTGGTCGTATTTCGCTGACGTATATGGTTAATTATCGCGGTCGTAGGTAAATAACTCTTTTCGTAGTGATGATAACCGGTTCGGGTTATTGCGCGCGTGCGCGCACGTGTTCGTTTTCAATTATTATCGACGTCGTCGGTTCCAGTGTTTGCTGTCATATTTGGAATGTAAAATAAAAATAAAAAATCCAACGCCTCAGCGTGTGTTCCGGTCGATCGTTCTGTTTTTGGATGTTATCGCGTTCGTAATATCTTTCGGTAGAGTGCGTTATAATATCGGTTTTGGTGGACATTCCGCTTTACCGACAACTGGTATTCGATTCGCCACGACTACTGGATTATTTTGAAAAAAAAAAACGTATGTCGGTCAAACGGACAGGAATGGAAAACAGACCGAACCCGAAATTTTTATTTTAGATTCGAAATTTCCGTGCCGACGAACATGTTTATATGACATTGATATTCTCCAATGCCGTCGATTCGGCAATGGGATGGCATCATAACGGATTTTCGACAATTTTAATGCCGCTCGAATATCTGAACGTTTATATAAGGACTCTATACCAAAAGTAGACGTGCTGAACATTTCGAAATTCGGTATTAAAATTCAGTACTAAAATTCAGTACTGAAATTCAGTACTAAAATTTAGTACTGAAGTTCCAGCGCAGAACCGGCCAGAAAGGCGGAAATTAAAAAACACAAGGACGCCGCTGAGAGAATCTCCAGAACGTGTCAAACATTAAACTTGCGAACATTTTACGAACAACGTTTCACGGACGAGCTCATAATTTGTGAATACTAATGCAATTTTTCACATCATATATTTTTCTTCTGAATAGCAGTGTTTATTGTAACGGTTTACAGTATAAAGTCGACTCGTTAAAATGAAAAAATAATACGAAGACGCACGTTTTATTGCTTTTTTATTATTATTATTATTATTTGTTGGTTAGGTTATACCGAACGACTAATTTCGTGCGATTAATTTTACCACGACCAATCGAATAAGATTGCGACGTAACGCTAGTAGTTAATGCCTCGTATTAATTATGTTTGACCTCATGTTGATATTGTGTTTTCGTGCGGTTTTGTCTTTTTTACGCGGCGTCCGGGCAATAAATAAGTCCTAACGGAGATCTTTTTTCAAATTTAATTTCGTCTCGCCTCGCTCCGTTCTAAATTCTTCCGTAAGACCCGCGGTTCCCGGGAAAAAATACGTCCGAGTCGTCGCTACGGGAGAAAACTCGCGGTACCGCAACGTCGTGCGATCAAAGTGAACACTAACCGAGATCGTTCCGCGGTCTTCTCGGAATAATAATAATAAAATAATACCGCCCCACGAGAGATTAATACGTTATTACCCAACTTTAAAGTAGTCACCGTGCAAAAAGCGCACGCAGTGATATTATACTCGTCAAAACGTTTGGTCGATTCAAGTTATAATACTATAGATTTTTGACGCACAAAGTTTTCTTGACTTGCGATAATAATGCGGTTTTGAAACGCATATATATAGCTCTGATCCAGTTTTAAAACGAACTGTAACCGTAATAATATTACTTATGTATACGTTCGAGCAGGTGAAATTCACCGATAATTATTATTATTTAACCAGCGCCGCCGTCGCGTCTGAATTCGTCCGTTATACACGGCGCCGCGCCGAGCGATCATATAATTTTAAATTTTAAATCAGACGCGTCTGAATTTGTGGGACGCGAGCGTCTGAAATCGTACTCCATACGTATTTTCACACGGCGCACAGTGGGAGGAAATAGACTATTATCGCGACAAAAATAAAAATAACAATATTAAAATTATGATAATAATGCAATAAATACTAATTTATTATTAGCTATTTATCATAAATTAAGTTATAATCATACTCTAATTACGTTAATATCAATATTATTTTAAGCCTAAACAATACGCTATTAGAATAATAATCCTTATGCAGAGGTTTTCTTAGCGGTACGCACGTGTATAATAAATAATTGTTTTCCGTAATAAAATCTGTAATTTTGTTAAATTTGTTGTATTTATTTATTCAATACAATGGAAACTACTAGCCAAGGTATGTTGCAGTTAGATATAGTTAATAAAACCTTTAATTATCAACATTTCTTAAAATTTTAATTACGAAATAATGTAGAAAATCGTAATATGTAATAATTGAAATGAATTTAAAAAAAAGTAGCACAAATTAGCACTTTGATTTTCATTGTAATATTTTAGTAAACATATTATTTAGCAAATCTTAAAATATGGTCTGCCTAAATTCGCCTATTTTATTTGTACAATTTTTTTTTCATAGATAACATTACGTACCGTGATTTATTCGACGCGCTAAGAAATTTCCAACCACATTTAAAACCTTGTTCTTCGGATGCTCGTTTATTTTTATACAGACAAAAAATAAATTTCTCAATTGATGAAAAATATGAAATTATTTTGAACAATAAAATTCTAGGATTTGTAACTACGCTAAATCGTAAATGGGTAGCAGTAAACCGTACTGCAACTATATTTATGACTAAAAACGAAGAATGGTTAAATACAAAATTTGTTTTGTCACAAAATGAGAATGAACCGGTTGATTGTCGTGGTCGTCCGTCAAAGTCATTTTCAGATTTATCTGAAAGATCTAAAACTCGAAAAGTAAAATCATTAGTAGAGACAACTTCTCCAGAAAGATTATTACGGGCAACGAGGGTATCACTTTTTAAACAAGGTAAACACGAAGCAGCAGATTTGGTAAAACAGTCTATTATGATAAATTTTAACTTTATTTAGATAAGAAGTTCTATTTTTAAATATTTGATTAGGAATTTGTATTATTTTAAAATTTTAGTAAAACTTTTTTGATTTCTATAACATGTAGGTACATAATACATAATATTAAGATCAATATAATATTAATATGTAAAACTATAGTTAAGTTTTTATATGTTTTGTACATTATATACTTTCATTATAATTTGTCAATTGAAACCCAAAGTGAAAAAAAATATATTTTTACTAAAATATAATCAAATTAAATTTTGTCGCGGTAGAAGTTTATTTCCTCCCACTGTGCGGCGGGTGAACTACATTTTCGTACCGATTTCGTCACTGACGTCTGACTATAAACGTTTTTTCTGATTTTGCAGCCCGTAGACGTTTTTCAAATGATATGTCCCTGTGCACAATAATTGTTGTATATAAATAAACACTTATGTTTTTTCTGACTAACTTCGGTACAACCGAACAACAGTAGTCGCTATCATGGGCCACGGTGACAAGGACTTGATCTCACACACACACACACTCGGGTATATCAGTAAACAGATTTCCGTTAATTAAACATATATAATATGTGTGTGTATATTTGTACTTGAATCGGACAAGCTGCTATTAATTATCTGACGTACGACGGAAAAACGTACTAAAAAAAATAAATAAATAACTATAAACTACGATAATTTAGTAAAATCCAAGTACATCGTGATGTTGTATGTACACAGTAAATACCAATTAATACAGAAGGTACCCGTTCCGTCTTCTCAGTCTCTCTCTCTCTCTCTCTCTCTCTCTCTCTCTCTCTCTCTCTCTCTCTCTCTCTCTCTCTCTCTCTCTCTCTCTCTCTCTCTCTATCCATGCCTGTCGTGGTAAGTGTAAATCTAAAGCACGAAAAACAGATCTATTCGTTCTGTAATAATACACTGTCTTATATTTATATTTATATTTTATTTTTTATTTATTTTTTTTTTTTGCTGTTGTTTCTGAACGAACGTTTTCATGCCGATTCACCTTGGTCGATGATAATACGCGTAATAATTACGTTTCCACCGGACACGCGATCCGCGGGGCCGATACCTGCGCACGTAATTCAATGATATTTTCGCAAACGAATACCTATTTATTATAATATTATTGTTAAACGTTTCGTCGGTTTTGTTTTTCGTGTTTATACCCGTACTATTATTTTTGTCCGCCGGATGTTTTTTTTTTTAAATTTAATTTAATTTAATTTGATTTTTTTTTCATGTTTTCAAACCCGCACTCGCGGCACCCGGTCGAAGGCCTCGGCGCTTTGATTTCGCGTGATTTTCGGTTCGGCGAAGCCATTCAACGGCGGACGTTCGTGCGCCGGGAATTAAAATTTGAACGCTACCCAGGCGTGTCAGTCGGTCGTCGCCACGTCGGGCGCGGGAACGACGACACCCGAAATCGTATTGTGCACCGAAAAAAAAAAAAAAAAAGTACACGAGACGCGAACATTCGTGTGTGTGTGTGTGTGTGTGTGTGTGTGTGTGTGTGTGTGTGTGTGTGTGTGTGTGTGTGTGTGTGTGTGTGTGTGTGCTTGTGTGTGTGTGTATCACATTTCCACGTACAAACTACGTGCACGCGTATTGCGAATCGTGTGGTTTTCACACCACGGTCGAAAAAACCTGACCGCCGACATAGTTACAATACACGAGTCGGGTCATATCACGCGACACTTGCGGGCCTCCTCTTCCGATAATATTCTGAAAACGTCCCTGGCCCCCACGCGGGTCGATTACAGGTCCCCGACGTCACGGAATCGTTGCGAAGACGATAACAACGAGATAACGTGGTTCGGGGCGTGGGGCATTTTACCGCGATCGCACGCGCTGCGGCGAAAAAATATTTTCGTCTCGTGACGCGTACGTTTGCACGGGCGGTAGGGAGACACTTTTCCCAATCTGTTATTCACAATTTTTTTTTCCCAAATGTTCTTTTTCTCAATACTATTTTTCCGAAAATTCGTTTTTCGCAATATCATTTTTTCAAAAAGTTATTATTTTTGTTTTTTCAAAATCATATTCCCAATACAAAACAGAAATGATTTATTGTTAATTTTAAAATGTATAAGCCATAAGTATTAATAGTATAAGTTAAAAAAGTATAGGTTTTAAAATTTTAAATTATGACCAATGGCCATGAGGTATGCAATAATATCATTGTTATTAACAAATTCATCATATTTCGAAACAATATTATATATTCGTTCCTCTATTTTCAGTTGTACCTTATTACGACATTTTCTTATTTTTTGTCCCAGATTCAGTCGTCTTAACATGCACTCAGTGTCAGCTTGTTCTTTTCCAAGTTCATTAAAAAATGTATGTATGAAAAATATTAAACTTGTAAAAATATATTCCGGGAAAATGTTATTATGGAAATATTGAAATTGGAAAAAATTGATTCGGCATATTAGAATTGGGAATAGTAAAAATTGGGAAAAATTAATTGGAAAAAATTGATCGAGAAAAACAGATTGGGGAAAGTGTACTACAATCTGCACGGGCGTGTAGAGTCTACAAATTTGAAATTCGGGCTATACGTGTTGAAAAGAACTCTTTCAGTAACTTTCCGACATCACAATCTTTTTTGGAATCTTCGTGTGAATGTCCAGCACAGGAGGTAAAGAGTGAATGATATCTGAACACTTGTTGAGCGTGGCAAAAATATTAAGAAAATATTTTCATTGACCTGACCCAAATAATACGTGGATAAGCAATCCATTTTACTGTGATATTGAAAAAATAGAAAATCTCTCTGCGGAACAGGAACAAGATGAATTAATTGATTTGGTAACTAATGGAAAGATGAAAAATATTTTCTACGATAAAAAACTAATTGATTTTTGGTTAATTGTTCAAAACGATCAAAATAGCAACTGGCTGAGAAAGCTTTAAGACATTTGATTCCCTTTTGCACAGCATATAGACGTGAACAAGCTTTTTCTACCTACTGTTACATGAAAAACAAATATCGTAATAGGCTTAATATTGACGCTGATTTAAGAGTTAAAATATCAAGCATGCAGCCGGATTTAGACGAAATTATGAACAAAAAAGAAAGATTTCACTTGTCTCATAAAGTTTGAAGGTGTTTAATCAAATATTTTTTTTTATAAATACAGTAGACACCGCTTATAAGACTAACGGATATAAGGTTCAGTCGCTAATTAGACTCAAAATCGTCTGGAACGGTCCGGACGTATCCAAATACATTGAAAAAAAATCGGTTATAAGACTCAACACTTCGGTTATAAGACTCAAATTTTGTAAAATAAATAGTAGAAATAAACTTTTTTGGTTATAATTTAGAAATAAATTGATATTGAAAAATTAATTGCAACGATTATCGTTATTATAGTGTACTGATTATCTGGCGGCTGCACAGTTATCGTAATTACGGGTACATAAATACACATTCGTACACGTGCACGTAGTTTAATTATCGGGATTATTAAATTTATTCAATCATAATTAATTAAGAAATGTATTCAATAATAAAGTATGTAATATGAAATATGTGTTAATGTATTAAAATCAAAGCAAAATATGTAGCAAACTAAAATTTATAAATACTTAATTAATTTTTTTTTTCCACTTCGCCTATAAGATTCATTCGGTTATAAGACTCACTTTGTGCTGGTCCCAAAGTGAGTCTTATAAGCGGCGTCTACTGTATATATATGTATTTTTTTTTTTTTTTTTTGACAAAATTTTTTTCTATTATATTACGAAAATGTTTTTTACGAAAATTTGTTACTAAAAATTTGCCGCCTCCTCGAGTCACTTTAAAGTCGGTGTCCAAGAGCAATTGGCCCTGTTTGCTCCTCGTTAAATGCAGTTATGCTTAAATATATTATTGTATAATAATATATTATATAATATAATATATATATATATATATGGGTACGCGTACAATATGGTTGAGTATGCGTTTTTAATATCTCTAGTGTCTTTGGATTCAGCCACGGTCTCTTGTTTTTATCACGCAAAAAAAAAAGACAAAAATAGACAATAATAAACAAAATTAAAAAATGATAATTCCTCTATTTTATCCTGTAGTCACTGGAAAAATAAAAGTCAATCGCGAAATTCCACTGAAAAAAAAAAATAAATTTAAAAAAAAATGATTAAATAGTAATATTTTTTTTCTAGATTTTATTGCATTATTCGTCTATTGCATTCCAAGAGAGACGCTTTTTATAAATATTTTTATAAGCCCTTTAATTCCATAGAAATACCAAGTTCTTCGTCGCAAATATTTGTTATTGTTATACACTATGCAGCCTCCGTGGCACAAAAGAAATTGTTAATATAATTCAGTTTACTCGCAGAGTCTATATGTTATAAAATATATACATACATATATTTATATTATGTAAAATGTATAATTTCTCAGTTTGTTTTCAGTTTCGGTCGAAATTCCGTCATGCTATAAGTTCTTATACTTACGACGTATAAATAATAGTTGCAATACTACACTAATAGCATTAATAGAAACCATTGCTTGTTGTCGTGAAGGCGAATAACATCATAGTGAATGAATGCGCCGCTTTATTACATCGTGCTTCGTAACACACAGTTTAAAATCTTTTAGTATATTTTTGTACCTTTTTGTATATTCCACTTGCGTTTTTATAGTTTAGAAATCTGAAATTATCAAATTATGTCATTGTCGATGTTAACGCGTCAAATACGGTAATGTTTTTTTTTTTTTGTTTGTTTATTGTTTTTTTTTTTTTTTTTTTTTATTGATTTCATGGTAATGGTAATAAAATTTCGTTTTAAATTGAGCAATATTATTATTTACGTCGAATAAACATAAACACGCACGATTGTGACGTCCGTATACGTTCACGTACACTATAGCATTGAATTTAATTCGCCGGTTATTATAATTGACTTTGGAATTTATATTAGTCCGATGGGTCCCCACGATTCAGCTCCGCGAAATTGATTTCCGAATGATGTTTATTGATTATTGTTTTTATGCCCGTGCGTGCGGTTTGTGTGCAAAAATTAGAATTTTTTTATTACTTTATTAGGAAACCAATTAATCGTGATGATAACGTGTACAATTGTATAACGCGGAGGTCATCCGAATAAGTACTCGACGTTATGATATATTATAATAATAATAATAATATAACGAGCAGTCTGCAGGCAAGTGCACTTGCACGTGGAGTACTATTCACAGCCGTAAGACGTTGTGCTAAACTTACTAGACTTTATACTCGAAGGCTTTTTTTTTTGCGGGTTGGGGGCGGTACCTATTACCATATTGATATGTTCATAATAGCGGTAAAATAGATATACACGTCGGAAAGGTAATGTGTCGAGTGGATTCGCGGTAGAAAAAATACCCATGTAAAGTTGCTGTTCGGGTGAGTTTGGGCGTTTTGAAGTTTGAAATAAAAAACCAAACGGCGTGTCTTTGATGTTGATATATTATTATTATGATTTATTACCAAACGTTTGACTTTTGCCTGCGCTACGGCACTGCAGGTGTGAGACCCGAACAAACATCATATTTTCATACTGCAACGACTCAAAAACATTAAAAAAAAAATTGTGTTGTTTACGTATCAAAATGTTGCTTTTCAAAACAATTGCGTTTTAAGAACGTAACGGAAATGTCTTCGATTCAAATGACCACTACGGAGAGCTATTGTTTCTTTCTAGAAACAACATGAATAGTTTATTTTTTTTTTTTATTTTATTAGCTTCTTGTAAAAACAATTATAGCTTAACAATTATAATCAAATCAAATAAAACAATACAAATTTATAGAAAACTTAAATGCTAAAGCCAGCTTCAAATATAAAGGTAATTATTTGGGTGATGATTTTTTCAGAGTTAGAGTTAAGTATAGAACAGGGATTTGGTGTAAACTGTAATATTAAAGGTTTTTAGGAGTTGAAAAATCATATGATGCGTTTCGTGTGTAGGGATGGACAGTCAAAAAGAATGTGGGAATAATCACAAGGATTTTCTGATAGGTTTACACCTATCACATAGTGGTACATAGTGGCGAGTCATTTAGGTCTAGTTTGTAAGCGTGTGCAGGTAATAAGAGTGTGTGGCCCGAGCGTAGGCGATTGAATTGTAAGATGGTTGATCTAGGTAATTGGAGATTGTTGAACCAGGTTTTCAAAGGGATATTAGGTGCAATACGTTTGTACTGGGCGGAAAATTCTGCTGGTAGATTCGATCACTGTGAGGACCAGAGGCGTTTAATATGATGACGTACAATTGGAACAAAATCAGTGCGAGGAATTCGTATAAGAAAAGGACAGTTTAGTTTGGGCGTTGATCGGGCTAGACCGTCGGCTACCTCATTTCCATGTGTACGTATATACGTTTCCTATATATGACTAGGAATCCATACCACAAATGTTTTATCACGTCTAATTTTCGAAAAAGCAGCGAAAGTGCTAGAAAAAGCAGCAGAAAAATTAGGCCTAAAAATAAACACCGAAAAGACAATAAGATCATGGAGTTATTAGATATGAATATAGATTTTACGGACTCCGACTCGAATGAATCGATATATGAAAAAGTCAATGAGTTTAAATACCTTGGCGTATGTATAAATACAAAGAATGACTGGTCACAAGAGATTGGATAAAGGAGGAAATAAAAGCAGGAAAGGCGTCATTTGCATTATCCAAAATTTTCAAAAATAAAATGCTATCAAAGAAAACAAAAGTTAGACTCTACACAGTAATGGTGAGAGCTACATATTAACATATGGATGCGAAGCTTGGACGACTACAAGCGTAACAGAACGAAGACTAACAACCTTTGAAAACAAGATATGGCGTATGATATGTGGGCCCGAATTAGACGAAAACACTGGTATGTGGAGGAGAAAGTTTAACAAAGAACTAATCGAAGAAACAGAAATGACTCCAATTAAATATTACATAAGAGGACAAAGAATCCAGTGGTTTGGGCACATTATGCAAGAGGGTGACGACAAGATAACCAAAACAGTACTGTCTTGGAAACCTACAGGTAAGAGACCACGAGGACGACCGAGGAAAAGGTGGATGGATGTGGTCGAGGAAGATCTAAAAAGGACAGGAATCGAAGACTGGAGAAATATAGTACATGATCGAGAGAAGTGGCGTGAAGTAGTGATGGCGGCAAAAACTCTTGTAGAGTAGATAAAGCCAGCAGAAGAAGAAGAAGAATTTTCGAATACGGAACAAGACGTGTATACGACGTCAGTAACGAATGTTTTAACGCAGTAGCCATAACACGTGTTAACCCAGAATTTCGTTCACAACCCGTTTGTTTCACGTTCTACACAACCAAGTGCATTGAATTCGAAAACGGTTCTTCTGAAAAAAAAGTACCTTTTCGAGTTGTTGCAGTTTAGAACCGGACGGTCGATATTATAAAATATATTGCATAGACGCGACCGTTATCATTATTATTGTATTACGACCAAGACCGGCGACGGCGCGGCCGTGCACGGCGAAAAAAATAATAATTACAATACGCACACGCACGCTTGCTGTTATGAATGGCGTGTATGTGTGTGTATGTGTGTGTGTGTGTGTGTGTGTGTGTGTGTGTGTGATGATCGACGATCGATTCCCGTGAATGGCAGTCTCCGGCCGGACGTCGTATAACACAGTGCAGTGCGGTGCACGTGTATGCTGCGAGATGAGCTATTACACGAAAGTCGTTTATTATCTCGACCTCTGGCCGCGGCGGCGGCGCACGATAACTGCGATACACACATAATAATAATAATAATAATAATAATAACGTGTATGTATGTATGTATTATTGTATACGTGTATTTCACATAATATCCAGTGTATTATATACCATACGTAGGCTCATCGGCGACCGGACATCAGCAAAACAAAACGCCAACAAATCACAAAAATATTATTATTATTATACACGTGTCCGGATGATATTTAACGACCGCCGCCATATACGCGCGGTCTGTGCGGGCACCGGCTCGGTCCGTCATCCCACGGACGTATATATGTATACACACATGTATTCCAATCGGGAACGACTAACCGTCACACACTACAGACTTTTTATCGGCCGATAGTTTAGTCGGCTTTTAAATATTGTATGAAGGTTAATGAAAGAGCACACATTATAACGATTTGGGGCGAACTATCGACCGACTGTTTAATCAGTATGACGGTCTCCCTGCATCGCCCGCACTCATGCCGATTAATAAGTTGGCCGACTAGACCGATAGAAGGTAAGTCTACGCAAAAAGTTAATGCGGCTAGAAGACGTCGCTGCTTATCGAATCATCTATTGAAAATGTAATAGAGCAAATCGAAAAAAGACCCGCACTCTATAAAAAAAATTGAATCAATCAACATAATATAACTACTATATACAGCAACCTCTGTATTCTTTTTCTGTACCTCATCAGTCATCAAATTCCTTGTTATAATCTATGAGTGTAGATGGAATGTACCCAATATTTTGGGTTTCTTTTCTTCTTGATCCTTCTTCTCCGTTGTATCAATGCAATACTCAAATTTCTGGACAACATTTTGTCATTATTTTTCACGTGACCGCTTTCTTCAATAGCGACTAATATAATACAACAAAATTATCGATAGTAATGATCGGCCGACAATTATTATTGGCAGGTGTGCGCAGTCACCACCAACCCGACTATTTAGTTGGTCAAGTGCAGTGCGCGCTAACAGCCCAACCCGACTAAACTATCGACCGATAAAAAGTCTGTAGTGTGCGGGCTCATCAAGGTAAATGGATACTCATTCGAGCAAGTGGAAAAAGTTAAATATCTGGATGTAAATATTAACGAGAAAAATAATATGCACCACGAAATCAAGCTTAGAATGTGTACAGCGAATAGAAGCTATTTCGCTACGAAAGAGATGTTCTCATCAAAGCTTCTGTCGCGCCGAACGAAAGAGAGGTTATATATCACATATTTGCGCCCCATAGCAACATATGCATGTGAAACATGGGCAAGCACAAAAGGAGATGAAGAAAAACTCTCAAGCTTCGAAAGGAAAATTTTGAGAAAAATATATGGGCCAGTGTATAATGTGAAGTCAGGGATATTCGAAAGAAGAAAGAACGACGAGGTACAAAGACTTTTTAACAAGCCAAGTATATGCCAATTCGTTCGTAGTAAGAGAATAGAATGGGCAGGCCACGTGTGGCCAGGGCTGGGCAAGATACCTCAAAAAAAGTATCTAAATACAAGATACAAGATACTATAATATTTTTAAAGATACTAGATACAAGATACATGTATCTGAGATACCTATAAGATACAAGACACTTAATATATTTGTTTATTTTTATTAATTTCTTAATTTACCTTGGATACAATTTTATCATATATAAATTATATAGTATTATAGCTTATAAATGTATAATAAGACGGTATGCATTGATCATTAACAATATAATTTCAAATAACATTAGATACGCTTAAAATAAGAATACTAATAATATACAAACGAAATAATAGGCAAAAAGATTTACAGTATATAAAACAAATTACATATACAATAAAAAAACGTTTACAAAAAAAAATATGATATTATAAATTAGCAATGTTAACTTATTATTTATTTAATGTTTAAATGCAGGTGATTTATATAAATATTTAATTATACGAGTATTATTTACATCCCATGTTTTGAAATAAATTCCTGGTTACCTTTTAAAGAGACTAATTTTTTGAAAGTATCATCTGACATACTAGATCTACATGGAGAATGAATAAGCCCAGCAAAAGAAAATAGTCGTTCAACAGCTGCTGAAGAGGTTACGCTTGTATTATATTTTATAAATAATTTTTTTATTTTTGGATAGTTATGTAAACAACTAAGTGATTTATTTTTATCATTTAAAAAACTTATAAATTCAAGCTCGTTACTTGACTGTTGTCTGCACTGGTCTGGTTCAGAAGAAAAAATAATAAAAGATTCTGACTCTGACTCTGTAACTGAATGGGATTCAATTTCTGAACTACTTTGTTTTGCGCTACAATCAATTTCATTAATGCATACATTTTGAATTCTTTTTTTCTCTCGATCAGTTGTTATTTCTAGGAGCCAACGTAATTTAAATGTAGGGTGAAAACATGTAGCTAAAATAGCATGATTAGCTTCAGGTTTTAAATTTAACGCGCCGGGAAAAACCCTTAAAAAATGAGGGAAAAACGGTATATTTTACGCAAAACCAGTTTTCGACAAAATCAAATTTTTTATTTTGCTATAACTCAAAAACTAAACGATGTAAATACTTGAAATTTTCACCAAATGTTTAGATTAGCGTTCTCTATACACCGTTAAATTTTCAAAGTATTTTGACTTTTATTGAGCTAATTATAGACAATTGAAATTTTCAATTTTTTTAAGTATTTTTTTTTTAAATAACGATAAAATTTTTTTTTTTTGCCAGAAAATCTTGAAAATTTAATACAAGGTTTCTTATAAGTTGTTCCATAACTGATAAAAAAAAATCCAAAATCGTAAGTCACAATTTTTTTTTATAAGTGCTCAAAGTTCCAATTTATACGAAATATGTAAAAATTGCGAAAATTTGAAGTTATTTTGCAGTTGAAAATTCATAAAATTTTAAGTATTCAAAACTAAGAATTGTAAATTCGGTACAAAGTTTGACATACGTTTTCCTTCAATTATCTGTAAAAAAATTTGCACTGGAATAAAATCGAAAATTTTTATGAGTGTTTGAAATTACAATTTTTTCACATAATCGCGTAAAATAACAATTTAGGCATCATTGATTTTTGATATTTGTTCTTATTCAAAAAGTATAGGTCGTAGAAACTTAAAACTTTTACAAAATGTTTAAATAGGCATTTTCTTTACATAGTTGTATTTTCAAAATATTTCGTTTATTTTTTAGCTATTTATAGGCATTTGAATAATTCGATTTTTCTTAGATTTTTTTTATAAAAGTCGATAACAATTTTTTGGCCCTACCAAATCGCTTGAAAATTTAATAGAAGGTTTTGAATAAGTTGATCTAAGAGTGATTCAAAAATTATTCAAATACATAGGCACAATTTTTTTTTATTAGCAGTTGAAGTTCAAAAATCGACAAAATTTGTCAAAATCACGAATATTTGCAAATTATTTTGTAGTTGAAAATGTATAAAAATTTTTGTATTCAAAGATAAGAAATGAAAACATTATGTAATATCACAGCTGATAAAGATAATTAAATAGATTAAGTTTATTATAATATAATCAGTAGCTGACAGCTGTTCTATACAAAATATTGGTAGATTGTAAACACAAGGTGTATAACGTACCTTTACATGGTTGAATAGAACGTTACTAACTTCCAATTTCCAGTTATTTTAATGTGTGTATCAGTTCCATAAACATGCGGATTTTATATATTATTATTAATTATTAATATTTAAATAGACGTAGCCACGGAGCATTCAGCATATATGGACGGCGGGGTCGGGTGGTACCGTCACGATAGTGCATTTAGGCAAATAATATGGTATTTACCTACGCCCTATCTATGCACATCCTGGTTTGTCCAATGCTCACGAGCAGAAGTCACATGAATAGACAAATGTAAATTTAACCCAATCTAGGATATTAAAATAAAATATATATTACAATTTAAGGCTGACATCTTCATCTTCGTTCAGAATCGTTTTTTTTTTTATAATATAAAATAATTCCAAAATCTATCCAATAATGCCTAATCTAGCAATGCATCTCGTGTATCCCACCCAACTACTGTATCCTGTACTTAACTTACAATGATTTATCATTGCATTCAAATGTAAAGTACCATACAACTAAACTATCGTAAACCAGGTGATCCCATGATAGAAAGTGCTATACACTCCTCACCATTATCTTGTCCGAGGAGCGAAGCGACGAAGGACGAACTTCCACCACCATTATCTTATCGGCTTTTTTTTCAATTCTAACTTCAAAGATGTATGTATAAATGAGTACAGAATTCGAATATATTTCGTTGACAGGATTTTAGCGTAAATAATAATTTTCAAACTAAATTTACATTGTCTCGAAAAATGTCAAAAAATTGATTTATCTGGTTGTCGCAGCAAGCCCTTCATTTGAAAAAACAATGTGTACCGAAAGTGAAATTCGAAATTTCATAAAACGGTTTCGACGGGGAAAAACCTAGGAATAATTTAGTGCGTGACATTACAAAACCGTGTACGCGCGCGCGCTTTCGAGTATAGTTTACATCGTTTGTACACTTATACACGCGCGACAATTACGTACCCGGTAGCCAGCCGACGTCGGCGATACTCACTCCTGTAAACTCCTAGAAACGGTTTTCCGTGTTAAACGATCGATAGAAATAATCGTTTAGAACGACGTCGGTTGTAGTGACGTATTCGCATTTAATGACCGTCGTGTCGCCGGGGTTATAACGCGCGAGACCGTCGATTGTTACCACTCGTTTTTCTCGGTCCCTCGAATGTCATTATAAACGGATTATATTATCGTCTCATTGTGCGCGCGATAATTATTATTATTGTTATTATTATTATAGGTTGTAGTATTTCAAACACACCGTTACATAAAAATTGGTATTATACACACCACTATTATACGTATATATTGACTGCAACATCGCATGACACGTCGATAAAAACCTATTATTGTTATTGTTGTTATGACGTTGTGGAATTACTGTCATTATTATTACTATTATTATAATAATTTTGTCGTCGACAATGACGAACCGAAATATTTTTTACAAACAACCGTTATGGACGAAACACCTGTTCACTGTACGTACGTCACCGCGCGAAAGCACCATGGCAGAAATAGCTCGTAAACGCACGCGCGCGCGGCACCACACCGTCAAAGCGCGATTTTTACAATGACGATTTCACGTTCGTACTCTCTCTCACACACACACACACACACACACACACACACACACACACACACATTGTACGACGTGCCGCAGATATCAAAACAAACAAAAATGGCTTATAGACATCGGCGAAAAGACGTCGTGTCTTTTTTTTTTCTTTCCCCGATATTCCTTCACGTGCCGCACGTGGCCTTACCCGCACTGTATACAGTGTGTCCCGTTTTAAATGTACCACTAAATATCTCAGCCCGATAATCATATATTGAAATGCGGTTTGCTGCAATAGTTAGGGGGTACTGAAGTACACGTTATAGGAAAAATTCAAATTTTTAACTCTTGTAGTATGCGCATGCGCAATACAAATTGTTTTTTTTTTATAGCAACACTTATTTTTGTTACCGGATATGGTTAGACCATTTTATCCTTAATCATTTTGATCCAGTGACAATAGTTCTAAACCTAAAATTGACTGAGTTATAGCTTTTTGAAATTTTAAAATAATTATTTTTTTTTTGATCTTACCATAAACATAACACACGTGTATTGAGTGATTTTTTCATTTATTATTATATTTTATTATTATTTCATAGATTAATTTTTGTTCAAACATGATTCAATTTTGTATTAAATTAATGTGTGTTATTATTTTTCGAAAAACACCCGAATTAACCCTAAACCTGAATTTCCATTCGGGTTTAACCGAAACCCGAATCATTAAAAATTAAGTGGCATATCAATTTGTATGTATTTATTGCAAATAACGCGATTAAGAAGATAAGAAGATAACAGTATAAGTGTGTAACGCGGATAACTCAATTATCAATAATCGCTTATCAACTAATCATTGACGACAACGACAAGTTATTACTTATTATATAGATAAAACAATAATATGTTTTACCCATGATAAAATAATTTATTTTATCATGGTTTTACCGATGTTTCTATAATCATTATTCAATATGCATTATTCAATTATTCATTGATTGTTCAAAAACACCAAACGATCAGACACGTGTTATTGTTATAAAAGAATGACTGAGTAAGTACTAAGTATTAAGTAATAAACTAATAACTAATAAGTATTAATATTTAATTTAATTTTTTTCATTATGTTTACTTTAAATATTAAATCAGATTACTATATCAGTGATTTTTTCATTTATTATTATATTTTATTATTATTTCATAGATTAATTTTTGTTCAAACATGATTCAATTTTGTATTAAATTAATGTGTGTTATTATTTTTGGTATAATCGAAAAAATGTAATTATTTTAAAATTTCAAAAAGCTATAAATACCGGAATAGAATACGAAATACGAAATGTATACCGGAACAGTCGTCGCCGATGATCTTGTACTCGTACCTATGCAGTAGCGGTGCAGTGCCAGGATTTTTTTTAGGTAGGGCCAACAGAGGGCCAAGAATTATAAGGTCGGGCCACGAAAAACTTAAATTTCATTTAAAAACAAATTTCCATTTATATTTATAGACACATAGAGGAATTTACCCGCATGACCATATACTTATGACGTGTACGATATTATGTATTTATGTACATCTTATCTGAATAATATAAACCTGTATACAGAACAATATAATGAAAATAATCTCATAAACACCTTGTGAACAGATCTGAACCTGAACAATGTCAAACTTGCGGCGAAACTTTCACGATTGATTACATAATATATGCCACTGCCATAAATTCGCTGACATAAGAACTAAACTGAATATAGAAGACAACCTGGGAAAACATAGTCCATAGCCAACCAACATAAAAAAAAAATTAACTATCTAAAATTGACCAAATTATACCACCTAATATAACCTAGATATACTTCGAACATATTATTTATAATAATTAATTCATTTATCTATTTATCTATTTATTTATTTATTTATTTTTTGTTTCCACATTTATTATTTTATTACTATGTATAATATATTATTATTAATGTCTCATAAATGTGTTAAAAAATATTAATGTTTATAGTCAATATAATAACCTCTGTTGTTGCGGCTTAGTAAAAATAAAAATAAAATAAAATAAAAAAATAATGTATTAGACATTATTACTATTAGATTCGTGGTAATACCAAGAAATTAGATAGGTATGTACACAAGACGTACAAGACGTAGGGTATAGTGTACATCTGATTTACATTCGTTGAACAAATATACCATTTTTCTCTATTTCTTATTTAAAATGACTATTATTTATTAAGTTTTGAGGTCAGTCCAGTGGTAGGACCACTGGTAGGGCCAGGCATTTTCCGGCAGGGCCACGGACCTACCTGGCCTACCCCTGGCGCCGCCACTGTACCTATGCGCTGCGTCGTGCGATCGAGAATCCGTCGATAAATCAAAACGGAGATCTCCGTTGGATCCGCGCCGTGTACTCCGTACGACGACGATCAAATGTGATTTTACAGTAAAAAACGTTTATTACACTGACGTGTATTACGACCCGACGCCGGAGTTTTGTTCCTGAAAAATTATTATTATTTTTATTTTTTTCTAACGCGTATACGGTTGCTCGACGCTCTCGGTAATATTGTAATAATATATCATCATGACTATACGTTCGGAAACTGTTTATTACACGCGAATATCGTGAAATCCGAAATGTTTTTAGAATTTATAACGTTTTATTATGCGTGCTGAAATAAGTTAATAACTGCGCACGAGGAGGTAATTATTTTTATCAAACGATAAAACGTCTACGCGATATCCAAATATCCAATTAGTATGTACGTATACGTCGGCGCGCAAATGTGTTTTATTTTATTGCGGCAAAAGTCATTGCGCTTATATACATATATATAATATATGTATATATACTCGTTCTTTTTAGCACCGTAAAGACTCTGGCGAACGCCATAAACTCTTGTACACCTAATTGAATAGAATATGCATACGCGATTTTATTTCGTTCGAATAACAGTCGCGGCGTGTACAAAATAATAACTATTTTTTTTTTATTTTTTCGTTTTTTTTAATGTCTTTTTCACGGAACGCGAAATGACGTGTGGCTCATAACACTTTATATAATATATAATATGCATACGCGTACATACCTCCCCCCCCCCCGAAATTCAGGAATTGTTTATGAAGTCTGCACTTATTATGTCCTATCAGATGTAAAATCGTAAAATTTCAATATAATTTTATAATGAATTACCTATTAGTAACAACGAACAAGTTATTCGTGTAATGTGTCTGACGATTTTGATCGTAACGATTATACCTTTGAGTTCTTTTTAAGAGGCTGAATTGGGGAATTTCAGTCGGGGGAAATACCACAGACCCCCTCCCCCCCAAAAAAATCTAAATACGCCCCCGGGGTTTACGACACACGTCTCTGTCCGAGCAGTGTAAATTTCATGTTATTTCTCGACCGAAAATTTAGACTTCCAATCGTTTTTTCTCATCGTAACCGCGTACGACGTCGGTTAATTATTGAACCGCGTCAAGGGCACGTTCGAACACGACTCTTGTGCGTACAAGGAAATCGATTCACGCGCGTACACGGACGGCGGCGTGTTTCGTTATACAATATATAACCTACGACAACAAACTGGAAAAACATTATGAATTTAATTTACCAGAAAACGTAATATCGGTTTAACGATATTTCGCTACACTTGTAGCGGATACGCGCGAACCGCGCGCCGTGGCAAAAACGAGACCTTGGTCGTAGGTATACTATATAATGTGCAATGGAAATCTCCGACAGAGTGCATTTTAATAACAACACGATTACCTACGTATAAAATATTGTAGTCGCGCGTAATTATTCACGTGCGTAATGGTGTGAATTTTACACAAATTACATTGTGTTGCACACGACGCACGCGGAACGGTCCCTATACCGGCTTTACGTGTAACATGTACAGGATATAGCAGTTCGGTATATTGAAACGGACTAACTCGCTGTTATTGAATTGCGACATTATACGAAAAGAGGAAAAGTTTTAAACGTCACTCGCGAGCAAACGCCACTAGAACAAATCCGTTTGACGACACGTCGTTTAATAATTTAATTAATAACAATAACATTAATAATATCTCGAATAACGCGAAACGCAATAAGCAACGCGATAAGAACACCGTGTTTTATTCGAAACACCGCAGCACCGTAGATTCTCGTTAGGTCAGTATGTCGGCCGACGCTGTCTCGATTTTCTCATTTTCTCGATCTACGTTGAAATCCTTTTGAAATCGCCACTATACGCTCAATTATACCGTGGTGTCTCTCGACAGGTCGATTTAAACATATTCGCTTTTTCGATATCACGAGTGTACAAAACGTGTGTTCGATAATACGTTTTGACGATATGAATCGAAATCTCGAAAAGAAAACGCTTGAAAACTTAAAGAATTTTATAAGAATAGTAATTATTAAACGTTTCAGGGACGCCCTCAGATAGGTATGTCACTCAGGAGGGGGGCGAAAAAAAAATTGTGATTCGTGAAGTACAACTATTAATTTTACGAGTAGGTACATACCATAATAATTTTATACTCGTAATTAATGGTACAATGATTGTCGGAAAGTTACTGAGTACCCTAGTCGCGTGAGACCGACTTCATGTAAAAAAACCTTCAATTTCGTAACTGACATGAAAGATCTCATTAAAACAAGAACAAAACAGAAACCCTTTGATTTTTACCGCTTTTGAGAGGACACGAAAATGTCTCATTTAGAAACACGAACATTTTGTCGCCAGATCGGATTTTGTCGCGAAAATGTTTCCATTTTGTGTCCGGTTTGTCGGAGATTTGTCGCGAGACAGAATGTTGCTGTTTCGTCTCTTCGGTGTAAACCCGGCATTACGTTTGAAAAAAAAAAAACGCAGCCCCCAGTCGAACGGTCACTGCTCACCCTGCAGTCCATACCGCGCGTATGCATAATATATCGACTGTGTTACGAACGCTCGTCCTGCGCAATCAAACCCTTGTTTTGTGTTCCGGCCTCCACGCCCCTTACGATCTCGCGGAAACCAGTCGACGACCCGCACTCGAAACTCTCAGTCGGAAAACACGTCAACGACAAGACACGACGAAAATATCTGTTCGTTCACAGCCCGGTCGTATCTCACACGGACGGCTCGTTGAAATCGTCAATACGTTTATTATTATTATTATTATTATAATTATTATTATTATTATTGTATTGATTTATGTTTGCCCCAAGATATTTGAAGTTTTCCACTTGTTGGAAGGTATAGTTTTCCACTACCAGGTCCGAGATATCCCTTGTTCCCCTAGTCATGACTAAATATTTGGTTTTATCAATAACATGCATAATGAAATTAAAATCAGGATATCAGCCGCTAATAAGGGTCACTACGTTTTGGAAAAATCGTTCAAGTCAAAGCTCCTCTCTAGACGATCAAAGGAACGTCTGTACTTGAGTTTCCTACGGCCAGTTCTAACATTTGCACGTGAAACACGGTCGACCACTAGAGGAGATGAGGAAAAAATGGCTTGCTTCGAAAGATGAGTTCTTAGAAGGATTTATGGACCTATACTAGAAAATGAAGTGTACAGAAGAAGAACCAATGTAGAAGTACAACGAATTTATCGAAAACCCGGTATCAACGCGTACCTCGTGAGCAAACGAATTGAGTGGGCAGGCCCTGTATGGAGGTCAAATGGTACTCTAAAGAAAGCTCTGGAAGGAAAAATCAATGGAAAAAGATCTACGGGTCGCCCTAGACAGCGCTGGATAGACAGGGTCAAAGAAGATATAAACAAGTGCGCCCAGAGATGAGCTTTAGAAGACAGTATTGACAGAGATGGTCGGAAAAAAGCAGTAGAGGCAGCGAAAGTCCTTCAAGGACAGTAAAAGCTGAAGAAGAAGAAGAAAAAGAAGAAGATTATTATTATTATTATTCTGACGCCGGCGGAAGCGACTATTAATTTCGTTGTACACCGACACGAACGTCGCGTTTCTTCGACACCGGTCAACTCGTCGACGTTTACAACTACATTTTTGTTTTCCGTTCCGTGTCCACGTGTGCATATCACACTCGGATTAAAATGTTATGGGAACTCGGCGACGTCGTAACATAATTATCGTTACACCGCGCGTATACGTTATAATAATACGTACGCGCGCCACATGTATATAATAATACATACGTATTATTATTATTATTATTATTATCATCGTTTTATTATACACGTATTTTCATATACGCGGGGATACGTGATTTATAACGAGTTTAATACTATGTAGCAGCCCATCAGTACGTGATATTCTATATTGCGTACACTCGTCGTCATACATCAAACCGTCTAGTGTACGATCCGATATTATTATTTTTATTATTATTATTATTATTATTATTATTGTGATTATCGTATCACGAGATGCATCTCATAAAATCTCCTTCGTCGTCAATGATATATTTAATATAAGTATATATATTATATTGTTTTGAATTCGTGTTTTTTTTTATTATTATTATTTATTATCCTTATACGACCAATTAAAATGATCTAACAAACCCGTTGACAATGAGACGATCAAAGTTCTACATACATGGAAACCGTTGGGGTACACACACACACACACACACACGTTGGGGTGACCTTATTTGTTTCTCATATAATGCGTATATACATATATAAATACTGTACCGTGATAGACGTCATATTATTATTATTATTATTATTATTATTACTATACGACATAGGTACCGAATGATTAGAAACGTATATCTTTGAAATGTCATTTGGCGTCAAAACTCGAAGGTTGTCCGTCGCCATCGCTCGCGTAAAACCGACGCAGAATAACACTATCGTCGATGTAACGACGGAGTCTGTGAGACGTAACTCGTGGTTTATGTAAGAATCGAAACGTCATTATCTACGTGTGTATGCGTATGTGTACCTACGTGTTATTTGTGTCATGTGTTAGTGTCGGTTGTGTACCGGACGACGACAGTGCATATAGTGATGAAAGAGGACGTATAATTCGGATATATAGTGCGACAACGTACACGGAGGGCACAAGCGTATAATTACAATGTTATGATACGTCGTGTTTAGATACTTATACACACACACACACACACACACACACACACACACACACACACACACACACACACACACACACACACACACACACACACACATACACACACACACACACACACACACGCCTCTCGGTCAGTCTGTATCGACGCTCGCACTGTGAATAGACGAGGAACAAACGAGTTAATTTCGACCGGTGTTGTATCGACGTTAAAGGGTCGGTATTCCTATATCTAAACACACGCACACACACACACACGTAACACATATGATAGGTAATAATTACATGTCCGTGTGTAAAACTTTAACGCGCCAAAGCCGAGTCCCGTCGCCTCCGTGGCTGTTATTAATACGATAAATTATAACACACGTACTACACGCGTATTACGTTGAATTATATTGTTTAAAAATAAAATAATTCGTGTCCGTTAAACGTGTAAATTATATACGCGAGTGTTATCGTACACGTGCGTTTGTGTATATGAATCGAGTGTACGTCAGAGCCGGATTAAGGGTCAGAGTCGCCCTGGAGCAATATATATTTGATAGAAAATTTCTTATCGAGAAGCAGTTAAAAACTTAAAACAGTATAATATGTATTTCAAGTAATACTGTATGAAAAAGTTGAACCGTTTAAAAAAAATTCATTTGGTACTTGATATTATTTAAATCGATTAGACGAAACTACAGAAGTCGTTTATTTATAACAGAATTTTACAAAATTGTTTGTAAACTGTGATTAATACCACTATATTCATGGTTGTACCATGCCGCTGGTCCATCCTTATAATTTTGTAGATACATTATTCAGTGCTATAGCTTATGGTTTTATATTTTAAAAATAAGAAAATATATTATCATAATGAAAATATGTAATTTTTCAATAGCCAACCTTATATTACTCGATTTAATTATGTATAAATTTGAATAACTAAACAAATACACGATATTTATTATTTATATTACAAAAATACATGCTACTCCCAAAAATTTGCCGCCCTGGAGCAAAAGCCCCTTTTACGAAAGCTTCTACGAAAATGTACGCGTAACGAAAAATTGTGTTCGTCCTCCTGCAGCTGACTCTCTATACGCCGCCGTTCGCCTGCGTCCACGTTCTCGGGAGCAAAATATTACATACACACACACACACACACACACACACACACACACACACACACACACACACACACACACACACACACACACACACACACACACACACACACACGCACACACGCACGCACGCACATCGTGCGAACACAATGGACTGTATACGTACCTACATCACGACGTGTACCTACACACTCGCCACGCGTATGCGTGTGCAGAAAAAAGCCGCAAACCATCTGTCGTCGAAATATCTTGCGCTATTCCCCCTTCGCCACGACTGCCGTACACATGATGTATCGTGGTAATATGCAAAACTGTGTACATATTATTTAGCGCGTAATTAGTCGGTAATTACAATGCTTTCTAGGGAAACGGCGCGCGGTGTATATTTTACTATTATGTGTTGTGTCGGGCATACACACACACACACACACACACACACACACACACACGAACACTCGGGTACATAATAATATAGGTATTCAGCAGTCGAATCGTGTTCGAAGCGTTGACGGCTTATTATTTTAGTTTTTTTTTTTTTTCGAAAAAAATATATCACGAACGCGTCGAATACGACGATAGCTGTTTTATACTACAATCGAAGTGATTTGGCGGCGACAGGGACGCCCGGAGGGAGGGGGGGGCATTTCCCCCCTTGAGACTTTTCGTGTCAGTTACGAAATTGGAGGTTTTTTTACGTAAAGTCGGCCTCACACGACTTGGGCACTCGGTAACTTTCCGACAGCCATTGTACCATTAATTACGAATATGTATAATATTATTATGTACCTATACTCGTAAAATTAATAGTTGCACTTCGCGAGTCACAATTTTTTTTTTTTGACCCCCCGGAGTGACATATCTGTCTGGACGTCCCTGTTTGGCGGGGAATCTGTACGAGGGAATCGTATAGAGGACACGCAGAAAATTTCGTGCAGTGGCCGCTCGCCGATTTACCGTTGAGCGAAATCGCAGGGATTTCACCACCCTTGACCAACAACGTTGGTAACTGACCGGATAACATTTGATCTTACGTACACTACTGTACGCACGTCGTGAAAATAGCCATAAGTGTTTTTCTCGTGCGAATACGAACTTGGTATACTGTGTTTTTCGAAATTTGGCCGCCTCCCGTGTGGATCCTTTTTCTTTTATATCCAGAGTTGGACGTTATTCGAATGAAATTTTATCTAGATGATTATTTAAATGACATTTTATTATTATCTAGATTATAATTATCTATTTATTATCTAGATGACATTTTTTTCGAATGAATTATCATTCGAATGATTTTTTTACAATTATTCGAATAAAAAATTATTCGACTAAATTTCAAACATAGAAATTCGATTAATTTTCTTTTTATTTTATTTTGTTTAAAATAAACTTATTGATTATCAACTATGTTTAATCAAATAAAATGACCAAAAATTATTCGTATAACTGTCTTTGAAAATTATTCGAAAAAATTTTCATTCGAATAATTGTAAAAAAATCATTCGAATAGATTGTTATTCTAATACATATTTATTCGAATAATTATCTGGATGAAATTTTGCCCAACACTGTTTATATCACAGTTTTCGATTCGACCATCACGCGCTTTTAGAGATTCGATTCGATCGCTTCGTTTCCACCGACTCGTTCACTGTTTTACCACACCCACAACGTTCTCGTACCGGAATCGGCCGTTTACGACTGTACGTCGACGAGGGAAGCGTTCCCAAACTTTGTTTTCTCGAATTTTACTCTCGTCAAGAGTTAGTTGTTCATAACGGAGAAAACGTTAGAAGTGAACGGCGGCGGGGTGGCAGGTGGGCGCGAGTCCAGTAAACCGTGGTTAATTTATAACCTCCGTAAAATCGATATCAATAGTGCCGGTTAATTTGTGCACGAAACGGCCGCCACCGCTTACTGTCAATCGAAAACTTCCCGTACAAACAACGAGAGGTATACGTTATTGACGAGAGAGAATGGGAAAACATTACTTTCCGTAACAAGTGATTTTATACGTACATGGAGTGTTCCACGGAAACGTACACGATGTTATTAAACTGCGCGTTATACGTAGGTACATACGGTTTTTTTTTTATAATGAGAAATTTGAAAAAAAAATATCGAATGACATTCTTATGGAAAACAATTTATCCATATCTAACCTAATCTATCATTCTTTATCTGCGTGATTTTATTTTTCCATAAGTTTTTTGTTTTCTTAAATAACAGCCATTGTTTACTACATATTACTTTAGTAAGTATTATGAAAAAAAAAAAAAAAAAATTGATGTTGAAATCTTAGTCATAAATTATATTTCAGATAAGTATATAATATTTTTATTTTTATTATTCCGCCAATAGTTAAAAAGATAAAAGTTTAGAGCAGCAGAGTATACTACAATTTAGTGACGGTGTATTATTTTTGCGAAAACATTCGCTTTTCCATCTCCGCCATATTGTAAACTTTAAAGTTTCAATGATGATATCTCATAGACTATTGGTCGAATAATAAAAACACACGCGTGCGTGTATCGAAAACGTTGGCAAAAACACGTTTTTTTTAAAAAAATGTTTTCCATAATTGCACGAGAAGACGTTGTTATTGAATAAAATAAAAAACTTATGAAATCACGTTTGATAAAAAAAAAAAAAAAAAATTGAGGTATAAACACAACAATTATTACCATAAAAACGTAGTGCTTTTGGCGTTTCAAGTTGCCTACGACGTGAAAAAAAAATTAAAATTCTGATTCGTGCATTATACACACGATGGAATCGCACACTGCGTAGATCTCTGCGGGGACACCGTCTGTGTGTGTGTGTGTGTGTGTGTGTGTGTGTGTGTGTGTGTGTGTGTGTGTGTGTGTGTGTGTGTGTGTGTGTGTGTGTGTGAGTGTGTGAATTCGGCGTCTTATGTACGTTTATGCAAATCAACCACGGATCCGATCGCTTACGGAGAAAAACGCGCGTGACGTGACGCGAGGACAAAATCCGAAACAGGCACGCGCGTACGGCGTGTGTGAAAAAACATACTTAAAACGGTCGTGTAGACACACGAAATTCAAGCGCGCGCGCGCGCGCGCGTGTGTGTGCGAGTTATTTATTTTAGTTTTTTTATTATTGCTGTTTTTGTTATTATTTTTTCGAGCTCGTTATGACTGCAAAATTACATAGGCCGGACACTGGCTGCGTGGGCGATAGCGGAAATTGCGTTTACGAGTACACACACACACACACACACACACACACATGCGCGCGCGTACGTGAGGCCCGCGAAGTCATGAACCGAAAACTAGGGGGCCGTCGAGTGTAACCGAAAAACATCACGTTGTTATTATATTATACGCGTCGTGTGTGTGTGTGTGAGAGAGTACGTATTTATTTTTTATTTTTATTTTTTTTCCGTGTGGGTACGCCGGTACTGGGAGTGCCGGCGGCGGTGGCCGAATGACCGGGGCGGGCACGACGACGAGAGGCAAGAATGCTAATTGTACGTGTTCCCGTGTGTGTAAGTGTGTTTGCGAATTTCGAAACACGAATTTTCAGCGCGTATATGTATATTATTATTATTATTATTATTATCATTATTATATGGTATACGCTGCGCAGAAACGGTTTGGTGAGTCGCAATGCTTTCTGTGTGGACCATCTCGTTCGGAATCGCCGAGTTGTGTGCGTTCATATACCTATAATGTATCATATATACGTGATGTTATACTCGCGTTGTAATACATATACATATATATATACACATCTGTTATCGGCGCGAGGTTTGTTCACCTCGCCGTGGATCCGATTGACTTACGCAGCACCGAAAATGGACCGACGGCCGTGCGCGGGGTCAGAGCGAAGAAAACGCTGTGAATGTGTGTGTGTATGTGTGTGTGTGTGTGTGTGTGTGTGTGTGTGTGTGTGTGTGTGTGTGTGTGTGTGTGTGTGTGTGTTTGTGTGTGTGTGTGTGTGTGTGGGTACACGCGAGACGACGTGCTGTGCGTGGTGGGTAACACGTGAATTATTATCACAAAAATACGAGTTTAATGATATCAGGCGCGTACACAAAAAAATATTTTTTTTGGAGGGGGGGTTACGTTTGTAAAATTTCATATTTATATATAAACAATGTTTGATAATTTCAATGGTAAAATCATTTATTTCTCATTATTTTCTTTTTTTTTATACAAAATTTTACGATAACAATGCGGCCTGTGCGTATTCATCGTATCAATTTTAAAATTGGAAATGTCCATCATAAGAATATGGTAATAAACTAATAAATAGTAATAAAACCAACATATTTTATATCTCCCTCATTGATAGAAACCACTTAAATTTCGTTAAATATTGAATACTTTTCCTGCAATTTTTTTGGGGGGGGATGTTGACGCGCAGGTTGATTGCACCTTAATGATATCGTTGCGACGATGAACGATACTCGAGTGTGTGTGTGTGTGTGTGTGTGTGTGTGTGTGTGTGTGTGTGTGTGTATGTGTACACGCGAGACGACGTGGTGTGCGTGATGGATAACGCGTGAATTATTATCACAGATATACGAGTGTAATGTATCGTTGCGACGATGAGCGATACTCGAGTGTGTGTGTGTGTCCCGTGAACGTGCGTCCGACCGACAGAGTGTACCTCTGTATATAGCATAATATATTATAATATAATTTATATACTGTTATCGTCCGCACGAATTAGCGAACGTAGGCGCCACAGTTGTCGAATTCCGTCCCGTCCGTGTGCGATTTCGAGCCGAACGACGAACGATAATTATCAGACGTTCCGTTTGAATCGCAACAGTTATTTGTACGCTTCGAAACGAAATCACTTTTCAATCGACAGACGTGCCGAGGGACGACGTCCTGTCGTGATAATAATATATAACCTCTTTAACGTGGGCCCCGTCCCACGTCGGCATTTCCGGCAACGAGACAGCAGACAAACTCGCAAAAGAAGCTTCACTCCGCCAGAACACTCCGAAACTAAACCTAACCACATCCTCAGAGTCACTCGACATCATTAACATCAAAATATTAGAGACACGGCAGAAAAACTGGTCCAACGTTCCCCTATCAGAAACAATTATTTTCAAACGAAAAAATGTCGCTTTTTAATTTTGGTTTTTTTTCTCTACACGTATAGTAGCTTCACGTTTTTATGCTAATGCGCTTTCCCGACGGCCTAACGGCTGCAGGTGGCTGGTCGAAAACATCTGTCGAGCGAGATTTCACGAGGGAAGAGGGGCGGCGCGTGCCCCCGAGCCCCCGTGTCCTCTGCTCGAGTCCGCCACCGCCGAGCGCCGTGTCGTGGAACGCACGCGTCAAAAGTGTCGTACGCTCGTACCGTCACGAACTCATATTATATACGTTATTGGTTTTGTAACGAGAGCCATTTTTTTTTTTTTCATTTCCGAACGGATCGTGAGAACCGGCGCAGGCAATCGCGTTTCTTTTCGCCTCGCGTCCGCCAAAAGCCACGCGAAAGACGCCCGCGGGACGATAAACGTGCGCGCGTACCGTGTTATCTCTATTGACGGACACGCACGCAATTCCGCGTGTCAACAATAATAATAATAATAATAATAATAATACGACGATATAAATTATATGTAATGATATGAAAACGATTGGAACGCGCGCGCGCGCTCGACGACACCGACGACGACAGGATAAAGACGCCGCCGCGAGGACTACGACGTCCAGAAATATCGTTTACCGCGATCCAGTGCTCCGCGCACCGTTGTGTAGATCAGGGTTTCTCAAAGTGTGGTCCGCGTGAGCCCATATCAGGGGGTCCGTGGAGCTAACCCAAACCCAACCCAACCCAAACATAGGCTGCTGTTAATAAACGTTATTTTGTGTTTGTAAGCACTTTCTATGATCTATAGCAGGGGTGTCCAACCTTTTGTGAAGATTGGGCCACATGCGAGTAGAAGATGTTGTGGGCCACATACATTTTTATTATAAAAAATTTTATTTATACTTTTACCAAAACAATATTAGTGAGTAGAAATCTTTTTACGAGCTATTACATTTTATTTTTAATTACAAGGAAAACAAATTGAAGTAAGGGCCACATTAAAAAAATACGATTTGCCGCATGCGGCCCGCGGGCCGTTGGTTGAACACTCCTGATCTATAGTATATCTATATCTATATCTATATAACGTAAAGCCCTCAAACAATTTGTGCCTTTTTGTACGACTTGTTTGTGTGAACAGACATTTTCTACGCTTTGTAACGTAAAAAGTGTCAAGAGAAATCGACTGAAGAACGTTGAACCCGCATTGAGGTTGAAAATTTCAACAATTGTTCCCAAAACGTCGGACATTGTAAAGTTTAAGAAACAAATGCATTCTTCCCATTGATATTGTGTTTATACGTATGAACCATTGTTTTAATTTCAAGTCCTGATACGAAAACTGCAAATCAAATTCAAAAAATAAAAATCGTTTTTGATTTTTTTTTTTTTCCGAAACCCAATCCCGGGTCCGGGGACCTCGAAGACTGTAAGTCTTTAGGTAAGGGTCCGTGATTCGTTTGGCTCTGAGAACCTCTGGTGCAGATGATCGCGTAGATCCTCTGGACGGCGGGATCCACGACGGATCGCGGCGTGTCGACGCACGCACGCGCACACGACCGCGCTGGCACGTCACGAATACGGTCGAATTAAGGAACAAGATGGCGGTGGCGCGCGCGCCGCGTGGCACTGACCTACGACAAATTTTTCTCCCGTGACCCACGCGCGTCCGACGCCGGTTGACCGTGCGCGCTAGGGGGCAACCCGTTATTGGCGGCGCTCTCGCGTGCGAAGTGTGTTCGATACGACGTTTCCGTACGCGAGTCGTGCCGTGACGGTCGAAAACCGCCGGTTTTTTTCGTTCGCCGTCTTGTCGTTTCGGTCTCTGACATCGCTGTAACGATCGCCGAACGTTCTCAAACCGTTCGAGCTCGGGCATAGGCGTGCGCAGACTTTGTTCGCAGAGTATGTGGCTGATAAAATGTGCCCCCCCACAGATATAAACGCTCCTAAATCGAATGTGCGTGACATTGTATTATAAACTAATGGCTCGTATACTATACTTTATATAAGAAAAAAAATAGATTTTTCATCTTTTGTTTTGATTAAAAGTATTTTTTTTTTTTTACAAACATGTTTATCTAAATGAAAATTTACATTATTCGTAATTGTTGTAATTCAATCCTACTCTATCCTGGTACAAGGACTTAAAATTCTTCGATCACATCATCTTGGTCAATTTCAGTAGCAATGTGTTGTTCGACGAATATCAGCATTAATGCATTTAGGCGCTTTTCAGACCATATTAAATCTGCAACAGTTATTGAATTACATCAGCTGATTTTATTTTATTTTATTTATTTTTATTTTATAAAATTAACGCCAAGCGGCTTTTACAAAGGTGTACAGTATATACATATTTAAATACAAATTGAATACAAAATTGAATACAATTTGAATACAAATTGAATACAAATTGATAACAGTACAGATTTAAGTAAAAGTAAGAGTATGAGAAATAGAGTAATGAAAAAACTATGTGAACGTAGATTATAGTTGATTGGCCAACCTAAGCATCCTATGTATGGGGTGATTATGGCTGAAGGAAGCTGACAGAGTTGGAATGTAATAAGGAGAGGGATTACGGACATTGTGAGAGGGGACTTTAAATTGGATTTGCGATAGTAAGTCAGGTGAGTCGATGGAGTTGTCAAGGAGAGAATTAATGAACTGTAGATCAATAAATTTGCGGCGTGATGATAGAGGGGGAATATTTAGAAAATGGCTAATATCAGTATAGTTATGATTAGGATTAGGTAATCTAAGTATAAAAGCAGCATAAGAAAGGAATTTATGTTGAACTCTCTCAAGACGTAGCTGATCCTTAGCAAGATAAGGGTGCCAAACAACAACCCCGTATTCTAAAATGGATCTGACAAGAGCAAAATATAGCAAACGGAGACAGGTAGGAGACGAAAAAAGCTTGGTATTACGTTTAATAAAACCTAAAACCTTATTAGCTCGACCCGTAATAAAATCAATGTGATGGTTAAAAGAGAGAGTGGAAGAGTAGTAAATACCAAGATCTTTTATAAGAGATACGCGTTGCAGAATAATGTTGTTAAGCAGATAAGGGTGATGAATAGGATTACGAGATCTAGAGAAGGAGATGACATTACACTTACTGATATTAAGGGAGAGGCCTAGGGTGTGTACCCAATGATTAAATTGAACAAGTTCATTAGACAGTAGTAAACAGTCAGAAAGGGTTTCAATTTTAAGGAAAATTTTTATGTCATCAGCATAGAGAAGGAAATGAGCCTTTTTGAGGTAACTGGAAATTGAATTAACATAAAGGCAAAACAATAAAGGACTCAAATGACCACCCTGTGGAACACCAGCTGATTCAAGACTAAAATTTAAAAGAATCGTAACCAAACATAGAAATAGTATTTAGAATCTTTTTTACGATTCCTGTAACTGCAGCTACGTGTGAACGTAGCTTTAGAAAAATTCAAACTCATAAAAAATTATTTGAGATCAACCATGGGCTAGGAGAGACTTTCGAATTTATCTATTTTGTCGATAGAAAATGAAGTGGCTGGAGAAATTAATTTTGAAGACGTCATCGGTGAATTTGCGGCAATCAAATCAAGAAAAGTCAAATTATGAGATTTATTTTTTTTGTGTGTCAATAAAAATCAATCTTAAAATAAATACTTGAGGCTTATTATATGCTTTTCTAATAAACAAATATATACATAATAGTTTACGATTTTAAAAATGACTGTTTTTTTTTTTGACGGAAGGGAGCGCATATACTCAAACTTGCCTCAGGCGTCAAATGAGCTTGTTACGGCTCTGCGCTTTTGGGTCACCTACACTAACCTCAATTTTGATTTAAGTCGATTATGATGAAAATGCTCATTCACAAGAGCAACTAACAACAAATTTTAAGGATTTACACAAATCCGTCCACTGTCTACTAACCAACCAATCTAACTGTCGCTTCTATATTATATTCTATGGTATCAACTACTCAACTATAATAAACGTATAATATTATATTATAATAATTATATCAGTATTTAGACATCGTCAAGTCAAAGAATAGATGTAGGTAATCATCGTCATTTCTAGGAAAACATAAATAGTAAATACACCTACCTACACTAAAAAATAGCAATGAAAACCGCAATAAAATTTGTCTCGACTAATCGCATTATTTCGATTGGATGAAATTCTAAATAAATATACAGCACCATTAAAATATAACAAACGTGTAAAGTTAATTTCAAAGTATTTTGAGAGATTTCAAGGGGGGGCTGTAGCCCACTAGCTCCCCTCTCCTATATATTCCACTGATGTCATTAATCATTGAAATTTACTCAACTCCCACTTTACTCAAGACGTTATACTCAAACGCGATTCTCCCCTGTACATTTCTTATGAAACACATTCACTCAAGCGATTCGAATTCTCATAGCTCCTCTTCTAATGAATATATCTTGATCGTTTCACTCTCAGAACAATCAGTGGATCAAGAATTTTGTTTTTTTTTTTTTGAGCTATTAACTGCTTAAATTCGTTGAGTTTGAGAAAAGTTATGTGTCTTTCAATTTTCGATATTATACTAATTTATTGATTCGTTAAAATGTGTTTATGTGTTTATAAGTGCAATCGAATCAATGGATTCGATTGCACTTATACTTTTTATTATATAAATAAATTATCTATTGCGAATTTTCACGACAGGTATACTAGAAGGTTTGAAAATAAAGAATATACGACGTTGTATTCGAGGAGTCGCCATTGGAATATATAGGGATCGGACTCGAATAAAAGTTGTTCGATTTCGTGCGGAAATTTTCTGAAATTCCCCGTCTCCGTCCGATCTAAAAAAAATGCAAATATAAAGTGAAAAAAAAACTAATTCTTTCCGCAGTCTTTATTTGTAATCGTGGTCTTCGGGGAATGATTTTTACAAACGGGATTTGAAGCTTATACCATTAGAGACGCGATATTTTTACGACTCTTGTTTCGCGTTTATGTATGCGTTTTTTACATTTTTTTTTCGATCCCGTATCTTTTTGAAAAAAAAAAAAACAGAAAAGTCGACAAGTCTATAATAACTAAAATCGAACTACACTATGGATTTGAACTAAAATTCAATATTTTGGTTTGGAAAAAAACAAACTAAACTGTTCTCGATACGTCTTAACGTCGATTATTAGGTTACTGGTTCATATTTACACGCCTATACTAAATCAACCGACCATGTAGTTTTCGCATTAAATTAAATCGCGGTTCAAATGCGTTTTTAATTTTTAATTTTTTTTTTTTTTTCAACGATACATTATGTATGTAAAGTTTGTATAAATACCGCCGTCATTGTTGACTGTAAATCTTATTAAATATAGTTTCGAAAACAATAATAATACGGTATACGATTTATTCGTTTTAATACAGTATGCGAAAACGGTCGTTCAACATTTCATGCGGATGCAGGATATTTATTGATATTATTGTTATCGAACGAGAAAAACTAGTTTTAGATTTCTTGCGATACGAAATTGTTATTTTTTTTCCTTTAGGGATATGTATTTATTTATTATTATTTTTTTTTATGAAATATGAATTATTTTAACTCGTGTATACGACATATGTGTGTGTGTGTGTGTGCTTAACCTGGATACCGAGCAGTGATGCGGTGCATTATTCTGGAATAAAATCAGTGATGTTTACGGATTTCATACGTATTGTGAAAGTACTAAAAAGTAGTATTTCAGCACAACGTCATCTCGGATTTGTGATTCGTTTTGCTGAAAAGGTTTTTCGTATTCGATTAAAAACGACTTGGGATCAACGCCATTTATTCTAACTGTTGGTTACACGCGAGGTTATTATATTTCTTGTGATGAAAGGCAAACTTTTAACTTATAAAAACAATTCTTTTTACACTAGCCGCACACTATTCACGCAAATCAGCTATTACACAAAAACGACGAGTACGCGAAATAATTTTTTTTTTTTTTAAATCACACCAATGTCGCGAAACCTTCAAAGGTGGCGGCCTTTGGCATACTTACCGTTGAGAAGTACCTCTATACGCCCTTATCGGCAAAAATTCAGTACTACGAATACGCCGTCCCGCACAACATCAGTTCGGTTTCTTTTGGGTACGCCCTCGTATATTGTCATACACGGCACTCGCGATACCAACTAGTTTACCTATATCACCCCGTAATACGTCTTCACGACGTCTCTTCCTAGACGTCTGGACACACCACTACGCCAGACGTCAAAAACGATTAGTTATCCTCCGACAAAGCGTTTCTTTCGTACAGTTTTAATTGTTTGTTTTTTTAATTATTTTTTTTTTCACGACCTCACGAGCTGCCTTGGGAATATTCAATACAGTAGCGGCTGCTCGTTACACAACGTGTGCGGAGATTAATATCTTTGAGAACGAAATTCTTTAAATAATAATAATAATAATAAAGAAAAGAAAAACAACAAATTGATTCAATGAAATCCCTTAGGACGACGTCGTAATATATCATTACGCGTACGGCGACGCACCTACTATTTGCAACGGTGATCGATACGCATCGTTTGATATACCGTTCCGCCACGTGTACCGGCGAGACGTTTTAATAATTACCACATCACATGTCACTGTGATGCCGCTTCCGGCTTCAAGTAGGCACGATTCGACGGAAGTCGGCGCGGTAAAAAGCCTCTTATCATTTATCTGCACACCTTTTTTAGAGCGATAGTTTGTTTGAAAAAAAAATAAAAAATTCAAAAAAAACAACAATAATTCCTCCTTCTCCGTGTTTCGTTTTAATTCCTTTTTTTTCCCCGTTCTACTCTGTTCTGTCCGACCGTAATACCCGCATAATAATTATTACGACGCCTCACTCCGCTGACGAATTAAACAGAACTCAAACCACTGACTCGGATTCCGAGCGTCTGAGTGACACTTGTCGAAATCATCCGGTCATTGTGCCCAATTATTATTTTAATATTCCCCGTTGTACGCTCGTTTGACGCGGCCGAGAGGAGTTTCGTTCGTCGTTTAAATTGGGTCGCGTTAAACATGCGGCTACATATTATGCGCGTAATTATTATTTGTACGCCGAAAATAGCTTGTAGTCATTATTGTAACTGACTTTAGACAATAATCGTTCAACGTATAATTATTTAGCTGCTCGTAGCGACGCGCGTGTTCGTGACCTAGCCCAACGAAGACTATTACACGGCAGTTTTAGTATACGGTGTTTTAAGGCGACACTGAACCGAAAACAGGACGATTTCGATCCCGAGAAAAAATCCGACGAAATTCTAATATTTAAATTTTAAAATATCACACAGTAATCCGTAAACGTAATCGTAAGTAGGTACCTATATACGGTACTTACCTGTTTATCGTTCGTATAGATCTGGCTGCAGATATACGATTTCAAAGTGATGACGCACGTAAAATAATATTACAATCGATGATTATAAGATAAAATATATTAACTGTCGACTCCAATCCACCGATCCTGGTGATTAAAAAAAAAAAATGTTTTCATTAAGCGACTTTCACGTCCTCCCGTTTTGATTTTCGAAGAATTCACCAGAATTCAAATGAAACGCATTGTGCGCCGTCGATTTACAAATGCAATTTTGTATTAACCGATGAAAATGTATCTTTAAATATTGTCGTGGTAAAATATTCCATTATCTCGATACAACGTGCAGAAATCTAATAATAACTAATTAAATCGTTTGTGATAATTTAATTTTGTTATTATTAGGTACCATCAAACTATATTTGTCCCGGCGAACTAAATTTATATAGAATATATTGAAAAATGTTTTTTTTTCTGAAGGGATGGTTTAAAATCATCAGAACGTAATTCTTGATCACACAAACACCGTAACGGAGGGTCCAAGTTCATTAACATATTAAAATTATTCATTTATTATTACTGTTTGGCAAACTGCGGTATGCCGGAAAGATTTATTTACGAAATAAAAAATAAAACTGAAACCATGACAATGAACGATTCATCGGCGTGTAATTTCGATTTGGATTAATAATGATTAAGATCGTAAATAAATTAATCAATAAATTCTACATGTTTCGTGCGGCGTAAAAGTCTAAAAAGAAAAACTAGTACGTCTATTGCTTTTTTTTTTTTTTTTTTAATACTCTTTAATTTAATGGTAAAGTCATCTAAGCAATAGATCAATATTTTAATAGGGTTCAAAAATTATATATTAGTTATGTATTAGATAGTTGTTATATAGTTGAGTTATTACTCATATTTATTTCAACCTTAAAAATTTTGAGTTGATATTACGATTTACGACCACCTACTAACATGGGCGTAGGTAGGAAATATTTTTGGAGGGGGTTTTGGTCTAGATCTATATTAATATTATTATTAAGTGTTAAAAATAAATATGAATAATTTTTTAATACGATTGAATACCATTACAATATTTTGTCTGTATAAATTACAAATTTAAAAATATGTAAAAAAAATGTAAGATAAAACCTTGTTTCCTTGGTTGAAGTTTAAAAATATTGATTACTTCTTCTGGGTCAATATTAATTACACGATGAACGCTTATAGCAAGGCAAGTTCAGTTAATCGTTCATTTCCTGTCGAATTCCTCAATTATGATTTAATACGTCGTAATGTTGAAGAAGTTCTTTCTGCAGTTGTAGTAGTTGATGTGGAAACGGAAAGTGTAGAAATAATAGTTAACAATTGTTTTTTATATTTGGAAAAAAATTTAGAATCACATTTTAAAAATGCTTCAAATGCTGAGGATGGTCTACAATCTTCTTTTTCTTTTACCCAATTGAATTTCTACAGTAAATATTCCGCATTAAACTGTTGATAAGCGTACATAATATGCGAGTTAATAACATTCTCGAACAAATTCACAAAAAGCTCAACATTGTTTTATTTAATTTCGGGGGGTGTTTGAACACCCAAAACACACCCCTTACCTACGCCCATGCCTACTAATATATTTCAATAATACATAATTATTGAACACAAAATAGGTACGAAATGACGAGTGACCGACGAATATTACATCTATTGTCTACCTATATACTTAAGACTCTTATTCGGTATGAATATATATATAACCATAGTTATGTTATATAACAGTAATGATTTTAGTAAGGTTAAATTATATATTAAATTCATACACCACCACCTAATTATTATATCATAGTATGTGAAATATTTTATAATGATAAAACTGTATTTTTAAAATTTTTTTTTTTTACAAATATGAACAACGATTCAATTTTTAAGCTTTTTCTGCAAATCTCTATTTCAAAAACGTTCTAAAAATAACGGTCACTGGGGAGGATCTGACCCCCACGTCCTCTTTTGTGTACGACGACACAGCTCTCAGAAGCACTGCAATGAAAAGCATCGCAGACCGTACAGTTGATTTCTTGGCCACAGACAAGTCCGTCATCTTCGGACAACCGTCCTAACCTAACCTAACGCGATTCGGGCAAACGTTGCTCACGGTCGACCATCGCCTCGGCTCCGAAAACGCGATTCGACACTAACGGAAACGGCAGCTGTATATCGGACATCCGATCCGGGCGAACGCAAAACACACAGGTTCGTTCGTCTGCACCGAACCGAACGGATCAAATAAAACTATTACAACAATGTGTCCGACAAATACACCGGACTATTCTTCAATAGACGAATGCTTACAAACCGAAGACTTATCATTGAACATTGAAGACGTAATCAACGATGGCATGTGAGGATGTGAGAATGAAAAACATGACGTAGTACAAGAAGAATACGGCACAGACGGTGTAGACGGAGAAAAAATAACGCTCAAAGAAGCATTGCAGTTAGCGAATAGGCTGCAGAAGACATTTTGTCTCAATAAGAGTGATGGAGTTTCATTGTCATTAGTCGATAAACTCCAGTCTAATTTTGAGGAAATTGCAATACAAGAAAAAAACAAACTAAAATTTCAGATTTTCTTTTTTCAATAAGTAATTTTGTATAATATATTTTATTACGTCTAAATAATTATGATAAATTATGTAGTGATTGACCTAATGTAAGATATTGTTTAAAAAGTCGATAAAATTTTAATTTTCAGACATAAATAATATGTACATACATATTATTTTATTAATTTTTCCCAATAGCGGGCACCTCTCGATAGTGGACAATTTTGTCGGTCCCGTGAGTGTCCGCTATTCAGAGGTTTTACTGTACCTATATAATATATATATATATATATATATATATATATATATATATAACTTTGAAACTCGCGCGTCGAGCTTTTGAAAGTCCAAGGTTGAAATGTCACGTCAAACGCGCAAAACATATCAAAAACATTTTTCGTTTTTTTTTCTCGTCGTTAACGCGAAAGTTTTTCAATTCTCAAAGTTTGACTCGTGTTCAAATTCAAATTTTCCGACGTTGTTATGCGTTTTGAAATTTTTCGAACTCGTCACCAGATTAACTGTGTACACGTCATATTATACGAGTATGTACTAGACATTTTACTGATATGCACTATATAAACAACCATAATAATGTCTATAACAAGCTAACAAGAAGCCGTCTTAAAACTAAACAACTATACATATAGGATATAGTCTATACCACCGTTTTATATGCATAGTATGCATAATATTACCATTACACGGATAGTTAAGTTTTTAAAATACGTATAAATCGACTAATTAATGCGAGTTGAAACGAACTCTTGTGCAAATCATTAAAGATAACGTAGTATTTTTTTTTTCGTCATAATTGAAAACAATCTTGTAGTTGAAGTTTTTTTTTTGTTTTTTTTTAGATTCCGTGTGAAGCCAAGAATCTATTGGTTTTATAATGATGTTGATTTTTTGCTTTATTTTCTGTGAATAATTTTTCGGGTTGTAATAGACCGCTCCAAAAGTCTTATTCAGCAACTTCACAGATTGTAAATCGCGAGCAGATTGTACTTTTAAACAGGTCATTTTTCTTTCCTCTCGAGCAGTGAAGAAAAACTGCCGAAAAACCAAGTAAAAACGATAAAATTTGTCGGTAACGACGCTTTCACTAAATCGATTTTTATTATTTAGTCATAAATTGACAACTTTAGAACTAAAATTAGAACTTAAAAATACCTTGTCTTGTAAAAGTTTATCTCTGATAACAATTTTAATATTTGACAAAAAATGTTGGAAATTTACTGTTATCATAGTCATAAACGAAAAAACTTAAAATTTTTTTAAAAAAATGTTAATTAGGATTTTTTTTTTTATAAACGCCAACGTAAATTATTATACGATTTTTATGAAATAGACTGTTTTTAAATCAATTTTGAACATTATAATGTGTATAGATTATTATTGGACCATCCAATCATAATGAATTTTTGGAGATGGGATACACATAGAACGACATGTTTTGAAACTTTTGGTAAAAAAAAATTTCTTCTCTGTTGAACAAGAAACTTTAAACAGGTTGGATAAAAAAAAACCTACCCACATTTAGACTAAATATTATAAAATATATAAATGGCATATTTTTATAGTAACGCTTTGCTCAGAATCGTTATTTAAATAAGAATAAATTATCTTTTGTTTCTTTAAATTTCAATACACCCATTACCATTATCTTGACCGTACGTACATAATAATCAGCATAGGTAAGAATTAAGAATTATAATTGTCAAATTCAAATTTCCAAAAAAATTAAAAAATCATAATAAATTAATGACTAAAATTTAATAAGATATATTATTATATTAATACCATCATTTTTCTAAAAATCCGGTTTGAAAAATGACTTTTTTGTTTTTTTTTGTGAAATGGAAAAATTGAATTTTTAATTTTAAAATTTGAGTTCCGAAAATCAAGAAAATGTTTTAATACGGTTTTTTCGTATGGTGCAGAACTATAATATTTATGAAAAAAATAAAAAATATTTTAAAAATTATAAACAGAAAAAAAGTTGTTGTACCTATTTATCAAATAGATCTAACTCGTCTGTGTATATATATTTTATGTATTTATTTATTACAGTGAAAATTGGTAATACAAGAGCAGACACGTATAAAATATACACATGTCATTTAAAATTTACAATAACGTACATTGGGAATCGCTAAGATTTGGAGGAGGAGTTACTCAATAAAAACTTATTTTATTCTTGGAATAATAAACTGTAGCCGTAGTTATTAAATAAAACAATTTAATTCGTCTGGACACTAAATAATAAGAAAATAATATACTTTTTGAACTGGTAATTTGTGCGTTTATACCGTCAAAGGCTTAGATGATATAATCGTGTATAATAATCTTTGTATAAACTTAAACTCTAAAGTCTAAGGTGATACGAATAATAAAATATTTCAAGTCTTATTAAAAAAAAAATTTTAAAAAATACATTTACTAAGTGGAGTTTAAATGAAAAAGTATATCATAAAAACGCAAAAAAAAATTTAAAAAAAAAATCTCAAGGAAGATTTAATTTTAAAATATAATTCGTGTAAACGAGAAAATATAATTTGTGCCTATATTGATTCATAACGAAAAATAAATAAAAAAAATAGAAAATTGCGCATAATCGGTTAAACTGTGCGTTGACTGTTTCTTTATCCGGCTATTTTAACACTGTTACGCAAGCGTATTGCGAAAGGAAATTAATAAATTATTGTGAAACACATACACTTTGGTATTTTTATAGTGTTTTAAAAAAACGATGATATAAACGCGACCTGCATAGTCGTCGGCCGTACGAGTTGTGATTTTCGAACAAAAGAGGCGTCGATCTCCGCGCGTACTTTCGGGCAGCGATAAACGTTCGCGCGGAGCGTTTCGCGGAATAAACGATTGGTTTCTTTGCACGGTGATAAAACGTTCTGTGTACCCGTATGATAAAAAAAAATAATAATAATAAAAATAAAAAATAAATGATAATAATAATAAACCCGTAACGAACAACCCGTGCCGGTCTCCGAGCGAAACGCGCTATTATAATACGACCGGTGACTCTTGAAAATGCTGAAATGACGTATAGAGTATTTTTTCGAATCGGAATTAGTATTACGTTATAACGTTATGTACACTTGCGTTCGTGTTTGGTTTATTTATTAGAATCGTCATCGTCCCGTCAAAGTAATAAACGTCCGCTTCGTCCGTCGAGGTGGTTTTATACGAAAAGATTGAACTGTTGTTTAATGAGTTAAGTCGAATATACATAATTCATGTAACCTCACTCATAGCCATTAACATGGTAATAAAAAAAAAAAAAAAAAACAACAACAACCACAAATAATAATATATTTTATTGGTTTAAAAACGCACAATCGATAACAAAAGAACGCGTTTTCGCGTGCCGTGTTTGGATTGTGAAAAAATCAGCGCGAAATCAAATTTGACCCTCCCCGACGCGAAATATTTGTTTTTATAATAAGTTTCTACTCAATACCGAATTAATAGAAAAAAAAATAAAAAATCGAGAAAGTAAAATAATGCAATTACTCACGTTTTACAGACTAAAACGTAAAACCCGAGTAATGAAATTAACGCGATAAAATAAATATAAAATATTTATCAGGTTTAAAGATGAGAGGAGCGATTCGCAGGAAAAAACCGTTGAGCATACACAGACCGGACATTGGCAGGGCGCTGTTAGCTCGTCGCGACGCGAATAGTCCCAATACGTACAGGAGATGACATGCAGGTGTGTTATTAATTTAACTCCGAAAGCAATAAAAACGAAAAATAAAACTCACGGAATCGCATCGGAAAAACGATTTCGAGTAAGTGCAGTAAACTAAAACCGTGTACGTAATAATTATTGAAAAATCGAAACAGCTGCTGGGGGGGGCACACAGTGGTCTTAAATTGAAAAAAAGTGGCCAAAAATGATTATTTGTACCTAACAATTACATTTCAAACATTTTGTTTTAAAAATGTATTAAACACTTCTTTTAGAATTATATGTTATACAATTTTTTTTTAAATATTCATTTTTACTCACACCAAATTGGTATTTATGATGAAATGTATGTTTCTTTTTTATTTAAAAATGTCATTAATTTTATACTAATTATTATAAGTTAATTTTAAACGACTCATTGTTAAAATTAATCTTATATTTGGATATATTATATTGTATATATATGCTGTCAAATATTTATGTTTATAATTAAGACATTAAACTATGTATACGACTTTGTAAGACGTTGATCTCAATTAATTACAAATAGACTATTTATAAGTATTTAGGACTTTTACGATTTTAAGTTATTTCGTCAACGATAGCCAAGCTTATATATACATACAATAAAACTAGATAATACACCGAAACCATTTATGTTTAGATTAGTTGCTCATATCTGCTCTATTTCCAATTAGAAATTATTGAATTAAGCATGTACGTGAAATCGAAGATATTACGAGAGGACATAAACTCAGATATTTTCCATCGTCTTTTGTTATCTTCAGACCCGTTAATCAGCAGTACTCAGGAAGTAAAAACGAAAAGGCGAAAATTACATCTGTCAGTGAAAAATTTACTAATTATCGACGACCACGACCGTGAAACAGAAAGCGAATCAGAGGAGCAAAGCTGCAGCAGTGAAATTAAATAAAATTAAAAATTATACCTATTGTATGTTTGAATATATTTATAAATAACTTGTTTTATGAATAAAATATATAATATACTTAGTTTGTGTATATTAAATCACTTAAATATTTTTGGCCACCTTTTTTCAATTTTAAACCACTGTGGGTCAGCTCCTCCAGGTTCTCTTTCAGCTCCCGTCGGTTCTGGAAAGCGAATCGGGTCTCTTTGCCCGCGAGGTGAACTGTTTGGTAAACGTGAAATGAGCGAAAAAAATATATCGTTGTTTTGTGTCACGTCATATGAGATGAAATAACACTAAACACCCTGTGTGTGTGTGTGTGTACTCTCTGTTTTACAGCTATTTTGATCACGTCGTATTATTAACCGGGATTCGGGATGTCCGCGACGTTCGTCCGTGGCTTTTGGTTCACCAGGTTTTCCCGGTGCTCCCGGATTTATTCGATGTGAAAATCCATTAGCGACGCAAAGTTAATTTAACGCCGTAGGATCGGAGAAAAAAATTATTTAACGAATTTACCTCGTTCGCCGTCTTTACCGGGTTTCCAAGGGCTCTCCGGAACATCCTACGAGTAAAATAAACATCAGTACCGGGTACATATTACTTATTGGAATCGAGTTCATATATTTTAGACGTGTCGCGAAGACTCTATATAATATTTTATACAGATCCCGGTAAGACGTCACTGCTCCTCGTTTTCCACAAAATACGAATCCGATTTACGCCGAGTAATGTTAAACGATCGAAAAGCGATGATACGCCGACATTCGTATAAGAACAGTTTTCTTACGTAAACACGATATGCAGAGGACGAATAAGTTTATGTATTTTAATGAATTATTGACTAATAAGACGATGTTATATTTTGAATAATTTTGAACGTATATATTATACCGCGTGCGTGTAGTTATACAACCGTCTTTAATTATTATTTTATTAATCCAAATAAGTCGTAATCCGATTTTAACCGTATTTAGTTAAAAAAAAAACAAACAAACAAACCTGAAATAGTTATCGTACCTTGGTATTTCTATTTGTTCTTGAGACGAAATATTAGAGGAGGCTGTGTTGCGCTTTAAAAATACTGTAAATCTCGTCCTCGGTGAAACGATTCTGATGAGGAAAGTTTCGGAGTGATACACAAGAATTAACGATCTGACTTTGAACGCTTGAAAAAAAAATTCCTGACCTACAATATTTGAGATTTTTCGATATCACAATTAGAAAATATACGATTATGGTTTCGTTCGAATTTCAAGTCTTATGCAATATCAAGAATTTAATAGTTTATTTGAATTTTTTTTTTTTTTGAACCTGCAAATGATTTCAGTTCTATATTTAACCTTCCCCTCAAAAAAAAAAAAACAATTTGTTGTGTTTTTTTTTAAGTCTATTTCATAATAACCTATTGAATATTAAGTGAAAATGTAAAGTGTCTATCTACATTACTTTTGAAGTCATAACTAAATAATTAGAATTGATTTCATAAAAATCTCGTTGACGGTTTTCGCTTCGATTTCGGTCCTGTTTCCAAAGTATTGGAAAAGCTTTTGAAAACAAAGTAAAGTTACTTCGTCAATGTTCCTTAAAGAAGAAATTTCCGATTGAATACTGTATTACTATACGCAACTATTGGACTAAAACAACAACTTAAAATGTGATCTCAGACAAGAAAAAAAGAGGAAATAAAAAGGAAACATTTTAGTAAAAATCAATAGAAAATTAAATGAAAAATGCATGTTTTAACTGAAATTCTAAAAATTCAATGGAAAAACGTGTGTAAATATGCGATAAAATATTTATAAGATGTTAAATAAATGTTTACGCTGAATATAAATATATATTACAGTAATATCTTTTTTTTAATTTAAATATTGCATCTAAATTTTCAAATTATTGTGCCCGACGAAAACTGGAAAACATATTTTTCAAACACGATATTATGCGAAAAATTGTTTTGAAAACGTTGCCACCTCTATAATACTTAAACATGAATACAAATTAAGAAATTATTCAATCGCTGAATCAAGATGTGTAAAACGTTAACCATTTATGAAGTTACTAACTGGTATATCCGTTTTAATTTTTCAACCTAATAAAATTTACAACTTTTAAGTTCGACCAACAATTGTATTACTTTATTTTGTTTTTAAAATTATTCATTTAAACAAGTATATTGGTATATAAAAAATATAACGAGACAAAAATAATAGGTATAATCGGGGCGATTTTCAAATATTATAAGTTTTGTTTCGTTCGTTTCGGAGATTTTTTTTTTTTTGTCTCGTCGTATACGTGTTTTATTTATTTATTTTTTTTTTTTTACGATTTTCTGGAAAATTCCGAAAAGTGCTAAATATACGGATTCTGCCGAGGTCACGTACGGAATTTTTCACAGTATTTTTTCCACCTGGAAAATATTGCATTTATGCGGGCGTATCTACTAAACTTTTTAAAAAGGATCCTTAGGAAATCAATACATTCCTCGCTGCAACGCTGAAAATTCAAAATACCACGGATACCTGGGTTTAATATTAAAAGTAAAAAAAAAATAATAATAATAATAATAAAAATAAAAAATAAAACTGTATTAAACGTGTATATTATAGTAATAAAGTTTGAACACTATCCAACAACAATTTATCGACGACGCAGCCATAGGCGTGTTTAGGGGCGTTGCCGGACTATGTTGCATATAGCAACAACTGAATTTTTTGTTTCTTTTTTTTTTTCGATTTTTTTTTCGACCTAAGACAACGTGAAAAAATTATCGAACGAAAATTAAATTTCTGTGCAAACAACGTGTTGTGTAAAAAGCACGAAAGGACGCGTTCGACTATAGCCTACCCGCGTCTGACTGACCTATAACTACCCGAGTCTGTAATAATCGCAAAGTCGGCCGTAAGTGCCCGGCATAAGTGTGATCGATGAATGATTTCCACGTTTTTATCGTCTCTCGGCACGGTCGTCGCGGTGAAACAGCTGAAATCGATTTTAAAACAAGGTTTACGTCGTCGGTTTTTTTTACCGGTTTTTCGCTCGGTTCTCGGTACGGAATCATAGCGTTCCAGCGACGCGCGTCGTGCTGCTTAAGAGTCCGGACACGCCCGTTATAATATTATTTGTGAATCGCCGCAGCGACGACGTACTGAGACGCGCGTTCGCCGAGGGCGGCGTTTCGGTTTTGAAAAAAAAAAAAAAAAAAAAAACACGTTCCGGGCAACATTCGACGTCACAGGACGTGTCGGCCGCAGACAACGTCGACACGAACGGCCGGACACGGACGCGAATTTAACGATCGGCCTCTGATAGGAAATACTGCATACGAACTGAGTCCCGAAAAAACCTTTTAGAAGGAATCGAGTCCCGGGTTTTTCGTGAACGGAGTCGGTAAATTGCGTCCCTATAAGTACGGTCATGGTCATATACTATGTGACTTGCGGCCCGCGTACTTTTAAAACATACGTAAATTGCGGCCCGTGTACTTACGAAAATATGAACTTTGCTTCCTTTCAGTCTCCTATTGACACAACCAGACACATAACAAGAAACCACCATGATGTCGAGTTACTTGAATTGCACTTTATAGTTTATAGTTTATAAATTATAATCGAAAAATTGTGTTTCAATCCGAATCCATATACGTATTTATTGTTTTTATTACAAACGAAATAAATAAATTAAATTTTTAATGATCAATTAAATACAAAATGGTAGTAGAGTATACACGTATAGGTATAACACTGATTGGTGTTAAATAATAATAATGATAATTAAAACGCTCTTATTAACGACGTTCTTTGAAAAAAAAAACGAAATACTAAGTAATCTCTATTTATTATTAATTTTTAAAAGAACACCATTGCTGGCTGAATTTAAAAGAATTACGGAATGAAAGTTACTTTATACCAATAGTTATATCGGGCCATTTATATTAATGAATAAAGTGTACGCGTGTAAGTTAGGTACAATGTGTGCTTTACATATGTATACCTACGCAAATATGTACGAATAAAGTTTATATATTACTATTTTACTTTGTTCTCATATATATATATATATATATATATATTCCGTTTTATATTATAAAGATTGAACGGAGTATATTTTAATAATAAAACACACACTCATATAAATAGGTATTAGCTACCACAACAGAGTAAATCACTATAATTCGACAGTTTGTATAGACTAATATGCATTAGAACAATTCTATGCGTGTTTTAGACGAGCAGAAAACTTAACCTGACCTAATGGTATTATCGTATTCGTCCGATTTTTATCAAATTAGATTCATCCTAGCCGATTTTGTGCCACATGTCCGGAGTCGGTAAATTGCGTCCCTATAAGTCTCTTATTTTTATGTAGATCTCGCATTGCACATTTAATAAAATATCTGTAAATTGGTATATGTTTGGATGAGCTGAATAAAACATACTGTTGAATTTCGAATGAAAGGATTCACAACTGTTAAGTATATAAAATTATAATTTTAAAGAAATTTTCCTTTCGACCTCGGCAAAGCTGTCAATTATTTCCGATGGTTTACAATAAATGTCGCTGCACGTTTACAGCGAAACTATTGAATATTTTCAACAATTTATTTTTTTCAAATATTTTCCAATGTTATTACCCAGTTAGAGTTGTATGCATGAAACAAAGACCGATTAATATTTAGCTTGAACAAAATTTTTTAATTCCCTTCTGTAATCTGTAAGCTCCCCCCTGTTGTGAATAAGCCCCCCTAATTGCGCCACTGCTCTGCACTGTAACCCGAACGATCGTAAAGTACTCGTCACGCCATCATCGACTCATTTCCCGGCTCGCTCGAGGAAAGATATAGATTCTTCTCTCTCTCTCTCTCTCTCTCTCTCTCTCTCTCTCTCTCTTTCTCTCTCCCCCGTCATCTGTAGACGTACGTTGTGACAATAAACCCATGATGTAATGATATGTATTTATTTATTTCTCGAGCATACACACACACACACACACACGATGCGTTACCATTACAATAGGTAACCTTAGAAATGAGACGCTGCATTCATTCGCCCCAGATAAACTCTTTTCGGAATCCGAATAGACGTCGGGACGTCGATTAAAAAAAAAATTTTAAAAATACTATAAATGCATTTCCGTTGTTCCGCGTCGTCGTCGTCGGCGACGTAATAAGGGAATCGCTCCGGTCGTTTTCGATGGAAATCGGAGAAATTCTCAAAATGTTTTCATGCCCCTTTGCGTTCGCATTTCCTATCTGAGCAACGGCTATTAATCACCGTTTCGAATCAGGAAACGAATACGTTTCGCACGCGTTTGACGACTCAATACGCGAGCACACGTCGTGCGGTCGTGAAAGAAATCGGTTCAAACGCACCGCGCGGCGTGCGACTCGAGCGGTACGCGGTGGTCGGCGAATAAATTACTTCTAATAATAATAATAATAACAGTAATAAGTAATAACACACGGCCAATATGTGCACGTGGTGCACAAGCAGAAGTTTTCTCGGCGATAACCTTTTTATTTATTAATTTATTATACCTAATTATTATTATTATTATTTTATTTATTTATTCATTTATTTTTTTTTTTCGTTCTCGGACGATTTTTGACCACCGATCTGTTTATTTATACACGCACTAAGGTTGATATTACGACTCGACTCGAGCGCATTATAAAATATATAATATTAATACGCATCAGACCGAATGAACGAAAACGTGATAATTATCGAAATTCGCCACGACGACGCTCGTGATTATATTTTTGTTTTTTTTCCCCCACGCAACGACGTCTAATGCTCGAATAGTTTTGTATGACGTGCAACCAAACTCAAGCTAAACTCTCGTCTCCGGTTCCTCAACCATCTGCTAAACTATAACTCAAAATTGACTACCAACACCAAATTAAATCTCTACGACAAAAGTTTACTAAAACCAATTTGGACGTACTGCGTACAAATTTGGGGCTCAGCGAAAAAATCAAACATTAAAAAAAATCCAAATCTTCCAAATCGAAACCATACGTCTAATATTACTAAAGCTCCGTTCTACGTTTCAAATCAAACGCTACACACAGACTTAAATCTTCAGACTGTCCTAGAAACTGCAGCCAAATCATATTATAAATAACGTACGTTACCACAATTCACTTTCAAACCATACAAATATCATAGCAAAAAGTCTATCCGATCCTATTCCAGGTGACCCTCCAAAAAGATTGAAAAGGAAAACGGTGTCGTGACCTACTCCTTGACTAACCCCCTCTAAACAATTCTAAAATCGGAGTGTCGCCAGTGGGCAGCACCTCCACCCAAGTCTCCGTGTCTTTGTAAATCTTATATCCATCATTATAATGCTTAGTATACTACATTGTATAGATTTTTTTTTTTTATTGATCTTTATATTTTATAACACGTCAGCAGGGGCCATTAGTTAATGCTAATTACAGTTTTTACAATTTTTGTGAATTATACTTTATCTTACATTATCTTAACAGTTACAATTACAATTACATTTTATCTATAAGGTTGGTTAGTTTTAAAAAAGCAATAATTTTCGTTTACTTTTATCGGGGTTTGGTCCGAGAATTTCATCAAGTGTTTCCGTCAAGTTGGGATTTGTACGCTCATGTTGGTACTTATGACATTCTGTGATTATGTGTTTGACTGTGATCTGTGTACCGCAAGTTTCGCAGATGCGGGGGTTCATCGTTTGACATAAGGAACCCGTGAGTTATCCTGGTGTGTCCGATCCTTTATGGTTGTTTCGTCTTTTCGGTGTAGGTTAGGGTTTTCCCATCTGAATATTGTGCTCTTGATCTGGTTTAATTTAGAGGTTTGACTTTTCCAGAGGATTTGCCATTTTTTTTTTTTTAATTTTGGTTTTTGTGAAGTTTTTGAAGTCATCGTAAGTGAGGAGATCTAGCGCGTTTGTGTCTGTATTAGAGGCGGAAATTTCGGCGTAGATTGTATGATTCAAATAAATAATAATAATAATAATAAAAAAACTATATAAAAAAAAGCAGTTTTGTATGAAAACGAACCGGCCGCATCGAGCGGCAACGATTTTCCGTGACGTTTTAGTCAGATTATAAAAATATGATGTCGTGTGGAAATAAAAAGTCGGGACGTCCGTCGTGCCGCGAACGATCCGGCGGCGGCAGCGAAATAATTAAGTGTTCTGCGTTACGTAACGACGACGTATTGCATTTTCGTACCTATCATTAAAAGTGTTCCGTACAAGTGCACGATGAATTTATTGGGGAAAAACGACCGACGAAATGTCAGAAAAAGTCGAGGTCAAGGTCGACATGATATTAATATAATAGTTCAAGGGCGCGATGTGATTGTGCGTACGTCGACGGTAATATCGTATAATATGACCATTTCGAGCATAAAAAAAAAACGTTTTTTTTTTCTTAATTTTAATTTTGCGTTTGAATACAATAGGGATATGGATTCTGGTGTTTTTCAAAACCGTACGGGGACGACACAGTTCACGCATGTTTCTCCGCGGTGAAAACGAAAAAGCTCGAGAACAAAACACGGACGTAATCGAATCGTTACGAGACGTAGTTATAACCAGCCCCGAGGATTACTTAATGTTTACGAAAGAAAAATAAATAAATAAGCTAAATGATCAATACGGATTTCACAAAAAAAAAAAAAAAACTATACTCTGCGGGTTTTCGCGATTTTTCAACCGTTCAAAAAAAAAAACGTATTCCAATCGCCGTTAACGATTCAACGTGCCGTCACGCACAAATCATCGTCGACTGCATGCCGTCTGAAAACACACGCCGTTGCGAAACCGACAATATTGCAAAATTATTATTTCATATTTTCATTTCGTTATACATAGGAGTCTCCGCACTGCGTTGCACAATCCCGCGTTAAATGTTGTGTATTTTTTTTTTTAATTTTTTAGAAATATTCTATTACCTATTCGGCGCTACCGCCGTGCGCACACGTGTACTTTTACTACTCGACAAATAAAAATAATACGATTCGAACGGTGTTGGAACGGGCTTACGTATTGGAAACCCGAGTTTGATCAAACGTCTCCTGCAGACGCGCGTCGTTACGGTCTTCAGCCCCCCCCCCCCCGTAATCCAGGAATTGTTTACGAAGTCTGATTATTATGTCCTATCAGATGTAAATCGTAAAATTTCAATATAATTTTATAAAGAATTATTAGTAACAACGAACAAGTTATTCATGTAATGTGTCTGACGATTTTGATCGTAACGTTTATACCTTTGAGTTCGGTTTAATAGGCTGAATTGGAGAATTTTAGCTGGAGAAAATACCAAAGCCCCCTCCCCCCCAAAAAAATCTAAATACGCCCCTGCCCTATCCCGACAGCTACAAACGCCCCATCGCCGGCCGCGAGTTCTTTGATCGCGTGATTTGAGCTGTGTACACTCACGTGCACGTGGACACGATGCGTTTTGGTAAAACGAAAAACAAAACAAAAAACACACACACACGTGTAATCTTACTAATTATAGTAATACGTGGCGGAGAAAGTACACTCTGTGTTCGGCTAATAATTGTATTCAATGTTAACGAACTATTTTTTATTTTTTTTCATAGTACAGCTGCACTCATGTATTTTCAAGGCTTCAGTTCATTGTCCACCGAAGTAGAGCACAATTTTTATAATATTAATAAGTATACATTATACTTTTTCTCTCTTACTCGTTCACTCGCTCACTCTCTCGTGCGCGCGCATTATTCGCACACTACGGTACGCTGCGAGCTGCACCACACGCTGCCGCCGCCGCCGCCACGCCGATTTCTACTTTTGAAACAAAATAACCCTCTCGAACATACTGCACGCGGCCGCCGTATTGTCCAATAAATAACAATAATTACGCATTATGCACTATGCGCCGCGCCGGACGTACCTACCCATATAATAATATAATGTATAATACAAAAACCGACATTATTATCGTTGTAGCCGATTGACGGTACTCTCACGTGATCGGTTTTATTTGTATTATTTTTTTTAATAGCCGCGACCCACGCGACGCCTAACGCGTAAGCGTTGCAAAATCCTGTAAACATCGAGGCCGCGGCGAGCGGGGTAACGTCACGTGCAGACGTGCAAATCGTAAGGAAGTCGGAAAATCGTTGTTTTTGTATTTTATTTCGTTTTTTCCCCTAATCGAGTCGCGATTTTGTAATTTTACACGCGAAATTGATCGGCCGGTTCCGACGGACACACGCGAGGCTTTGCACCCGAATGGTTTTTTCGGGTTTTTGAATTTTAAATTGGGTTTTCAAACGGATGTATAAAGGTGTTGGATAATTCGGGTTTTGACAGCCCACAAATAAATTCGGGTTATACAATTATATTGACCCATTTTCGGATTTAAAGTGGAGGGAAGAATTTTGTGGTTTTACAATGTTAATTTGTTTTTTTTTTTGTATACACTTTTTCGGGTAGTAGATTTTGTCCAAAAGATTTATCCAGTATTTCTATAGATTAGAAATCACCTTGAGATGGTATTTTAAAGAGGTCATTTTTCTAATTTCTCAATAGTTTTTCCAACGACGAAGAAACATTCGGGTTTTTTTCGGGTTTCGAGTTGATTCGGGTTCAAAGCCTTGGAATCAGGTTTCAGGTTTTGCGTTTGTCATTCGGGTTTTTAATTGTTTCTGGTGCTTAAATTATTCCGGTCTTACGGGATTCGGGTTTTTGAAATAATTCGATTTTTTTTCAGGTTTCGGGTTGATTCGTGTGCAAAGCCTTGGACGCACGAAAGGAGATCCGACGAAGAGGAGGAACCGTCGTCGTCTTCGTCGTTCGGAGCGCGCGTGGCATTGTCCGCGGACTCCTCGCCCGGTAACACGCGACGGGTGTTTTAACGAGCCGGCGGTGACCGTCCGTCCCGCGAACGCAATTATCATCGTACACCCTCCTACCGCCCTTTCACTATGAGACCTAATCGTGTTTTGCGATTTCACGACGACGACGGCGGCTCGCGGTCACAGCGTCTGCAACAGGGCTGGCAAAATCCCGGTTGGGTTTTTTCTAATAAACCCCCCCCCCCAAAAAAAAACCAAAAAACTCAAAAACCCGGAGGGTTTAATTGATGTTGTGTTACTGGGTGGTTTTATCGGGTTTTTTGAGAAAAATCCCGGGTTTTTTCTAAAAAAAACCCAATCTGAATTGTTTTTTTTTTTTTTTACCAACTTGTAGTCAACTAACAAACAAATATGTATTTCCTTTTTTCTCGTATGAGCTATCCGCTATAGCCTATAGGTACACTTTGAAAAAAAAATTAGGCGCATTTCTAAAACTCACTTTATACAAAAAAAAATTAAAAGCGGAATTTACCCGTGATAAAGCTGGGTTTTTTCAATGGGTTTTTTAAATATTGAGTGGGTTTAACCCAGAAAAACAGCCCGGGTTTTTTCGGGTTGGGCTTTTTCGTGCCAACCCTGGTCTACAGGTTCGCTACGGGCAAGTGGTGTTGATTTTAAAACGTAATTTGTAATTATTATGACTACGGATGATGTGGGGGCAAATAACTTAATACGTAATATACATCGACACTATAATATCCGTATTCCTTCTTATATGTGTATATATTACATTAAATATTGTGATAGAAATTGTACACTTTAGACACAATATAATCAATTCACCGTATTTGCATGCTGTTATTTTTCGCCAAAGCGGTTCCGATTTAATTTTATCGAGTTTCCCGGTGTATTATTTAGTCCAATACCAATGAAATCACTATAGATCTCAGAGTTATACCGAACCCAAAGAAAATTAAAAAAAAAAATGATTAAAATCGGTTCACGAGCAAAGAACGTACGAGGATTGATGACATCTCCGAATTTTTTTTTTAGATTCGGTCGAAAATGCACTGGCACATCCGCGGCGAAAATCATCACACCGCCGCGCCGCCGCGGCACTTTTTTTTTGTCGAACGACGTAAAATACACGTCTTTACGAGGCCGGCCTTAAGTTTACCGCGTACGCGTACGAATAGTGTACGTACTACTATAATACTTATAGCGATTTCATGCAGCCGCAGCGGCAGACTTTAGATTGCGAGAACTCTCCGAGACGGTCGACTGCTTTTCGTACGCGACACGAGTACTTTTGACGGCGTTCGTTATTATGTAGATCAATCGAAAAACCATCGAGTGCACCGTATAGTATACACTTTGGCGCATGTCGTCGTCGTCGTACGGATACTTTTTTGTCTGTGTAAAAACATCGCGGATCTACAGAGCGTTGCCGACGACCCTCGACGACAACGCGTTCGTGTGTGCGTTTAAAAATCTGTTCGAGTTTTTAGAACGCAAATATAACGTACGATACACACGCACACGCACACACGCCGCACGCACACGCAAAATGTATTATCGTTATTTATCTCTTATTGATAATTATAATATAAACGTATAATGTTAAATGCACTTAAAATCAATTTATGAATAACACGTTTCAATTAAATAGTAATCAATCTAAATTAAATAATTCCCCTTCGGAGCTGAATACGTATTCGTCTCGAGAAGGAATAATAATAATAATAATAATATCAAAACGTAATACTATATTATAAGAGCGTAAACCGTATTAATATATAATATACACGTAAAGTAATTACAGGATGTGTGTATTATAAATCTTGTACGGGGTCCATTAATTTCCTCCGTGTCTGCTTTGAGTTATATCCAAACCGCACGAAACAGTTATCTTCTTTGTTTTTTACATATTTGAATATTTTTTTTATTTTTTTTTTATGGTTTGTCAAACAAATTTGTTTATGTATACATTTATATGTATATATAAATTCATAAAATTATTATTCATGACCACGATGCGTATAATATATTTAATCGTCGTATTTCGTTATCTAATTACAATTATAATTTTTTTTATTTTCATTCATTATTATTATTTTTTGTATTATTTTTTTATTTTTTTACCTCCCGACAACGTTTGATATTTTATTCAGAACACACGCTATATTGTCTATCTCTTAAGGACTAACCTTGGCGAATTATATTCCGGCCACACCGGTGTGTTCCGATCGACACGAAATATATAGCGTGTACTGTGTGGTAACATTATATAAGCGCTTATAGTACCGCGAAGAATACAGGAAAAATAAAACGAATTCTCGCCACTCGCACGGGGGTAATAAATCGGACGTCATAAATGATTGTGACGTTATCGACTGTGTACGAGAACGAAATCCGTCGGATTTTCCGTCATGTTATACGTACGGGTACGCGCAAGTCCGATATAGCTAAGAAGAACGATTCCGCAAAATTTACGGAATCCTACAAATTCTAAAGAGACGATTGTCGTGTATTTACGTATTTCGTATATTTCAGTGATCTGTGCCCGTCGGGCGCGAAATCGTCGAAAGTAAATAAATAATAACTCACAACGCGTATATGATAACCGCATGTACGCAGATTGAAAAAACGCAAAAACTCGTTTTCTCCGTGAAAACGACGACGTGTTTACGGCGGCGGCGACGACAGAACGGCGATCGAAACGGCCCGAGAGATGGTAGAAGCGTCTCGATATTTCTGCAAGTCGCGGCCGAATAATCGCGCCCACGTCCGACCGGCCGGTGTTCGCTTTACGTGAGCGGATGCTGCGAGTGTCCGGGTCGTCGTGCGCAAAGTGTACACCGGGTTCAACACGATTCCTTATCACTGATAAGTTATCAGCGTACGGGATCGTGAACATTTTAAGGGCCACGATTCTGTACGTATTTACCTAAGATGTTCGCGCCCATGTTGACAGATTTCCATACGACTCATTTTATTATACATAAAAAGTAGGGCCCGGATTTATATGCAACAAAATTCTATAAAATATGCAGTTTCATATCATAAATATGCAAAATAACTTTTTTTTTCAAATTGACAAACTATAATGTTTTAAATTTACACAATCTAAATATATTATGTATAAAAAATTTCTAAAATTTATTAAAAACCCAAATATAATAAATTAATTAGGTAAGTATTATAAAAAATTGTTATTTGTAAAATTCAGAATAACATTATTTTTTATAAAATTGTGTTATAAAGTATTAGATATGTATGTAATATTATTAATCAATAAAAATCAGACGAATATCGAACGGTTGTAAATCAGGAAAAAATTAGAAAAAAAAAACATTTTTAACCGTTCCATGTAATAACTATTCGTGTTGTTACAGACAGTCCTAAGTCCTATAAAAATGGCAAGGAAAACGTTTTTTTGTGGGACTCTACTCGTACCAGTAGGCTACTTTACACGGGACCCAATCGGTGAACAATCTGAATCATGGGATCCAGCCGGACAAAATGTGCTCCGATGACCTGCCGCGGACGTTAACTGTAGGTAATAAAATAACGATACACGTGTAATACAACCTGTGATTTGGATTTGGACGTTGTCGACTGATGATGTTTAAGACTCAAATTTTTTCGTAATTAACGTATTTTCACGGACAATCGACGATGAATTCGTTTCGTACGATTTGTAATACTGCAACCAGCACAACAAGTTACAAATACTTTATTATTTCCGTGTTTTGATAATTTTATTTCGTCTCGCTGCATCTTTTACTGTGAGCTTATTTTAAAAGGTTTTTTAGTCAGTGCACATTTTTTTTTTTTGGACGTACTATCGCGTGTGTGCGTGTGTTGTGAGCGTATTACCGTCATCATTTAATGTTTTTTTAGAAAACGTTTTCAAATACACGACGTTACAACGTATTATTCGAGTATTTTCAGTCATGTCTACGTCCGTGTTCTGAATTTTTCGTCACATATTTTGGCTGTTTCAATGTGTTTAAATCCGAACCCGGTTATCGTACGTTATCAGAGTGAGGGACGTTGAACTATCTAACGACGGTCGTCGTGAAACATTGAAGAATTCGCTGTGGTGAATAATACAGCGTCTACGTGTCATAACGAAAATATGGAAATTATGTCTACAGTCCGTCGAGATAATTCGGGCGCAAGTTCACCGAAACGCTGAATTGCGTTCGGTACGGAAAAACAAGTCGACGCGTCGCGGAAACGTTTTCGTTTCTGTTTTTTTTTTCCATACTAACAGGGACGCCCACAGATATATCACTCAGGAGGGGGGGGGCAAAAAAATTGCTACTCTTGAAGTACAACTATTAATTTTACGAGTAGGTGCATAATAATATTGTACTCGTGTTTAATGATAAAATGATTGTCAGAAAGTCACTGAGTGCCCTATAGTCGTGTGAGCCGACTTCATGTAAAAAAACCTCAAATTTTGTAACTGACATGAAAAATCTCAGGGGGGGCAATGGTGCCCTTCTGGCGTCCCTGCGCACTAATTTTTAATAAAACAATAAAAAAAGCTACATTTTCGTATTGGAAAAAGAGAATTAACGCATGTCACAAAGACAATCGGCCTAATGTTATGTTATAGTATTAAACGTGTTCGTCTCTGAAGTGAAATTTTTTTTTCGTCCCCGTCCCGTACGGGAGCGCAATAGACTTTTCTGTGCACAGAGAACGGGTGGGTAATTAAAATGTATCCAACAAATACTATTCATACTTAATTACATACTCTTAAAAATATAATAAGGTATCATATATTTACATTGTACACAATAGTAGGTATATAATACGTCAATAAAATAAAAATAAAAATAAAATATTAAATTCAAATTTAAAGAATTAAGTCTAGTTTCGTATTATTACTCCAAGCAAACTGGTCAATGACTTCATCAGGCGTAATTTCAATATCGTTATGTTCATTCAGCAGAGCTAATCCAACTAATCTCCCTCCACTCGTTCTATTTCTCAACCAGACTTTCAGGGTTGAACTTTTTTAACCGTTTCAGGGTAGAGAAACTTCTTTCTGCAGATGACATTGTCACAGGTAATATAATATTATTATACTAGTATATCCCGTTGCGAAGATTGGCAATAGATAATTTATTTATATGATAAAAAGTATATGTGCAATCGAATCAATACAAAAAACACATTTTAACAGATCAACAAATGAGTATAATATCGAAAATTGAAAGAGAGTGTTTATTAAAATACATATTCCGCAAATTTTCCTCAAACTCAACAAATTTAAGCAGTTAATAGCTCAAATGAAAGAACTTGATCCACTGAGTGTTCTTGGACTTGTGTCAACAGCCTACGTTAGTTAGAACCATAGTTATAGAGATTTTGAGAGTGAAGGAAAATCTTGAAAAAAATCTTGAAAAAATTGAATGTAAAGTTGATTGTGCACGCATAACTTTCGTCAAACTCAACGAATTTGAGCAATTATTAGCTCAAAAAAAAAGCCTGATCCACTGGGTGTTCTGAGAGTGACACGATCAAGATCCATTCATTAAAAGAGGAGCTCTGAGAATTCGAATTGCTCGAGTGAATTTGTCCCATAAGAAATGTATAGGTATAGGGAAGAATCGCATTTGAGTATGACTTGAGTAAGGTGGGAATTTGAGTAAATTTCAATGATTGATGACATATCTGTGACTTTCATTCGAAACAAAAAAAATGAAGGAAATCGGCCGGATAGAACGGCCAGACGGACTGACTTTAGTTTTCATACATTTTTTTAATACCTATATAAGATTCGTACATTTCTCTGTGCGCCCGCGGCCATTTACTGTCGTGTGGCTTACGCAGTCCAAGTATAGGTACACACCTTGTAAACGTTGTTGTCGTGCACAGTCGAACGTATTCAAATCGTAGGTAACGCGCAACCGAAATTTAGCCGCACCGCCGCCGACGTATACCCGTGTCGGGTTGAACGTACACGAAACGCGCCGCGGTGGGAAACAAGGTTCAAGTATTTCAGTATAAGCGTACGTTATCATTACGATATTTCTTCTTTGTCTTCATTGCAGTACCGTCGGGTTAGGCAGCCTGGGTAATTGGCGATTCAAAAGTTGAACGTTATAATCTACCGACTATTTTCTGTTATTTATTTTTTATTTTTTGTCACGACGTCATAGAACACCGTATATTATACGAATCGGCTCCTTAACTCGGGTAATCGGCATTTTTACCTATTTAGTTATTGGCTCCCGAGATTTACGCTTTGGGTTGGCTCCCTACACATTTGTTTTGTAAATCCATTGGTTATTGAAATTGTTCTGTTTCTTTATTTCCACCTCTAATTCGCAGGGCAGAAAAAAGCATTAGTGTTAGTCGTACTACTAATTTGTGTGAATTTTTTTCATTCGAAATTTAATGCCCAATTTCATTATACGCGCCCAAATATTTTCAATTTCGTCGATGTATTGTATGGTGTTCAAGTAGATACTGAAATTATTATAAGAAGCTCCAATGTAGAAAGAAAAAAAATATACAAGAAAAAATACAATTTATAGACAGTCGAATCGATAAAATAAATATTCCAATGGTATTGTATCCAGATTTGAATAGGTATATGAAAAAATTCTTGCACACAGATACAAGCTTAATAAATAATATTATAGAAGTGCGGGTCAGTGAATGTTTTTTTTTATGTACGTATTTTCATTTTTATTTTAGTTAACAATTTCGATGGGCTATTTGTATTTTAAATTATTTTAATTAAAGTCGTGTACTCTTTCAACTCGTATGCTTTGAGAACCACTTGTTGAAAATTATATTCAATATTGCCTGTCTTGGGAGCCAATTCGGTTCTCGATTAGGTACCCAATCTAATATTGGGAGCCAAATTCAATGGTCACCATATTATTTATTTCTTTTTATTTATAATGATTAACGTCAATCGGCTTTTATACAAAGTACTTACATACAAAATAATAACAAATTTAAATAACAATATTAAAACTAAGACATAATAACAGTATTAAAAATAGTAAGACAGCAAAAACCAATAATATGGTGAAACAAAAATAAAGGGCCCAGGCACGAAATTGTCACAAATTATATAAATTGTATACACAAATTGTTATCATAATAAAATAAAACGATTTTTTTTTTCTTGATTTCCCCGCCGAATATATTAAACGTTTCCACCAATAACCGTTAACGTTCCATAACGTGACACGCGAACGGTTCAATTTTCCATATTGTAGATAAAAGGACAAATTTTTACGACGCGTTCTTTTCTGAACGTTCGGCTAATCGTGAACCGTGACACCGGCCGCGGAACGACTCCGGCACAAAAATATAATCATAATTACTCGTGTTAACACGAGTCGTGCTCGTCAAGTAGGTATACACGTATAAATGCCGCCGTGTCAATCTCGAAACAATCCATCATTTTACGTATACACCTGCTGAATTTCAACCGACTACGGAGTGAATACTAAATCGGACGGACGGGTTTTCCAAAAGAAAAGCTACGTACGTCATACGTGGTTTGAATTGTTGTTTTTTTTTCCCCCCCATCAAACACATCATTATACCCGTGCGACGGTATATGCGCTGACAGTATAATATATAATATAAATTATCGATAACACGTGATGCGCAACGACGCGGCGATAAAAAATAATGAAAAAAAAAAACAAAAAACAAAAACCCTAATTATTTTTTTCCAATAGATAACTAGTTTGTCGCGGACGAATTCAGCAGACCGTATCCGACTTATTCGTGCCAATCTATACGTGTTTACTGGATTTCATGACAGTTCGACTTCAAATAATATCCGTTACAATACCGTTTTTGGTCATACGATTTTAAATCGCTTCCCGGACGCGTCGAGTGCAGTGTTGCAACGCGCGGATTCACGTTTGAAGTTACTGCCGGTTCGATAGTGTATATTGATATTATATACGCGTGTACGGAAAAAAATAAATAAATACCGTACCAAACCAAACCAAACTCATCCGTAACTTGTGTAGTTTTCTCGGTACGATAACGACCGTGTGTCATAGATGAAATCCGACTGTCGACTCGAGCCGGTGTCATAGGATAATTTTACCTCCTATTAAATTTACCCTCCCCCTCTCCCCGGTAAATATATCCTAGGTTTTTATATTTTTTTTTCAACCACTGATAGGTTAATTTACAAAGTTTAACTTCATCCTTTGTTTTTCACGATCTTCAGAAATCCTCTTTAATCCAGCATACGTGTTAGCTTAACTTAACGAGAGGAATTCGTTTGCGGTCGGTCATCTAAATTTCTTTGATGTACCGCTCTTATATAGCGTGCGCGAACGAACCATTCGATAAAGTTCGATAAACGTTCACGAGCCTGCAACGATCGATGCCGAAAATATCAGCAAAACATGTGCCTTCGCGAAGATTCGTTGTATAGCGTGGACGCGGCTTAAAATGTACGGATAAAATGCGCACGCGCACGCACACACACACACACACACACACACACACACACACACACACACACACACACACTCACACACACGCCTAATATACACTGCCGTTTTAATCGACTTGGCTGATCGTGTCATATTTGTAATTTAAAAACGACAAATTCTTGTTATACGCACACGGATAAAAAAAAAAAAAAGCGGTTAGTTTACGGAGTCGATAACAATAAAGGAATAAGGGATTGAACTATTGTATTTCGAATAGAATCCTTATATTATTATATACAGATTACTGATACATATATATATACGTGTGTATATGTAGAACGTATGTCTATATTTAAAGTCAAGTGTCGAGTTAAAATAACAAGCTTCATATTACGTACTTCGGAAATATAAATGCGACTCGACTTAGGTCTGAGGTCAAAAAACTGTTATACGCGCGCGTGCAAAATAATTTATTCTTCGCTTGTCGATTTCAGTCGAAATTATACAATATAGTCCGGCGGTACTGACTAATCAGATTTGCGCGTGTAGCTATATGGATATTCTCGGTGAAACCCAAGGGCGAAAATCGTATTTTTTTTTTTACGCTAGACCATAAGCGCCGATTCATTTTGCGCTTTTGTACCTTAGTAGTGTGGGATAAAAGCGCAAAAATACATATTGTACCCGTCACACTATAAGTTCTATTTTAAAATTATTAATTTCAATTAAATAGGTATATAGTATTTTTTTTAAATTCAAAAAATAAATCAACAGTGATTGTGTTCAGTTGAAGTTTAGTATTATCGTATCGTATTTTATCGTAACATATCACGGTAAAGGTTGATAATCATTTAAGATGTAACTGTACAATAATACTAGCACAGTATAAACTTACATAAAATGGTATTTGACTTGATAGTTGATATACATCTATATAGATTATTATCACGACTTTCGATTTATTTTTAATTGAAACATGTTAGAAATTTTAATAAAATATGAAAACTCCAAATTTAATATTGAGGTACTCAATTTTATACTGCTAATATATGTAATTTAAATTTCAAGTTTTTTTCTTTCAAATTCATTATACAATTACTAAAAACGTAATATTAATGACTATATTTCAATAAAATACACTTTATTTTTGTAAAATTTATTTGCGCTTATGGAATATTTATTTTTGCGCTTTTCGGTTGCGTTTGGGTCATATTTTGCGCTTATGGGCTACAGCCGATATTCTAAAAACTATAGATTTCACGTCATAACCGATTTGACGGTCTCGCTAAGGGTCCTCTCAACCTTCGCCGAAATCGATGAGCACGATACACCCGTTCGAGCCGAAAGATAAATGTGCAAAAATCTTCTGCGTTCGCGTACGGGAGCGCTTAAAACGTATGCGAACAGCCGACGATAATTAGATATATATATATATACATATTAGGTATATGTATATTTTGTGAAAAATAACAAAACACCGAAAAATCGGTGACTATATAAATATTGAAAAAAAAAAAAGGAAAAACACGAGTGATTTTGCAATCTGCTTTTGAACTTTGTGTTTCTTCTACGCCTATATCCGTCGTAGCGTAATTTTCGATTTTTACGAAATGCACACAACTTTATATTTCAATATCAGATTGTTGCACAGAGTTCAAAAGTTTTTTTTTACAAGCCGACGTCTTATCTCGTTGAACGTGACGTCTCGCCGTACAACGTTTTTCCACGATCACCGCGGGATCGGAAGGTTTTTCCTCTACGAAAATACAAATCTGTAAAAAAAAACGACGAGCGATTTTTCCACAGAACTCCTATTGGATTTCCAAACATTCAATTAATACGTCGTTATTGATACAATTTTATAACGATTGTTTTACGCGTTGTTACGTGTACGTACGGCTTTGACATGGCGTCCGACGGAAAGCTGGTGCTGCACGTTATAAGGAAGTCGTTATTACATCGTGTCACCTGATGTGTTGCCGGAAACGAAATCGAACAAATAACGAAGGCGGTAACCGGCTTCCGGTCATCAATAATTGACACGGGAAAATACCGTCTGAACGGCGAACTTTGAACAGCAAAATCATTTTTAAGTCTTCTCGGCGTTTGATAATGAGCAAACTCTTCTCAGACGCCGGCCGTTTCAGTCAGGCCGGTGTGTTAATCATAATATTATTTCACTGTTCACGTGTTTGTTATTATTATTTTTACTATTATTATTATTATTTGCTGTATGAATGTGTTTTTTACTCGAAGTATATTCACCCGGGGTACCTAACGTATAATTCTATTCTAACAACATCTCGGTTTTCCATAATGATTTCATTACAAAAACATTAAAATTAATTCAAAACTAATATGATAAAATCAACAACCTAATTACATTTTTAATTAAATTTTAGTCGTAAACAGTACAAACTAATTATTTTTATTTTTTTTTTTTTATGAATCGCGACGTAGAAGATTGTTCAAAATTTAATGGTGTGTAACAAATGTATTTCATTAAATGAATATAATTTATGCGAAAAAAAATGAATAAAATAAATTAATTTGACTACAATTAATTAAAATTAAAGTACCGACATATTATTAGATATCTGCACGGGTTTTTAATTCTCAACGGTAGCCACACGGCCGTTTGTTTGACTGTGTCATGGGTTTTTTCCAAATCTAATATTTGAGGAAATAAAAGTTTGCTTTATTATATAAATACGAATATTATAATTTTATAAAAGTTTGTCGGTAAATTATTTCAGATTTACTGTAAAATCTGAAACGATCATACAAATAGTTAAATATTTGTCTAAAGATACGAAATTCCCGTCGCGTATCCCTCAAAGTTCAAATTAAATTAAAATTACGGTATTTTCAGTAAGTATAATTAATTAATGTTTGCATTTGTGCAAGCTTTAAAGCAAATAAAGTTAGAGGTTTGTTTCTGTTTATAAAATTTAAAAACAACTCTCAAAAAAGCTTCACCGAGAATCGTAAATCAGAATCGTTATCAGAAGCTAATAATCGCGTAATAATACAAATCGATTACTGCCTTAATTGATGCACACTCAATTAACATTACTTAACTAATAACACAGCGCATGAAACATTTTAGATTTTCACATTTTGACAGTAACGAATTTCGTCAGGTATGCCGTTTTATCGAATTGAATCGCGCGCTTAAAAATAACGTTGTTACATACGAAAAATATCGATTTCAAACCGATACTCAATCGCGTAAGTAGTGAGTTAATACAAAGCAATAGTAAACTAATTATACCAATAATACAATATTATTACGAGAGGATACAGCGGTCAATCGGATATGCACGCGTCAGGCTCCAAATTTGGTGTGTACAATGACCCCGAACACGTCTACGTTACTGTACTTTATAACGAGTTTTATTCAAATAAAACTATCGTGTTGTACTCGTGTAGACTCGTCGAACGTTACGTTTGATTATTTGAACAGTATGGAAAATATTGCGTTTTGTCCAAATCGATGACATAAAACGTATTTGTTTTATTAAAAATGAAAACCAAATTAAATTAAATTAAAAAAAAAAAAAAAAAAAAACGATGTATTTGACCCGTCGGTATTATTTCTCGGATGCGACGTTTAATAACGGTAAATGCACGTTTAGTCGCGGATCTATAGTGATCGAAGAGTGTCATGACGGGTCATAATATTTGCTTCAGTTCAGGAGCTCGGCTGAATCACGCGTCCATTTTCACTCGGTTGGATCGGCCACCGGTTTTTTCAGCCCCGGCTCTGTTTTCTCGGGAGCAGAACGAAAACGAAAAGAACCCGAATCGACGGTGATGTTCGACCTCTCGAAATCGACCGAAACAGTTGACTGGCCCTGCACGATCGGCCACCGCGGCCGTCCGACGGAAATCACGCCGATCGGTATCACAACGGTCGCGGGGTCATTATTATGCAAATTAGTTGCTAAAATGTGGTAAAAGTTTGAGGTGGATAGGACAAAGTGGGGGGGGCTGCGTGAATTTGGCCCCCCAATTTTGTAAAATCGATTCCGCCGTAAATATGAGGTTGCAAATTTTTTCATGCAGGTTGCAAAAAGTTGCAAATTAGTTGCTAAAATGTGGTAAAAGTTTGAAGGTAATAGGATGGAGTGGGGGGGGCAACTTCACGAACGTTTATAAATCGTATAATAAATTCTAATATATAGTAAATCGTAATAGCTGCACGAAAACGCAGCACCGACGCGGCGTTAAAAATTGCATGCTTTCGATTTACCGAAATCGTACTTTGTAATCGGTACGCAGCACACACACCGGACGTGGGACGAATGCGGTATTCGGAAAAAGGCGGACGGTACTCGTACACAATCGTTACATTGTTGCGAAAACAGTTTTCTTTGTCCGTTCATTTACGTATATATCAAACGTTTCTTGACGCTGCCGTGTAAACTCATGACGTGTACACTTACCCGTACACGCGTACACGATACGAGTACACACTGTATAATACAGGTACAGCTTCCGCAGACTGAAGTATTTGAAAAATGAAAAAAATAATTATTTTTCATCAAACAACAGCGCACAATATAAACCATCGCCGAATCGTTTTCAGTATATCGAATCATTATTTATACACACACACACACATGACCTGGCTTTATTTTCAACTTTATGCGTACAACAGTAATAGTTGACTTGTTATAATAGTTTTTACAAGTGCGGAGAAATGATGAGATGTCATCTGTATTATGTTTAGATATACATAATACAGATGATATAATATATTATGTACGTGATTATTTTCTACACACGCGCGTATAAATCTATAGCCCTTAACGTACAAACGTCTGTGCGTGGAAGATATAATTTAAAAAAAGCTCCAAATCTAAACCACGTGTTCGTCGACGGGAATCTATATAATGTATTATTATTTCATCAACAGCCGTCTGGCACCGTCGTCGACGAATAAAATAATAATAATAATAATAATAATCACTCAACTGGATTTTCTAACGTTTCGGAGGAGAGCGTTCCGTCACCGTTTCCGATGAAAAAATAATTACATCCGTATCCCTTATATCTACTATATTTCGCGGATATGTGTGTGAGTGTGTATACGCGGATATACAGAGTGTTTCACGAAGATCTGACATGTTGAATAACTTTTGTTCTATTCAATATTTTTAACTTTTTTTTTTTTTAACGAATACTATAGCCTAGCGCTACAATAAAATTACATTACATTTTTTTTTTTTTTTTAAATCTCATAATTCAAAGTTTAAAATTTTAATTTAGAGTTTGAAAAAAAAATCAAAATAGCCATTTTGTAAACATGATTTTTAGAAAAATTTTGGTGTTTGAAATTCTTATAAAGGTTGATCCGTTAATTTTCTATAATTTTTAAAGTTTACGAAAAATCGAATTAAATTGCTTAATAGTTCAACTATTACTATGTGATATTATCTGATGACTGATAAACGGTACATATTATTACATTTTTCGTAAACTTTAAAAAATTATAGAAAATTAACGGTTCAACCTTTACAAGAATTTCAAACACCAAAATTTTTCTAAAAATCATGTTTACAAAATGGATATTTTGATTTTTTTTTCAAACTCTAAAATAAAATTTTAGATTTTAAAATTAGAGTTTTAAAAATAAAAATAAATTTGTATGTAATTTTATTGTAGCGCTAGGCTATAGTATTCATTTAAAAAAAAAAAAAGTGAAAAATATTGAATAGAACAAAAGTTATTCAACATGTCAGATCTTCGTGAAACACCCTGTATGTGTGAGTGTGTGTGTGTGTGTGTGTGTGTGTGTGTGTACGCTATATATATATTATATATGAATACGACTACGACACAAACGTATAAAGAGAGACGTGTTGGGTTAGGTCAAGGGTGATTTTTTTTTTTGCGAAAGGGATCGTTAAAAAAAATAAAAAATAGTTTTTTACGACTTCACCGCCGTCGCCGGAGACGAATGCGATGTTGTAAGAACACGCGGACGTTAAACGAACGTCATCGTGTTTTCACGTGCACCACATTTTATTATTATTATTATTATTATTATTATTATTACACACGGCGTGGTGCAGCAGTCGTATGGAGGTGTCGGTACCTATAATATTCACATTCACGCCTCACACACCGAAACCACACGCAAGGGCATACCGTATAAGTTACCACACATAGTACACACACTCACACACGCATGAATATTTAAAAATATGATATTTCTCGTATTGTTACACCGTGCGTTTGTCGTTGTGTACACCGATACACAACATAAAGTTCAGTCGTACACTGGCCAGAATCTAGACGTTTCGATTATATAGTTTTGTAGGCCAACCGCAATGTCAGACGATTAGCCTAGCTGTAAATACATTCAATTCCAGAAATGAGAAAAACACTGTGTTGGCTGTCTATTTCATCTTTTAATGGAAATATTTTTTTTTTCAACGATTTCGCAAAAATATCTCGTTTCTATACGCTATTGCGAATAGGGATCAAAACGCACGTATATTTTCACCTCAATATAGGGATATACCTACGCCGAGAGTTTTAATAAAACCAAACGAACGGATTGTTTCGTACGATTCCCGATCGTTTATCCCGATTTTTCGGGATCCTGTATGATCCGGTGCTTCGGCTGTGATCGTAAAAACTTTAGGAATTAGATTGTTGCACATTTTCATTTCTCATTACGTTACTTGCGAATGTCGTGACATTATAAACTGCAGTGAGTAGTAGCGATGTGCCTATTTTCCAAAACTATATAAATTAAATTAAAACTTACCAATTTATATATCATAATATAAACTTTACTAATGAGTTTTTCGTTACCTAACTTTATAAGCCAGTTTTGAAAACACGAAAAACTTTCAAAACTGTAATCTACTTAGAACAAATAAACTCAGTATGGATCTAGCTCAACGGATATGTTTTATACTCACTTAAAACCCTAAAATATCATTTGGTTCTTCTTTTTTCTTTTTTTCCCCCGCAATAAGTAAACTATCACGGCTGTCGGCGCAGGCGTTATGAATAGAGTTTTATGATACAGTTGTCTCGCAGTTTGATTTGATCGACGGGCACGCATAGGTATAGTAAATTAATTATATTGCTTTTGTAACAAACATTAAATATTATATTGAAGACGCGTATTTCTAAGTTTGGAACGTGAGCAAACACGTGTAGTTTTATATTATGTTATGATAATCAAACTAGGGGTAAATTATTTTCACCGATAGATCATAACAAAGACTGCGGTATAATTTGATATCACATCAAATTATAATACTATATAGGTTGTATAATTTTAGTATATCGTACCCACTCACGAGAGGCGTCTGTCAAGAGTGAATGGGTTTTTTTGTGTTGTAATTAATAAATGAAGTTCACGATGTCACAGCCACCGGTGTATCTTACCCTAAAAATCAATTACCGTACAACGACTTTGAGGAACCTAGTGGTTAGCAATAAGCGTGCGTATCAGAATACTTGACCGGTCGATTGTTATAGTGCAGTGTAGTTTTATTCCGTTATTGTCACAAGGCCTAGTCGGCATTTGTCCGTCGTCGAGCTAACCTACCTACAATTTACCATCACTTAAAAATTAAACCAATAGAAATTTTTCTTTTAATTTTTTTTTTTTTTTTTATTGATTTAGAAAATTACAATCAGTGAAACATTAGACTATTAGCAATTTTGATAAAAAGTACCACAGTGACATGAAAACATGAATAGGAACTGGCCCACTGGCCACACCCACCTACAATATTACTTAATATTTGTTATTTACAGTTTTTTTTTTTTTTTTTTACACCCGTATTACAATAACGCAGGATCGAGTAGGTCACCACGGAGCCAGTCCCTGTTAAGGCGGCGGGTGATATTGTTTGGAATTGTTGTGGTGGACATTCGATGAATTAGTGGATCATTAGGGTGATCTTTTGGTCAGCAATAGAAATAGAAACAAATTTTAGTTGTCAGTAAAAAGTTAAGCAGAACAAAATATTAGTAGTAAGTAGGAATAATTGAAATATAAAAGAAATTATATATATATATAAGAAAATATAAAAGAAATATAAAAGAAATTTTTATATTAGCATCGAAATTTGTAATAGATTAGGTATTAACATCAGCAACTATAATAGTTTTAATAGCTACAAAAAATATATTAGTGCTATAGTTGAATCTCTATTGTAAAATTAAGATATATATATAGGATATTATATTATGTATTTAATATCAGTTATTTCTTTAATTATATAATAGTTGTATTTACTTGTTATGTTATGTTCTTTGTTATGCTATGTTCTTTTCTATATTTCTTTTTAGCTTTTTACTTATATACTGTACACTATTATATTTAAACAGGTTTTAGTTATAATTTTGACAACTAAGTATTTAAGTATAGAACTCTATGTCTCCTTCACAAGCTTTGCTTTTTGGAGTCATCATCATTTCAAACTTTCCTATTGTTATATTTTTTATTTTTTATTTTTCTCTTTGTATATTTGTGAAATGAAATTGAAATAAATTTATTATTATTATTATAAAAGAGAAAAATCAAATAAAGGAGTTCTTCGGTGGCGGTCGTGTGACTCGACCGTTACGGATAGACGTACGCGTTATTTTAAATGTTAAAAATATATTATATCATAACTGTGTGTATTTGTGTTTTATGCGTCGAGAGTGTGTATACGACATACCGAAACTCTGGCAAATAGGACGTGACAAAAATGCACCGTTCGCTAACTATGTGTTTCCCTTGCATAGCCGATTTCGAACTTTTCGAGAAAAAAAGTGTGTTTTTTAAATGTACCATAATCTCGCACCGATTTACATGAATTATTGTAAACCGTGGTATACCACAGGTTTTAGGGATTTGTGATCGAACATTTTTCCCGACCAAATCCGGATTTCCTCATAATGGCCGCTGAAGGGAAACGTTTTCCGGGCACCTGCAAAAAAAGAAAACAGATTTTCTCAGGAAAATTTTAGGCTGTGAATTTCAAAAAAACATTTATCACAGTTAGCGCTAATTATAGAATAAAACAGTGATGGAAAAAAGCTCGTTAGGCAGGAAATTCGGTGGTGGGGAAACGGTTCCCTGGCATGAATATTAAAACATTAGATCTAATCGATTTTTCCGGAGGATTTATGGGTACGAGTCCTAAAACATGTCGTAAACATTAGAACAAATCATGGTGCAGTGAAAAATAAAAAAAAAAAAAAAAAAAAACGAAGAAACGCAGCTCGTTTGCGCGACGAGTCGATAAATCCCACACCGGTATATTATGCGGCGTCGGAAAAACGAATACTTATCGCGATATCCGTTTCTGTTAAATCACAATCAAAACGAATCGTGCTATCGTGTTTTCGACGACGACGGTTACCATTCGTATTCGTATTTTTTCCTTTTCGCACATCTTCTCCTCCGCCGAGAACACAACCAAGACCATTCCCGGACTACGAGTAAACACGCGCCGAGTAGGCCCGTCGTAATACGCGCACAGGCTCTTTCGGGGGGTGGGGGGGGGAGTTACAGAGGAGCTAGCTGGACCCGGGGAGACGACGCGGCGACGGTGGAGGCTGTGGTGGAGGCTGTGGCGGACACGTCCGCCGGACCGCCGCCGCAATAATAATAACAATAACGATAAAATGATAAACGCGCGACGGCATCGTCTGGTAGGCTGCGGGCCCCGCGCACCGTCTCGCCGGGTAAAACAGTCGAACGCGAGCCGTACGTACACAGCGTTTGCGTGCGTTCGTCGCGTGCGTGTGCGTGCGTGCAGTAAGCCGCCGCCGAATTATCGTTTCGTGTGTGTGTGTGTGTGTGTGTGTGTGTGTGTGTGTGTGTGTGTGTGTGTGTGTGTGTACAAAACTCACACACACACACACACGTCCGTCCGTCCGTCGTCGTCGTCGTGTATAATACTATATAACTTGCGTGTTGTCCGCCGCCGCCGCCGCCGCCTGGAGAGTTCACAAACCCCGACGGTACACACACACACACACACACACACACTCCGGCAGCTCTGTACGCGTCGCGCGCGACGGCCCTCCACCGCCTCCTCCACGTCCGTCTTGGAGGAAGAAAAAAAAAATAATAATAAAAAAAAAAATAAAAACGTCGGACGACGGCAAAAGACCGGGGCGGGGGCGGCCGCCGCCGCCGTCTACGATGACACGCACACACACACGTACGTATAAACTTACACACACACACGCTCACACGCTCACAAACACATGCGGGGACCATTTTGCCGGACGTCTGGTCCGCCGCCGCCGCCGCCGCCACAGCCGGTTTTTCGTAGACGCTGCCACTGACCGGGCTCAAGGTCACCACGCCGCGCAACGTCCCGACCTGTCCCAACGCACTTTGCAGTGGCGTGCCAGACTATTATTATTATTATTATTATTATATTGTTGTTTGGTGTTTGTGTGTGTGTGTTGTCGGTTTCGGTTTTTTTTTGTTTTGTTTTTTTTTTTTCGTTACTGTCTAGTACGTTTTTGTTTTTTTTTTCATTATTATTATTATTATACGTCCGTCGCGTTGTTGTTTCGTGCATACGATTATTATTATCGTGGTACGTGTGCGTATGTCGAGTGCGCGAGTTTGGGTTTTTTTTTTTTTATTATTTTTTTATTTATCGGTCGTAACCACGTAGGAGGCGAACCCGGTCGGCCTTGAGACCGCCAAAAATTAATTTTCGACCGCCGCCGCCGCCGGTTTTCGCCAGACGAAAGTTGACCTCCAAAAATCCGCACCGCGACAATGACCGCTCGCCGGCGCGCAGTGATGCTCAACATGCGCGTGCTCACTTCTCGCCGTCTCTCGTCCTCCCTACTGTCGTCGCGTGTTAAAAAAAAAAAAAAAACACTGCGGATATCGCACCTCACCTCCACGCCCGTACGACTATAACGACGCTATATTATATAACAGACCGCCATCCACACGATTCCGTTTTTTCCACGCGACGTTGATAAATTTTTCGTTTTCGTTTTCACGATTTTGAGCGCTGGCGAAAAACGCACACGCCCCCGGTGGCGTATTTAGGGGGGGTGGGGCCCACCGAGAACCGAGAAAAAAAACCAACCCCGCCGACCGTTTTGTCATATTTTGTTTTCGCGGTGTTTTTATTGAATGTTAATTATTTTTTTATCCACGAACAATGGCGAAACGTTTGTCGTATGACGAGTAATAATTAACCATGTTAATGTGACGGATCTTCTTCTTCTTCTTCTTCTTCTTCTTTTGGCATTTTAAAGACCACTAAGGTCCATTGCCGCAGCAACAACATCCCTCCACTTCTCCCTGTCTCTTGACACTTCTTCTCCATTCTCTATCCCTATCATTCTGAGGTCTTCCTTAATTCTATCTGCCCACCGTTGTCTGGGTCGTCCTCTGGGCCGTTTTGTGCTCGGTCTCCATCTCGTTGTGTTCCCCAGTACTCCTTCCGATCTCCAAACATGACCTGCCCATCTTAATCCACTACTCTTCATAATGCCTATAATATTGGCTTCTCCAAATAACCTTTTTAACTCTTCATTTGTCCTGACTTCAAACTCACCTGCATCATTCTTTTTTGGTCCATAAATTTTTCGTAGTATTTTCCTTTCAAAAACACCCAATTTGTTTTCATCCGTTTTGGTGGTTGCCCATGTCTCGCATGCGTATAGTTCTATGGGTCTAATTAGAACTTTGTACAATGTGACGGATACCGTGTGGAAAATAATTACGGATTTTTCCTCGACTCTTAGTCACCGAACGTTAAGGTGTTATTGGTACACCGACGATCGTTGTCGCCGTCGATTCGACTAAAAAACGCGACGCGTTTAAAACGGTTTTTTTTTTGTTTCTTTCAAGCTTATCTCTCCGGTTTTTTGTTCTATCGCTGTCGTCGTCGTCGTCGGCACTGTTGACGTCGTTTGACCGCATCGCGCAGCTGCTGCGCATAATAACAATTAAAGCAAAGACATTGAATTCGTGATTTATCAACATTTTTGTCGGCCACAAATCAACGTTAAGAAATAAGAGGACGCTACACCCGCGTGTGCCGTCTCCGGAATACCAACACACCGGTGCTGATATAATATGCTCTAATATCGTATAGGAACAAATTGAGCTATTTTTCGTCCCGTTTGAACACCGAGGATCGGGCAGGAAATACGTTGGCATCGCTTCTATCCGAAAATGAATACTACAGTAAATTTTATCTGTTATCGATTTTAAAGTCAAGAAAATTATCTTTGTCCCTCTATGTTGGTTATTCGCAGTATTTGAATTTCTTAGCCAATTACGATAGTGTTCGAAAATTATATTATTTCATTTTACACGATCATGTATGCTTGAAAAACCGATCTACGGCCGATGTAGATCATTATTTTTATCTTCAATTTCGATTATGGGTTAATTCAACCGAAATATCAAAGCTAACAAAACTAAATTGGATCTGCTGAACGTAAATTTCTTGTGTTTTGCATTGAAAAGTTGGAATAAAACGTCTTGTACATGTATTAACTGTATTATCACCTTGTTATTTGTTTCAAAACAAAATGAAATGTATAACGATAATAATTGTTAAATGTTCCTAACCCTTCCCCCCTTCTCGCACACAAAAACAATATTGAAAACGCTACCTTGCATGGAGCTGTGGGGTGAACTAAAGAATTTGTTCTAGGTTAAGATTTGATATAACAGTTATCGTGTCAAAATCGTCATCACGTTTTCGGGTGGTTAAAGGATTCAAAAGTTCCGTTCAACCGTCCAATACAAAGTGAATTTTATCTATTTGATAATTTTTCTTTAAAGAGGTAATTTTTACTTATTTTTTCTTATTAGTTTTTTTTTCCGAACGTGAAGAATAACTGTCAAATAATACTTATAAATTATGTCATACTCTTAAATAAGAATGTTCTGATATCAACTTTAATGGTTTAAGAACAGATATACTAAATTATCAAATATTGTTTTACGTAACTTGTTACCTATATAAACGTCGATTATTATTATTTTTCAATCTATTCATTCAAATACACAAGGCTAAAACGTATATGGTCGTACCTGGTAGACGTTAATAAGGAGATTCGACCCCGGACGCCTTCTCCTAAAACCACCACTTAAAACACAGGGCTCGTTAAAACCGTACGTGGCAAAATTGACGGGATTCAAATCAGAATGTTATGTGATTTCGTCTGTTTTTGCGACGGAAAATCGGAATGACCTTTTTGTGTACACAGCTGGTATGCTGTTGGCGTGTGAGTGTACGTGGTGAAATAACACTGTTCGTTATTACGATTGCAAATTTTCCGGCGGGCATCTCGTTACGTTACGGGGACAGAGAAGCCATGTAAATGAGCCGATAATGCTCAGACATACAAAAAAAAAAAACATAATATGTATATATTTAATATTATGATGTACAAGTATCGAGAACGTCAAAGCATGCAAAACAAAATTTACTTATAGGTAATCGTTTCTATAAATATATTAACGGCTCTCCTGCGAATCGTTTTTAGATTTGAAATAAATACCGTGCATGAGTGCATTATTGATGATTTTGTCCGAGTTGCTATTATGGTGCAGAAAAATATGGTGCGTTACTCGGATTTATATTTTCCGTGTTATAAATCATTAAGGTGGGCACCGGCTGTTTGTTGTCGGTTCGTACTTGATTAGCGAAAATAATATCAAACAGGCCCTTGATTATTTTCAGTCCACGAAAACATCTAAAATACACACGAGAACCAACACCGTCAAAACAATAACCGTTGATGTTTTTATGTCTTTGAAATAACCGCAAAAATATGCACGCCGACGAATTTCGCGATATTTATTATATAATATGTACGTATAAGACCTAGCCTAACCGAATTTGAGCGATTAAGTAATCATTTACGACACAGTATGTGCATAAATCACATTCCGAACAACAACGAAAATAAAAAATAAAAAATATATACCTATATATATATATATATCAATAAATCATGTGAATTCTCCGCTTTAATATATATATATATATATATATATGCACGCGTAATATATTTAGACGTATCTACCTACGTGAAAACGATTTACAAGCAATCAAACCGGAATTAAGGTCTGAACATTTTACAGTCTGATCGTTTTTTAAATATTACTTAGACGAATTATAGTAGTCATAAATAACGATCACCACAAACATTTCGGAATTCACGTCGAAAGATTACAGTTCAAAGTAGGGAAATTCGATACTTAACCATGATGACGGAGTCAAATAATTTCGTACTGTCAATTTTTCTAAACTGACCATAATATAGTAGAGTCTATTTTACTTTCTAGTAATTTTTGTTCGAAATTTTATTGAAATAATAACTGTACGCAGAAGTAGTCGAGTACCATTTACGTATTCAAAAAGCTCAATACTTTCCCATAGGTAATTATTGTAAATGTGATCAATAATTCATTTATGCCTGAAAATTCAATCTAGTGATCTACCTACTTTCTATTTATCGAAACACACACAGACCTGCGCTGCAGCCGCGTGTAAAATCTTCGATTAATAACACAAACCTGTGTAGATATACATCGTGAGCCACGCGGGACTAATTCGCGTACAGGACTATTGACCCGAAAGGTATTTTTCATATTTTAAAAAGTCACTTATAGACTTTTGAAAATATTTCAAAACTCGAATAGATCGCCAAAGACCCTGCAAACGCATTAAATGCGACGACTCTGCATAAAATCATCAATCTCACGAGTAAAATAATAATTAAAAAAAAAATCGATAGCCAAAATAAAGTTACTCGTTGGTCCATTCGTCTCTATTTAAATTTGTCGTACGTGACTCGTACTCATACGCTATGACATACTATTGCTTTGTCCATAACTTCGTACTGAAAATGATGAAGAATTCAATCAATTATTATTTTACACAAAAGCTGCCTGTTTAGACAGATTCTATAAGTTGTTTGACTCGGTGCTTGAGTTTTTAAAAACTAAAGATGATATTTTACGAGGCAAGTTAATTAATTACAGAAGTGACATTGCTTATTAGACTGACCTGTTTTAAAAATTCAATGAAACAAATTTGCAGCTTCAAGGTGATTATTTGAATTTAATCGAAACAAAAAATATTATTTTTGCATTTTTAACAAAACTTCTTATGTACAAAATAAATTTAGGACGAAAAGAATTTATACAGTTTTCAAATCTATCAATGGAATAAAAAAATGATGAAAATTTAATGACATTGTCAACATTTGGAAGCACTACATTCCGATTTAAACAAACGATATGAGGATATTATTCTTAAAATGGACATACGCAAATGGATTTTAGATCCATTTTCAAATACAGAAACCATAGATTCTGCCAAATTAGAAGAATAATCGATAAAAGTAACTACAAATGAGGAATTAAAATTAAAGTTCAAGGTAGGTTACCAAGTATTCCGGCTTCAAAAGCAGATACCTATACTTTATCCCGGATCGTGGGCTATTGTACAAACACTTTTGATCGAATTCCCATCATCCTACTCGGTTGAACGTGGATTTAGTGCAGTAACCAATCTACTCCCTAAAAAAATACAACGGTTACAAATAACTAATCGTGGGCACTTAAGAATGCTGCTTACGAAAATCGAACCTAATATCAACGAACTTCAAGCAAAACACCAATCACATCCATCTCATTAAAATATTTTTTTTTCATTTGCACCTATACATAATATGTGTATATATATATATACATTATATATGTGTGTGTATATATATATAAACAATAAATTTCATTTTTCATTTCATACTTTTGTAACAATATTTTTTTAAGGGGATGAATGTCGGATTTTTTTTTTTTTTTTGGAAGTGGGCGATAAAGATAAAAAATTTGGGAAACACTGCGGTATGTGTATTTCTCTGCGGTTTGCCCCCGCGCTCTCCGTTTCAATAATACCCGCTATGAGAACCGTCATTATTTGTCACCGATCGCAGACGCAGAGTATAATACTGTGTGGTTATGTGCGCGTCGAAGCAGACATTAAAAAATAATTTCGGCGCCCTCTAAATGTTTTTCACTACGACGCACACGCCGGTGGATAATAATAAGCATCGAAACGAAAGCGTATGCGCACGATATTTGTACACGCGAGTACACGACACGTCACAATACGGACGTTACAATTTGTACAAAACGTGTAGCGCACAGTTTCAGGGGTTATATTGTTCACGATTACACAATATATAATTGGAAACGGCTTTATTTCCTTTTATGCGAGTCTTTTGCGTAATCTCGAAGATCTGGGACCGGTGTGACGAACTGTTGTGAACAAACGAGACACTTTTGGTTTGTGGTCTCTTATTATTAAACGTTCGTATGACCACGCGTATTGTGTTGTTTACGAAAATATTGTACCGCAACGCTTGTTGGCACGGTGCAAAACAGTGCCTCTCGGCTAAAATAAAAAAAGTCTTTTATTATATTGCCTAGTGATTATTATTACTATTATTACATTTGATACCAAATAGATGAGCCGTGATCTTGGAACTAATGTCGATGAAAACATGACCTGACCCAAGAGATAAATCGAGTTTTATGATCCGACTCGATAAAATCTAATATTTATTTTGTTTAGCATTTAAATATTTTGGTCACCAATATCACGTATATATTTACTTTATGAACTCTGTTTTATTATCTATACATATTATCACACTCTAATAATCACTACTATGAATTTATAATTTTTAATCTATAATTATTAAATAATTTATTGTAAAAAAAAAAAAAAAAACTCAAAAGTTGTAATAGCACTATCATGCATGTGCTGAAACATTTTAAATTATAATAAATGAATAAAAAAATAAAAGTAAAAATATTTTGGTGGATTTTATACCTCTACAAGTACTTCTAGCTACGAAATTCAGGGAAATATTCAAAACAACTTTATGAACATAAAAAAAAAACATCAGAGATCGTTCTATAGTTTCGTCGGGAAAATGGAAAAACAGAACACGGTGAGTACCCTACCTTTCTCTACATTGGCCACTTATTTACTAAAATATATAAACATATACATTAGAACCTCGATTATCCGAACTAATTGGGACTGCACCTAGTTCGGATATTGGAAAAAAAAAATTGTTTGTTTTTCAAACAGTTAAATACTTTATATTTATTATTATTATTATTATTATTATTACTAATTTTTCATAAATACTACATACGTAACATTATTAAAAATACATTACATACATAGAAACATATTACGTTTATTATATTTTTTTTTGACAAAATTATCGATTTTCATTCGACGACGAGCTGCAACGCGCTTTTTTGCAGCCAAGTCTCGAAAACTTTTAACACGAATTAATTGATAAACCCGTTACGTTTTGATTATCTACTAACGATTCACACACGTACATTCATATTATATGTATGTACTATTAATAAACCAAAAGCAAAATTTATGATAAATTCGATAAACCGGCCGCGTATACGAGTGCCTCGACGAGTTTTAACGTTCGGATAACAGAATGTTCGGACCCTCTAATGTTGTAGTTCGGATAATAGAGGGTTCGTATGACGGAGGTTCTATACTCAAAAGTGTTTCAAATCGTACGCGGGAAAAAAATCCAAACGTCATTATTACGACGCGGTTAAATCACATCGAGTTAGTAACTTTTGCGGGACACGTTTTTTTACGTCGTTTTGTATATACGTACGCGTCGGGCGTCAGAGATATCATAATATTATACAGAAGCTATACCACCGCGCCACCGGAACGTAATTAAAAAGTAAAAATAAAAACTCGCGTTCTAAACGACGTTTCGTTTTGATAACGTGACCGCGGAAGAGAAAAATCGTACCCCGTGACACGGTTAAAGGTCAGCGAATCCGACATCTCGACGTGGGTCGCGGTAGTCTGGTCGTCGTTATTACGACAGAATGCCAAAACCGTCTTCGAAAATGGCACTCGCGTCCGTCGGTTATTTATGCGACGTTCACTTCGTTCGACCTTGATTCCTTAATTTGAATTTTTTCGTGCATAAAGTGCCAATAAAACTACAGGTTTTCAATGAGAATACAATAATGTCATTATTTCTTAAACCTGTATGATTTTGTTAAGTCGTCCAGTCTTCTTGAACGCGACCACGTGAGACTATATTATAATCTGAAAGGGAACGTATTATATTATATCGGTGTTTTCTTTTTCGATCGATAATAATTATAAAAAACATAAAAAATTGTATAAACATTCTAAATCGTTTTTAGCGGTTAAACAATATTTCATGGTTTCGTCAATAGTTATAATTAGGGTTAGGATAGTATAGGATTTTGCATTTTTTTTTTTAGGATTTTCAGGATATAGCTTTTCAAGCACAAAATATGATTTGGTCATATACGAGTTCAAATATACAGTTTTTATTTTGCTTTTTTTTGCATTTTTTGTACTTTTATGGATTTAGGGTCATTTTGTAGCATTTTTAGGTCATTTTTTATACTTTTTTGAAATATAGGTTATATTTTTATACATTTTCATTTACACTAGATTCTCGATAAAAGTTTTGAATTTGTAACAGAAATAATATCATATTCAATATTTCAATAATAGAGATAGTATAGAGGATAATCTTCGATACCGCGGGTTATTTTAATCGTTAAATTAAATAACAGTGATGTGGAGAGTACAGTGTGTATTAGTCACATAATAGTGCATGATAAGTCCAAACTTCAAACTTTATTATTCATATCAAGAAAATCCTAAATTAACATATTTTTTGCTATTTTTTTATAATATTATAATTCAAATAATTTTGACCAAAATATTAAATGATAAATAATAATTATAATGCATTTTTATAACATTTTAAAATCATTATTTATCTTTTGGGCATTTTTTAAGGTCATTTTTAGGTTATTTTAACGTAATTTTTTTAGGTTTTTTGGGTCATTAAAATCCTAGCCCTAGTTATAATAGTTGATTTCAATAAATATAATGTAGTTTTGAAGGAATTTTATTTGGAATTTTCCGAATTTAAACGCTTTTACAACCACGCCCAAAAGAAGTGCAGACACTGCACAAACGTTATTTAAATTCCTGTGCGAAACACACGCGTGAAGAACCGCATATATTATATTTCTACTATTTCTTAACAAGTTCACAAACGAAACGTTCTATACGTTGGCAATGACACCAAAACAAGGAAAGGAAGTGTTTTCGTTTTTGAATCAATCCGTTATACTAACAGTGTCAATGATGACTTTTAAAACAAAGTCGATTATTATTTATACTACGGCTACGCGTGAGTTACGTGTGCATTTTTTACCAACGACAAATACAAATTTTATCCGACCGACAAAAATAATTGTATCAAAATTTCGGTTATGAGTTGAACGTATATGCGTTACGCTATAGATGGCGTGATGTACCGACTGACCCCACGGGTGAAAATATGTTTGAATTGAAAAACTATAGCCGTAGAAATGTCAACCGATTAAACGAAATCAATATAATATACTCCCGTCGAAAAATATTTCGAATAGACTTGATTATTTTGAGTTCCAAACGCTGACGTTCTACGAGCAATGGGTTAGAGTCGTATCGATTAAATCGGATCTCTTAAAACAGCACGTACGAATTGTTTTTAATAAGACGTATTGCACACTTCTATTTGTTATTGGCGTGCGAGCAGAGTTGAACCCGAGTCAAAGATATTAACAATAACTACAAAAAACCGGTTCAAAGTTTAACAGATGAAATGTTATACGAAATTATTAAGGGGCTTATCAGCTCGGAAAAAAGTATGTTTAAAGTTTAAAAAAATACTTGCATTGCAAGTTCAAAAAAAAAAACTCACGGTATTGATAAGATAATGTGAGACTTGTACATTACACCGGTGCAATATATTATTATATGTATAAAAATTGAAATATTTACTGTATTGAAATCATACTACGCGACTACGCGTACATTATAGAACATAACCTATTAAACTCGAGTACTTGATCCCGGTCCGATGTATTGGTGTGAAAAATATCATAGTTTTATCGAAAGGTCTGAAACGAAAACAAACCGTTTTATTTGAAAAGTGCAAGAATTATCATTACACAGGTAGGTACGTTCTAAAAAACATACACACACACACATTATTCATTATGATAAAAATACAATGTACAGACAACACAACGCTTTTGAACGCAATTAAAGTGTTGTGCAACTCGTTAACACGAATGTGTTGAAAATGCTCTCGAATTCATAAATATATTAAACGCGATATTATCTCGTACGGTTTGAATCGTTCACAAGCGATACGCCGTGTCCGAAAATATCGCACGACCGTTAAAACGCACACCCGTCGACTAAACCATCCGCCTTTCGTTAGATCTGACAAAATATCGTCATCACGTGAATTATTTGAATTATTCTATTGTCGCGGCGTGTGTGTGAGTGTGTGTGTGTGTGTGTGTGTGTGTGTGTGTGTGTGTGTGTGTGTGTGTGTGTGTGTGTGTGTGTGTGTGTGTGCAGAGGCGCCGAACTTATACATTTGTAATGACTAATGTCATAGATGAAAAAGGTGAGTGGTGTCCAAGGTATAATTAAATCCAAGGTATAAAATTATAGATCATTTTTTAAAAATCCCATACCCATCAATTTGTCCGAAGAGTGAAAAATATCTCTTGGTACGTACTTTTTTCATTTTTTTTTTTTTTTTTTTAGAGACACTTTTAGCTGATCTTAAATTTGTTAGAAAGTTTTATTCTCAACAACTCTATAGACCATAAATCACATTTAGGTGGTATTTTGAGGGTTTATTAAGCTCTCGTCTCTGTAGTTTTACCGAGCGCGAGGAAAAACAACCGAAAATGGAGCGAAAACGTCGGAATTCGCCATAAACGACACGCTTTATTTAATCGAATCTAATAATTATTTTGTCGTATAACACCTGTCTATTTACGTACAATACGATATATACTCGTATAATACTAAAATGAATAGGTAAATAACCCTACAAAAAAATTAACATTTTGGGGAGGGGGGTGAGTTTGAACACCCAAAACACATCCCTGAGTACGTGCCTACAGTCATAACACCGACATAGATACTTATTGGGGGCACACGACGACGAATCTCACGGTTTCAAGAACATAGCTAGCCGATAAATCAAAAGTGGTCGAACAAAAGTTTCAAATGTATATAACGCGGTATCCGTACATCGGCACTAACGAAACGGATATCGTATCGAGAGTCGCTTGTTTTTACAACGCACGATAATGATTATATTACCGTTGTAAACCGACCGTTTGTGTTGAGTTCGAGTATTGTACGCAATCCGTTTTATTGGAATCCGTTTAATCACGATCGTGTTCGCGTTTCGTGTACGTTTTCGAATTTCGTCTCGAACGTAGTGTATTATTTTTATGACCGTACTGCCGCCGCCGCCGCAAACACGAATAACACCCGATAACGTATACCACCGATACGTCGGGGCGAGCAGTGGCGTTACGAACATATCGTACCATCAGAACATTAGTGTAGTAACTCGAAAAATGTCGATTTTGAGTTACTCACGTTTTCTCATGGAATAAAAAAACTATGTTCTTTTCAATGCACTAGTGTATTTTGAGGTAAATTCGATATTAAAAATTTTAAATGACAAAATACGGTAAGTACTGCGTATTAAATCAAAAGAAAAGGTTGCTTTAACGCATTAATGTGGTATTTAAAAATAATGTCAGAATTAAGTTTTTTGAGTTGCTACACTAGTGTTGTGATGGTGCGATATTTTTTTTGGGGTGGTTGCCCCGAAATATTTTCGGTGGGTGGTAATATTTTGTCCGGCTAATAAAATTATTTTATGAAAAAGCGTATGAAAATACATAACGTACGTCGTTTTGTTCGCACTCTGTTTTGTCGGTTAGGGAAATAATCAAAAATCATAAAATTATTATTAATCGTTCGATAAATATTGTGCAATAAACGAAACAAACAATCGTAATATTTTCAGTTCCGTATTCGTACCCGTCTATTTATATGATAATATTATAATTAATGATTATTTCAGTCCATCTCTTTGAGGCTACTAATAAATGCTCCCTGGTGCGTTTCAAATCCAACCCCTACATAAAGACTTAAAACTAACAACTACCACAGAACTTGCCAAAATAACTTACAAACGCTTCCATCAAAATCTAAACACACATACTAAACTACTCATATTACAAATGTCTACCCTCAATCCACCTAAAAATCCACCATGCAGACTCAAGCGAAAATGATGTAGAGATCAATTAAATTAAAAGAGGTGTAACCAATGGGTTGCTTCCTTGTCACGATACTCATGTCAATTTAATCTATGTTATCGAATTTGCTTATTGTATTATATTTGTACAGATTGTAAATTTTCTTTTAATAAAAAAATAAAAATAAAAAAATTAATGATTCTTCTCGTCATACACACTGTGACATGTCGTACACGGGCGTGCTCACCGGGTGAGGATGAGGGTGTCATATCCCCCCATGAACTTTTTTTTTATGTAATGGTAGTTTTGTAATGTCTGTGGTAATGTATTCGTAAATATATCTGAAATACAGGTAATCCCCCCCCGTGTGAAAAAGCCGAGCAAGCCGCTGATGTCGTGTAACTTTCAGTCGTAACCGATAACGATCGAATATAGTATTACCGTCATGAGTCGTGGACCAACGTCGTTCACGGGGAGGCTAGAGGGGGGGGGCTCGTTTTATACGTCCGAAAATTTCAAAATACGTACATGTAGAGATAATGTGTGTACTTGCAAGTGTGTCAGTGCAGGCATAAGCGGATTTTGCGGGGTGTGCCGGGTGCGCCGAGGCACACCCAAATGTAAAAAAAAAAAGCAATTTATAATATAAATACGCGTTTAATTGAATTTCAGTTGTTCGTTGGTAAAACTGCAAGAGTTCAGTCTCTGAAATAATAATTTCCGTGTATTTTTTACCAATCGTTATTTTACATTATTAACGAAGCCTCTGGATGTTTAGGCTAAAATAAAATCATTACGTCGTACTTGTTTATCATTATATTCAATGTGTTACGTTCGATGTGATTGTCCTCCGTACATAATCTTCGGTCTGATCGGCCTAATAGTTGTGGTAACTATTTTTAGCGAAAAAATATTGCTTTTTCTCGGAAACTGAGAATATAATATTTTATATATATATATATATATATATATATGTATTGTATATTATTGTCTTATGGAAAAAATTGTTTGCTAAAAAAATTCCACAAACAGTTAAATTAAATTTTGTTTATAGCTTACCTCTCGAAAAGAAATGAAGAAAAGAAAAAAAAAGCTGGGCACGCTCAAATGTAGAAGTCTGGGTCCGCCTATGAGACAGACGTGCAGGTCGATTTTGTTTGCTCGCTCACTGCAACGATAGTATAGTAAAACGGAACAAACATTTTTTTTTCGCGCAAAAAATGGAAAAACAAATGTCAATGTTTGTACGGTAGACAACTGGCGGACCGCGGTCCAAATCCGGACCGCGGAAGGCAGTGATCCGGACCGTCGACATGTCTTTCTTTGATAGTTTAATAAACACGTTATTTCGATTTTCATCATGATTATTAAAAACTGTTTCGTTTTGTAAAACAATTTTTTTATAAACTAGTAGAGAACAATGTTAACGGATTCTCACCTTGAGCTTTGAGGACATACTTCGTATTAGATGTTATACAAGAGTTCCCTATTGCAAGTTACTAGCCAAAGACAAGCATTGAAATTCCTCATTGAACATCATACGGCATGTTTACTCTTCAAATAATTTTAACATTTTAGTAATGACTATTGAATAATGTAATAAAATACATTTTTTCTACGGACCCCGTTTACGCATTATTTTAGTTTTTCGGACTCCAGTAGAAATCACTTGCCGACCCCTGCGGTAGACGATTATTAGTCTTAGAAGTAAACGAAGATGAGTTTATCACAAGTACGTTTGACGGCGAAAAATTCTTAACCATTATTTTTTGTCATGCCAATCAATTTAAAGCACGGCACGTTAGTTTTTATTTTACTTTGTGACGGTTTTAAAACATGTTTTAATACATGAAATTTCACTATTTGAAAACAAATAATACGAAGTTTAATAATACCATAACACAATATACGAGATAGAAAAGCAGATTTTTAATGTGTCTCGTCTCGTGAACTAAATTTTCCCTGCAATATGAGATACCTACATACAGAGTGTTCAACGCGACGTATGGAATTTCATTACATATTATATTATACATGTATATACATACACGGCTTTTTGTCCCGTCGTAAATATTGAGCAACGAACACACACCCTATATACATGTTTGAGGTATTTAATTAGTTTATTTAATAATATATCGTAATTGTATATTTCAGAGGACACGCTACAATTAGATTTTACCGGAGACGACGCTCCTCGTTGGTCCGTTTCGAGAGAAAAAGTCGCGTATACGAATATTTACAAACGATTTTAATTTTTCAGCTGATTAAATGTTTTTCGATGAGCCGATATTTTCTTTTTTTTATGTTATAAAAATGGCGTGTTTTTTTCACTGTGTAGCGTATACGTACTTGCATAAAATAAAACATGCGATCAGTGAGTAGGTTTATACTCTTTCACGGTGAACACTCGATTTTATTATACGTTACGTTTTATAAAACGCAAATTGGAAAACAACTTAAAAAGGGTAGATAAAAAAAAAAAAAAAAAAAAGTTGAATAAAAATAATCTGAGTTTTGTTACTCGTGTTTTAAAAGGATTTTAATTATTGCTTTTGACATGAAAAAATCCGTTTTGAAGGTTATTAAATTGATGTTAATGATGTTCCTCGTAATATGAGCGTATTACCTAAATCGAATAAACTAAGGCCGTGTGCCGACTAAAAGCTGTAATAGGTCGTCGAATCATTGAGTTATAAGTCTAAAGAGCGGATCTTTAGGTTTTTACGTATTTTTATTGATTTTATGCAACTTTACGAGGGTGAAAAATGTGGGCGATTTGCCTATCACAGAGTTCATAGAAAAAAATTAATTTTGCATATTAAAGCATATTTTGGACATGAGAGGATATTTCGCCTATACTTCATATTTTAGAATATATTCTATTATTGTTCATAAAAAATTCGTATATTTTGTCAATTTCTCGAAATGTGATTTTTTCTAGCAATACTTTTTTCTTTTTTTTTATTATATTTATATAGCTCTGTATCAACTGATTTACATTTTTTATTGTTCAATAATTTCCTGTTACCAAAGGAATGGTGCAAAGTTATTTATTATTTTTACTAAACTATTATGTATTTTTAAATATATTTAATCACATTTATGTAGGTATGTATCACCTGATTAACATTTTTTGTAATTCAATAATTTACCAGTTACCGAAGGAATGGTGCAAATTATCTATTATTTATTATTAAACTCTTACCTTTTTTTTTTAATTATACAGTGAAACCTCTCTAAGACGGAACAGCTCGGGACCAACAAATATTTCCCCGTTGTAAAGAGTTTTCCGTCATAGAGAGGTAGAATAAGAAGAAGTCGACCGACCGGGGTCTATATTGAGGTTATCCATTACAAGGAGGATTCCGTCTAGTAGAAGGTCCGTTATAGAGAGGATTCACTGTATTTCATTATATTTGTATCAACTGATTTACATTTTTAATTATTCAATAATTATTTGCCTGTCACCAAGAGGTTGGCGCTTAAAAGTTATTTATTGTTTTCATTGAACTATTTCAGAAAAAAAATCATATTTGCATATTTACAAATTTAAGGAATATTTAGAGAATATTTCAAGGTTTTTTCGAAGCATCATATTTTAAGGTTTTAAGAACCTGAAAATCCGCTCTTTAGAACCGTACGCGGATCTGTAACAGTCGATCACAATAATAATTACAACGTACGTACATCGTAAACGTACACATCATACGATCGATTACAGATACGGACTGAAACGTTTTGAGCGTTTTAAAAAATTTAAAAAAACAAACCCGTTTGATGTCGCGATGTTTGAAACGTCGAAAACACTGACCGTGCGGTAAAACGGAGGGAAGATGAAAATATTCCGCCATCATCACCCGGAAATCGATCGTTAGTCCGTCATCTCTGTATCCGGCAGTGGGTGTTCGACCTGATTTTCGGTTTTTTATTCTTGCGTGTTGCGAAAAAAAAAAATTACATATAAACGTTTCCGATCGATTTCCAGAGTGACCTACAACGGCGGGGATGTACAAATATAAGCCTTTCGTACGCTGTTGGTGCCTGGCGGCGGCCGTCGGATAATAATTTATTTTCTAAAATAAAACGTTTTTACGCTTTTCTTGTTTTCTTCCGGTAGAATCGATGCGGCCCTCATAATCGATCGTTTTCATAATGATTTCGAACGCAAGACGAGACAAAAAAATATCACACAAACACGTTATATGCGCTATTTAACTGTAATAATAATACGTTTTTAAAAATAACGTATACAATATAAAAAAAATTAATAAAAATATTTTTTGTATAAATTTGTACACAATACCATGTGTACCAATATACGTAGACGTAAAAATTACAACCTTTCGGTTTAAACACTGACTGATTGCAAACGACACAAGACGTTGGTAGTTTACGAATTTCGATTCTTTTTTTTTTTTATTAGAAAACTTACAATCTTTATTTAAAAAAACACAATGAGTAAATATAATGACTTTGTACATGGATAAAAATAACAACAAGGCATTGGCTTGATGAGGAGGGCAAACCAGTGATAGAACTCTTCGCCCTCCGACGAATTTCAACCCTTAAATTCAAAAATTGATTTTGTTTCAGCTTCTACAGGCCATTAAGGCCCTTCGCTGCTTCTACTAAGCCTCTCCGTCGGTCTCTGTTGTCTGCATCTTGAATTATTGCGGTTCCATCTATACTTGCATCAGGCCCGTCGCTAGGGTACAAGCAAGCCATGCGTTGCTTTAGGGCGGCAAAATATTTTAAGGAAATTGAGGCGGCAAAATTAAATAATTATTGAATGTTCAAAAAATACTTCTCAAGGTAAAAAAATCTTGAGTATGTTTACAGTTATCAACTTTAGAAAATCTATCTTAATATTGCGACCAGTTTAAGAATCGTTCTTATGACTCCAGTGACTGTAGCGTCTGCTGGAAGAAGTTTCTTTAAACTGAAACTCACGAAAAATCATTAAATTTTATCCATTGAAGCAAAGTCGGCACAAACTTGAAAAATTTAGTACGAGATTTAGCAACAAAAAAGGCAAGAAAAATTAATTTATAATGCCGCACTACAATTTCAAAAAGCTATTATTATTATTATAAATATTTTTCTCATTTTGATTTTTATTCAAACAAATAGTACCTATGTGTATGATGTATACTCGTGTTTTATTGTAATTTTTTTTTAAGTTGTATATTTATTTATGGTTTTTTCAAATTCAAATTTATGAACCAACACATTGACACAAATTTGTTAATTTCAATATTATTCATGTACCTATTTAATTTAGTATTTAAGAGCAGCATTCAAATTTTCGCTTTAGGGCGGATGATATATTATCTTACGACGGGCCTGACTTGCATTACACCTTTCTTTACCCGATCTAGCCAACGCCGACGTGTTCTTCCTCCGGGGCGCGTTTTATTTAGTTTAGATACCACCGCCACTCGTCTCATTAGGCTATCCTCATCTCGTCATATGTGACCGGCCCGTTCCAGTCTCTTCGAGACGAGATATTTTCGGATATTTGGTCCATTAAAGATTCTTTCAATATTTGCATTAGTTCTTCTTTCGTACAGCCTTGTTTCCGTATTACACATGGGACCATATTATATTCTTCTAAGAACCTTTCTTTCAAATGTTAATAACTTTGTCTCGTCAACCCCTTTAGCGGTGGACCACGTTTCGCAACCATACTTTACTATGGGCCGTTAAAAGGAAATATAAAGCATTTTTTTTTTTTTTTAGTTTCTCTGAAAAGAAGCTTAGAACTGAACAATTTAACTCGTCGCATAATAACCTCGATTCGCCGTATTCAGTCTCAATATAATTTCGTTATGCATATTGCATTCCTATTATTCAAATTGACTACCGAATATTTAAAGTCATCTACTTGTTCGAATGTACATCCGTCTACGATGAGATTCTGTAAAGTCCTTGATCGCCTACTCATGATCACATACTTTGTCTTTATATTGAGGCCCATTCTATTATACTAGACTTTATTTATTTATTCGTACTTTCTTCTACTTCGGTTCGAGAGTTTCCAATCAAAAATTGATTTACAATATTAAAATTCAAGTTCCGTTTTTTAGATAGAGGAAGCTTTGGCTAAAATGTGCAGATTCGCCGAGTAATGGTGGACAACATAGTAGTAGAGTTTTTTTGTCGAAAAACGTTAAGTTCGTGTCGCAAAAGCGTATTTCATACAGATGTTTACTAAAAATTGAACTCGAGTACCATCGTGAATAATTCGCTGTTAATTTGTATGCTACAAGATAATTTATATGATAATGATTTCGTTTGAAGCATAAAAATAAAATCACACGATTTAAGTATTATTTCTATACTTAGGAATGTTTTTACCAATTAATTTTTAAACCGTACATAATCGGCGTACACGTTTAATCTGGAAAGGAACCGTTGAAACTTTATAATATAATATTATGATTATATATATATTATAATGGATACTACAATTTTTAGTCATTAATTCAACACCATTATTTCAAGTATTAACTTGAATATAAATTGATGTATTATATATATATATTATATTATTCTTGTTAATGACCTTAATGCTAGAAATTTAGCGTTAGTACGTACAAATAATTATACGAAAAACCATTTTTTTTTTATGAGATTATAACCATGAACTTATTATACTCGTAATCAATTTTCAACTGTCGTCGAAATTGATAATGTAACGCAAAACAGACAAATTCACAGTTACAATAAGAATCAAATAACTGTCTATTTTTACGAATCATGTACTCGACACAATATGAGATGTCTCTCGGTGGGCTGCTGACAAGTGAAAACAACACGAAATCAACCAAGCGATAACTGAAAAAACGTATACAATGATAGCATTCCCTCCCGCCAAAAATTATAAAAAGGCCAAAAAAAAAAAAATATATATATATATATTTCATTAATGATTAGATTTTACAATTTTCTTTGAGTAATACGTATTAATTCAAAAGATAAAAATTTAAACCACCAGTAAAAGATGATAATTTCAAAATAATTTGTTTTTCTGTTGCTATTTTTGATATTTTTCGGTCATATTATAGCGCATATTTTAGTACTTCTTGCTGCTACAAATCCGAACCCTGCTCATAACGGTACCTAAATACGTATTGTACCAAGAACGCGTTGTAGTTCGTACGACACTAGAGTGCGAGTCGAGCTTTTTTTTTTATAGTTTTTACCCGTACGTCGTGGACCGTCGTGCTGTGTAGTGTTTGGAGCCGCGATTCAACAACGAATACGAATGAAACGCATTCCACTGCAACGGTTGCACGTATGGTTTTTTTTTTCCGTCTAGCTAGTTATAATACGAAATCATATTATTATTATTATTATTAAACTAATTAGTGATATCTAAGGACGTGCAGTATTATTTGTAGGAGAAAAAAAAATCGTGTTTTGATAAATACCGCTGAAAAGTATAATACATACGACGATAAAAAAAAAAACATACTACTCATTGTGATACAGTTTACATTAATGATACAAATTATCTATGATGAACACTATTAAAAGTATCCTGCAACCTGCTTGGTCATGGTTCACAAGTGGTATAATATATTATAACGTGGCCAGGTATACGTACATACAGGGTGTTTCACGAAGATCTGACATGTTGAATAACTTTTGTTCTATTCAATATTTTTAACTTTTTTTTTTTTTAATGAATATTTATAGCCTAGCGCTACAATAAAATTACATTAAAATTTTTTTTTTATTTTTAAAACTCAAATTTCAAAATTTAAAATTTTATTTTAGAGTAAATCATGTTTACAAAATGGCTATTTCGATTTTTTTTTCAAACTGTAAATTAAAATTTTAAATTTTGAAATTTGAGTTTTAAAAATAAAAATAAAAATGTAATGTAATTTTATTGTAGCGCTAGGCTATAGTATTCATTAAAAAAAAAAAAAGTTAAAAATATTGAATAGAACAAAAGTTATTCAACATGTCAGATCTTCGTGAAACACCCTGTATTATACACGTACCCACTGTACACAGTAGTACGTGTATTGTGTGCACTTTAAATTCATATATTACACTTCTTTTGAAACGTTGCCCGCGACGACGGTGTTGCTTCGGTTGTGTTTTCAATCGTCGTTGAAACGTTTGGTCTGTTCTCGTCGGCACGCTTGTTAACCGATGTGGTTCGCGTTCAACACCTACTATGACTACTACTTATGAGCAGTGCTCGAATTTGGGGAGGGGGGAGGGGACGCAAGGGGACGGAGCACCTCTTCGAATTTTTTTTATATTTTGAGCGCACCCCTTCCTATTATTTTAATAGGCACGGGTAGACGGAACGGTTTTTTATTGATAGTAATGTAGTAATTTTGTAAATTTGTAATGAATAGACGTTCAAATTTTAATTTTGATTTAATGAATTATTATTTTGTCGGTTGATATCGAGACCGACGTTTTTTTTATCTCTTTATCAGTATTATACCGGCTTGGTAACCGGTTAAAACAATATTGTGATATTATGACGTAATCATAATAATCATTTTATTATAGTGCAATTTGTCTTATTGATAATATAAAATATATCAGTTTTATTTTATTTTATTATTACATATATCTATTGTCCTACTCGATCGAAACACTAACTTATATTTTAAATTTACAGTTATACTTATAGTTGTTATATTTTGTAAAATATGGAATGCATTTTTAAATTCGGGTCGTTGGGGAGTGTGGGGGCGGAGCCCCCCACGAGTTTGGGGTGTGAAGTCATTGTAAGGGACGCTAATTTTTTTAAATCTTAGAGTCCCCCTTCTTTTATTTTTCCGATTCGAGCACTGCTTAGTGCTTATGAGTTATTACGAGTACCACGCAAAAAACTGAACACACAAAATCAAATCAAAGTTTGTCCTTCTCCCGGTCGGAAGCATAACCACGCTTTCGAACACACACACACACACATTACAATGAACGGCTCAGGTAACGTAGGTAACCGACAACACCTAGTTCTATCATAACCGTACGACTTTTGGGGAGTTTTAAACCTCGAATACGTTGAAAAAATAAAAACTCGATTCGATGGTATGTGGAAGGTGTTGGTTTCCCCGTCGACCCACTCGAATCCATCGTCGGTCTTCACTAATAGTATAGTTTATTAAAAATCTATTTTGCACTCATCGACATGTTGGTAAACCCAAAACTTTAATATACAGCTAAACATAGCTAAACGTATATTTTATGTCAGACGCCTATTCCTTTTTGGTTTTCCGAGTCTAACCTTCAAGTCCAATCGTTGTAAATGTATAGTCACGGAATGATAACACGGATTCAACGGGCATTATTCAAGAATAGGTAATATCGAAATGACTGTAATTAAATTGATTTTATGAACATAACCACTAACCATTGCAGACACTGAAATAGTTATGATTTAAGTGATTAAGTGTATCATAGGTATTTTATCATTCGCTACACAGGCCTACGATTTACCGTTTGTTATAAACTGTAATCAATTCAAATCCTAACAATAACATTTTTTTTTCGATAAGTCAAATAGAATGAACATTAAAAAAAAATTAAAATAGCGTACTAATAAGTAATAACAGTGATTGTTATTATGATAATGACAGTATTACAGTAAACAATTTTCAATTGAAAACCATAAAAACCGATATTGTTTTTTGAAATAACATCAATCTATGATACACACAATACACATACATTATATAATAATCAATAATAATAATCGGTGATTTAAATTTTGTATGGGAAATAAAAACGCTGAAGTCAACATCGACTGATATTATTTTCAATCGGTGCAATCACTTGGAATCGCAAATTATTTTCAAAACGACAGGGATCGCACTCGATCTGAAAATACTAGGAGGTTATAGATTAAATTGTTTCGGACTTATTGACGGTTTAAAAAATCGATTGCTAAGATTGAACGATATTATGAAAAAGGCTAACGAGAAAACAAATGATAAAAATGAATACTACACGTTTTCATTTCTACGGTTGTAACTCAATGTGAAAATAATGTTTTTCATAAAACCGAAAATTCTTTTTGTTTCGTGTAACGAAATTTCAATTTATTATTATTACCTACTGTTATTATTATCTTTATGAGAACTCTCGTCGTGATTATAATTGAGCGCGTAACGTGCAAAACGAAATCGTATAATTAAAGTAATGAAAAAAAAGAAACTAATAGGTATTTATTTTTCTTCGTTAATAGGTGCTAATATTCACGGCATGTTTTGGATTATACTGTTAAAAACAAAAATCACCGAGTCGAAAAAAGTAACGTCTATTTATTGTGTTAATAATACATGTTAAATTATGGTAAATTAGTTACACGGAAGGGCGAGAACGATAATTCGATCGAACCGAAACACATGCAGGTCGGTGAGCATTCGATGAAAAACGAGAAGACTACCAGGTGATGAGAACCACTTGCTGAATTCGATTCGAACGGAAAATGTGCACTATTATTTTACCATCGCGCCAAAGCGTCGTACCATCGTGGTGTAACACCGTCGATAGCATCGATTAAACATAAACATAATGTTATGGTAAAAGAAGTAGACGCGAACCAGTAGCGTACTTAGGGGGGGGAGGGCAAGGAAGGCAATTGCCCCGGACAGCACTTTTTAGGGGGCAGCAAATTTTCAAAATGAGAGCTTTTTTTCAAACAGATTAATAATGATTTAAGTAGTTATTAAAAAAAAAATATATATATATACATACAGTAAAAATGTTAGTTAATTTTTTTTCAGGCAAATCAATTTCAACAAAACGTTCTATTAATATCAACTCGACAACATAGGTATTTTGTGAAATTAATCATCACTTTTCAATTAATAAGCGCGCGAGTATCGGTTTGTATTGTTTGTCATCGGCTGCTCAAAAACAATACACAGCACTACCACGCTCTTGTGAATTTTCGTTTTTCGATACCCACCAAAAGTACAATGATTGTATTATACACATAGGCGTGACTAGACTTCATCCGCAGTGGCAGCCTAGCTAATGACCGGCGCCATCACACATTATATTTGTGGCGAGAGGGGGGGAGGTGTAGCTTCCTTATGAAATATTTGTAAAACTTAAAAAAAAGTCCCATATACAGCTCTAGTTTACACCACCTATAGAAACACAATATTAATCTAGATACCATCATTATAAATAATTAAAATTCAATGATGAAACATTTTACATTAAACAAAAGTATGGTACAGTGAGTTACGCGATAAAAAGAAATACATCATGTGTACGTGTATTATTTATACGAAATAACTTAATTCTTTAAATAGTACATAACATAATAATAAAAAATAAAAACAAGTATCAACACCAACACATAATATTTAAAATATTATACCATATATTTTAAAGGGCAAGTCTTATTTTTGTTGGAACGTTTGTAAAATCATCAATAAATTTTTCAACATTAATACCTACCACCACTCCGTGCCATCTCTATGATGGTCCTTAGACTGACTACAGAATAATAATTCAATGCCATCAATAGTTTTAAAAATAGTGCCTACACAAATAACAAATTATACCAGCAGAGACAGTTGAGTTGAGAGTTACCCGCGAACATGGTACAAAATATATATATATTTTTTTTGTGATAAGGATCATGTATGGACATCATATATGGACATCTATAGTATGTTATTACTTATTACTTATTAGCAAATAAAGATACTTGATTTAAAATTAAATTTGGAACCCATCTGACTTAAAACTCGGCTGACCGGTGCCTTTGGAAAATTGCAGGGGCAGCCTAGGCACCCTAGGCTGCCACCGTAGACACGCATATGATTATACAATCGAATCATGCATCTTTTTTTTTCATCATACAATTGATCAAAATATTATTGGCGTCGAAAAATAATTGAAGATTTTTCAAGGTCAAAAGCGTGACGAAAAATATTAGTGTAATAATTTTCGTTTTTCTTCTCTTGAATATTTATATTATATTAATTTTTTCGTTAACAGATAAGAAAGTTTATGAATTATGTTTACAATTTGCTTTGATTATTTTGTTTTCATTTACTGTAAGTATAGTTTTTTTTTTTTTTTTATCTAAAGGCAGCGCCTTGTCGTGACAGCCATGTCTCCTTGTTGGTCGCTAGGTTCTTTAGCTGTGAGTATGAGCTTGTGTTCATCGGCAGCACCAGATCTTGGAAATAGGAAGTTCTAGGGCGTCCTCTTCCGTGTATGGGACGCTCTATAGACCCGTCGTGTGATTTGCAATAGTGTACTAGCGACGCCATTAGACCGAGTACGGTATATTTTTGAAAGTGCTCAAACTTATAGTATCGACTTTGAATCCACTCTTTTTGTTCGCAAATAATTATACGGGTATTATTGGATACGTGTTACCTATACGTTAATACAACTTTTTATCCACGACCGGTGCACCGTCCGATGTGAGAACATATCACTCTATTTTCTCTCGAACAATCCGAAACCACGGAAAGGTGGTGGTCTGAAAAAAAAACGAACAAAATTGTCAACCTAAAATAACACCTATTTGTATTCAACGTACTAAAATTCTATATATGTATTATTCTAGGATCGTGTCGATTACGGCGCATGGCTGCAGCTCGTGCGATTTACCGAGCGTATGTTTTGTTGTGTTGAAATAACATATTATTATTTTGCAGTCGAACGATATTAACCGTAGGATAGGGTGATGGGGGGTACTAAAAAATTCTCGAGGTTGACGTACCCCTTCGGCCTTACTATATTATCGAGTAACACGTATAATACGCGGGTGTGTATAAGCACACTCGCGGTCGACGACTTATACAAGTCATAACGCCACACGTGGGGTTCGGGTGCGAGGCCCTCTGTCGCCGCGCGCGGATTTCCAAGAGCGAGAATCCACATCTCAAATGTCACGAGAACTCCGTATAAGACTTCGCTGTCACGCTAAAACTAATAGATATTATATTGATATATATTATATACAGTAGATTCTCGTTATGTCGAATCTCAAGGGGAACAGGAAAAAGTTCGAGATATCGAAAACTTCGAGATATCGAGTTTTATTAAAAAATTGTATAAAATTTAAATACATATATATTATATATGTATGGATATGAATATTACATAATACGAATGCTTAAAATCCATAATTTAAAAACTTAAAATACTGAAATAATTGAAATAACTGAATACATGATTGAACGAATAATTTTTTTTTCAAAAAAATCTGTCATTTAAGTTTGCTTATTATTACTTCTTTCTGCCACGGCGTCTTCCATAACTGTATAGTAGTCTCGACGAAATTCCTTAATATTTTTAAAGCATGTTTAGCTTGCTAAATTGTAACTTCAAAAGTGACTTCTTCCTCATTTTGTGGTTCATCTTCACTATCGCTGGTATTTTCGATGGTTTCTGATAAAATTTCGTTATCTGTCCATGTTCCACATACGTGTAAATTATAATCCTTTTCCACACAATGTGAATAAAATATTATTTGTGTTCTCGAGATAGCAAAACACTATGATGACGTGTAATAGTAGTTTCAAAGGGAATTCAATTATTTAGTTCGAGATAACGAAAAATTCGAGATAGCGAAGTTCGACATATTAAAAATCTACTGTATGTATATAATATGTGAGTATTGGATAACGAGATAATTACTCTATACGTCGAGTATACGTCGTCGTCGTGGTGCCAAGAAAATCGGTGTACGACACGGGTACACGGCACACGAGATACGTTGATGACAGATACACGCGTACGTACAGACATTATACGTACATCGGGCACGGTTGACGCGACCATTATTTTTTGTTCTTCCACCCCGGTAACAGGATGACGCACAGTGGTCTGAAATTGGAATTTAGCTTACATAAATTGATAACTTTTTATGTTTTGTATATTTGATTGTGAAATTAATGCCAGTTAAATGATTTGGACCTGCTGAATTCAAATTTTGCATCCATTTTGAAATTCGCCCCTCATTGGGGTTAGGGGGGTGTTTTTTAAATTTGTATACTTTACATCAATTTATATCTTTTTTCAATTTTTTAAATTAAACTAATTTTAACTTATTCAAAAGTAGTATATATAATTTACATAAATAAGTCATACATATAATAATGTGTCTATGTCAATATCTCATCATTATCAAATTGTATAAGCATTTTATATCATCATTTAATTTATGCACATTTGTTTTTGGTGTAATGCGCAATGATGAAATATAAGGATCCGAGGAAAGGATATCAGTATCTTGTAGAAGACGTACGACTATTTTGCCATAATATAAGCGACGGTACGTTTTCATTTGGCGAGAACGAAATATTTTGGTTTCTCGGCTAAGCGATAACGATCTATTATTGGTTTTCGCGGTGATGTTTTTTTTATAATTATTTTTGTTTGATTTTTATTATTCCGAAAACAATTATCATTGCTATTATTTACATATTTTTTCGGACGGTAAATACTGTCCACAAGTCACGTTCGGCAACTCTACTGGTGTCTATTGGTCGAAAAGCACGTGTAAACGGTTTACTTTGAGTAGTCGTTCGGACACCTTTCTCTGTCCTTTTGAGTTTTTCCGAAATTTTCGAAAAACAGAGTAAAATCAATCAAACGTGCAATAAACGAGATTTTTTACCACACCGAGTTCAGTTATTTAGTGACGACTACAAAATTAATATGTATAACTAGAAATTTGAAATTTGCGTCATATCCACACACTTATACTAATTCGAGAAAAATTTCAAAAAAAAATGTAATCTCTCTCGGGTTAAATATCTGTAGAACTTAAAAAAACTTTTATTTTTAAACGTTTTCAGTAACAGGAAATCTGAATTCTTGATTGCAATTTTAATACAGCATCTCTTACGAGTATACCGCTTTGCTAACGACACGGAAAAAATCTCAAAAATTGTCAGATGGATTTTTTTTTTTTTTTTTAGGTAAGTGTTCAATTGAAATGTTGACCGATCGACGGTTTTTGCATCTGATTCCTACTTAAAATCATAATGAAAAATAATCCTTACACAAACACTGCAATGGAATCATTATGAAAAAATTGTTTATTTTAATACCACGATTGATGTATGTTTATACTCGTCTTGATCGTGGCGTTATACGTAAGACGTTTTCTTATCGGCTTTCGTTTTCCAAACGTGTAATGTATTATAACGTATATTAGATTGAGTATGACAGTAATGGTTTGGGAAATAATTAACACGGACACAATTCATTCGTGCGAATTTGAAAACTGTCTTGAGCGGAACTGTTTAATGGGGGTCTTGAGAACATTTCCGTTCATTGATCGGTTTCCGTTTGACAAAAGTTTAACGTGTTTAAAACACTGTTTCGAGAACATTGAAACTCGCGTTTTAGACAATGTTCCGGTTTTACCGAGGGCTAGTTATGGGCGCTTCCGAATAGTTTGAACTATCGAATAGTGTTCGATAGTTGGTTGAAACTATCGAATAATTAATTCGAATATTATTCTGCATGACCGAATATTTTTTCGTATCAAAACTATTCAAATATTTTTCATTCGAATAAAAACTACTCTATAATATTTTTCATTACCGAATAAGAACTGTTCGAACGACCGAATATTCAAATATACTATCGAATAATTCGATAGTGCCCATCACTAACGAGGACCCTTCAAAGGCGATTTTTTTACCATAATCATTCGATGAAACGAATGTGTGTACAGTGTGTATTATTATTGTCACTCCGATCCGACAACGTCTGCACGACTGCACCGGGCTGGCACGAAGAGTTGAGCGAATAGAAAACAGGTCAACGGAAACGAAATTTCCATATCGGCCGCAGTCTATCTACGACGTAAATATTTTTGTTGTGAACACTATGCAAATATAAATTGGTCGGTGTGCGCTCCTATTTAATTTTAATAATAGATGGCCGTTACTTGTACGTTTACTTTCAAAAACTGCAACAATCTCTGACGTTGAATATTATAATAAAATCCACACACACACACACACACATCGTGTACAGTATGCTCGGCGTGTGTTCTATAGCTCAGCATACGCGTGACGTGGATTTCGTTTTTAATTTATACATTAGTCGAACTTAAATATTGTCGTAACGAGATTTGCATTTAAAACTCGTTTCCCGAGAGTATAAGGACACACGGTATAATATGCGAATAATTAAAATCAAATGTGCGTGTACGCATTTGAGCGACCGTAGTAATCGTTCGGTTTCCGTCCCTTCGTCAAAAAAAAAAAAAAAGAGTTTACACACTATATATATACGTAAATATAGCCGTGCGTTAATAACCGAGCACACTGTATCGTCTACTTGAATTCGTTTCGAAACGCGTCGTGTTTGTTAATTTGTGAATTGCAAATTCGTGTCTCGGGCGTCGAGCGTTTCGAGAACTAAACTCGCATCGTCTTTGCGCCGCCGCCTTCGTCGAGCCAATTAATTTAACGTTTTCGACCAAACCCGATACGCGCGTAGTAGTGATGTGGCGTGGGTAAATACCCGACGGGTGGGTAAATATTTTGGGTATTTACCCACAAGTATATTTACCTCCCCAAAATCTGGGTAAATATATTTTCATTTTAAATCTGGTCAACCTGTATATTTCTATTTTCTACCGATGAGTTTTTATGATCTTATGTATATACAAATATTTTATATTAAAAAAAAAAAAAAAAAAAAGTATATCTGATTGTAAAAATTATGATTTTTTATATTTCATGAGAATAATATTTGTATTTGATCATTTTTAATGAAACTTTAAAGCCTTTAGTTTATTGCAATGGAAAATAAAGACTGAATGTTATGTTTGTATACATTGTTTTTAATTAAAGGTCTATTAAGACTAGATGCTATAGTTATTGAAAAAACATAATCATTTTACTAAATAAATTTCATTTTAATGAATCATTTTAAAAGCTTAAGCGTTTTCTTTAAATCCTTTGATTTTATTTGTTTCCCCAATAATAACAACAATAATACCTGAGTGGTATTGGTTTCAAAATGAGTACAATTAACAAAGGCTTTAAAAATATAATTTATTTACTTTGATCATCGGTGTTGGAAAAACATGGGATAGTCAGGAAAAAATCATAAAAAATTATTGTGAGATCCACAAATGGGTTTTAGCATTAAAAATAAATTTACCAATGAATACCCGGTATTTACCGGAAATTATATTTACCGGGTAACTAACTTAACCCATTACAATCACTCGGGAACTCAACGACAACGTTTTTAATTTCGCGAACGTTATTTAACCGGCAAAATAGAATAAAATCAAAAACACTCGGTACGTTAATGTAAACCGAGGCCTACACGACGTTTTATAACGACGCTATAATAGGTCTTTTCGTACCGTGTAGTTCACGAGCGACGCGACGACGACGTTCCGATTTCTCGTGATTACACGTTATAATAATATGTACCATGAAAAATACTAATGCCTACATTGTTAACCGTTTTGTAGCAATAATAATATACCTTTGTATAAATATATACACGTGTGTGTGTGTGTGTGTACAGTACAAACGTCGTTACGACGCAAAACAACTACACGCGTTCCAATAAAAATAAATTTAATAGGTACACGTACAATACGTTTGAATTCGATCAGTTAAAGGTAAAATTTATGTTTGGAAACTCTCCGGATACTTTTTTTCATCGTGAAATCCAATAGGAGAAAGCATTATTGTGTCTAATCCTCGGTCGTCGTTCGTACGGGATGTGTGCGACTCTATAATATTATATTATGTGTACCTATCGTCTGTGACGGACAAAATATATTCAAAAGCAAACGTCTATATTTACATGGGATAATATACGTGTTTCAGTGGCTATTTTTTCTGATTTTCCGTAGTGCATGTATATTATATATATATTTTTTTTTACTTTGACTTTTATTACTATTACGATTATGAAGGACGTGGTAAATTTACAATTAACTTTCTTATCCTAATCTTATATAAATACTAAAATGTTATGTGAAAAAGCTAGTGTTTTTACAATGTTACCTATTTGTTTTTTATTTTATTTATTATTTTTTTTTTTTTTTTTAAGTAAAAGTGTTTCTTAATTTATTTTAACATAATTGAACCAATAAAGTATATTTTTTCAAATTTTCCTGCGTCATAAAAATACTTATATTATATTCGATAACACGCGAAATTTCTATATTAGATAAATCGCTTATATAATCCAACAGTAACTTTTTATTAAACTGTACATGCTATACATTTTAAAGTGAATCAAATTTAGGGTAAACCTTAAACCGAAAAGTAGTGAAAAAATATTCAATAGTGTTTCGAAATTTGCATTATGGAGGGAGGAATTCACAGGTTTCCGAGAAAAATCTAGCCCCTCAGAAATATTATTCTGCACGTACCTACCTATGAAAACATGTGGATATACTCGTACTTCGATAATGCAATAAATAACAAGTATCTTGCACAGAAACAACCACTATGTTAGGTACGTAATATTATTACAAGCAACGATAGTTATTTTAACACACAAATAAGTAATCAGCATTCTATATTTCTATATGTTATAGTACCTTAGTAAAATGTTTCTTTTTGAAATTTATTTCGACTTTTAATAACCATAAATAAGACACAATAATAACGTTTCGTGTTACGGTTTAAATAATAAATATGCAGGTGCACAATTTTACTTTTAGTAGTGCACGTTTGAGATTTCGCAGTGCACAAAGTGCAGTGTCGTAGTGCACACAAAAATAGCCACAGAGTCGTATTTGAATAATAACTCATAAACGGTACACCGGTGCACATTAATCATTATTATTGTCCTCGAGTTTCGCGGTAAAATGTGTATTACTTTTTGTTGTTTTCGATCGTCGTTACGTATACTTTGATACGTCGCTTTTTAGTTTTTTCGACCTAAAAAAAATATCCTAGAAACATTATTATATATATACGTGTACGACGATATAATTCAAAAGTAAATAATTACCCATAATATAAATCGACGGTACTATCATTTCAATATCGAATCCTTTAATTGAAATAAGCTTGATTGATCGGTTTGTGATACTCGCGCGGCAGCCGCTAATAAACTACCTATATAGTTATGTAATAACAATGAACCGATAGCCGTGTATTATTATACGAAGTGAATTGGTCGAGTTCCAACACAAATGAAAAGATAGTGTATTTATTGTAAGGTCCCTGATTTGTAATTATTCGAAAGTGATTTCATTGGTTGTTGAGAAAAAAATGCCATAAAAAAAAAAAAATTTTCTTCACCGAAGTGTATGACTGCAGTGAAAAAAATAATAGAATCCAAAAAAATGAAAAAAAATTATGACCATATACCGTGATACCGGTGACCAATTACTCGTGTGAAAGATCTTTCTCGAAATTAACCGACGTAAAAACAAGTTGGAAAATACAATGTACGACGATTACAGTACAAAAAACGCTTTATGTTTTATACTTCACAAATAAAACAAAAACCGGCAATAAAATATCGATGAAAAATGAAATTTCAATGTATATTACATAAAATATGTTTTTAGAAATGTATAAAAAATATATAGAGCTTGAGAATTTCCACTTTTTTAAAATTTATAATTGATTTAATTTATAAACAACAAATCAATGTATACCATTATGGAATAATTATCTGTTAAATACCTATATATATGTTAATGCATAAAAACTAGAACGTAACATTTCGTATTATACTCGTATTTAACTAGAGTAGTGAGCAAGTACACGATAATATTCATGATGTGTTGGAAAAAAACGTAGAAAGTTAATATTATTATTTCTCAAGTCATTTTTGTTTGTCAGATTAGTTTTGATGTATATTTATGGATTTTCGATTTGAACGTTTAGAACAATAAAATAAACGTAATAAATAAAACGCTTGCAAAAATATATTAATCAATGATCAGTAAACCGCTTATTTGAAATGTTGATACATTATAAGAATTTGTTTTTTTTTTTATTCACTTTGACTAATAAGTTAAAACTTTTATGTAATTCGAATTTTTTTTTAATTAATCGTTTATAGGTATATATTCTATGCCTATGGAGAGTTTCTAAAAAAAAAAATTAAAAAATTAAAAATCTCCACTATATAATATATATTATATATTATATTATATTATATACGTTACAATTTTAGTATCTATCTTTAACGTGTATCGATCGAGTATAAGTGCTTTACAATTTCTTTATATATGTTATGTTTAAATTATTAAGTCATTCATTGAGCCATTACAAATTATAGTTACACGAGCCGTATAATAACGAAATAGATTCGGACACCGAGTGATTGTTGCTTTCTACCACTGTGTACATAGTGCACTGCAGCTACCTACTGATATCATTCAATTGAATACCGCTCGCGTTCATAGCGGTCGACAAAAATCAGTAACTGGTGGTCTGATATTGTGTCCGATAATGTACGGATCCGTTGTGTATAATCGATACTTATTCCGGAAGACTCTTAAAAAATAATTCATTTTCTAGAGCACATTAAATATGATTTGTGGCATATTTATTAGTTATTACACTGCAGCGATGGCGTCCTATGTTGCACGTCGAATAATGGTTTTGAAATAATATATTTACGACGTATATTCTGATGGATTTAAAAAATGCACAACGTATCACTCAAAGACATTTCACTAATAGAGGAAAACTTTAAAAAAAAAAAATGTTTAGTCCAATATTATTATTATACCTATAAATAAATATAAATTTAGCTATATAGCCGATATAATAAAACATTAAGATTGATAAAAATGCAATTACTGCGATTTGTTCGTACACTGAATGATTTTGAATCGACATAGATCGTATATGATCGTTCATACGTATATTATAAATTTATGACTCGGGTGAAATTCAATATTATGCGAGGGCTTCGTATGTCCACGTAACACCGTTATTCTATTATAACCACGTATGTGTATAATATGTAGAAAAATAATAAAACGACATTTCGAATTAAAAATAACTTAACCGTAACTGCGCCTCGTTCAATTCCATAATATGCAGTATTCCGCAAACTTTGAAACGGGAATAATCGACCTACCTTGGCGGAAAAACGAAATTACTTCTGGGAAATGTCCTTTAATCTTAAACGAGAAATTAACTTCTGCGAGACTCCTCTAAAACGCGAGAGTTAAAACGTTCAGTCGGCCAAAGACGAGCGGGCCAAGCCTGGCGAATTTCAATACGAAAACAAGATTTTAATGGTCGAAAAATTCTCGATTTCTATCGAATCTAAACACTAATATATCTAATCTAGTATCTACTATTGAAGTTCACATTGTATCCACGACTCGTAAGCTAACCCGATTACCTTATATTTTAACGTGTTATAATTACACGTACTGCGAGAAATAACAAGTACATAATTAGGTAACATTATCGTCTGGCTAATGATTTAAAATTTAAAATCCGTCGCCAGCATAATTTAGGTAATATTAAATACGATTATATAAATATAACCATAAAGTTCGACAATTTTACTACATAATAATAAAATATACGAATAAACGATAATTAATGTACATACGCACATAATTTCATTACGTTATCAAATTTACGTTTTAAAAACGTATGATTAATTTTTCAACTTATCACACCCCATAATTGTATACATCTATACTTGTACTCTATATAGTCTGTATACGCGTTTAATTCAAAAAGGAAAATATTGTGACTTAATTAAAACAGTTTTTTGCTTTCTTTCATTTCATAATTTATGCCAATTATAATGTCAATTGAACGGGATTATAAAAATTAAATTAAAATTCACAGTTAAAAAAATCCGTTAAAAATACTAAATTAAAAACGACTGTCAGTTTGAAGCAACTCGCAAATTTTCAAATGTCATATCGACTATTATCAATTATTTTCTTAAGGACGTAGTACGATGTAATAAAAATGTTTGAGTTATAAAAAAAAAAAACCAAATTTGTTATTCGACCTCTTCACATGATTTATAACGAATACGATTACATATTATTATTAAAGTCTCAAAGATAATATTTTTTATAATGTATTTTCGAATGTAATGAGAAAACTTTTTTAGAAAATATTTCTGTGACCGAGAAATCATTATTGCGGTGTTACTTGTTAACCTCTTTTAAATATTATACGTATATTCGTACAAACAATAAACTTTCTAAACTTAGCTGATCAATTACTAATACCGGAAGCAATATTTTGTCGCAGTTTTTTCATTAAAAAATTGTCATATTTTATTAATTGGATTTTTATTTTCGACTTGCGTTCTGTGCGCGCGCGCGCGCGCGTGTGTGTGTGTGTGTGTGTGTGTGTGTGTGTGTGTGTGTGTGTGTGTGTGTGTGTGTGTGTGTGTGTGTGTGTGTGTGTGTGTGTGTGTGTGAGTGTGTGTGTGTGTGTGTGTATTAATACACGTTTGTGTGTGTGTTTATATTTTTCACCTAACCAAAAACTAACTGTTACGTACAGTTACAAAGAAAACACAATATATTATACCGTATAAACTTGTGTGTCAAATTAGATAAATGAGACTCGTATATACTATATAGGATGTTATCGAAATCGATACATTTCACGTGCCGTATATTTTTCACAGCTATATTTGTAAACAAGTTTCGCGTTCGAAAGTCGTTTGGTTTCAGTTTAAAACTTAACTAGTTAAAGCGTATGACGTTGAGCGTGAAACGTTTTACGCGCTCTGCCCGAAAATTCGAAACTCATTTTTTACACCGGTAAAATCCATCGGGACCGCCTCGAACAACGAGACCAATAAAATAGTATCGTCTTCCCGGCCGAGTCGAGTACACGACGACGTACACGACCGACCGATGTGCGTTATCAATTATGTGCAGCTATGATTGTAAACTATATTGCGCTTTTGTGAAACAAACTGCAGTCCGTTGGTCCGTTCGACGTAATAATTGATCGTCGTGGTCGGGGAGAAGGAGAAATGGCCGCCACGCTCGTGCGGCTTAAACGAAACGAAAAAAAAAACAATAAATGAATAATAACGCAAAAAAATAAAAAATAAAATACTGAAATCATCACCGACCCAAGTCGAAAGTTCAACGACCCCGTAGACGACCAGACGAAAAAACCGAACGAGAGACCGCATTAATTTCGTGCGCGCGCGTACGTATTTTTCCTCCGATCGAGTACGTTATAATACAAAACGACCGTTTGTATTATTATTATTATTATTATTATATTATTATATTGAGTTTTCATTATCGTGTCGCGCGGCTGCAGTTTCGTCGCGGAGCCAATACTCGAGAGAGACGGTGCGTACGCATAACACAATGTACACGCGCGGTTGAAAAAACAATCACAAACATCAAAGGGAAACGTTTCATAACGACTGTGCGTGCATGAGTGTGTGTGTGTGTGTGTGTGTGTGTGTGTGTGTGTGTGTGTGTGTGTGTGTGTGTGTGTGTGTGTGTGTGTGTGTGTCTTTGTGTCGATTGTGCGGCGGCCATTATTATCAGCGGTTCGCGCACACCATTTTACGTCATAGCTATAACGTTGTCGTAGGTCAGTGCCGACCCTTTAATAATAATAATTGTACGTACGTACAACGACACGGGAAGGGGTTCTCACCGCTGCACACGCGGTACGGCCTAAGTTTTCTCCCTAGCACCCCTACCCACCGACTTTGGTCATGCCTACAGTGACCATTTATTTTTTTAGTCAGAACGGGGCAAAAAAAAACAAATCATAATTTTTATTATAAATATATATTTTTTTTTTTTACTTAAAAATTAGCAAAATCATGTTTTTTTTTTTAGAGGACAAAAAATGTATAATAGATAGTAACAAATATGTAGAAAATATAAATGGGATTATTCTAACAATGTTAAAAAATCACAATTGAGTTATAAAAATATTTTAATTACAATTTCGGATAATCAATCTGGAGGTTTGGAACAAACATATTCCCTGTGGTGATAAATTAGTGAGTAAAAATGATTATGTTTATGCATTACACATTGAGGCTAATGCTAACAGTATCTATGTATGGTTAAATATGACTAGTTCAAAATAGATGAAGGAGTAGTAGAAAAGCTAGAAATAACTACTCCAATTTTAAAAACTGCGGCAGTCCCAACAATATTTCCAGGTGTTCCAAAATATTTAACCTCAACGGTAAAAAAACGTTTTGCACCGAAATTACGTTTGATAAATCCTACAAAAAAAGAAAATTATGATGAGAACAATGAAATAAATAAATAAATTTAATTAAATAAAATAAACAATTTATAACCCAATTCCCGATACACTAAACAATCCCGATACCGTTTACAGTCGTTACCGCTAATCGACCATATACACATGTACGTAAGAATTAAATATACATGTATGATAGAAACGATAGTAAATTGATTTTCGTTATTTTTTTTGTCTATCTTTAGATAACGGGACATTTCAGTATCCCGAAGATTCCTCAGGGGACAACGGGACAACAATACAAAAAACAGGACTGTCCCGTTCAAAACGGGACGTATGGTCACCTTAGTCATGCCGATTTTCGTCGTGCAGTTTGACACTAACCTAACCTAACCTAATCTAACGCGCGAGTGTGTGATATAATAATACTGATGTGTGACTACTGTATGTCGTGTGTGTGTGTGTCCATATTTTTGCTATTATTACTATTATTTTTTATTTATTTTTTTTGTACGGTTTCCTTTACGACCACGACCGGACCGCTCGCGTATTAATATAGGAACCGGGTCAGGTAACCAGTTATCGCGAATAAACGGTTAATTCGCGACGGCGTTTTCGATTTTTGCACGACATCGGAATACACGCGTCGGCGGGAGACGCGGGGGCCTAGACTTTCACGTGACAGCGTTTCGCAAATCTATAACAATAATAATATATCCCACGAGAAACACGCGAAAGTTTTAACGGCGTTCGTCTTGATAAGACATAATAATAATAATAATAAAACATTATAATCATTTTTATAATTATTATTATTAATATTATTATTATTGAAATATTGTAAATCGTTATTGTTGGTCGGATCGGAGCTTTGCGCGAGTCATTATGCAAAAATCGTACACAATAATATAGCCTATAGGAATCATAAAAACATGTGTCATAACACGTGTATCTGTTGTACATTACAAATATTTAAGTGCGCGTTATAATTACTACTGTTATGCTTTACAGTGTACCGTTTGTATCGGTAGTTTTTTTTTTTTTTTATCCATTAAGAGTGTTTAGCACCGAGCGTTTATTATTTTTATTGCTATTATTCGACGTTTGCCGTTAACTAGCTATTAGCATTGTGCATTAAATCACTGAAAAACAATAGCCATTTTAAATTAAAATAATATCGCTGTTGTTGTTATATAACTCACAACTTTTCGCTATTTCAAATTGTTGCACCTATTATTCGCACGTCACGTCAACCTCGTGTTTGTTATTTCGTTTCGTTACGATTATTATTTTGTTTTTTTGTTTTTGTTTTTTTTGTTTCGTTTTGGACTTTTAGAATTTTAAAAATTGCGAAATTACGTTTAAAATTATTTTTCTGTTCACGCGAATTTAGTAGAACCTAAATTATTTCAGTAACCTACAAACAGTTTGAAATATTTTAACGTTATATACTCGTATACATGTATATTTTTTTAATTCTGTGCGTGTTTTTATCGAAGAAAAAGAGAAATGTATTATATGAAATATATTATATGAAATATGTCTTATTAAAAACCGTATAAATTAAAGCGTTGATAATTTATTAATTAGATATCTATCAAACACATTTCAAATGATCATTAAACAAAACAGTTGCATTGACCTTATTTTAATGCTCGATATATTACGTGGTTTATTCAGGGCATCTTGTGACTTGTGTGAATAGGCGATTAGAAGCTGAATCGTTTCGATTTAATCGTCTGCAGAGTGAAATTTTTATTTCCTCTACGGTGTAATTATAACTGGTTTCGTCTATAATTTCGTATTATACTCGACAATAATTATAATAATTATTCCCGACCAATGAATATTAGTTATTACGAATCGACTCGCATTTTGTTTCTATATGTGTTCACGATACATTTTAAAATATACCGAAATCTAACATTCGACTTAAAGTATGATTCGTTTGAATTAGGTTAACTGCCGTCGGTAGGTCGGTGTGAATAAAAACTAAAAAATAACACTGAAACGCGTATGACTGGCAACACGCCAACGTGCTCGTTGCATTCAAATAGTTTATTTGAAAAATAAACCCTTATCTTATTCACATTTAAAACGCGGTGAAACTGTACCTATGTACGACGACGGTGGCTAATACTCGTACGTTCATTTTCGCTATACTCTAGAACACGTTAATACATAATATTATTATTATGTTGTGCGAAACTAGTGCGCATTTTTTTTAATATCAAATTCATTTTAATTAATTATTATTTTCATTACAACTGTTTTTATAAGCTCGACCGACAACACGTATCCCCCCCCCACTTTTCTTATAATAATTATTGACCCGAGGGCAAACGGAAGTGATGAAATGTATGCTTTATTCATAAAAGTTTTAACAAGTACCTAGGCATACACACACACACACACACACACACACACATGAATACCTGTTTTACAAATCAACCTTGACTCAGATATTTGTCTATTTTTTGCAATACCCGAGCCAAATTATACATAGTTCCAACACATACATAAATATGAACTCGAGACATTATATACGTGGGTAATGTTCTTTTAACAATTTTAATTCAAAATATTACGAGTAATTTATGAATTTGATTTATTTCGTGCTTACTGAATTCATATATTCACATCGCTACGGTACAATCCACGCTAAACATTAATAACTCAAACTACAGTGACTTCGAAAATTCAACTGAGGCCAAAAAAAAAATAAAAATATATATATATATATATATTACATTAACGTGGAAGAACGTAACATTCATGCAAAATAAAATCACGATTTTTTTCAACGATATACTAATAATAATATTAACAAACACACGGGAATATTAAAATTTTGTCACAATTCGTTAAAAAAATACGAATTATGAACACTGAGGTAAAACGAATTAGCATATATTTTATATCGTTTTCTTATTTAAATAAATACACTTATACATACCGAATATTTCGTTCGAATTAATTCAATAATAAACAATAATACAAACAATCATTATACTTTATTCTCACTGTAAGAATATGTTCGTTTATTACCCTCAGCTCACATTCATCGCATGCATACCTAGCTACTTTTATATACGTCCGAATCCGAATTAAACAGAAATTTTATACCCTTGACAACTTCGTGTTATTTATGAACGTGTTATTTCCGTAAAATACTCTAAAGCGACTCCCGTCGTTTTGTATCTAGCGATAAAACATGGCCACTGCCGGTTTTTCAACTAAGTCAATCAAAATTTGAAGTACACAACAGCAGTTCAGCTGCCTTAAAAATATAATAAGACTACAAGTTTTTTTTTTTTTTAACTTTAATAGTGTTTTTTGCTGTAACCTAAACGGCAATGAAAAATGTGAAGGTTAAACGTAATTATGGTTTGAAAAACATTTAATACAGATAAATTAAAAAAAAAAAAAACATTCAAAATTGTTTCGTAACAATAAACTGATGTAAAAAATAAATAGTTTTACTCAATAAGTTTTTACCGGCAATTATCCTTTAATGTTTTTAATTAATATAAACTTATTATAATATTTACTTTGATTCGTCAAAGGCCACCCAAGTTAAACTATTACTTGCATTTTATATCCCGTTATATTTAAGTATATAATTGTATGGCCGACTGAACGAGGAATATTTAATCGTTAGTCTCGTTACTTTTTCGATCAAAATAATAATAATCCAACGTAAATTGCATTAATAAAAGCAAACATACTTCAAACTTCAAACTGTTATTACTTGACAATTTCACTTTGAAAACTAACAGAAGTATACTAAATGAAAATATATTTTATAGTCCGACATTCTGTGGATTCATAAAATCAAAATAAGTTGTGTTAAATTATTGACTGTAATATACGTATTTATTTAATCGTTGAGATATTGCACATTTTCAAAATTAAATGTTTTTTAATTATATTATACTCGTAACGCGTCAAGCATTATTATTGAATATTAATGACGTGAACGCATATATTACTTCAAATTAGGTAATCTCCGAGACGCTGACACGTAGTAATTATTCATGAGTTATGACCAAATGAAAAATATGGCTGTGTATTGAATCAAACAATATCCGCTTTTAAGTGTTGTTCAATCCTTTATTTGCGTCTGTCGTCGTAATGTTGATTATTTATTCGGATAACTTTTGAATTTTCGGAATTCGTGATAATAAAAATTTGACCTTTATAAAACATTTTCAGTGTGACTACGTGCACGCTGAATTAAATTAAAACGATCTAACGAGCAGCTCTTGTGTTAGTGTACACTACACACACGCACACACGTATATAGTTATTGCGGTTAGTTCGGAATCGGGTATTATAATGTGTGCGTACAAGTTACATACGCGCGCGTGTGTGTGTAGAGTATTATAAACATATCGAAACTGACCTACACCAATAATTATAATTTTATGCGCACGTAACAAATACCGGTGGTATTAATTCCGAAATCCTAAAACCCGTTACCTAGATAGAATGATATGTGTGGTATATACGTACGGAACGTATATATTATAATGCGTTTTGTACGAGTATTATGATAATTATTATTCAGAGGTGACTTTTGACGGCGGCGGCGTGGACTGCACATGGCGTCTCGACCTCGTCCCCGGGGACCCGTTTGAACCTTGAACGTATAAATCCGCGAAAATCTCGGCAGCGATAATATCTACGGATATCTGGAAAAAAAAATAAAAAATAAAAAATAAAACACGGTTCTATCGTAATAAACACGGTCGTACTAAATCCACGTATACTGCGTGTTCAGTGGCGTGGCGAGCTGTTTTAATTGATGGGGCCACTAATATATTTATTTTTTTCATTCACTCGGCGAAATATTATATTTACTGACAACATGCATGTGTATATAATAATATAACATGTACACGTATACGTGGATCGTGGTTTTGTAGATAATATTTTACGTCGCGATTAGTTTTTTCGCGTGGTCCACTCGCCCGCAAACCGCCATCGTCCACCCCGAAATACCTTGGGCCGTGGCTTTTGACAAAACCTCGTCGCGGCCGCCACTGTTGAACGGTCACGCCGTGGCGCAAGAGACGAAAACACACGTCGTGATAATATTTTGGTGTGAACGCCTTTTCCATCGCAGTTGATTTAAACCAGAGGTTCCCAACCTATGGTCCACGGACCACTGGTGGTCCGCGAGACATTGTGTAGTGGTCCGTGAGCCATACTTACAAAATTTAAAAATATTTCATTTTTTTGGGGGGGGGGACCTCACAGTTAAGGTCCAACAAAACATTTGACATCATTTGCAAAAGCTTAAAGATGAATTTAATCGGTATTTCCCAGAATATAATGGTTCCGAAACGAAAAGTATCCGATATATGATTCGAAACACTTTTATTGTTAAAGTCGATGAGGTGCGTGATGATAACCAGGAAGATTTGATAGAATAGCAAAACGATCAAAACTGTAAGGATACGTTTGAATCTTGCATGAATATCGAAGAGTTTTTGTGTAAAAAATCGATATATTATTATATTAAAAAGCGATATACACTATTGCGTACCCTAAGCTTCGAGAAATCGCATTAGTTATTTAGTCATGTTTTCGACAACTTAGTTTACCTATAATAAATATTATACTATGATGAACAGTTTTTTCATAATAGTAATTTGCATGAAATTTTAATAATTTTAAACTTTTATTCAAAATTTATCAAGCATAAACATTATTATAAGCTTGATATTGATGAATTTCATTGGTTTTAATTTAGTCATGACCTAAATTCTAAAATATGTAAAACAAATTCATTCTTGTCAATAAGAAAAATAAAGACTAAAATTGAAGTGGTCCGTGACATATTGAAAGTTCTCCCGCCTGAAAAATACAGTTTTCATCCGATCCCGTTCGCAAAACACGATGACTCGTTTAAAGTTACGTACAGTGAACGTCGATCATAAACTCACTCCGGGACCGACACGAAGTGAATCTTATAGCGTGATTGAACCTCATAAGCGGAGTGGAGATAGAAACTTTTCGAATCAATTTACGATTCTCTCTATTTTAGCTGTTTTGCTTTTACACGTTACACAGTCGTATATTATTTTAAAAAATGTGTTATTTTCGTTCGCGTTTTGTAATTTTTCACTTTTTCGGAAATTAACTGCTCGAACTCGTGTCGCACAAGTATTGAAATCGGCACGCCTCAGAGGCTTAGACCGCTGCAATAAGTGCAGTGAACAATGATTATTGCGATACGTTTGTTTTAAAACCGATTTATTTCGAGATCCGAGACCGAAAATGTCTAAATTTTCAACTGATATTTTACGAAATCGGATGGGTCGTGAATTTTCCGATTCCGAGCGAGATTCGAGTCCTCGAGAATCGGAGTGGCGAGTCTTACGGCCGACTTTTTTCATTTTTTTTCATTTCTTTTTTTACAAAACGCGTTCGAATGAGTCCGAGCAGTTTTGAGTCTCACGAGCAGCGTCTTCTCCCCTCTGTAACATCTGCAGTGCCAACCAGACAGCGTGAAAATCTCTCAGCTATAATAATTGGATTACAAACAGGACTTTTAGCAACGTTATTCCGACTCGGACGTTTTTCCGTACGTAGTCTGCGGGTTTCCTAAAAAAAAAAAGTAAAAGTTAACTATAAATTATAATTATTTCGATCTAACCCACAACTGACTAATCTTTCACTTGCAGGAAATTGATTACAATATTTACAATGTATTACTGGCTTATTACTGCAGTTACCTACTATATCCCTTTATCTGATTCTTCGCTCAATCACCATTGCATGCAGGTCACTACTTTTAGTATTAACACTAAACAGATATGTTTGAATAGGTAAGACGTGTGTTCTGTGTGTGTCTTAACTTCTTAAGATTTAGTTTATTCAATTGCATTTTTAAAGTAAATATAAATAATAAATATGACGTTATGTGCAATAGATAAAACTATTTTAAAATATCAATAAAATACGGTTCTATTCGAATGTCGACGCATTCAACTGATGGCAACCTAACGCGTCGTACCTGGTGTGCGGATTCGTATTTGAATACGTTAAATTCAAAAAGAGTACGTCATCGCAACGGACATCGACGTATTTGTGTGTGGGAAGGCCTTTATGGAATAATAACACGGTATAATAATTTAATATATAATATAGGCACGCATTAAAGAGGGTTAAGGCGTAACGGGTGCGTATACAGCGTTTAAAAACGAAATAACGATAACAGTAATTTATTTATAAATTTTTTAAAAGTAAAATGGTTACATACAAGTGAAATGTACGTAATACATAATTGATACAATATACAATAGTAAGTACGTAGTGAACGACAAAATGAAAATAACAAATAGAAAATTAATATCATAAGATACACTAAAATTAAACGAGAGAGTGAGATGGGTCGGTATTATCAAAACTCATTGTTCTCATAAGCGGCTCATTAGCAGCATAATTAGTTTTGCAAACAGGAATATAAAACGGATGGTCATAACGTGTGATCACAGAAAGGACTTTAAAATTCACGCCGGAAAGGAGATCAGGTGAATCAATTTTACCCGAGAGTAAATCGGTAAGAAAAGTTGAATTAGCTTGAACCCTGCTGACAGCCAACGAAGATAATTGTAGAGAGGAAAGAACTGGGGAATAATCGTGTAGCTGGTGTGGAATTCTCAATATTATAATATAGTAATAACTAGGGATGAGAAGTTATAAGATTTGTATATTTTTTTCTCTATCTTCTATTTATATACCTAGGTGAGCTAAAAATCTGTTCTATGACCTAATGAATTGAAATTTGGTATTTAAATTTTGCATATTTTTGCATATATCGGTAGTTTTCTTAAAAGTTGTATATTCGTGTTTTTTTTGTGCATAAAAATGCATATTTAGTAAAATTATGTGGATTTTAATACAATTGACTTGAAAAATGTATTACTTTATGGAATTCGATATGTTTGTAGTCGATAAACAATAAAATAAAAATGCAGATAGCAAATTTGACAAATGTAGAATTTTCAATGTAAAATTTCATATGTAAAATAATTATTAAATATGTTACAAAACTTGAAAAATTGACAATTTATCACTCAGTTAAAAATTATTGTAAACAAGTTTTTTATTTATAAAAAAAATTGCATATTATAATACTATATTTTTTGCATATTTTCTAATTTTTGATGATCATAATATATCGTAATTTTTCCTTGCATGTTTTGTCTATTTTAGCTCCTATAACTTCTCATCCCTAGTAATAACGATATAATCGTAGGTATAAAAAACAATAATCATAATATTATTACGAACATTGTGAGTACGAAAATGTGTGCGCTGCCGCGCCGCGTAATGCGTCCGCTGTACCCGTCGTCGTCGTCGTCGTCGTCGCCCACGTGACGTCACGGTCGGACGCAGACGGTCGTAGACTCGGCCGCCGCCGCCGCCGCCGCCGCCGCGGTGATAATATTATAGCGACGGCTGCCGCGGCTGTTCCGAGAGTTACGTAAGGTCAACATTTGGTCTATTGGCATAGGTCCGGGCGGCGAGCGTCTCTACAAAAGACATGGCGGAGGCGGCGGTGGCGGGTGGGACGGGTGTGTGCAGACGACGACGACGGTTGGTACTACTTAATACTTAAGTGCGTGCGTGTGTGTGCGATATATTATATTATCGTGTCTGCCGAACATTTTCGGTCTCTCTCCGACGCCGACGTGCGGAAGACTTACACACACACACACTCGTCGTACATACAATGAGCACACACACGCACACACACACACACATTCGAACGTACGCGCGCGCACATCGCCATGGAGACGGGTCACTAACCTGTCTGCCGCCGCCGCCGCCGCCGTCCCCTCTTTCCCACTATTCTAACCCGCGGTACGTGTATCGAGTGCGTGTAAAAACGTTCGGCCGACCGAGAAACGGACGACTCCTCTGCCTACTTAATAATAATAATAATAACGTGCGTGCATTTCGTTTCCTTTTCGTTATTTATTTATTTTTATGTTTTATGTTTTTTTTTTTTTTTTTTCTGTCGCGCCAAAAATATTTTACTCGTTTTCCGCCGCCGCCGTCGTCGTCCCCTCTGGTCTGGTGCGGAAAAAATACGGCCGCGGCGGCGGCGGTGTTCACGTGCTTTCGCATACATTAACGGCCGCCGCCGCCGCCGTCTCGCACGACGCGACGTGTGTGTGCTGCCGCCGCCATTCCGTTCGGGACGCGACTCGGACCGCGGCGGCGGCGGCGGAGGGACCTCTTAAAAATTACGTGCCGAAATTAAATAAATTAAATTAATTAAATGACGAAAATCTGCCCCCCGACCGAACGGCTCGATCCCGCCTTTTGGCACTACCCGTCCGCAGGGCTATAAAACTTAGAAAATATAATGATATCTAATTTTTTTTTTTTTAAGTATTTATTCTTAATATTTGCTCAATGAATTATTTTCATTCCGTTCGAAGACTGAAGAATTATGACTCAAATGGCTGTTATCACAAGAAACAGCATATTTCATTAAAATATTCGTAATTATTTGTTTTGACTTTTTTAAAACCTTAAAAACCGTACACGACCTTTCTCATTTACACGTCTAAACGTCTTGTCTGTCTGAGTTCGGTAGAAATTATTATTTTCACCAATATTAATACGGACCATTATGTGCCTAATTTCAAAATAAAATTGATAACTGACACTGAAGATCTCGAAAATTCACCAAATTAGAGTTAGGTTAAAAAATTGTACGTGTGAAATCGAACGCATTCGGAAATAGTTTATGCACGAGTAGAATTTGTATTTGTTTTTGATTTTTCAGAAAAACGTTCTTAGATGTTCATAAACATTTTTAAAATTTTGAATTTCACACGAACCCTCGTATAGTCGTATACGTGCTTTTAAGTATCGATCCTATAATTCATTTGGTAATAATTTTTTTCAAGGTACTTAAACAAAACCGGCTATGGCCGATTTCAAAACTACAGACGCTGGATCAATATATTGCTCCTGCTAATACCCTCTCTCACTTTCTCCCTCTAATTTTCATCCAGCTTTTGCCGACCAAGAGATTAGCGGTCTGCTTTGCGGTACACATCAATATTACAAAATTGTTAAGACTTTTCGGACCGTAGCGGTCGTATATCGTTAATATATATCAACTTTATAAAGTGGTGATAATCGAACGTAATACGTTTTTGCGAAATTCCGTGACGGACGTTTTCCGAAAGAACGTTATTTTTACGTCACGCCAAAACGAGTGTCGTTGATGGAAATCGACATTTTTATTTTTTCTGCTCTGTACGATTTTCACCGGGTCTCGTTATATTATATTCACGAAAACGTTATTGACGTCTGGGTGTACGCGGTCATTAAAAAATTGGATCGACAACAAAAACGTGAATTTAAAAGATATTCGGTGTAAGTTCGTTTTGTACTACTACTGCACGTCATTCGTTTTTCAATCGTTCGAATCGTTATGTTATTATTTGTGTTCCAATTATTGGCTATTTGTTGGCTTTCGAATTACACACAGCTACAGTCAATTCAATTTTTATTTTTCCGACATGATGACAACATTTCTCGAGTTTATAGAAAAACACCGCGGGTTCAGTGGCATTCGTGCTATTGTCAAGAGATTTTTCCGAACAACTAGGAAGAACGAGCAAATGATCCCGAGGAATTAATTATGAATTATTGCTATATTTTATAAACAGCTTTTTATTGATAGTACACGCACAAATGCTCATTTTTAAAAAGACATTTTACTTCCATTTTGTTGTGTTTGAACTCTTTTTCTCGTCCGAGTACAATTATTATTATATTAAGATATTTAATGTGCTTTATGTCGGTGTTTTTTTTCCTATTTAGAATCACTAGCATACATTATAAAACATAAATACTAAAAAAAAAAAAAAAATGTCTTACGCTTCAAATATATATTTATAATATTATTATATAATTATGATTTTGTCCAAATACTTTAGACAATAAGTTCAGTTTATATACGTACATTGTTTATAAATTCATTGACGTCAAAAACAAATGTTTTACTATAAACACTTCGAAACAACGAATTCGAAAAGTACGCGTCTTGAAGATATTTATTGAATTTTTTATTCGTAGACACCGTTTTATTTGAAAAAAAAAATTCGTTAAAAATAACTTTGGGCAATTCAATTTTAGAACACTTACAGACAGGGCATACTTAAGATGTTCTCACTCCAGGAATTTATTTCGTGTCTTCTCCTAAGTAAATATCAATATTTTACTTCTCCATTTTGATTCTAAAATAAGATTTATTTTGTAGAAAATAAATTAAACCACAGCTATTGTAGCGTATTATACATTTTTGACGAAATAACTCTTTTTATGCATGCTTTAAAGAATTAATATATTTCAATTTTACGTTCAGCACAAAAAGTGATCGGTATTGGATAGTAATTAATGCATGACATTGACAACAAATGTTTTTTTCGATTTTTAAAACTAGCCGGTTTAAAAAATGTACATTGTAAAAAAATAAATATCATAAAAATTGTTTTGAAAATGATTACACATTTATACGACACTGAAGTACACAAGCATGAATTTTTAGGATTATTGCCTTTGGCATTGGATAAAAAAAAAAAAATCAGAATCGATTTTGTGTGCCGAGTCGGTAAATGTATCTATTATTTTTTTCTATCAGCGGTTTATTATTTTCTGGTAAACCAATGGGTAATTTCAAATACTTCCTGTACAAAGTACCTACCAACTATAATTAATTATTTCCGTTCTATAGACTGCAATCCAATAATCGGACTTCTGGAAATATTCTTTTACGTAAAAAATAATGGCTGCACACGAATTGCGTCCCGAAATTTAAAAATCGATAAGAAGGTACACGAATTGCGTCCGACTTTATCTAAATAATTTCACGAGTTGCGTCCGACTTTATCTAAACGACTATTTTATAATTATATTTTTTTCCCAATTCTATTTCAAATAGTAAGGTAGCTTTTAAGCAGATTATACCGTCTTTTAGTGTGGATAGTGTCGTGGCCGCGAATGTAATTGTGTAAAATTTTGTTTGATTGAGTTGCTGGCGTGAATTTTGGTGTGTAATACTGTAACATTTAATTTGATTGTGTTGTCGGTGTGAATTTTGGAGTGTAATACTGTAACATTTTGTTTGATATTTTTTTGATAATTTTCAATTTTTCATAATTTTAAAATAAAACGACATCAGTGGCTTTAAGAGAAAAAATCGAAACTTTATTTAATATAAATGGATACAAATTTCGCAACAAAACAATGTTTTTACGTTGGGTCGCCATTCGTGTAGTCGTTAAATATCTTTGGGACGCAATTCACGTGGAAAGGGATTTCGGGACGCAATTCATGTGCAGCGAAAATAATTAAGCACAAAATTTTGAACGAGAAAAAAAAACATTTCGTTGTAAACGTTGCTCGTTTAATACCTAAAAGTATTAAAATAATGACAAATCGGCTCGTAAGTTTAAGCTACTCGGATTGAATTGAACACAAAAATGCGGCTCCGCCCGAGAATCGTGCTGCGGTCCCGAGAAGGAAGCGGCGGTTCCAAGGACGCGCCCGGTGGCACAACCGAAATTCGTTTTCGGTTTCGATTACGAATTCGCGTTGTACACGCAGCGAACGTGTACGAATTTGCGAATTTACGTCGTGCTCGTGAACGGTGTATAAATTAAACTAATGATAATATCCGAAACAGCAAAACAAATCGTGCTCGCCACAGTGTACGCACAACGTAAGATCCGCCTGAAAATCTCTGTCGTTTCGGGACAGTCACGAATCTGCGGCTACGACGTCGCTCCAATTATATTTCATGCCACTATACTGAGATGTCTGTACACCAGTGCTTCTCAACCTTTTTTGTTATAGGGCCCCCTAAATTTAATGTAAAACTGTCAAGGCTCCCTTCCATGGATGTAAAAGCGTTTGAGAGTGTATTTGAACATATGACACACATCGGTCGTTCTTCCTGATTCACGCATGATGCAATAAAACCAAATTTTATATATTCTGAATTGTACTTGCGTTTTTTTTTTTTATTGTTTGTAGGTAAAAATTCATTTTTTCTTTTGCTGGTTGTTGAACTAGAATTATCTGTTTCTGGAAATCTTATGTTACTAGTTGAAGTAGAAGTATCTGATTTTATATTTCAAGGCCCCCCAATCATATAGCCACGGCTCCCTAGGGGGCCGCGGCCCCCAGGTTGAGAAGCACTGCTGTACACTACACCCGGGTGCGCGCGCGCGCAAATACGGTGCTCCTTTTAATGTCTACGCCACAACGGGCAAAGTAAGTGAAAATTCGTGTTTGGAACCCGATGATCGTGCATCGCAGTGGCGGCGCGAACGGGTGTTTCATGAAGCAGCGGCTGCTTCATAGTCATATAATTCAGCGGTTCCCAACCTTTTTTCCTGCTGTACCCCTAAGCTTGATATTTTTCTAGATTGTACCCCTCTTTATATTTTTGAAAATTTTTCACATAACCACTCTGAAAACATTTAATTAAAAATAACAGTAATATAATATAATGTAATAATGTATGTATTTTTATATTGAGTAATAAGACACATACAAAAATTAATTATTTTACTTATTTTATAGTTTGATTTAATAAACAAAAAATTGAAATGTAAATAATTAGTGAGATCCTTGACCTTGTTTCAATTTACATGGTTTTTTTAATATGTATCAGGTTCAAATGATGCGAGATATAATCTTAAATCTGGAACTGCGTTTAGTTTACATTTTATAGGTACATAAGTTCATTTGGTTTTTTGACTTAACTAACATAATATGTATTTGATTTATAGAAAAACGTTATTTTAAAATGTCATCTGTGTGTTATTGCTTTGATTATAATTTTTTATTTTTTTTTTTTTATGAATGTAAATATAGTATTTGGAGTCGGCGATTTGGTAGGATTTTTCTTGCGCCGGCCCTGTAGACGTATTATTATAAACAGGTAATAATATCAACGAGTCTATGAAAGTATGAATTTATGAACAACAGTAGTGTTAGTATACAATCAGTAGTGCAGGTCACCTAATATCTTATAATTATTACCACGGATTAACAGGCGATTATGTCGATGATAATTATTCAAGTTCAAAACGTAAATAATGAGTACCGGGGCCGTGTGTGGGCAGGTATTAAATATTTGAACATTATTACTGCTTCGTAAAAAGAAAAAAACTTCGCGCCGCCATCCACTGGTGCATCGTACTCGGTTATAGCAAATTACGACGAGTTAACGGTAGTTAACGTTCATAATGTTTCGTGACGAGTGCGTCGCATCAAGTATAAAACAAATATTTTTGCAGTTTAAAGCATATTATTCAAAAACAAACGATATTTAACATTTCCACCTTCGGACCGCCAGACTTATTGTTTATATGTCTCCGTATAATTTTTTCTTTAACCCGCACTCTAACTCACCGTATATGTTTCTGTTGATTATTATAATTTAAATCGTCGCTAAGGATAGGAATCATCGTGTCGAGCATCTGAATAATGGCACGACCGGATGCACTGTGAAACACAATAATATTATATAATTACACGCCGTGTGTTAATGCCAAAATAGCAAAGTCAGAATTATTAATATATCATAATTTAAATCATACGTTTAGGTGTGTATAATATATATTATATATTATGTATATTTATTTGTTTATTACTTTATTGGCATACTACAATTTTCCATTAAAAAATATTATTTCAAAAAAACATCTCAAAACGTATTCATAAACATAATATTACGGACACGATATTGTAATAATACGGTATTTATTATATTACAGCTCGTCCGCTGTAAAATATATACGACGATAAAATTGTAATTTTGTAATAAATAATAATATTACTATCTACGTGTATAGCACGTAGTATAAAACTATGTACCTATAATCAAATTTCGAAAAAAACTCCGCAGTGGTGATGATCGATTATCGAATCGTTTTATCATCGATAATTATTTACCCGTGTAGATTTAAACGCGCAGTTACGTATGGATTTATATTTAGTACGGAAAATCGATTTTTTTTTCAACTGTAATTTTTCTGAATAATTCAATGGTTTTTTATAAACTCGATGATTAACGACACTATTCGTTTAATGGCAGTTGAAATTGAAATATTAATCGAGTCATCTATCCCTTGTAATTACCGCGCACCGTACAACCTACTATATCATACGCATTAGCCAATCGGACATGTCACGATTTAACAACAACGTTGACAAGAAGAGTTAATAGGACATTTACCTATACACACGAATCACGAATAAAACTATATTATCAGTACAATAAAATAATTTACTATTGACAATTTCTCTTCTATCTCTTGCTGAGTGTGTGTGTGTGTGCCCCTCTTTCTATTAATTTGTACGATTCAACAATTCGCCAAAGTATATGTAACAATAGATATAAATATCGACGGGACCATAATATGTAATACTGCATTGTATAACCATTATTATTCATTTAGATTTCTCTGTTTCCTTTTATATCGTATAATTATGTATACGATATTTTTTTTTCATTGTTATCTGAACAATTTGTTTTAACTTTTACATGTATAATGGAACTTTTCTCATACCTACCCAGTACCCACATATAAAAACTACTTTAATTTCAAATATTTTCTATTGGTTTTTTTGGTTTTTTACTTTTAATCCCCTCGTTGTACTTTGAACTTTTACAGTTCGTTTTTATTATTATTAATAGTAGTTATAGTAGCAACAGTAGTTGTATACCTATACTACATCAGTACTTCGAGAGTGAAAAAAAAATTATAAAAATAAATAAATAAATAAAATAATACCCAATCAGAAATGACGTTGCTATAGCGAATCAATAAAATATCGTCGGTGAATATTTAATCATACATTTCCTTTTTTCCATGCGAACAACAATATTATGTTTGAACGTTATACTTCATTATTCTCGGGTATAACATACAAAATATACATAGGTACGTATAGTTTTATACGAATGAGCATACGAATTTAGTCGAATGAGTTGCAAATATTTTCGCCAACATCATGTGTATTTACAATAATGCATTTTCGAGATCGATTTCTTCGATACGCGTCAATTAATTTCTGCGAAAATTAATCGGTAACTTTGGATTTGAACGCGTTTGATTTGTGAATTTTAGACTCGCGTTATTATCTCGATTACATCGTTTCACGCGTTAATTCTCCGCCGACCGACTAAAAATTTATACTCGAACCAACATTCGAATTGAGAGCGAGTTATAAACTTTACGCACGTGTAACATAGACTTTATAATACACTCTCTGCGTTGACGATCGTCGGTCGAGTTTACTCTCAAACGTTAATTAAATCCGTAGATGTTACGTGTGTACAGCGAAGCGGCGTGTTGATCCTTTGCACACCGGGCTCTGTAAGTGAATATATTGGTATCCGGCGCTTAGTTTTAATCGCAATAATAGAGCAATTGATCTGCCGGACTACGAGAAACAAACAAATAGTAGTTGGTGTACGTATAATTGGATAAAACTGACATTTGCATGTACGCTTAACTAACTTCGCTTTGTCTATGACTTCGATTCGCGTGTATATATACCTATATATAGGGTTTCTCACGAGGATTTGATCTTGCGATATCTCCCGATATAAAATAATGAAGATAATCAAATTCTGGTTTTTTTTTCTTTAGAAGACTCGCGGAGTTTAAAGACTACGAAAAGTTCATGTTTTAACCAATTTAAATTTTTCAGTAAACAATTTATAAATCATAACTTTATTTTAATTTTATTCGAAAAATTTGCAGATTTTAAATAAACAGTAAAATGACCATCGTCAAATTTTACCGAGAAAATAAAAATAAAAATTAGTTTTCTCATTTCTTCGCTGAAACGGATAAATTAATTTAAATTTAAAAAAAAAAGTCCTTTTATTTTGTAACCTTAAACTTTTTGGTCCTTAAAAGAAACGTAATTCGATTATCTTCATTTAATCTCGGGATATAACGTGTAACAAGGATCAAAGCCTCGAGGGTCACCCGGTATACACAATATACATGTGTAATATTATCCCCGTACGGCGTCGATAAATCTACCGATTGCGTGATCAGACGGACGGCGTTTTATAACTATATAGCCATCACCAAACACATCGTTGCCGTCGATTTTTCAAATAAAATTAAACAGAAAATAACGTAAGTCCAGACTTAAATTTTTATTGAGCATTACGTTTTGAGGTTTTTAACAAGGGGTCGCGGTTTTTCGTCGTCAGACCACAGCCATTAAATAGAAACATTATGAGTCGTATCCACGACAAATCACTAATGTTGGGTTTACAACACGGATGAAATTTAATTTTCAATGTAAAATTGGTCTGGAAATCTGAAGATCATACTTCAATATTTACCGAAGTAATCGATTTTTGATTTCAAAGTTTCAACACACACACACACGCACACTTTAATTATTATCCATCTTAATTATATTATATTTAACAAAATTCGATTCAACGATGTCGCGTTAATAACGTTAGGCACGTACCGATTATGTTTGGAAACGATTTAAAACCGTTTCACATATAAACGGTACATAATTTGTTTCGCACGGTGTTCGCGAAATTCGCGGATAATATTATTAATATTGGCGCCGCGCGTTATCGGCTGTACCAAACCTACCATCACCCTACGGTTTCACATACGGAATCGCATTAGCGGCTAACGACTCCGAATCGAATGCGCTTAAAAATTATTGTTCAAATGAAATTCAAAATTTCTAACGCACACACGTCGTGAGCACCTACTGTGCGCACCAGTGGCGTACGTTCAATTGTCTTATGGGGGGGGGGGATTAAATAATATTATTTATATGTGTTTATCATAGTGCTTCATCCAATGCAATATGTTTTATCAAAGACGAAAAATCATATTTGTTAAAAGAGTTCACACTCATTTTCGTAATAAGACTTTTATTAAAAAAATTAAAAAAACTTAAAAAACAGATATACCTATTGAATATTATACAGTGAGTTCCGCTTAATGTGATCACTTTGGTGCAGGTAATTTTGATTCTATTAACCGGTTGATTCTATAAAACATTTACAACATTTTTTTTCATAATTCAATCTTTTAATACAATTACATTTTTATTTAAATTAATATACATATTTAATAATTTACAAGACATACAATTATTTATTAAAATTAAAATTAAATAAATACATTTAAAACAAATTAAAGAAGCTATCTATTTTCGATTGTACTTGACAGTCTACCAATTTCATTTCCATATTATATAAATGTATAAATTATTCAGTTTGAAATACCATAAAAACGATAAGATTGTTCATAAAAGTGATTCAATTATCCGGTACCTAGTGATTCTAATAAAAGGTCAATTTAACATTAGTAACATACCATTTGGTTTGGGATTTTCATTTTTGATTCTAATAAACGGTTGATTCTATAAACCAGTGATCATATTAAGCAGAACCCACTGTACTACAACAAAAATTCCAAACGTCGTTTCTTGTTTGATAATTCAATAAGAACTTCGTCTGCGTTTATTTGATAATGACGGTTTAGGGATAGCATAACTAAACATCGGACATTTGGACAACCATGTACATTATTATAATAATATATTATAATATTAAATTAATAAACAATAGATAAGGGATAAAGTTATAAATCAAACTAATATTTCGATGAGGCCATATGCGCCATGCGGGTACGCCATTAAAAAAATAGACACACACACAGGCACAGGCACAGCACAGAAACAATTTACTAATAATGAATATTTAATATCTACACAAAAATAATTTTTATGTAAATAATAAACATTTTATTTGTATGTCTACCTCCTCGGACGAAAAATTAATATTTTTGTGATTCTATTATAACTTATAAAATCCTTAATTTCATACACATTTTCAAGACATTTTTGTATGTTTTCCATTCTAACCACTTCAAAATTGGATTTTTATTTTGTTCCCGAGAGGAGGGGGATGTCGCGTGTTTATATGCACACCGTGACGTGTTTACGAATTCGCCGTGCTCACCAGTCAAATTTCTTTTGTTTTTTACGTACACGAAACGACGAAGAAACCGATTGAGTCGTGGAATTTTTCGCCGTGTACACCGCGTGACTTGTGCTACAAACGGCGGCATAAAACACGCACGTGAATCTGACGATTTTTTAATTGCACCTGTCCTACGAAAATAGTAGAAAGTCACGTCCACGAGTTGAGGAATCGTGCAAAAACGACTCCTATAAAAATCGCGTCGTCGGTGTGACATTCCGAAAAAAAAAAAAAAATTCTAAATGGTATTCTTTTCACATATTTTTCCCAATCGACTCGATCGACAGACGCGTACTATCTACGGCATTAGTCAAATTTCAGACTCGTCGGTGTAATAATATCACGTATCCCATGCACGTGTGACCGAATTAAGCAAGAGGATAATGTTTCTATTAATAAGAGCATATCAGTCAACGTAGTGCCGGCTCTAAGGGGGGGGGGGAGCATTGGGTCCCCCGATTTTGCTGGGCCCCGCATAAAGTGTACCGACCTACTTCACATATTACTAAAAAAAAAAGAATCATTTTAGTTTTTTCTTTCACGTGATTTGCGATTTGTGAACTTTACAAAATGTAATTAATATGATCATATCATTAGTGGAATATTAAGTGAGATTTCATTTTAGTATTTTCTTATAAAATGTATCGAGGTACTTTGTTTGCAGGAAAAAAAACGAGGAAACAATGTTTAAGTAATATCATATGTATATTCTAAGCAGTATTCATTTTTTAAATAATGTTTTTTTTATTATATTTTTATTTATTTATTTTTTTTTTTTGTTAGTAAAAGTATGACTATTAAGTATTAGGTCATATTTATCTCACTATGTTCATGTATTACTAAAAGTATTATTTATACCTGGGCAGGTACTAATTTCGTGTTTTATAGAAATAAAAGTTGATTTTTATTAGTTTACATTGAAATTTAGATATCAAATAGGACTTTAAAGTTTATCAAAGGATATGGGGCCCAGCAAATTTCTGCACTGAGCCCTAAAATACATAGGGCCGGCACTGCTTTAACGCACCGTACGCGTATCGTTTATGCGATCTTAGTCGAGCGGACGAAAAAAATGCTCGTGGAAGAAATCCGTCGTCGTTTATGTTAACTACGCTTATAGACACACGTTTAAAAGTGTACGATTAAAATATTAAACGACGATCGGGTAAAACAACGATTTAATTTTTCAAATATTCCAATAATATTGTGAACGTATCACTGTGATCGTAAACGATTATTTTAAAATCACGACGTATTTACCCTGCAGTAGACGCTGTAATTCATATTATTGTACGAGCGTATGGCGACCATCAGATTTCGTACGAGGTTAACACTAAAAAAAAAAATAAAAAGAGTGACAAAATTTGTTTAAAACTATTTACGTCATATTCTCCGTCGATCCGGTCGTAAAATTTAATTTACCTCCGACATCTGGTACCAAAGTGTATAGTTCCAGGAAAGAATTTACTGCGGCTGGTTTTTTTTTTTTTTAATGGATTTAGATTACACGCAAAATACTTATGATTTCCATACTCACAGTCTATGCAAATGTCAACCTTTCGGCTTTCTTAAATTCAAATGGAAATGTTCTCATAGAATCCGTATGTTTAATTCAACGTGTTTCTCATTGTTGCTTTTACGCAACAATCAAATGACCTTAGAATTCAGTAGTGAACGAGAAAATCGAAATGGGTCTTAACTTCTTTTAATTCTATACAAAGCACTTCAAATGTATTCAATTTACATTAATTAGAATCCTCAATTCACGATTAGTTAAAAAAAAAAAAAAGGACAAATTTCCCGTTAACACGGCGTACAGATTTGCACGAATTCGCTGGTTACTTTTGTCCATCAATTCAATTAGCGTTAATTACTTTTGATTGCATAATTCATTGGCCGAGTAGGTATTTACTTGCGTTAACATAAAGTTGAAATTTCTCAACCATGGTAAATTCTTCTTCTTACGCCTATAAAAGAAAGAAAATGTTTTAAGTACGTTAAGCGTCTTAAGTGTAGTCTTAGATGTATAACTGGAATTCCACAACGCGAACGATTATTATTGGTTTCTAAATTTTTTTACTTCGTAGAAAATGGAAATCGGCCAAAATGACGTAAACCAACTGTTGTAACAAAATAATATTACGGCGTACGATTTTCAGTGTTTAGTAAATGTATTCATGTTTTTTAAATATTAATTAACGACGCTAGGAAAACAATTATTTATGATTGCCTTTTGCGAAAAAGATAGTGATTTTTCTTTATTTGTATGCACTTTAAACAGCAAATTGATAAATCTGAGGATAATATTTTTTATTATATCAACATAATTTTTTTTATAAAGTACCGACGCTGTGAAAGTAACTTGCAATTCGTTAAATGGTTTTTTTTTAACAATTTAAATATAGTTTTTACTTTTACTAAAATGACAAGATATCTGAATAAATTCAAACTCAAATATACATACTTACATAAATAAATAAATAATAAAGCTAATCGTAAAACGGTTTAAAGTATTATTATATAGTTATCATAAAATATATTTCATTTTATTTCTTCGAAAATTATTTCTAAAATTTTAAGAAATTCAAAAATTATTTTCACATTAACATTTATATTGTTATGTTAAAATATGTTGAACTTTTAAACGTACAAAACATAACTAAATAATAGATACCGCAGAGATTAGGTATGCCGGGCGCAGTTTCTCTCTTGCTCATCGCAACGCAGTCTTATACGCTACGCTATATCGTGTTGTAAATCGTTTTCTTTGAAATCGTTGAGACCATTGAGTTCTTAACAGCGAAAACCGAGCGGATCTTGTTGTATTATTACCGAAAACGCTTCTTTTTTTTTTTTTTTTGGTCGATTTGAATTTGATTTTCAAACAAATACGTTTACATTCTTATGCGTCTAAAATAAACATAACGTTGTGGTAATAATAATAGTGAATCGAGCTCCGCGTAAAAACAAAATGTTTCCCCGAACGCAGTCGTTTAGCACTATGTTCAGATTTAAAATAAATAATAAACTGTCCTGTACCGAGGTGAGCGATGCGAAACAAGTGGCCACGCCGATCTCTGTATAATAATGTATCAGACTTAAGTCCGTAGTTGAATGACTAATGACGACACATGGTATTGACAGCATCAAAAAGTCAAATTGAAACACAACTATATTATATATTATTGTTTTGTTATTAATATATTATAACACGACGTTTCTCAGAATAAATATGGAATAAATTAATATTTTTTTTTTTTTTTTTAACAATCCGCCTCATAAATATTATAATTTTCGTTTTGAATAACTAAGCAAAGAAAAAAAAGAAAAAACGACCGAATCTTTTTATAGGATCTTATTTGCATGTATTAGATTCAAAAAGTACAACAGTATAAGCAAAACGCGCCAATATATTTTTAAACATTTTGAGTACAATACGCGCATATTAACACCAAGTAACATGCATCGCATTGTTATTATACTTATATGCGTTTGTGTGTGTGTGTGTGTGTGTGTGTGTGTGTGTGTGTGTGTGTGTGTGTGTGTGTGTGTGTGTGTGTGTGTGTGTGTGTGTGTGTGTGTGTGTGTGTACTCTACACAACATGATACACAGATTACACATCGCAATGATAGTTTAATAATGCAGTAATATTGCAAATAAGATTTATTCATGTCAGATATTGAAATACACGCCGCGAATTATTCGAAACGATTGGATCTGGTGATCAAGACGGTTACGCGTTTTTGATTTTTAGCAGTTAGGTAATTATTTATTCACCAGTGAACGTAAGGAAATATTTAGTGTTGATTTGCTCCACCATCGAGATTATTTTAAACATTCTACAATCTACTAGATTTCCTTGAGTTCAACACTTCAAAGACGTTATTAAATCGATTGTCAAATTTTCCCCACACCCGCTCTGACATATACTAACGAGACCAAAATCTCAATAACACGGGACGCGATTACTCGTGTAGATCTTTTTTTCAAAACCTCGAACCTCTCGCTATCGTTTCAAACGAACGTTTACGCTTAAAAAACGCACTGCTCGTGCCCGATAAATTTAGGCGAAATGCATGGCCGAAGAAACTGTCGGCTCTGTTGTTTTTCATATAGATTCCCGAATTAATAATGGTCTGATTAGGAGGTGCCTACGGTTTTTGTGTTACAGCGTCGATTTATGAGTCTGTTTGCTAGTCGATAAAAGACGTTTGAACGAATCGAGAGCAAAGAGCTGGTTTGAATCTACGCGTATGTATATGCAATAGAACACTACGTAGTAGTGATGCACTAGACATAACACATAAATAAATAAATATATATATATAGATTTGAAAGATCCTTATGGTTTTATGATACCTTATACGATTCTGCGTGCGAACTGCCGGCTTAAAACGGAGAAAATCAATATTTTAGACTTACACTAATAATACGATCTCCGTGCAGTTGCTGCAGGTTTCGTTGGGCATGTTCTATACTTTGCTTACAGCTGTAACGAAATAACTGTATGGAAATTGTTGAATTTTTTTATCAATACTTCGTTATTTATTCTTCGGGTTTAACGGAATTTCGTGGAAATACAAATTTTACTTTGACTCACTTTAAACCGCATAGATTATTACCTACGTTGTGAAAAAGTGTAATTCGAATGTCACATAAACCATCAGCCACAGTTTATGTTAAATGACGTCAGGGGATAATAAAGTTAAAGGTATTTCATAAGGTATTTTTATTTAGACTGAAATAAAAGCACAAGTATATTTCTTTTTGTTGGATAAAACAAAATTTAAATTTCTCAAAAAAAGAATTAATCGTTTTTATTAGAAAATAGAAAATTTACCTAGTACTAGATATTTAGTTTTATCAACATAATTAAAAAAAAAAATAAAACAAAGTATAATCAGAGAAAAATGTATTTTATTGCCTGCTATACCTAGATATATATACATATAACAACCACTTCAAAAATATGGTTCTGCTCTTGAGTGTATAACTTTAACGATGAAGAATATTTTATATTTTTTATTTTTTGTGATTGAAAATTAAAATTATTATTTCTTTAAAACTACGAAGGTTTTTAATTTTTGTTTTGCACTCAATATTAATCATTTTAATTGCGTTCAATAGAAACGTGAAACATACTAACATTTTTAATTTATTAATAACAATTATTAATTATTGTACTCGAATCATTACAATTAATTTATGTTGTTAAATCCAAATACTTCTTGCGTAGTAATTTAATGAAAACGTGTACCCTTATTGTTGTGTGCAAATAAACTTTGCCGCCGGTATAGAAAGAATAATAATTAACAAATAATTGAACTTATTAAAATTTCACGAATCTTTAGTGCATTTTTCGTATTTAAGGCGAAATTCCCCATTATATCTTCGAGGGTTCATTAACCAATATATAAACGCTAACACGGTTCATTATGCAAACGCGAACACATTTTACGTTTATATTACACACGGTTTTACTCTTTTAGAAATGTAAAACCGCATTGAAATACCGTATTTATATAATGTGTTGTAACTAAAAGTCAGTATTCATCTGGTTTATTCACGGGAAAAAAAAATTACAAAACGATCGCGAATAATATAATATGTATTATAATATTTGAAACACCGCGCGAACAGATCCGTTGTTTGTTATACGACGACGCGCCTTTGCCGCGAGGAAAAAGCGTCGGTTTCACGCTCGCTACTGCAGTGTGTACGACGAGTACAGTGAAACCTCCATTAACGGACACCTCTGAATAGCGGACACCTCTGAATAGCGGACACCTCCAATTAGCGGACGTTTTTATGGGGACAGGAACATATTCTCCTCTTTTATTTTTACCTCTGAATAGCGGACACCTCTAAATAACGGACAATATTTCGGCTACCGGGAGTGTCCGGTATTCAGAGGTTTCACAGTATATTGTTTTTTTTTTCGTCGATTCGCCGTGGCAACAGTACTGAAAACGCACGGAAAAGAAATATTTTAAAAACGGTTAAATTCGTATGTTGCACACTCGGTTCTATACGACACCGCGGACCAAATGGTTTTTTCGACGTTTTATCCGTCCAGCCCACCCAGGAGAAATATTTTCGTGCGTCGAGTTCTACAATAGTCGATAATAGTCGAATAGAACGAAATACGCACGTGTTTCCGTGTGATTTTCGTAATCGTTATATTATTATTATTATTATTATTATCATTATTTGGGATCACTTGATGTTCTCCTAAAATGGATCATCCCGTCACACGGAAGTTACCAAAAGATTGATCAAAATTTTGACTTATCATATCATCTCGTAACATTATTATTGTGTTATTCTATTTTATTTTATTTTTGTTCTCATTTATATTATAATTAATTTATTTGTTAATAAATTTTATAATAATTTTCATTGAGTTGTAATGCTTGCTTGCTAAACACCATACGATAATAATAATAATTATTATTATTATATATTTTTATTTTATCTTTTATTTCATTTATTTATTTTTTTTTTCCGAAACGTCGTTGCCATCGTCGCGTCGCCGCGGGCAATGGCACGCACATCGAATTGTTTTGAGATACCCTGGTTATCGGTGACGACGACGGCGGCGGCACGGCGGCGGCGGCAGACTCATGACCTAGGGCAGCCGAGCGCATGTTAACCCGGTGTTTTTTATTATTATTATTATTGGTTCGACGTGGAAACAACAACCGGTCCACAAAAGTTGTTTTCGTCGTTGAGCAATCCCCCGGCCAGGCCAACACACAAACACACACACACACTCGCCGATGCTGCCGTTAATTTTTTTTTCTTCTTCCTGCAACTCCTCCCTCCAGTACGAATTTTCTCTATCTCTCTCTCTTCTCGGTCTCCCCTTCTTTGTCACTAAAATTCATCTCTCTCTCTCTCTCTCTCTCTCCCGATTCCCCTCTTCCCCAATCACTCCCTCTCTCTCACTCTCTCTCCTTTTTTTTATTTCATTCTTTAGTCTAAAACAAAACTATACGACGACGTCGGCGGCGGCGGCGAAAAAAAACATAAAAAAACCAGTCCCATTGTACGAGAGGGCATAAACCCGACCGACTGTCGTTCTCTTTTTCTTCCCGTGTGTCAAACCCTCCAACGGCCGCCGGTGGTATTTGTCCAGTTTTTCGAGAAACCGGATTCGTGTGCGTATTTACGTGCGTGCGTGTGTGTAAGTGTGTTCGCTGATACGGACAAACGTTCTTTATAAGCCGCTTTAAGTGTCATTGTACCCTGGCGCGCGATTATTATTACCCAAAACCCAAAGGGGTACCTTATACAAACGCTGCTGCACGACTCGCAACGCGTCGTCTTAAAATACGTCATTAAATTACACGCACTACCTCCGTGCACACGTTATTATAATATTATATACCTCTTGTTTCGCGTATGCGTACGTATATTTAGTATAACGAGTACGTGTGCGTGTGTGTGTGTGTGTGTGTCTGTGTGTCGAATCTATCGCGTATTTTATGAAACAAAATTTTTCAACAACGCCTGTACACTGGTTATTATGTTAATGAATGCGTAATAACATGGTTTATTTCATCTATTTTTTTCACCGGCCGCCGTCGTGTAATATGTTATGTTTTTTTTCAAAAAAAAAAAAAAAAAAAAAAAAAGTGTTACGGCGCAAGTACGATTTTTTACACAGTACATCGTGCGAGCGATATTCGCGAGCGACCGTAGGGGAAGCGTGGCGTTGTTGGAATCACCGACAAATAAAAACGCGATGCAACCGAATATCAATCTACGTATTTAATCGGTCGATTACGATATTTAAAAAGAAAACATTCTATAAGATAGCTCGGTAATTAAAAATAAACGCTATAAATAATGACGTGTAATTAATAATAATGGGTCCGAAACGTCAACACACATATCCTGCAACGTTAAAGCATTTAACGGACAAATTATTAATTTAAATACTAATTATTCGTAACAACATACATGTGTATAGTGATTAAACGTTTTGCTTCGGATCGTACCTCGTTCAAGTGTATACTTTTAAGCGTTTTATTTAAATTATCAAATATATATTCATGTAGGTATATTATATATTTTTAATTTATACGGTAAACATAATTCAATATCTGTTATCCAATAATGTATTCGTGTGTTTTCGCTATAATTTTCTTTTCAATATTGTGACAATAACTATTTTCAATTTTCATTAAACACATCTTAATAACAGTATAATAACAATAATTATTATTGCTTGACCATAAATCATCAATCGTAAATAATGATTAATGTTTAATGTACGTAAATTGTAATTGATTTAAAACACGCTTCAATGATATAAATGAATTAATTTTGTACCGATTGAAAACGATTTCTCATAGATACATTACAGTTCCGACGAACAGGCGTTGGAAAAGAAAATCACAAAATAATTGTGCGTGACACTAAAAAAGTGTACAACAATCACTTGAGAAAAAAACTATCTAATTTGTTTTTAAAAATATATATCACACGCTATGATATATTTATCGGATTTGTGAATCTTAATTCTTAAGTATATTTTATATTCAGGAAAAAAAAAAGCTAAATCTTAAAAAATCACGATTCGTTTTTATTCAAATTATATTTCGTTTTCAGTGACAGTTACATGCATGTTATTTATTATTACATTTTAATTTTTAAATCGTGTCCGACTTTATCATGTTATAGAGTGCATAATTTATTAGTACCTATTAAACACAGTTTTTCCTAAATTATTCAAATCGATTATGCTGTTTATCACGATTATGTATTAAAAATAATTTAAAAAAAAATAATGATCACGCTGAAAACGTCAATGATATCACTAGAATATCATTACGACTAGTCGGCTAAAATCCTTGAATTAATTAATAAATAATACACTTATATTATATGTTTATTTATGATTTAGTATATAAATATGTACCTATGTATCGTAATGTACCTATATAAATATACCAAAATTAAATTTTTTTGAAAGTCAAATAGCACCACTTTTAATCAATTTCAAACTGAAAAATACACTCATGTTTAAGCACGTAAATAAAATATAAACGCAGTAATTTTACTCTATTCATATAATTATTATTATCAACAAAAATAATGATAATAATAATCCACTATTAAAAATTTGACAAACTTTTATTTACTTAAGTAAAATGTCCCATAAAAATGTGAAAACGACTTTACCAAAAGAGTCAGAAACATTTTCATAGTCTCATGGATGATAATCACTTATGAATTCAATATGGAAACCCACTTCTGGCACACTCTTCCAAGTAGCCTACCCAGCGATTAAAGTACTCTCTACGTATGAGGTATACCCGTTTTTGCAGTGGAGTACTTTTATCGTGAGAATAAAAGTTTTAAATATTTATAATTATTTTTTAAGCCTACAGGATCTCCATTTTATTCCCATGGCTCGAGTATTAATTTTTTGATTACAATACATTTGTATTTCGTGTAAATTGCCTATTTTAACATATCATATCGATGTCTTTTTCTAAATTTTACTTTGCGGTGAAATAAATAATTTTGAATTCATATTATTTTTACTCAGCTTTTATCCAATACTACGAAATAGCATTATAACAGGAATTTTCAAAGACATTTCTAATAGTATACTAATATAGTTCATGTATTTGTAAAAAATGTAGCTTGATTTTTTATCTAATAATTTATTTTTATGGTACACATTTATATGATAAGCCCGATTGTTTTACTAATCATTGATAAGGAAGACGTTACGCTGTACATACTTATAAACATTAAAAATCATACGTAATCACTTTATTTTAATTTTTATCTTTATACGAATTGTATACATTTTTGAAATAGTCATATTCCTTTATTTAACATTCGTAAAAAAAAAAAAAAGTTATTTCTTTCAAACAAAGATATACACGTTTGCGACTTGAAATCGTATTTAAAAGTTGCATTAATAACCACTTGAATTTAAATTAAAATTAACTCGTGTATTATTTTGCAATTCACATATTATCGTAACTAGGTTAAGTACTAATTAATAATCTTTTAATAAATTAGAAACCATAAGATTATGACTTAAAATTATTAAGTCAATTAAATGCCTAGTACTTGATGAACCCGTGTACACGTACGTGTCAATATCACTAATCAATTTCCAACAAGGTTCTACTATATTATACATTTCGTAGCCTTGCCTTGGTGTTTTTATTGAATATTGTAATTTATAATAAGTATTTTAATTTCATTTCTTATTTGAATACGAAAAAAACACAAGATCGTAAAGCTTATTGGTGCGAAACTTTTATCTTTATCGACGACTATTATTATAATTATTATTGAAACGTACTATAAAGCGCGTATATGCAAATATTCATAAATTTATCATTTTGCAATCACGTTATATATATATATATATATATACGTTCCCTTTACGTACTTTTCAATTAGATACGTGTTTATGCTAATAATTGACATTCACGTAGGTATATACATACATAAACAATATACATACATACACGGTTTACCCTCACATTTCACACAAACGCAATAATTTCAAACGTCTCACCTGACTCGTACAAAATAATAAAATAAAAGAGAAAAAGAGAGAAAAAAAATTGTCGTGAACAGTGATCGACCAGAATATTCACGAACAAGCAGATCCGAATCGGATCCCCTTTCTATTTTTTTTTTCTTCTATTTTACCAGATGAACCCCACTAGGGTGTCACGCAGTCCCCTGTGGCCTTTTGTACGTCGTCGTGCAGTTGAAAGAAGATTGTTTGCACAATACCCGCGGACTGAGCCGAAGGGGCACCGCGCGATAGTCCCTTCAATTTTCAGTAGAAAATATTAAAAAGGAAGCGGGGAAAAAAAATTGTCGTCCATCCCCCTTTGGTCAAGTTCAACGAACTCTAGGCGTACGGTTTAGACCTTGTATTTTTTCTCTTTTTTTTTTTTTTTTAATGTTCAAAGAAAAAATTTTTTATGTTTTCTAATATGAAGCGTAAAAGCAATTTACGTAACCTCAACACAATATACTGTCGTAAACATTCATGCTTAAACTATTAAATTACAAATAATAATCATAACCCAAACAACTAATAATTATATTGAAATTTAATCATCTTTTTTCTATTTTTTTTTCTTTTTGAATAAATCAAATTTTCTACATATATTTAATATTCATACGTCAGAACAATTTTAAAAACTTTTTAATTGAAAATAATACTATTGAACTATCAAAGAATGCAAATTATAAATTTATGCACACACACACACACACACACACACACACACACACACACACACACACATGTATAATGTATATGGCTGATATTATTTTACTTATTCAACTACAAGTATTAAAATCTGAAAGAAAGTCGGACAAATATATATATATATATGATATATAAATATATAACGTAATTATAGATTTCATTTAAATATAAACCGTAATGTGATATACATTTTTTTATATGTATAAATAATTATTTGTATTAATTCATATTTTATTAATGTATTTTATATAATTTTTATAGTAAATATACGACTAAAATTCTGAGTTCTATAAATGCTATATGTATATTGTAATAAACTAACTTATCCATGGCAATCCAATATATGTATATAAAAAAAAATAATAATAATAAGAATTTGCCAGAGCTGCCATGAAAATGTTTTTAGTTCTACTTTAAAGTTAACCGAAAATCATCTGTAATACATTTTTTATTAATGTGAAAAATGATGCGATACGAACATTGTCTTGACATATTCCAGATATTTTCTTTTCATATTTTTTTCGATACTATTTTTCACAAAATAAACCCACAATCAGAAACAAAATTTGATAATGATTTTAAAAATCCTTCAATCGCAACTAATTACAAAGTACATTAATTATAAATAATAAAAAAATATGTTTACTAAATAGATTTTTACGTTTTTTTTCGTATGAAAAACAACAAATATTTAAAATTTCAATAGCATCTACCTATAATTAAAAAAAAAAAAAAAACTGTTGTGATTTCGTCGAAATACTATATTATTATCATACATTACGGTGTTGTCGTTTTCTTTTACCTTACACCAACGTGAGAATTTCTAGATATTTTTTTTTTACTTGTAAACATTGAGATAATTTATTTAAAATTTATCGGATCGATATAAAATAAAATAGGTCACATTCGTTTCAGTGTCTGACGTACTTTATTTATAAAACGTTCAGTGGAAATATTATAAAAATGTTAATAAACTCAGGTAATATCGACTATATACGTGCATAATATTATCTGCACAACCCGCGTCGTTCACACTTTTAGTGATTTTACACGAGTATTACGTATATAAATTATGATAATAATGAATATTCAACTTTGAATTTTCCCCGACGTTTTTATCTCGGACAAAAATCTACCGTATCCCGGAGGCGAAACGGAAATTCAACGAATTTTTCTAATTTTTTACAACGCACTTCGCATTTCGCAAGCACGCCGAAGTTAAAATTAACATTCTTTACCGTGCATTATAGGTATACGTGTGCGCTACGGCGGAGGCGGCACCTTAAATCGCTCGTTATGGATCGTGTATATTAGGTCCGATAATCTTTTTTTCTCCGCGCATTTTTCACCGTCCCTCGTGAAATTCTACACCAGCCGTTCGCAATTTTCCCTGGCCCCTCGCTCCGTCCGTTAGACTTTCCAAAGCGATTATGCGGTAATTGAATACTCTGCGTGCACTATGTATACACATTGTACGGTGAGCCAATTTTTTTTTATTTTTATTTTTTTTTTTGTTCATATTTTTTCACACGTCACATTAAATTTTCCATCAACTTATTAATTAATGACGACGACTTAAAGAAACGTTAATTAAAGAAATATTATCGTTTTATCGACTCGAAAAGAAAACATTTTTTATTCTATTAAATTAGGTACCTATGGTAAAAACTCAACGCGGAAACATCAATCTCTTAATTCGTTACGGTTTAGTCTACAGTGCCGGCACAAAAAATGTGTACCTACTTATTTTTTAATCCAGCTATAAGTCGAGTCCGATTTTATAAAAAGTATATCCTATCAATATATACGTATATTTGGAGATAAGTTCAATGGTTGTTGGAAATAAGTTAAATTTAAATTAAAAACACGTCCTAAAACGTGTTGTTTATTAATAACAGCCGCAGTATATTAGTTTAAATTGTACAATCAATGTTTAAATATTATGATTTATGATTACTAAGTTAGTATTAAAGTCTTATACTTATTCCGTAAAAAATAATTATGAAAAATATTTTGGGAATATTTTTACTCGCTGTGAACTCGATTTATTAGTGGTAAATGCTATATATTTCCATTTTGATTGAATTTTGCATTTATCGATCGATATTTTGACCATTGTTCTAGATATCAATGACGTGTACATGTGGAAATCACACGATGATAACCAAAATGTAAATTTAAAATTATTGTTTACTATTCGTACGCTATTCACACGCACTTATAACCGTTATAGTAAGTCACAACGAACGTCGGAGTTTTATTGAAAAAATATTTAATTGCCGTCGGATATTTTCTATTGTAATATTATCTCATTATATACACGCGAACGTGGTTCAGCGGTTGCGTAGCGACTTTTTCGCCGTAAACATAAGAATGCGGTTCTCTGCGATTCCAGATTGAACTGAATACATCAAACGAAATCTATCATTGCGTTTAATAAAATAAAACACCGCAATTTTACCATTTAATACGGTATTTTATTTTCCTAGCAGGTTTTATCCGTTTGATGGTATACAATTTAATCGGAAAACAACCACTATTTAAGTATTTTATAGTTGTCGGTTTGTGTTTTCAACGTTCACGATTGACGCGGCGATAATTTCAAGACTTTGCTCGGTTATCGGGTGTATAAGTGTACGAAATACACGAAAAACGAAATCTCAAAAGACCTTTTTTGCAACGTAACACAAGGTTATAATAACGCGTTAAAATCCACTTCGTCATTGTTGGTATATCTTATATCATTGCACGAGAACGATAAATCGCATCATTAATACCGAGCGATTTACATGTGTGTGTGTGTTTGTGTGTGTGTGTGTACCTATAAAACCGCGTCCACACCTAGCAAACATGTGGAGAAACATTGTTTGACAAACGTTTGTCGAACATTTGTCGAACGTTTTTCAAACATTTTACTAATGACCACAAACGTTCGTTCATAATTTAGTTGTTCGCTATATGTTTGCCAACATTCGTGACCATGTCAGATCTAGAACAAGTCGCACGCTGCATTGGCGCTGCTGCGTTTGTTATAATACGTGAGATTATAACTTTAAACGAGAAATTAAAAAAAAAAAAAAGGTGGTGAGAAAGACAACTTTTTCAGCGAAAAAAAACTTACAGCGGTGAGAATTTCGTTTTACATTGACTTGTGACGGTGACGATGACTTATTTAGTAATTTTCCACATTTCGTCAAGTGTTGATTTTGAATTTTCGATTAATTTAACTGGCCTAAAAGTCATCAAAGAAAACACAAATATTGTTGTGATACTATTTCTGTGTCGGTGCGTTTAGCAATTAATAATTATTTAAACAGAGGTAAATAGGTATCCAAGTACAAACATTGAAACATACATGCAAAATGTTCGCTTAGTGAGCGAACATTTTTGTTTGGATTATTGACAAACAAATTGGTTTGGAAACACGTCTACATCAAACAAACGTTCGAAAAACATTCGTCGAACGTTCATCAAACGTTTGCTAGATATTTTTGGTGTTCGGCGAACGTTCAACAAACGTTTTTTCAATTGTTTGTTAGGCGTGGACGCAGCTTAATACAATTTGAGACACGGGAAAAAAATATTCGAAATCCGTAGTGGTCAACTATTATTTTTTAAACATTACGAAAATTACACCGAGGTCGATGTGTACAATAATTACGCTCGATATACTGCAGGTACTCTCGCGGACATATTATATACCTACGCGTTTGCACACGCGGTCTTGACCAAAACGAATTCAGCCAAACAATGTAATAATACGAAATAATTATACGTGAACGATCGTTATATACAGTCATAAAGTATAGAGTTTAGACGTAAACCTGCGTGATTTTTTATTTTTTTTATTTTTTATTTATTTTTTTTTTATACACCGAGAGGGTACCTATATTACACGGCTGATATACCTACGTGTACGCACACAGTCGCGTATACACACGACATAATAGTGCCCGTGCACACGTATGTGTTAACGCGCGTTATTGCAGGATAGAAACAAGTTTGGATCGTTTTCGCGTTCGCCGAATGACTTAAATGGTTGATTCGCAGTCTATTATTTTTTCTCCAACTCGTGCAAATCAACTAACGGATTATCTACGTGTACATCGTAAAAACGTTTACGTAATTTTCCCTGTCCGTTATTTTCGTTCGAACGGTTAAACTGTCGTGTCTAACATTTTCCAACATTAAATAAGAAAAGGAAAAAAAAAATCAAACACAAGCACAAACAAACTGCAACGTACAGGTACACACCTGCCCGCACCAATACTCGACAAGCTGTAGCGGCGTTTTAATAAAAAAAATAAAAAAACACAAAAAAAAGAAAAGAATCGTATATTCGCGATACCACGAGAGTATGGGTCTACGACCGCGGCGGTAGTATAGACATCGAGCTGGTCGGCCGGGTCCCCGAGAGGGTAACGACATTAAAATATTAATCATTACGTTTTGAACGATTTCAAATGGTCGATACGATTACAATAATAGTTCACGTGGAATATACCTACGGTCGCTATATTGATATTCCATGACGAGTCGTCGGTGCTTATAAACCTAATATATATAAAGCCACCCATACACATACACGATCAATAATATTGATCAATATTTGATATTGACAATAATATTGATCGTGTATGGGCTATATTGAAGGATTGATCAATATATTGACCAAATTAAAAAATTTTGATTTTTATTGACGTACTCTCAATAATATTGTTTAATCATCATTTATCAACGGAGTTGATCAAAGTTAAAAGTTCATTAAAACATGCCTCATCTATTCTTAAAAAATTTCTGTAATCTTCCGGTTAATTTAATTGCAACTCAATTAAAAGATTTTCACAATTAAAGTGATTTCTTTTTTCAACCACTCTTTGGCCCAAAATTTTTGTTTTCTTTTTTTCTTTTTATTGGTAAGAGAAACAGCCAGAGCAAGAGCTATTAGAACATTATTAGACATAATAATTTTTAGTTGAAATTGTTAAAATTAAATGAAATAATTATAACAATAAAATTATAAAATAATAATGAAAATTTCATTTAAAATTTATAAATTGTTGTCGAACGAATTGACAAATATGGTGAATAGATAATATGATATATTGATCAATAATATTGATACGTTGGTGGTCGTTGACAATGTTCGTCAATATTTTGTCAATAATATTGATCAATATTATTGATCGTGTATGGGCCGCTTAAAGCTAATAAAAATATTAGATTTTTTTTTCTATATTTTTTAAATTTTTTTCACTGTTTGAAGTCGTTTAGAAACGGTTACCGTCTCGCTGAATTTACCTTACCCGTCGTCGTCGTTACACATCTCGACCGTTATACATACATACGACGACGTACTGTTGCCTTCCGAACGTTGTTCGCTTAATGTCGTATTTTTACAGCCGTAATATAAACCAAAGTGACCAAAGTGAGTCGAAGAAAAACGCGCATATACCGGTACGCGTTGTTTATTTATTTATTACACCGGAAGGCGAAATAAAGCATCAAAACCGCGGTAACTTTAATGCTCGCGGTAGTACATATACGTTTTTTTTAATATTATGTATATATTGCGTACATAATTTACTACGGACGGCGGACATAATATTATTATGTGCATAGAGTGTTATACATATCATATTCTAAGCAATAAGAAAATATCATCGGAAATCTCACGATTTGACACTGGTGCGCATATAATATACAGTGTGATGCGTTGAAAACGATCATCCCACATTTAACCCTGTATATAATGCTCTGAGTTGAGTACGTTATTTTTACGTAGTATTCGAAACATTTACAGTGCCATATTTTCATAGGAAAAGTTATTTTTTCGTTATTTTTTTATCTGCGTGATTTTCAAATTTTCTCATACGGTGACCTGCACTACACACGAAATGATTATACTACGAAAGAGAATACTTTTTCTAAATTATTATTCGATTTTTATATTGTTATCGCTAGATTAATATTTTTAAGGTAGGTGTGTACGCGTTTTATGTCTAGAGTAGTGACAAGAGCTAAATTTAATATCGTTATACTCCCTAAGGAAAAACTCGGAAAATCACGTAGATAAAAAATAGTAAAACTATAATAAATTATTATGATATATATATAATTTTTTCATGAAAACGAAATTCTATTTCATTCTTTTAGATTTAATACGCATGAAATATATAAGTCAAAATGCATTACACAAAGTCGAAAAATGGGGTGAGCATGCTTAAAAAATCACCCTGCATAACCTCGTACGTGTTTCCTTCGGCGAACGGTGAAGTTTTAATAAATATCGAGGTGCCTCCTCCCCCGTACCCCCGAAAAAAAAACAAAACAAAAAACAATGAAATCTAAAACATAAAGAAATAGTGCACTGCACAGCGAATAAACCGTTCGGGAGAAACGACGAGAGCGATTTCAACAAAGGATAAATTTGCACTGTGATAATAATATCATATAAAATAAACTTCTGCTGGGTAGGCGATAAGAGTAGAGGGTGACGTGTAATAAAACTTCACGCGAGGGACCTATATACGGCTATACGGCTATACATAGAGATACGTATATATATATTATATTGTGTGTGTGCGTGTGTGTATGTGTGTGTGTGTGTGTGCGCGTCGGTAAAGACGGTGGTATACAATCCACCAATGCACGCGAATAAAATCGATTTCGATTTCGAGTTTTACGACGGAAAATTGGGACTTTCTTTGCGAAACCGAAACGTGGTTTGATTTGAAAACGAAAAATAAGCGCAATACAGCCGTATACGGCCGCAGCAGAGCGAATTTATGTGATTGTGCGTGTGTGTGTTTTTGTATTTTCGTCATCGTTTTTATCAGATGCTGGTTAAAGATGGACGGTCGTATATAATTATTATTATTATTACTATTATTAATATTATCCGTATGTTTACAAAACGCGCGATAATCAGCTGCGGCCGGCGCGTCGCATAATGCACGCGTATGTAATGTGTAACGTTTATACGGTCGTTTTAGGCGTACACTGCACAGGTTGTTTCAGATCATTTTTGACTAATCCAACTACTTTTAGTCGATTCTTCATTTTTATCTTTTATTTTTTTTGTCTTTTTATTGAATAGAATAGATCAATATTTGATTTTACGAAAATAAATGATATTTCTACTACTTTTTATCTTCGTGATTTTCTAATTTTTTGTTTCCTTAAATAGAACCCACCATTCATAAATCCATGAAAGGAAATGTTTTTTGAAAATTTCTTTTAAATTTATATAGTTAATTTAGCCGATAACCTAAAACACATAATCGTTAGTTAATGTAAAAGTTTAGAGTGGCAGAAAAGGTTAATGACAGTACATTTTTACTTGAGTACTTTGCCGCTCCACTACTTTCAACTTTAAGTCATGATATCACTTAAACAATTAGTCCAATAACTTCTAAAAAACTTCTAAAAAATAATAAATGTTCAAACAAAAAAATTCTCTTTAAATATATTACGTCATAACGACATGGTGATTACCTTTTTATAAAACTTATAACAATTCGTGTAGGTAAAAATATGTTTCGATACGATTCTAGCGTAGTGTAATATTTTATTGAAAAAATAAAAACTATGAATGAAAATTATTGAATTTTTCAAATAAATGTGAAACGTTCCGTATATATGTATGAAGAAAAAAAAAATTACAATAAACTATCGAACCAAGTATCCATAATATATCGACTCGTGTGCGTTACTATATAAAATAAAGCGAAAAACGCATTATAAAATATTATACAAGTACAATACTATTGTCCATAGATTAGAAATAATAATTATCATACTGTTTATATTTTGTTGTCGATAAAGCAATATTTTTCTTAAAGTTTAGGAACAAAATCATTACACGATCGTACTCTCATAACAGTCAAGAAGTGTGGTCATAGATTTTAAAAATTCGGTCAAAAATAAATATTTGTGAGTAACAATATTATATTACCTATGTTAATATACTATACGTCAATTGAAAATTCTTTCATTGCCCGCAATCTAACAAAATGAGTATGAAATAAAAATCTTCCAAAAATATTACATTTCGCAAGCATACGCTGAATCGACAATCTATTCTGGAGTTCCTTGTGTAAGGGTTAGCCCTTAGCATTGTCCAGTGTAAAATCAATCATTTTTTACGTCCAATATGAAAAGGAAAAAAGGTTTCTTTTATTATAATTTTTTCACAAAAACGCAAATAACTCTTGACTCATTTCGTACAATTCATAATGTGACAAAGTTATCCATATCGCGTTGCCACCGAGTTCACTCGTTGAATGCCACAGAATATTTTACGCGTGCCGCATAGCGAGTAGCCGCCTATGCCAAACGTCTTTCGATGCCGACGTCGGTCGACTCTGCGTATTCGACACCCGGCAGTTGAATATTTATTCTCATATTTATACATAACCAACCGAGTGTAAAGTTTTATGTACATTATCATACACCGAATTATACTCCGAATGATTGTAATGAATTCGTCAGTCGAACAACACGAATATTTACTGCAGTTTGTCATGGATTTCTGTTAGGGCTTTTAGTCAGGGAATTTAACAATTTTTCCTATTATTTTCTATGATGTAAAATCGTATAAAAGATATTTTAATGTAGTCGAAATAATTGAACACCTGACTACCTGGGCGTCTAATTAATAAAATAATAAATAACTAATTTCAAGTATGGCCAAAATAAACGTGAACGATTTGCATTTCTTCATTATACCACCGTTTACTTATGAAGCGGACAACATAAAAAAAAAAAAAAAAACTACTAATTAGTGATTACTATTATACTTATAATAAGTGTACCTATAATAACGTCATAAATATTTAATTTGAAAATGGTCTAAATATTTTGTTTAAATACGAGCAGTTAAATTAACCGTTTTAATTATTTCAAAATATACAATATAAAAATTTTAATGTTGTTTTATATTCTTGTAATAAAATACATTTTGATTAGAACAAGTTTTTTAGCGGATCGAGAAATGTTTTGCTGTATGCATTTTAAGCTATTGCATAGCTTTTATCGCGGGCTTTGAGCGCGGCGACCGAATCAAGAAATTCCGTAACGAAAAAAACCTAACAAGCATTTTTTTTTTTTATATATATATATATATATATATATATATATATATATATATATATATATATATATATATATATATATATACGGAGATACTTTTTCTTATTGAAATACTGGTCCAAAAGTTTCATCCAGCAACTTTTTAGAACGGAAATTTTGTCGAGATGGTACTTTTGAAGGACTCATTTTTCGAATTTTTCAATATTTTTTCCAAGCGTGGGCGATAACTACCAAAAAATTAACAAAAAATGGGAAAAATACCGTATTTTCGATTTTCGTTTTATTTTAGTTTTTTTAGCCATAACTCCATCAATAATAGAGCCAGGAACTTGAAAATTTTACTGACTACTAATAAAAGTCACGCGCATGTTTAATTAAAATATAACGACTTTCGACTTATATATAGAACTTTGAAAATATTGAATATTTCTCTTTTTTTTTTTTGGAAGTTTTTGGTTCGTAAAATTTTAACCTTTGGATATTAAGAGCTGAAAACTTAATACAATAATACTCATAAGTATTTTTCTTTGTAAATAAAAAAAAATAATTATTATTATAAGTATTTCTACCGATGATGAAAATATATCGAAAATCGTTAGTCACAATATTTTTTTACAAACGTTTAAAGTTTGCATTTTGACGAAATGTCTTATTTTTACATCAAATCACACGCTTAAACGCACGTGAAAAATAATTGGTGCTTCCTAAGTTGGTAAAAAGGCTATGAAATAGCTTTACCGCGGCAGTCCCCGAGTGCCACACGTATTTTTTTTTTTTAGAAATTAGTTGAGAACCCGAAACGTTAATTAGACATAGCCCCCACCCCACCCCACCCCTCGAATAAATTTAACACTTTACGCCCGTATGGGTCAGACGTTTGTTTATAACTAGGTATACCGTCGCCGGCGAGCGCGAACCTAACCTAACCGCTCGTGTGATTTTTACTCCGTCGCGTCGTTATCGCCGATATGACATTATAACAGAGCGGGATTTAGGTTTTTTTGCTCTTCACCCACGCGCCGTGTTTTCAACGTGACGGCTAAAAAGAGCAATCGATCCGAGGGTTACGCATACGCGGTAGGTATAGGTATACGCGTTATTTATAATCCTTTGAAAGTACGCGACCAAACGCAGAGTGTATGCAAATATGCATGCAGCTCGGGCGTATATTTTCGTTCGTTTTTGTTTATCGATCTCCGTCCGTGCGTGGTCCGTACGGTGAACATATGTATAACCGTTGCCGATTAACAGTACAACGAGTAAAAACTAAAAGCAAAACCTCTCTATAACCTAACCTAACCTTTTAACGAGTAAAACCTCTCTATAACGGAATCGTTTGGGACCAAATACATTTTTCCGTAAAAAATACAGTTTTCCGTCATAGAGAGGTATTATTTCATGTATTATTTGCACCGGGACTATTGACATTTTCCGTATAATAAGGAGAATTTCGTTTTATAGAGGGTCCGTTATAGAGAGTTTTTACTTACACCAGCAGCAGTTCGGGCGCGTGTGCGCGTGTACCTACGTGCACCTCGCAGGCCGCCGTTATATTTTCCTTTTATTTTTTTAAATTTTTATTACGTTTACGTTTTTCAGACGTGGTCAGACGAAAAGGTCCCCGCGGGTCCGGAGTTCGTGTACCCACAAGAAAATCGGTCGCAATTATTGTTAAGGGTCGATGGACAGGTATCAGGTCACATCCCCGTCTCAATTTCCCCGTCAGACATTTCCCCGTCCTCATTTCCCCGTCGGATATTTCCCCGTCTGTTTAATTTCACCGTCTGACATTTCCCCGTCCAATTTTTTTTTTTTTAACAAACCATATTAATGTAGAATTTTAAACATTAAAATTTTATACGGTACATTCAATTTTTTTTTTTAACATTATGTTCCATACTTTAATTTATAATTTAATTTTTTTTTAGAGAGAGTATTTTATAGAGACGACGATTGTCGAAAGACTGTTCGTGTATAATTCTAATACCATTACACTAGTACCTATGTACTCACCTACCTACCTAGTACCTTTCATGAATGTTGCCTTATCTAAATATGTTTTCGTATATTCCGGAGTCAGATAGCCTTATCCAATATGAGTACCGGTTGTGACTTACTCATACAATGAGAGTTTATCAATAGGTAATACAATTTATATTTATTTATACTGATAAAACATAATTAATAACTTAAATTTGTTACAAATTTTATATTTTATAATTTGAAAGTGAATTGGACGGGGAAATGTCAGACGGTGAAATTAAAAAGACGGGGAAATGTCCGACGGGGAAACGAGGACGGGGAAATGTCCGACGGGGAAATTTCAGACGGGGATATGACCATAAATCGATGGACAACGTATATTGTATGCGAGTCGTGCGATCGGTAAAACCTATGGCCGTGTTCTCACCAAAAGCAACTGATGACGGCAACGCGATAGAGATTCGAGTCTAGTTGTAGTTGAGTTACCCAGTTGTTCTCATCTAAAAATTAATATGAGACTTCAATGCAACTTCAATGCATATTCAGTTATCAAAATGTCTTCATCCGATGAGTGTAATTAGAAGATGTTACATCATAAAGACATGGGTGACTTTCTGTAAGTTGTACGAATGCCATATTTTCTTCTTGTTCATTTGCCATATTTTTTAAATAAATTATTAACAAAATATGAAATTGATTATAAACCAGAGTAGGTAATAATCAAAGAATTGAATTATTCACAAAATCGAACTATTCACACTAGCAACTAGACAAAAGAGACTGACATGTCGAGTTGCTCAAAAATAGTTTTCAAACAGTTGCGTTGTTTTCCAGTCCTGATGCGACCTGTGAGAACACGTCAATTTAAAAATACATGTCGCGTTGCGTCGCGGTTGCGTTGCCGTCATCAGTTGCTTTTGGTGAGAACACGGCCTATTAGACATGTCGACACTCGACGATTCTGTACCGTAATGATTTGAAAATATTTCCGGAAGTCGACAATAATATTGTTCGATTTTAATACGTTGTACAAAACGTACAATGTTATTTGGCGTTTTATAGACCTTTGGGTGTAAAACGATCGATTTTAGTTTAGACTTTTTATTATACCATCGTCGATGCAACTATAGGGACTATATATATACGTTTGGGAGGCTACAGCCCTCGCTAAAACTTTTAAATAAAAACAATTTGCCCTCTCCTATTACACCGTTGCACGTATTTTCACAGTAATTATTAAAACAATTTTTTCTTACTTGCTATGTAAATAAGATAATGAAAAAAGTTAAATGAAGAATAACAAAAAAAAAAAAACATTTCAAAATCAACTTTATATTAACATTTCGACACCAATAAAGTTGATATTTTAAATAAATAACGTACAGTTACACACAGAATCAGAGGCGTGCCCAGCGGGTAGGCCTGGTAGGCCCGGGCCTGGTAGGCCCGGGCCTACCCTGATTTTTAACCTATTAGGCTGATTTTAACCTTAGGCCTATTAAATCAGTTTTGTCCTTTCAATATTATATTTGTTCTAACATTTCTTGATAACATTGTATCAACTGTTAACACACTTTCAATACACTTGCAATCGTCAACCCTCGATATAATTAATTGTTTAAAATTAGTTGAAGCTACAAAAGTAGAGCTTCAACGTTTACGTTCAGATGAACATTTTAGTAACTTTTATACAACATCTGAAATTACAGCTTCGAATTTAAATATTTCTTTATCAAATGATAAAAAACGACGTACGAATATTTATAGTACATCAACTGATTATGTTATAACTTCAACGACTGGTTTTAAAAATACTGATATTACGATTCAAAATATGCGAGTTATGTATTTTACAGTGGTAGATAATATATTAAGTGAAATGAACAAAAGATTTAACGAAAATTCCGATTTTTTATCTGCAATATCAGTATTTAATCCGACATCAAACAATTTTTTAAATGATAATTTTGTTTTAAAATTTACGAATTATTATGACGATGATAAATATTTTTCGGATAAAGAGTTGAGTCAATGCAGATTAGCAAAAAATATGTATTTTGGCTGTAAAAATATTATGGATTTTTACATAGAAATATGCGATATGGGAAAGTCATTTGAGGAGATTAAATCGGTTATTGAACGCGTGTTGGTTATTCCAGTAAGTTCGGCATCAGCCGAAAGAAGTTTTTCAACTATGAGAAGAATCAAGACATATTTACGGACATCTATGACAACTACGCGTCTTCATAATTTAGCACTGATATCAATCGAAAGAGAGTTCAATTCGGAGTTGTTGAAAGATCCTACTAAGATAATTGACGAGTTCGCCAAAATGAAAAACAGGCGAATACAATTTATTAAATAAATACTCATATTATAAATAGTTCTTAATGTTAGTACGTCATGTTACACCTCATGGCTCATACTTATGACTTAAAAAGTATAATACAATTTTTCTTAAATTTAAAAAATGTATTCACTATACAAATTATTTTTATAACCAGGCCTGTCCTAAATTTTGGTCCTAGACACGCCTCTGCACAGAATGCAACGGATTTTAGACGTTATTCTATCATTAGAACTAGCAAATGAGTTTAAAATATCTTCACTAAGTCAATATTATTAGATAATATACACTTCTCAATTTGAATTACGTATAGAAAACTCATAATAGACTTTTTTCGTCAATATTATACCCATGTTTGTTTTATCATAATTTTATTCGAAAATATTTGGTTTCGATAAGAATCATTACTTTTTTTTTCAATGTAGGTTGAGGGAAATCAATATTTTTTAAACGACAAAATCTTAAAACGTAATAAATATCAAAACGCATTGGGTATGTTATCTAGGGGGGCTAAACCTTTGTGACCCCCCAATCCCCCTAGTTGTATCAAAGTTAATATATACACCAAGGCGTCCTATAACTTCCACTGGGAAGTCTCCATCGCTTGGCCGTTCAACAAACAACTTAGAGTCGACATAAGATAAAAAAAAAAAAAGATTGACCCTTCTTATTGCGCGATGAGTAAAAAATCTGATTTTAAATCGAAAATTATCGAAATTTGTAAAACAGTCAGTATTTAGTTTGATAATTTAAAGATGACTTACTTACACCGTGTGTGCACCGATATACGGTACTGCGTGTACGTACAGAAAGTCGCGGGTATTTCGTGCGAACACGTATGAATCGGGTATAAAAAAAAAATTATCGTGTTCCCGTTAAATTCACTCGTTCGAAAAAAGTTTATTACAAATTTATTTTTACTATTTACACAAAGCCACTGTATGCAAATGCTATACGCAATTTTAGTGTGTAATGAAAATAATTAAAAATTATTACGATCGATTTTTTTTTTCTAACGCACTTAAAAAATTCTTAGAATCAAATAATACGGCCGCCCCTTTCGTGTTTCGTAAGTTTATAACTCGTAAACCAATTTCTCGGTATCTTTCATTCTTATTTTAATAAAACGCATGTTTTCGACTGAACTTCGGGCAGACCTTATATTTTCCAGACGTTCGCCGAATTCGATATAACATAGCATACGTAACATAGCACTGCATTTTGATATCGAATGCAGTTTTCCCAGCCGTACGCTCGACTGCTCGCGTTTTAATTCAAACGGCGGCGACGCGTTTGGCAAAATCGTATTCGACGATTTCGCTGTGGGGCGTCACGCGTACAGTATACCTACGTACAGAGGTGCGTGGTTTTGGAATGTTGTTGAATTTCTGCGACAACGAACATTTTTTTAATAAACTATTTATTTTGTCTAGAGATTTACGTGACCTCTGACCGGCGTCGTCGAATCCGTGTGCAGTTGCTTCGCACAGTTTTTCGAAACGGAATCTACACACGCACTGCTGCAGCCGTGTCAACAACAATAATAAATGCGTACACATAGTATAATAATTAAATAATACACCGAACGAACCGAAAATATGGCCATTGTTTCGTGATTCGATTTATTACGTATTTTCGTTTTTTCGGTTTTTCGAACCGTCGTCGGTTTTAAAGAGTATTCCCAAAGCTTGCAAGTTGTAAGAGCATGGACAAAAAGTTCATTTTTTCAAAAGTTCTTTACACGTATGTTGTTCAAAACGCTTTGCCGTAGCCCAAATCGAAACGTATAAAAGACACCATGGGCGTTCTCACGAGGGGAGGGGATATGGGATAGATCCCCCCCAAGGCATTAGTTATTTTAGTCCAAAATATAATTACTGATTATTATGCTAAATTTATGTACAAGTATTTTGTATAAATAACACATTTTAATCAATAAATAATTATGCGAATCGTTATCATTTCGATTTGTTTCGATAACGATCGGTGTACAGACATAGACAATACATTTTCATAACCCCCCCCCCCCCCACATAAAAAAAATCCTGAGAATGCCACTGCAAGAAACGAGTGTTAATGCCACACGTTCGGATTGATCTTTGCGAAAAAACAAAAAACACAAATGTGAGAACGACAAACGCTAACATTAAATTATTTCAAAACACAGAGGAGAGCGCATCGCATTGTTTGTCGCGGTCGAATTTTCGTTTCCTTGTGAAACGCGTACACTTACTCGCTCCGTATACGTCAATAATATTGCATTATGTTTCAGAACGATTTTCTGCAAACGTCCGTTCCGGGAATAATTTCACAAACATTTTAATGCAGTAATCGTTACGCGATAGCCGCGATCCTGGGAAATATTGGTTTTCGAGATTCATAATTCAGAAGCAAAGGTCCAGACGGAATTCGCGGAAATCCGATTTTCATATCACCGTGAACTATAAGCGGACATAAAAGTGTAGTAGCAACAGCACGTGATGATAATGTGAATCGTCCTAAATTTATAATTATGTAATTGCTTCCACCGAACATTGGTGATAGACCGGCTAATGGCTATTACATATTTACACACACACACACACACACACACACACACACACACACACACACACACATACATATATATACGCATTGTGTATCACGGCCGTATTGATTAAAATAAGTTCCTTTTGATCCGTTAATAGTCTACGTACTGTTTTTTATTCGAGGCGAATAGAATCACAACAGCCTAACCTACAAAAAATAAAAAGTCTAGTCTAAAATAATCAGTGAGTCCTCAAAAGTCAAAACGATTCAACCGAAAGACGACAGCCTCAGTTTGTTTTGGCATTGACACTTTCGTAATTATTTTATAATAATATATTAATAATAATGATTGAAATCAATAAAAGAAAAAACATATGTACATTATATTATACTCGTAATAATAAAACACCTTTAATAATAGTGCTTTGACTACCAAAATTAGTTTTATTATGAGGAATATTTAGAATATTTAGATTGTTATTATTTTTTAGTATTGTACGGTAGTCATGCGATGGTTGATAATCCTTAATTAAGTTTTTAATTGTATACATATATAATAAAGTTTGACATTCATGTGATATCCCAAAAGGTTTAACATTAAGAGTTTTACATATTAAATTTGAAGAAAAAAAATCTTGGTTTTATTTAAAATAGCTTTTATTAAAGAATTTATAGTTATATGTACATAAACATAATACATTAATATGACTGGATTATGTACATCCCCAGACCAAAGAGTAATATAAATAAATTGACTGTGCTAAAGATAAGAAAACTACCCTTAAGGTTTTAAGATTTAATATATCACGGAGTATTTTAAATTTATAAAATAATTTTCTAATTGAATTATTAACAGAATAAAATATATGGTCAGCAAATTTTAGTCTGTCGTCAAAAATAATACCTAAGTATTTAATATTGTACATTCTCTCTAAAGGAACAAAATTACAAGGTAAATTTAAATATTTACAATAATAGGAACGTATACATAATTCAGAAATTGAACTATGTGACCTTATCAATGGAAAAATGACCTTATAAAGTCGATATAGACTGCAGTTTTGTACACGATTTGAAAGGCACGGGTTCATAATACGTAATACTAAATAGGGTTTATGGATTTTCTCGCAATGGATTTGATAAATAAAAAAGCAAAAAAAGTGGAAAAAAAGTGGAAAAAAAGGTCGAAACTTAAATCGTACGCCCCCCGTACGAAGAAATTTTCGTCTATGCGCTTCGTTTGTGTGTACTGACGTAATATTATCTATGTACGCGTTAGACGTCTGCAGTCTAGTGTCTACTATTGCACGGACACGCGTTGTATCATAAATTCATAAACCACGACTCGCAAGAGACTACCTCTATTATGGTATAGAAGCCACGCATCACAGTCGGGACGCAATCGCTACACGGGATTTATCGAACGTTATTTATCGAACACTGTAGTTATCGTGTAATATTCTTATTCTATCCAAAAGACCTACACCAGTAAATACATAATATAATACTTGAATTATACGCGTACATACTGGTTTGTGAAATCTATTCAGTGGCGCACGTACACAATACTAATGTGAATGAGTGTGTGTGTGTGTGTGTGTGTGTGTGTGTGTGTGTGTGTGTGTGTGTGTGTGTGTGTGTGTGTGCACGTGTGTGTGTGTGCGTGTGTGTGTGTGTGTGTGTGTGTACACGATACGCGAGTGTACAATTTCGACAAGAATTTAATGAAGGTGAACGGCAGCCGCAGCGCCATTCGGCCTTTATGTGTTTTTAATAACGAATTAATACAGTTGAAACGACGACGACGACGACGATGAATTATTTTACGAGATTATTGAAAAATATTATCACTCCGCGCGCGTAAACCGAATAGGGCCATTCAAGGATTTCCATATTCTTACGATATCATACATATTATTATTATTACTTTGGGTAGGATACGTTCGACGTGCACGGGGTACGGCCGCGGTGAGGCGGCGGGCACTCGGGGAACGCTTCATTAAAATTGTCGCGCTCGCGGTTCAACGGAAAAAATAATATCGTGTGTGGATGTGTGTGTGTGTGTGTGTGCGTAATTGGGATTTATTCAATTATTCGTGTTTTTTAAAAGTCGGGTGTTTTATTTTCGCCCTAATGAAACGACGACGTGACGCGGTGAAAACGTATTAATAATAATGCACACGCACAGACACGTCGCGTCGCACACTAGACGCGCGCGATCGGCGGAAATAACACTTCTCCGTCACCTCTTTCTGGTTTTTTGTGCGTGTGCGTGTGTGTTTTTTTTCACTCGAAATAAGTACTTGAAATTTAACGCGGACTTAAACATTTTTAATGCGACGCGATAATATCATACGCGTATTATTACTATTATTACTATCATTATTATTATTACTTATTATCGTGCATACATAGCATTAATTTACTCGGTGTATAATTATCTATTTTGATTATATTATTTTTAATTTGTGTTTTTATTAATTATTTATTAATTTTTTTTTTTTGATTTTAAACCACACGTCGTGAATCACACGAGTGCGCGACGATCCGAGAATCGAGTGCAACGTCTCCGGCGCATGCACTCGCGGAAAACCGAAGAACGGTTCGTTTTGCCAACGACTGCTGCAGCAGACCGCGCCGCGAGCGCACGGCGCGGCGTCGTGAAATTTCACGTTTTATACCAGGTTAACTGCCACAGTGATTTCGAATACTGCTTATAAAATATTGTTAAGTGTACCAGTCTTGGTACACAGCTAACCATTATTTTCCTGCCCCACGTGTATCATCTAAGCAGAGGCGACGATGTCTGAAAATTCATTCATGACATTGCGATTCGCTATGATATACCAACCATCACCCAATTTCAAACTTTCTTTTCATTTTACCTACTTTTTTCTTGAATTAATTTATAATTTTGATTTGTAATTTGGTACTGTTGCTATGGGTGATTTACCAAATGATTTGGGTAGTTGTGTTTTATTGACTTAATTGTTGTTTATTAATATTATTAGCATTTTAGTATTTATATTATTCAAGAAATACCTAATATACATTTAAAAGTTATAATGCAACTAGAACAGTTTTAAACTTAAAAAATTATTTTTTTTGTTGTAATTACCTAAAAAAAAAAAAATTCCATAGTTAAATTTTACACAAATACAAAATATAAAGAATATTTATTTTTCAAGTTTTATATCGTGTTACTTGTACTACATATATCTATACTAATATATCATGTACTTATCGTATTTCGTAAATCAAAACAATACAGCCTCCATAATATAACTATTTAAACCTGAAATTTGCAAATCAGTATACCTTTGATTATATAGAGTTTAACTAATTTTTATATTCAACTAATTATACTAACTACATATTAAATGTTAGCTGTTAACTGTTGAAATCATTATACCTCGGACATCACCCACCTATTTCATCTGTAACATAAGTCATTACAAAAGTATAAGTTCGGCGCCTTTGCATCTAAGGTACATTCGAGTTATTGACAACTATAATATAGCGTGCGTCCTAGTAATATATTAGTATACATTATTTTTTCTAAACATTTATTATTAAACACACGATCTGTAATTATAATTTTACAATAAGCGTTTGTGATGAAGAAGACATGGCTTGAGTAGAAAACAAGAGATAAGAAGCCACCCATTGGAGGCACTTAAGGGTAGGAGTTTATTTTAAATGTGCTAGTGAGAGAGAATGAGATTGAATACAAAATAAAGGGGAGGTAGAGATAGATAAATATTTTAATTTAGTAAGTCACGACACCAGGTACGTTTGAGTCGCCTTCTGGGGTCACCAGGAATAGCGTTGGTGTTAGTATAAATAGCAAAACAAATTTATAGTTTTTTAATGGTTTAATTTCTATCAACATTTAAAATAACGTAATCTACATTTTACAATTTACAAAAAATGATATACATTGTAAGACAATGTTACAGTGTACCATTTATGGTACACGTGGGGCAGTTAACCTAATTTTATATTCCCCGGCCGGGACACGGGCTGTTTGACGGGCTACACTCGAATTTTAAACTTTTAACTTTCAGCACATTTCAGTAAAATAAATAAATAAATAAGTAGTTAATCCAGCATTTTTTACCGTGATATGTGCTTCGTTTTAAAATGTCGTGTCGTTTGAAAATAAACGAAGTATCAAGACCAGCAATGTATTCACGTCTGTAAAATCCAGAGCCTAATTTACAAAATGTTGTAACTACGGAAACTAAAGGAGAAAACAGGCTTCGTGAAAAATTGGAATTTATCTCGTACATAATAATTACAAAAGACTAATTATTAGAGTTACGGTTAAAAGTACTCGTATACATTATTTTACCTCATCAAACCGATTATGTCGATCTTTCCATTATCAGAGTACAAATAATCAAATATTTATTCGTATCGCAATAGCCTGTTTTTTTTAAAATTTAATTAGAAATTATTTTATTACGATCAAATATGAGGCAAATAATCAAAAAACATAATGATGAATTAAAAAAAAAAAAAAACAAAAGGGTTTAAAAATCGATGGCCGAGTGACTAGCCCTACAGTACTACCCACGGGTTCTCGCTTAAACTCGCGGACTCTGATAAAATCCAACGGGAGCTGCAGCAGACAACACGTTAAAAGTAAAAATTAAATTTATTAAAAAATATTTTTTCCTAGCTTTTCCGTGGTAAATCGTGCGGTAAAGTCTCATCGAAATCGATCAACTGTGAAATATCGTTTTCCGAGTGCATCATTAACAACGTTACGTCGGCTCACGTCTGGTTCGTCTTAAAGACCACACAGCCACAAGTCGTCGGTTTCCCACTCGATTTTTCCCAAGCCGTCCGCGTGTGTTCGTTGCCGATTCGTATATAAGTTATAACGTCCCGTACGCGCGTCGTGTGTTTTGATAAATATTACGGTTCGGCGTAACGTCCGTACGTTATTCGGGTCCGTCGCAAATCGGAGTTTTTCAATTACATTAAAACCGTACGTCAAGTTTGCACCGACAAATCCATTACGTACACGAAACCGATCATTTAGTTTTTCACTTTTTCTAGTATTTCGTCGAGAACGTATACTCGCGCTCCGTCCGAACACGTGTTTCAATCGGCACGCGCGCCGTATTGTTGCCTGACGCCGACGCCTTGCCGTTACATTTGGCCGAGGCTCGAAATTTTCGAGGATAATAACTAGGGCTGGGATTTTAATACCCTAAAAACCCCCAAAAAATGTCCTAAAAAAAATGCTTTTAGGACCTTAAAACTCTAAATAATGCCCTAAAAAAATACTTTTATGATCTAAACATTTTTTTATTTTCAATAATTTTGGTATAAATTACAAGAAAAAGTTTTAAAAAAAGCATTATAAAAATCTATTACAAGTGTAAACTGTAAATACATAGTTTTTGTAAATCTAAAAAAAAAAATTGTACAAAATATATTTATTTAAAAACCATGTTGGTGTAAAAATCCTAAAATAAAATTTCAAATGTATACACTTGGTTTCCAAAAACTCAAAAAATGCTCCAAAAACAACTCTAAAATGCCCTAAAAAATTAAAAAAATTACCTAAAAACTAAAAAATGCCAAAAAATGCAAAATAAACTTTTTTATTCTCATTCAAATGTACATAAAACAAATTTGTGACAAGACGAGCATTGCACTGTAATCTTTGGAAAACAATGTAAAGTGCATCGAAATCCCAGCCCTAATAATAACCATACATCACGTCGGGTCGGTTCCCCGCGCCAACTCACAAGTAGTCACGATCGCGACGCCGTTTTTCGACAGTTTTTCGGCCGTTTTATGTCGTGTCTTGCTCGTCGTAGTATCGCGTCCGGTCGACCCGAGAGACTATAATATTTATGTAATATTTGTCACGAACGCGGATAGCGTTACACGACGACAGTTGTTTTCGTTGTATTTGTATTATTATTATTATTTTCGAATTAAACAACAATGATCGATCCGATCGCGTGCGTGCACGCCATTTGTTTACCCCGACGAGGAATAATTTATTCGCGTGAAAAAGACTAGCACAATAACATTATTCGTGTACCAAACAGTAAATACTCAGCGAAACGCATATCACGCGCGGGGAAAGGTATATAATGCGTTCCTATAGGCTATAAACATCGTTACGAATACGACGACCGCGAGGACAAACACACACACACACACACACACACACACACACACACACACACACACACACACACACACACACACACACACACACACACACACACACACACGCACGCACACACACACACACACACACACACACACACACACACACACACACACACACACACACACACTCACTCACTCACACACAATGACACACGCAGGGGTAGAGTTCTTGGGTTTTAACCCCCCCCCCCACACACACAAATTTCTTCCTCCCAAATTTTTTCTATTAAGTTTTAAAAGGTGTTGATAAACACGTGCTCGATTTTAATGCGAGTTGAAATCGTAGCGTGGAAAAATTGTTTGAAAAAAGTTAAGTTGCTTCGTAAAAATGTTGTATCGTGTATTTTATGTTTTTGTGTGTGGCTAATACAAAAAAATAGTTGACGGTTGTTTGCTAGGTAACCACGTGACGAATAATAATTACAAATACAAATAGTTAATATAGTTGCTGGGCAACCGTGTGACGAAAAATCGGCCGCGAACAAAAAAAGTCGAATTCAGCCCAAAAACTTATATAAAAGTCAAACAATTCAAAGAATCGTGAAATAGTTCAGACAGTGTTTTCATTTTTTTTTTTAAACAAAATCATATTTATTAAATTTGTTTGTAAAAATAAAAATAAAAAGTAGTTGTATTTTCCTTAACGTATTCTCATATTTTCATTTGATATTAATTATTTTTTTAATTGAAAAGGGTAAAATAATGAATACACTTTTCGACGCAGTAGATTTTTGTGTTTTTACAAAATGTGCATGTACGTGCATTGTGCGTCGAGGGACGGGGGACAAATGTACGGTTTTTTTTTTATTTTCTGAATACGGAGTACCCGGGGGTGTGTACTGGATTTTATATTGACGGTGGTTGAGCTCTTACAATCATATCATACATTGAATGTAAGTTGATAAAAAACAAACAGAAAATAGTCATCTCCTCATTTTACTGTGAACTTTATGAATGTTTTTTTTTTTTTTTTTTTAATATAAAAGAGTTTATTGTTAATTTTCAATCTATACGATGTGTACAATATGTAAATGTGCTGTGCGAAAATTGGCTATGGTAGACTTGAAAGGAGGACTCACAGTCGAGTTACCTTTTACATTGATTAATTATGGTTTATTTTACAAGATTATGAATGTTACAATTAAATATACGTGTTTTTAATGTTTCCAAAAAAAAATATAGGTAGTTCGTGAAATCACATTCATAATAATAATGTGTACCTTTATACTAATTTATGTTAATATAAATGAAATTAATATTTTTATCGTATAATATAAGATTGCACCCAGCAGAAAGAACGAATCATACTTCTCTGTATTATATAAAACACACATCTAAACGGTTTCTTCAAAAAGAATGAAGTGGAAAAAAAACCTTAAACTAATAATTTAAGGGCGCAGGTTAGAATTCTCAAAACCATCTTCTCGGTACGGCTCTACGAGTGCCGATAAAAACACACGCAACACACACGTATAACATGTGTGTTTGCGTGCGTATGTGTGTGGATAAAAGCGTACAGGCTTACGGCATTGCTGCTGATATAATTCACGAGAGATAAGTAAAGTCGAGAGCCACGCGGCCGCGGCAACAGTTGCGTTTTATCCGCTACCTGAGATCGACGACTCAGATACACCTGAGCACCAGAACATGATATTGTTTTACACAATATTATAGACCTTCTCGACGTGTATATAGCCACGCGATTTTTCCACATCACACAAACGGTTTATTATTATTATTATAATTATAATTATTATTATGTTTATTATGTTTATTTGCCGTTAATTATTATCGTACACGCGGTGACGCGATATCGCGACAAGGATCTGCGGTGTTAACGCGCACAGTAGACAGCCGCGGTGGAGGACCGGCCAGAGGATACGACCGGGGCGTATTCGTACACGCGCGCCAGTTTCGCCTTGGAACCACACCACTATATATAACGTTCGTGAAGTTGGCCCCCCCACTTTAACCCAGGAAGTTCAAACCTCTTTAGAAAAATTGCTACTAATTTGCTAGAATTTGCTATGGAGTTTTTAGAATTTGCATGGTTTCGGTTTTCCCAGAAAATTTGTTTTTCAATTGGTGGGGCCAACTTCACCGTAGCCCCCCCACTTTAACACAGGGACTTCAAACCTCTTTAGAAAAATTGCTACTAATTTGCTAGAATTTGCTATGGAGTTTTTAGAATTTGCATGGTTTCGGTTTTCCCAGAAAATTTGTTTTTCAATTGGTGGGGCCAACTTCACGGTAGCCCCCCACTTTAACACAGGGACTTCAAACCTCTTTAGAAAAATTGCTACTAATTTGCTAGAATTTGCTATGGAGTTTTTAGAATTTGCATGGTTTCGGTTTTCCCAGAAAATTTGTTTTTCAATTGGTGGGGCCAACTTCACCGTAGCCCCCCCACTTTAACACAGGAACTTCAAACCTCTTTAGAAAAATTGCTACTAATTTCCACTAATTTGCTATGCAGTTTTTAGAATTTGCATGGTTTCGGTTTTCCCAAAAAAAATTTTTTTTACTTGGTGGGGCCAACTTCACCGTAGCCTCCCACTTTAACCCAGGATCTTCAAACCTTTTTAGAAAAATTGCTACTAATTTGCTAGAATTTGCTATGTAGTTAAAAAAAGTATGAAACGTTCAATATTTATGATAATCATTAAAATAAATGAATTATTATAATAATTTGAACGGGAACAACTTCGCAGTACCCCCAAATTTCACCCTGACAACTCAAAGCTCTTGCCAGTGAACTGTAAATGATATTAAAATCTTATATAATTTTATCAAATTTTGAGCTCCTCATATTTCAAAAAAACGTTATAATAAAATAAAAATGACTTATTCGTAGTTTATCAATTCTTTACTTTGTTTTATGTTATTATTATAGAGTACACGTCATGATAAAAATTTTTATTAAATTTAAAAATTAAAAACAAAAAAAGTTCAATTTTTATGATAATCAACAACATAAATTAATTATCATAATAAACCCAAATTACATTTCAAGTTTTTCTTGTTTAATCTTAAAAATTAAAATTAAAAAAAAAAATTTAATCATGGTTTATATTTTGAACTATAAAAATATTAAAAAATAACTGCAACTGCTAAAAAGTAAAAATGATCTCTTATAGTTTTACCTAAAATATTATATGAGGGTTAATATGATGTTTTTTGGCACTTTTAATCTTATTTATTTTTGGACGTAAGTCGTTGTGAGCTTCCCAAGTATCATCGGCTCTTCTTACATACCCAATATAATGATCAGAGCCATAGCCTATGGCACCTCGAAGTATAAACCTACAAATAACAGATGTATTGTTTAATTGTATATTATAAAGTTATGGGTTTTTTAATTTTAATAATTTATTTTATCGTTCTTAGCAATAAAAACATAGTTAATTTCGTGAACAATAATAGAATAAATTGATTCAGTTTTCAACTTACTTTTATGAATTAACACATATCTCCACAGGAAAGTCATGTAATGAGAACTGTTGTTCATCCGCAATAATATCAGCTTCAATAAATATATGGTTTTGTAGATACCTTAACGATGTTATTAAACCATCACAATTTTTATCCGGACACTTGTAATAAGTTTTGTCTACGTACTGGTTCATTGCATTTTGCAAAGTTGAAAATTCGTGTCTCAATCTTAGTATTATTGTTGGACTATAATTATTTTTTTTTGTGTAGGTACAATCCGTTTTTGAACACATAATATCCTCTATACTGGAAGGAGCAGTCTTCAAGAAATTTATTATAATAAAAGAAACATTGCATCTTGCATCAATTACTTTTAAATTTGTTATTCCTTCATCTTCTTGGAATATTTTTCGCATAATTGAAACTCGATAATTATACAAGCTTCGACATGAACCTTGAATGGCCAATTTTTTTGAAAATGTAAGGAGTTCATTGTCATTACCATCAACCAATATACTATTTTATTAGTATTTCAAAATCATAATTCAACAAACATTTGATTTATTTTTTATAGTATTATTTACTAACTTATGTAATACAAATAATCATGGAAAATATAAAAATTATTCATCAAATTAATTTTTTTATTTTTGAAGTGTCCCGTATTAGATTTTGAGTGAAGCGAAGGATATTATGGTTTTGCAATGATGTTTATTTTTTTTTTCTGTAAACACTGTTCGTATAGAAATCCAGGACAAAAGTTTCGTCCAACAACTTTTTAGATACGAAATTGGACAGTGTTGTTACTTTAGAAAGATTATTTTTCGAAATTCTCCATAGTTTTTCAGGATTGTGGAAAAACTGAGTAAAAACAATAAAATTGGTAAAAATCTACCGTAAACGAGAATTTACACTTTTCACATTTCAGTTATTTAGTCATTATTCTAAAATTATTGAGGCTTGGAACTTGACATTTTTATCCTATATCTAAGACATACTACTTCACGTTGAAAAAATTTGCAAATCATTTTGAATACTTTTGGCCTAAATATTGAACTTTGAATTTACCTAATTGTTTGAAAGTTTTTATCTAATAAAATGTTTAATATTTGGTAAAAAGATCTGAAAATGCCTAACGACCCTAAAAAAAATTCGAAAATCGGTAGCCAGCGTTTTTTTTTTTTTTATAGACGTTTAAATAAATTTATAAAAATTCGTATACGAAAATCGATATACGAAATATCATTACATAAATGTAAATATCATTTACATAAATTTTCAACTGTAAATGTGTATAAAACTTTTTCGGTGTATCCGATCATTATGAAACTTGGAGTTTAGATATAAAAACAAGTTCTGAATCTTTTGGTAACAGAAAATTTCTACCGAGTTAAAAATTCAATATTTTATTAGAGTTTAATTACAAATAAATTCACCAAAAATTCGACTCATAACGGTAAAATATGAAAACAGTATATAGTGTATACATATTATACTGAAGCTTTGCTCAGAATCATTTTATACTTAAGAAATGAGTCACTGTTTCTTTAAAACTCTATACACTTATTATCACCATTATTTTGGTTGAGGACCGAACGAACGAAGGACGAACTTACAACACCATCATCTCACTTACCCGCTTTTTTTATTTTATTTTTATGGTCACTTTAATTATGAAACTAATGCTATAAATCACATTAAATTGAAATAAAAATTTGGAAATAATTTAATATTAATTTGCTTGTGGTCTCAAATTATTTATAATTTTCATAATATTCAATAACATTTTTATTTTTTATTAAATTTACTTTTAAATAATCATACAAAAAATAATATCAACATGATGAAAAAACTTTTTTTGTACGTAATATATATAAATTTATTGTGCAATATAATATAAGACATAATAATAATGATGTTGGTCTACAACCGCCTTGATACTAAAACTAAACTAAGTGTTAACGTAATACAGTGGAATATAGAATTCAGATATAAATGACATTATACCTACATGAAAATAATACACAAAATTAATGCAGAATAAGGTTTTTTTTTTTTAAATAAACGATTCAGTTATTTCTTAATGTAAATAAAAGGTTTGAAAGTTTTTTTTTCCTGTAATTTATTAAATTTTGAGTAGACCAAAAAAAATTATAGGAATATAATTTGTCATGAATTTAAGTATCTAATAGACATTTTTTTTTTATGCTAAAATATCTAAAACTCAAATTTTTGATTAAAATACAGACTATAGTTATACTTATATCGGAAGGTATTTGCCATTTGACCCCTTGAAATTCTTTAGATCAATTATCACTAAATAACAAGAAAAACTTTTAAAAAAAAGGGAACTGTAAATTGGGTTTATTATGATAGTTAATTAATGTTGTTGATTATCATAAATATTGAACTTTTTTTTTATTTATTTTAAATTTAATAAAAAATTGTATGATGTGTACTCTATAATAATCACATAAAGAAAAGTAAAGAATTGATAAACTACGAAGAAGTCATTTTTATTATATCATAACGTTTTTTTGAAATATGAGGAGCCCAACATTAGATAAAAATATATCAGATTTGACTTATAAGATTTTAATATCTTTTACAGTTCACTGGCAAGAGGTTTGAGTTGTCAGGGTGAAATTTGGGGGTACTGCGAAGTTGTTCCCGTTCAAATTATTATAATAATTCATTTATTTTAATGATTATCATAAATATTGAACCTTTCATACTTTTTTTAACTACATAGCAAATTCTAGCAAATTAGTAGCAATTTTTCTAAAAAGGTTTGAAGATCCTGGGTTAAAGTGGGAGGCTACGGTGAAGTTGGCCCCACCAAGTAAAAAAATTTTTTTTTGGGAAAACCGAAACCATGCAAATTCTAAAAACTGCATAGCAAATTAGTGGAAATTAGTAGCAATTTTTCTAAAGAGGTTTGAAGTTCCTGTGTTAAAGTGGGGGGGCTACGGTGAAGTTGGCCCCACCAATTGAAAAACAAATTTTCTGGGAAAACCGAAACCATGCAAATTCTAAAAACTCCATAGCAAATTCTAGCAAATTAGTAGCAATTTTTCTAAAGAGGTTTGAAGTCCCTGTGTTAAAGTGGGGGCTACCGTGAAGTTGGCCCCACCAATTGAAAAACAAATTTTCTGGGAAAACCGAAACCATGCAAATTCTAAAAACTCCATAGCAAATTCTAGCAAATTAGTAGCAATTTTTCTAAAGAGGTTTGAAGTCCCTGTGTTAAAGTGGGGGGGCTACGGTGAAGTTGGCCCCACCAATTGAAAAACAAATTTTCTGGGAAAACCGAAACCATGCAAATTCTAAAAACTCCATAGCAAATTCTAGCAAATTAGTAGCAATTTTTCTAAAGAGGTTTGAACTTCCTGGGTTAAAGTGGGGGGGCCAACTTCACGAACGTCTATATATAGGCGTAACGATTTCGCGGCGGCACGTCGAACTTTGCGAAACGATCTACACGCGTTATACACACATCACAATATTATACATATTACGACGTTCGGATAGAGATCGCACCCACGACGGGGTGGGCCGATCAGGTACGCTCTCTCCCCGGCCGTCATGTTGTACGATCTGTTTTGTTTTGTTTTGTTCTGTTTTTTTTTTCGTTTCGTGTTGTTTACCGCGTGTTATTTTTATATTTTTTTACCCGTCAATACGCCCCCGTCACGAACTCGACAGAGATCGCAACGAGCAATCGTTTTTCTATACCTCACACTTCCGAACGTTTCACGAGGCGAATAACACAAAATCGAGTTATTTCCGTCGGATTCGCCGTCTCAATTAGATCCGTTCGGTCGATACACGCACGTACGGCCTCCACACACCTAACCTAACCTAACCTGACCTGACCTAACCAATCTAGTGAGGCAGCCCCGCGAATCATGCCTCGCGCGTCAGATTCGCGTCGTGTAAACCCGCCCTTCGGAGTCGTGCGCGACGCGCGCGCCGACTGTGTCCAACACTTGACGCGGACGTCAAACGCACAGGCGTATATTCGGGCACGTCTGTGCGGGGGGGGGGGGAGGCGAGGCTCGACGTTTTTACTTTAGCGATATTAACTTGAGAGACGATTTCAGCTAGGCGACGAGCTTCGATCGCTTTAAATTTAGATTAAGTAACAACACTAGTAACGATGGAACAATGATAATTAGTAAAGTAAAGGAATAAAATCATATACCGAGAGAGCTTGATAACATTTTGAGGGGGAGATTCAGCCCCCCGCCCCCAAGTCCCCCCAATATTCGCCTAAGGTCAAATGCGATAGCACCATAATAATGATATTATAACAATGTTGGAATCACGTCGAAACGGTATTCTGACACCTGACACCTTTAGTGAAAATGCTAATTTGTCTCGGAAACTTCATGGATTCGTCACGTCTATTCTGTGTTCAAGTTAAGAACGTACCCCGGCGGCCGACTCGTCCCCCCAATATTCGCCTAAGGTCAAATGCGATAGCTCAATAATAATGATATTATAACAATGTTGGAATCACGTCGAAACGGTATTCTGATACCTGACACCTTTAGTGAAAATGCTAATTTGTCTCGGAAACAAATGCTTTGTTCAAGTTAAGAACGTACCCAGGCGGCCGACTCGTGCGCATGGCCGTGGCGTCATTCGACAGCTTTGGCTGACGCGCCACCATTCACGGGAGCTCTACATTATTTTAAAGTATTGACACTCGATGTGGACACATCATTTAAAATGTATACATAGTGCGATGCGGTCCGTGTACAAACTGTATACCAGGGCCGGACTGGGTCAAAAATGTCTACCCGGAAAATAAAAAAAAATCGGCCCACATAGGTATACTTATAAAAACGATCCTAAAAAAAAAAACATATATTTTCATTTAAAACGATCGTACGTTATTTTGAGAATTTCAATACCTAATATTATTATTAAAAATTGGTTTTTACAAAAAAACGTTCTCATTTTTATTTAAAATGTATAATATTATGTTCAGATTCTAAAATACACATTAATACATATTAAGCAATTTGTAGTCTTTTGGATGATAACCTATCCATAATATTACTGCAATTTAGATAAGAATGAGAAACTTTATCCATAACAATACAATGAATGAAGAAATACAGGAATTAAATATACTTATAAAAACATTGCCAGTTTCTACTGCAGAATGCGAACGGGGATTCAGTTTAATGAACATAATAATATGTTCTGATCTAAGATCTAAATTGACAATAAAAAATAATATAGCAAATCTATGTTCATCGATATAAATGGGCCAACTCTTAGTATATGCCATATGGACCCAACCAAATATGTTGGAATCTGGCTGTTGCAGCACAGATCAGCCCATGATAACCGTTCAAGGAAAGTGGAGCTATTAGAACGAACAGATAAAAAATCACTGAGGAAAATTGTATAAATTATAAATAATAAATAAATAAATTTGTTATAACGGAGTTATTAATTATTATGTATTTAAATAAACTTCTAATAATAGATAAATATAAGTCAATTGGTATACGGGGGTGTGGAAGGCAGACCTCCCCCCGTATTTAATATTTCTCAATTTAGGCGTATACCCAAAACAATATTTATGACGAAATAAATTTTTTGTAATTATAGTTGAAAGAGATTTAATGGACACCGAGCGAAGTAATGACATTTGTTTAGGAGTTTATTACTTTTACAGACATTTCGTTTTATAATGAATACTTACAGTCCGGGCTTGAAAAGTTAAAATCCACCAAAACTTATATGCTATTCGTACCTATATATTATTATGCTATATATACCGTGTCGGAATTCCACGAGCCACCTGCACAGTACACTACTGATTAACAATGTTGGATATATGCGTCTAAATAATTTATTTTCCAATGCCCCTAAAAATGTCTGGCTTACCCCGTGCGCACGTCTATGAACGTACGTATATGCTATATTAAGTGCAGTACAGATAGATAATTGGATTTCACGTTAGTGCGTTTATATTCTTTACCTCGGGTATAAACCCAATTAAAAGCAAAATATTCCAATATACCGACTCGGTAAATATACGAATTGATAAATGATGAATGATAAATACTACACATTTCAACAGATGATTAATTTTGATTACGATTGATTCGGAAACATTGATTTCACGAATTTCGGAAATTTTAGTTTAAAACGATTCGGGAAATACATTTTTGATTTATAGAAAATTCGTACGACTTTAAACGATTTAAACCGCGTTTATTGTTTCGATTATACTTGTACTAATTATAACATTCGTTATGTATAAACCATGGGTCGGCAATAGGCGGCCCGCGGAGAGGAAATATAACTGGACCGCCGAAAATATTTTTCTTAGACGTCGGTTTTCCGCACATTTTAAAATTCCGTACATAATTTAGATATTTGATCTAATTGATGTTTGATCTAATTCGATCTATTTGATCTAATCTAATTGATTACTAATATTTAAGTTTTTTCTGGCCCTCGAAAATTTGTTTTCGAATTATCTGGACCGTCATATAAATCAATTGCCGACCCTTGGTATAAACTGACACGCCGTTATACACGTGTGTCGAACACGATAAAGTCCGTTTTACTTGTAATAAGTAAGTATTCTCCTTCGTTATAATTATTTTCGGCCATCCGTACCTGGTCGTGTATTGTACAGTATAAATCGATCGACGGCATGCGCCGCGTCCGTGTAATTAAGTTCATTTCTAATGTTTGTAAATGATAAATTGATAATAAACCCACTGTGCGCACTGAGCCCCGAAGCCGAGTCCTGTTTTCGAAACGATGTCACCATCAATCGTTTTCAGGGTTTAAAAATTCAAAGCTGCAATACGCCCGTCGGCCAAATACCACAAACGGCTAACCAGATTACGTGCGCAGGCCTTTTCGAAACGTAACTCGGACGGCGAAATCCATTAAAACCCAGCCTCGTGCAGGAATAATTCAATTATTATATAAATGTTACCGGAAATGGTCTTGGATCAAAACCGTTTATGTAGATGTCTTACCACTGTGTAGAGTCTATATAATATATTTAGCAAATACCGGATTCAAACTCGAAACGCACAAACTTTCATATATCCATCATTACACTATTATTATTTTACTCACTGCACACTTCAAAGCTACGAGTAGTTTTTTTTTTACGTACGCGTACGTGTAAATGTTATTATACTCGCATAAAAAACAATCACTCGAGTAACGCGTAGGTGTATGTAGATTGCACAGTTAATCACTGAAAATGACTCGAAACTTTTTGGAATTCCGAGAAAAACGCCATAATAAAAGTTTAAACAATAGCCAAACGATTCAGATTATTGGACATCGTAGTCACGCGTAAAATATATTTAAGCTTATTGATTATAGCTATTATTTTACAGAAATTTACATATTATTATTATTATTATTACATATTATTGTTAACTAATTTATTAAGTAGTCGGATTCGATTTTTAAAATTTATTTAATCTAGAAAAAAAAACTGTTAAAATCCTATAGATATATCTACTGTAACAACACTGAACAATATCATATATTATACAATGACATCATATCACATTGTTAAACTTTAATCATTTAATACGTTATTATAAAGCGTTATAAATACAGTTTTTTTTATAAGTACAGGTTGAAAAACAATAGCTTTTCGTTAAACCGTCAACCGTGTACTGTACTTCAATACTACTACGTACGTATATGAGTGGGTACGACTGTTACAGTGATGTGAGATACGGGAAATTCGAGTGCTGCAGTCGTAAATAATTTTGTCGAAGACCGATAAAAAAAAAATAAAATACGGCACGTCAGACGTATGACGTGGAAGAAAACGTATATATGTTGACGGCGTTGTGAATAATCCGGTATTATGTATAATTCTTACTTCTGAGACATTTAATTAAACGACAAAACCCACTATACCAGACACATCGTGATGTGAAATACAATAATTATTACACTCGGTCACTAAACGGACGTGTAATAATACTCGATATATATATTATATATACAAGTACACGATTAATACTGAACGTAAATCGAGTTATGTGTTGATAACAGATTGATAAATAATTACATAAATGCATTCGTCAATTTTTTTTTTTTTTTTTTGTCGGTGCGATGATGTGATTGGGCTTATCGTCTTCAATTAAGTCATCCGACGCGTCGTGATTGTGTAGAAAATGAATTTGTACAGAGTAAAATATTCGAATTTTACAAATTCAATTTTCTTCTGGTCGCGATTATTCTCTCCTGTCGAGAGCGAATTTACTAAGGTCATTTACTCCGTTAAAATCATTCGTGATGTTTAAAACTAAACTGACCTTCAACAGCGACCAATAGGGATGAAATTGTTGATCGGAAATTTAATTAAAACAAAAACCTAATGATGAGCGGTATAATAGTAATAATGATCTTTTCATAAAATTATAGATTCCATGTTAATATATTATTATATTACACATATTATTATTATTATTATTATTGTTATTATTATGTACTTTGGATATCCCATGGAGATTTAAACAAAGCGATTCAACTCCGCATATTGCATAAATTTGATTTTTTTTTTTTTTTCATATATACAATTTTATATATTTTTTGTATATATACAATTTAAAACACCATAGAAAATTAAATTTGATGGAAAAGATAATTATTTATTATTCTTTAAGTTTTTAATTTTTTTAATGAAAACCACTACATTGCTTATAGTATACATTTAATTAAAGAAAATTAAATTTTTGGAAATCTTGTTTTTTTTAGTTTCATTATAAAACCATTAGTTCGAAAGATTTAATCATTTAAAGTTTAGAGTTGCAGAGTAGAAGCGATACATTTGCATCAGGCGCGTCAACATCCCCCCCCCCAAATTTTAGGAAAAGTATTCAATATTTAACGAAATATAAGAGGTTTCTATCAATGAGGGAGATATTAGATTAAAATATGTTGGTTTGATTACTATTTATTAGTTTATTACTATAGTATTATTATTGACATTTCTAATTTTAAAGTTGATACGGTGCATACGCACAGGCCGCATTGTTATCGTAAAATTGTTTTTAAAAAAAGAATACAATGAAAAATAAATAATTTTTCATTGAAATTATGTAACATTGTTTATATATATATATATAAATATGAAATTATACAACCTTAACCCCCCCCCCAATTTTTTTTGTGTAAGCGCCTGAGTGCAGTACCTTTGGTTTATCCATTACTCACCACTCAATGCTTTAAAGTTTAAATACTTATATCTTGGAAACTGTTGGTCCCATAATACAAATTTAAATATTTCCATTTCCAAAAAAATAACCATGGGTTCTAAAATGTCATGAAATTTATTTTCTTGAAATATTTCATGAAAGTTTCATGAAATATTTCATTAACACGAAAAATAAAGAGATTTAATATTTATAGAATTACCTATATAAGGTACTTAATTCTCAGTACTAAAGTGATGTTTATAGAAACATGTAAAAAAAAATGGAAATATTAACAAAATATGTATATATGTTTATTATGGATGTTTTAACTTTAATAAAAATTTAGATAATGCAATTTATATAACTGTATTAAATTTACTTACTTATTATAGAAGACTTGCCAACATATTTTCCACTGTGTTTTAAATTTTTTTTCACATCAGAGGGACAGCTATTGCAATTTAAAATATTTTTTTTTTTGTCTAGTAGCGTTCGGAAATGTTGATCAAGAACAAAAATTACATATTTTTTATATAATTAATAAAATAATAATTAATAACTAATATATTAAAATAAATTGGGCTGTTTTCACTTTTTGAACTTTTAAATTTAGTTTCTAATAAGAAATAATACGCTAATTGTTCCAAGAATTTACTCTTTACTACTTAACAAATGTCATGTCAATAAGACAATAAGTAATCATTACGAAATAACGAACTATTATCAAGTAAATATAATTCTTCTAGCTCCAAAAATCATTAATAGTTACAACCACGGTCTTAGAAGATATCTTGTAAGACCGTGGTTACAACCTAAAATTTATAAAACTCAATATGTTTTATTCGAGGTGGATTGATATATATATATACAGTGCCGGCGCTAGGGGAGGACAAATGGGACATTTGTCCAGGGCCCCGCTCTTGTTAAAGGGCCCCGTGATTTTTAATTATCATCTTAATACGAATACCGTGAGACACATTGACATTTTATATCAACCAACTATAAATCTATATTATGCCTATCACCAGTTATTTGGAAAACAATATCTAAATTCAGCCATAGTACAAACTACAGAGTAAATCGTTATCGATACAACGAAAGCGTAATATTTTGACGATACCCGTCAAGTAGGTCAATGCCTTTGCTGAGAGTAAATCGAGAAAAAAATATTTTAATATAAAATTAATATGTTCTTACTTCAATTAAAAATTTATATATTGTTGTTGTATGTACCTAATTAGTTATTATTTTATTATTTGTAAATAATTTTGTGTTAAAAAAAAGAATAATTATAACCTAATATTATTAAAGTGTTTAAAATCGACGAAAAACAGTATTTTTTTTTAAAATCCTGATTTAAAAAAAAGCTAAAATTTCAACCCTCTCTGAGAACCTAAAGGCTATTATCTATGTCCAGGGCCCCGCAATACCTAGAGCCGGCACTGTATATATATATATCCACCTTGGTTTTATTATTTGGTATCTGGTATAAAACATGGAGCCTTCACAATACGCCGTGTCGCATAGATTTTTATAAATTCATTGCGTAGGTAACAAAATAATTATTAGTTTATATTATGGTCAAACTGTAAGTCTATAATCAAGGAATGATAGAATCTGATTGATAACATTTCACTAATACATATTATATTATTATTTACCAACATCATGTCATGTATTTAAAAAAAAATTTATATTTCATAATTTCATTGAGAACCCTAATAATATGTTATGAAGACTGACTTTAGATAAAACTAATATATTAATATATTAACTAATATGTTATAGACTGACTTTAGATAAAACTTAAAACACATACAAATATATTTCTTTATTTCTATATCTAATATTATTTTAGATTGTACGAACATGACAAAAATTGTGTCGAATCTTCGAGAGACATTTTTATATTTGACGCAATCAAGTCTTATTTTTGTCCTTCGACATACTCCGTCTACTTCATTTAAGCTCAATCTATACGTTTTCTTTCAATTATCACTTTCGAGTTTCCCTCTACACCTATTTTTTATTCGCCAATTTTCTCGACTGCCCGTACATATATAATATGTGTCTTAGTCAATTCTTTATTGTTTTAACGCATTTAGTGTTTGAAAATTAAACGGGATTGTATAAAACGTTTGGTGCCTACATAACTGTGTACTGTGTAAAAATGAGTTTTAATCGAACCGCAGGTAATACAATAAATCAAAGGCGGTTTGAGTATACTGTTTTTGGTGCACTGCACCACCAATATTAGGGTGGTGGGTGGGTGGGTGGTCTAATCAGCACTTTTATTTTCTTAAGTTTAATTTGTATTTAATAATTAATAAATATATTATATATCACATAAAAATATATTATAGTGTATATTTGAATATTTAAAATTTAAGTAACTACCAATTCATCAAACTTGAAAATAAAAGTCTGCAATAATTATAAATATTTTTAAAAAAAAGTAATCAAATCTTCAATATGAATAAAACTATAAAAGAGTAAGTACTTACTTTTTATTTTTATTTAACACAATGTATATATTTTATTGTTTTATTAAGTAGTAGAAAATCATTGCACAATCATTGTTATTATAAAAAGTGTAAACAACTTAACTGAAGAAAATTAGGTAGGTATATGAAAAAACTTATAAGAATTATTTATTTATAATTTCTAGGATGAAGGGGGTGGGTGGGTGTCTTTATATTGTCTTGCACCACTGAGTATAATACATTCAAACCGCCTCTGCAATAAATACATCAGTGTGCGAGTCAACACTACTCTACCCAAGTTTGAACATCATCGAACAGTACCTATTCGTTACTCGAAAGCTGCGAGTGTACACGTGGCGAATTTTCGTCATATTTTATACCACCATGCCCAGGGACGCCCACAGATATGTCACTCAGGGCGGAATTTGTGACTTAATGTAAAAAAAACCTCCAGTTGTGTAACTCACATGAAAAACCTCAGGGAGGGGCAATGGCTTTTTTCACTCTTATTTAAGACGAAAATAGTCATCGTCTCGTTAGATACCTTTGTCCGTTTTGTGAACACTGTGCGATCATGTGAACATTGTGAACATACATTTTGTAATCGAAATTTACAATTTATCAGTAACTACCCATACAGTATACGAGTATATAGATTGCATCGTATTATATCCCGTGTATATTATATTATATCGTTGTGGGATATTTTTCCACTGAATACCTACGGATTTTCTATTCACTATGGCAAGATTATGAAATTTCTTTGACTTTGTAGCTCGCACATAATATACTACAAATAATATACCTAATGAGTGATTGTATTCGCGTAACTTTAATTAGACATTATTTGTTTATGTAAAAATATTATTTTGTAATTACATTAGTGAGTTTAAACATTTTTAATTTTTAATTTTTTTACCGAGCAACCTATTCATTTTTATAATGTAGATATTTTATAACGAATTCCTTGATTTTGTAAATACTAAGTATACGATCAAGAAATCTACGTAAAACATGACAAATGCTTTAAACGTGTTACTCATAAGTCATAATATATGTTTTGAATGTGTACTCACGGGATTAATTATTATATATTATATGTTTAAAAAAGAGAAAAGCATCGATCATCACAATGTTATGCGTCGTGTATTTTTGATTTTCTACCATAACGCAGTATATTTTATTCAAACAAATAAGAATTATTTTAAGTAAGAAAAATATAACAATTAATACCACTTAATTTACAATACGTTAAGGAGGTATTCAAAAATGCTCTCGAAATACAAATTTATAAATACAAACTTTATATAAGTATGATAACAATACACACGATTAACAGCAATTAACTTAAAATTAAAAACTAGCATGTTTACAATGTAAATAATATAAAAATGTTTTCTTATGTTGATGCTGACGTAAGCCATTCATATAATTATATTCCAAAGAAATAAGTTAGTGTATTGCTGTATTGTTCGTAATACAATGTATTTGGAAAAAAAATAATATTATTATTTTATTTTTAATACATTTTCTGAAAATTATAAAAAGTTTAAAATATTTTTTCAGACCACTTATATTATTATGAAACAAAATACAAAACGCAATTTTATATTTTTTCTTCCGGTGTTGTATTTTTATTTATTGCTTGATTCATGTCTGCAGTGTGGAACTTTTTATTCGGATTATAATATACAGGCGCACTACGATTAAAAGTAAATACTGTATTTAGTACGAAATAATTCGGCCGTTATTTTTATGTTGTATGAAATTATTATTTTTTGTATAGAGCGTAGGTAATTTTATATATAACAAAAAAAAAACTGTTTTAACGATCCATTGTTGCTCAATAGCCAAACCAAGTTACAGTCACACAGGCTATAAGAAATCTCCAGGCCGGCCCCTTAATTTGAATGTTTTTTGCACGTGTAATTGTAATTTAAACGCAAGTGTATTGTCATTGGTTAGTTTTTTCCCAATATAAAAATGTTGTCATAATAGCAGTAGGTATAATAACTGCTGTAGTGATGGGAAAACTTAGTCTTCATTAAGACGATTGCATATTTGAATAAATGTATGATTTCAAGAACGAATGAATGAGTTAAATAAACACAAATAAATCCTTGTCGGTACAGACAAAATACTAAATAATAGGCATGCTTTTCAAATGAAAAGCACACTTTCGGTTGTTTTTTTGAAAATTGGTCGTCTAATTGGATTAGTATTTAATAATTAAACAATGCGCCGAGTAGAATTATACGATCATATTTAAAAAAAATTGTTTTAATTAATTAAAATAATTATTTGAAATTCTCTTAAACTATAAAACATTCAACATTTAATTATGAACAGTAAACAACATATACGCAAGGGATCAACAAATGTTTTCTTTATTCGACTTGAAAATGTATAACGATTAATTACGACAAACAAATCAATAGTTCTTGGATAAATTATTTAAAAAACATCATTTTGGCGATTGGACGGTGGACTTTTGCTGTACAGCTCTACCATTTACGAACGCGAATGTTTCAACGCATTTGTGTTATTATTGTTGATTGCGTGAAAGATGAACACACTATTACGTCGTTTCGTTATTCGCTAGGAATGCGGCAATAAAATAATTATTTACCGACTCACTTTGTTCAGAATCTGAAAAAATTATTCAGATAAATCGATAGTAAAAATACCAATTACATAATAACACAACACATCGATACAATTATTTACACATGTATGATATAATAACTAATAAGCATCTTATCAGTTATACCGCGTGAGTAAAATAATTAAGCAACTCCGTAGTCGAATGCGTGGTTAACGTCGTGACTATGAATTTCCGACTATATAATTATTCTACAAGCCACGCTGCAGCTCTATTCGCGTACCTACCGATTTCTCTCACAAAATCCGTAGGCGCAAATAGAGAGGAGGCTCGGTGGAAAAATGATCCTTAGTTCCAGATCCTCCCCCCCCCCCAAAAAAAAAATATCAAACACTATTCGGGCTTATGACAATATCGTTATAGTGCCCAATTGGTACCATTGAGATCGAAAATAGTTATGATTCACATCCAATGAATAATATACAGAAACACCGGTATTATACAAACAATGATTCGTATCTCGGTCGCGACGGTCCGGCGTCGACTCGATTTTTCTATAGAGTTTCTCGTGGCAGTACCACAATCTAATAACAACTTAAACTTTGATAAAAATTTTCCATCGACGACAATAAACATGATGAAAAATTAACACGGATACTAAAATATTCTAAAATGTAAAATCAACTACAAAGATTGGATACTGTTATAATGTATCGTGCTTTCGCATCAATCAACCCGTCGGTTACTGACGTTGTAGTCTGTAGAGTCCTAAGGATGAAAAACCGACCATTTTCTTAACATATTTATGTCCATGCCAAAAAAAATTACAAAGTTCAAATAGCAAAATGTGTTCTAATTTTCATTCGTTTTACTCCACACCTACACGCGTCAATCATCATCATAAAAAACTATTGAATTATATATCTGCGTGTAAACTGTATTTTATTAAATTTAAATTAAACGAATTAAACTGTATAATGTACATATTCACAGATTAAAATTTTACGTAATATAATTAAATTTACTTGCCGACTGCGTTTTCAGGTTTTTTTTTACATATATTTATAAATAGAAAGGTAAAAAACAATAAAATCGAGTTTGAGTTTTCTTCATGAGTTTAGAAACACTGATGCGTATCGCGTTGATAAAAGGCCCCCCTCCCACGCATACTTCCCACGGGTATTTTTCGTCCCTCGAACAAGATACTTGCAAAGAGTGTATTGTATTTTGAAGAAAGGATAAATTATTTCTTATGAAATTATTCCGATCAAAGTGTATTATCTAATTTAACCGTTAACACGTTTTACCGGTTTTAGAATTATCGGTTCGTAGTTTTCTATAACCAAGGCATTGACAATTTTGAATTTTAAATTTTCGTCAACGTGTTCTTTATTCAAAAATTCAAAACATATTCTTCTATTTATATTCTAAGTTCAATAAAAGTTGAGCTAGCCAATAATTTTTCATACTCGTCAGAATAATCATTATATCTCTAATAATAATCGAACGTTTCACGTTATTGACTGAAAAATGTACAACATGACAACTGCTAAATGTAGGTATTTACGCAGTTGAGAATGGCAATCCTCGTATTCACTTATAATTATCTTTGTTAACACCACTTATGACGAATCACTTTTTTGAAATCATTTTCGTCCCGATTCACTTACCTAATCGAATTTAATCATTTCATTACTATTTCATTCATACCGCATGAATATTAATAATTAATGGAAAAAGCTAGCAGCGCTACAGTTAATAATTTCCGAAAAATCTATAGGAAATGAATGTAATTCTACTCATCACTCTGCAGTCGAAAATACGAAGGAATAACTACACGCAAAAGTGACAATTCTTCTTTCGAACGGTTCCTTTCGAACCTAATCTCGTTTCATTTCTCGTCGTAATCGCTGCTAATCAACGCGTTATCGAGTCAAGACTGTTATGTGACAGCACGCTCAGCTGTGACAACTGACGTTTCGGTTCGGTGAATTAGCTTTCGTGAATATTATGTATTTTCGTCCCGACAAAATGACACTTATAATTTTTGGTATGAAACGTTCACAGACCTAAATGTTCCGGATTCGATCGATCGTGATACGTTTGTAATCGGACCGAAGTCGGGTATGAAACCGTACGAGTTTAACTAAAAAATGTCAGTTAACAATGTTTGTTTTGGATTATTATGTGTGTTTACTGTATAAATAGAGAAAATTAATCGTCTACTCGTGATTCGTGAACTACGATAAAACTATAGTGACAACGCACATTTTGCACGGTGAATTGATAAAAACTAATCGAGTACTGATGAGAGTAAAAAAAAAAAAAAAAAAAAAAGAGATTTTCTTTAGACTCAAATATCGTGGCTTCCATACCGTTAGCGACATCTAGTTATTAAACGTACGCGTGTCGACGTCACGTTACTAGAGGTCCTATAATATAAATTATTCCTAACGTTTTCTTTTTTTTTTTCTTTTCTTCTTTTTTTTATGCGATCGAATTCGTCGTGTTCGCATATGATCGTGATTGCAATTAACGGATTACATATTTACATTTAATTTATTGAAATTGACGGCTGTAATAATTTCACACGTTTGAGCCGACTCTAAAACGCGACTCGTTTCTAAGTCTCACGTCGTTCGTTTTCAGGCGGCGATTACTGCATTTGCCCGACATAATATATTATATATTTATATACTGTCACTACTCTCGAAAAATAAGTTCTCACATTTAAAAACTAAATTACAAGTATACAAATCTCTTCTGAAACCCATATGGACGTATGGAACACAACTATGGGGATCAGCTAAAAATTCAAATTTAAACAAAATCCAAGCTTTCCAAAATATCACACTTCGAAAAATTACTAATGCCCCACCCTATGTTTCTAATTTGACCCTCCGCAAAGATCTAGGTATAAAAACAGTAGTTGAAGAAGCTGCTGTTTTCTGTAAACGTTTTTATAACAGATTAGCAAACCTGCACGAAAATCCTCTTATAAAAGGTTTACATATTATCCAGTCTCTTCCGGGAGATCCCCGTCGAAGACTCACAAAGAAAATGGAGTAGAGACATTTTAATCCAATTTTAAAATGCAACGTCCAAGCAAAGTGCTACTGTTGGGTGGCTCCTTATTCACGCAACCCCTAATGTTTCGTTACTCCAATCTCACATATACTTATAACGCTAACTGTATAATATAGATTCAGCGCCGGATTGATAGATTTAGCGGAGCCCGGTGAAGATATTTTCACTGGGCCCTCCTAGAAATTAAATATTTACTTAAATATTTTTTTTTTACATTTTTTACGTAAAGTTGTTTACTGTTGGGGCGAAGAAGGGAATAATATCGACGATTTCACTATAAGTATACCTGCACATGAAACACAATATTAAAGTTGAATATTGAAATGCCATTCAAATTTTCACAAAATAGACTTAACTTGTTAATTGGTTTGAAAAACAAAATGTTAGGCTGACAAATGATTAAATTCCACGAAAGGCGCGGGCCCCTAAAATGTCGGGACCCGTGGCAGCTGCCCCGTCTGCCCTGCCTTTCTCCCGGCGCTGTATAGATTGTATATTATTTCTTGTAACAATAAAAAAATAAATAAATAAAAAATATTATCGCAATAATATAACGTCGCAAGCGTTACGTATATTACCTGACCGTACGATCGAACAACTTGGCAAACAGCCGTTATGACGACGGCTTGGGGGACGTTTGAAACGAAATGGGGTGACGGGAAAAAAAACACACACCCCGAGATAGGGTAACACACGCGGTTCGTTGTGTTTCCAGGTCTGTGCACTTGATAATTAAAAGACGTGCGTGACGAACCCTCGGTAAGTCCGGGACTCTTGTTGAATTTTGATACAATAATAACTGCAGGAGATCGTGAATATGAAATGATTTGTAAAAAGATATATTTTTTGTTTGTTTTTTGGTAAGACAACAACTGAATATTCTCCAAAAACCATACAATCGCCCAGTGCGTAAACGATCGATTGTTTCAATTTGAGAACTTATTGAACTACTTACAGGGTGACGACGTGACGTTGTGAAGATTCGTAATATTACATGTGACTTATAGAATTTATTACGAACATTTTTTAACATATTATTTATTTATTTATTTATTTATTTATTTAGCATACAATACGGGCGTGAGCCCAATTTCATATAATATAATATTATAACAAATTACAATAATGTGATAACACTGAAAATAGAAAGATACATAAATACTTGGTTACAGGTTATGAAATAGAAAAGAAAGGGTCTGAATTGGCCTGAATATTATAATTTAACGACAAATTTTACCGTTTTTACTCGCGGTTTTTCGGTGGTTTTTCCTGACTCCTGGAAAAACTATGGAGGGAGAAAAAAAAGACCTCGTTGAAGTAAAATCTACATATTTTGATTTCCTACATAAGGTCTTGCCGAATGAATCTTTTGGAGCATAATTACTACAGGAGAAAATTGTAAATAAATAAATAAACATGATTGCAAAACCATAAAATCATCATATTTCGCTACACTCAGAATCCAAAATATGTAATTTATACGATGTAGCTATACGTTAAGTAAAATGTTGTTGTGACTAATATTTTTACCAAATGAACTCAGTGAAATGAGAGCTGACTTAATAGATAGGTATGTACCTATTGCGTAGATAATAAATATTGATTACTTAACTATAGTTTTTATTTATTTATTACTGTACAAAGATTTCTCGAGTAGGTACTTGATATAGGTCGAGTTTAAAGTATTTCATTTCAATTGTAATTTTAAATTTAAATTGCGACTACTTAATGTGAGTATGTGTAAACCCTGCATAGTTTGATGAGGAAACACGGTAAACATTTTTATTTTGTTATCAGGTATATCCGTATACATTTTCAATAAAAAAAATCGCTGATACCTAGTGGGTTATTTTCGTGTAAATTTGTTGTTTATTATTTCTTGCCCAGTTCACAATTTTCGCTACCAACTCATAATTTGTAGGTCATTCGTTGGTCATTAGTCGTTACTTGTATAGGTATGTGATATTCTGTAAATAAAATAATAAATATTTATTATTTACCCTAAATAATGATAATACAATTCAATTACAATCATAATTTTACTCAAGCACACGTGATCTAAATATTATATAAGTGCACGTATAGGTATTATCTAGACCTGTAAAGTTATATAGGTTATAATTAGTTCGAATTGGTACCATTGATTATTCATGAATCATGAGTAATCATAACATAATACTGTATAATATGGTATTTCTTGGTAAAAAAAAAATAAATATAATCAAGTGTTAAAATAACAAACAGTATAATTTTCATTGTTCTGTTCAACCGAGATTTCATTTAAAACACGGTTTCATTACTTTGAAACATTAGAACCTAACCATTTTTTTCCCCATTTTGACTTTATACATTTTTAATGGAAACCACTTTTCTTCAAAGCTTACCATATTATCAGGTACGTATTTAGATTTTAAAATGTGTAAAAGTTTACTGTTGAACGGTAACAATATTCTAATATTAAACTTTGACTTTTCATATTTTTAATTTTACATCATTTATTATTAGAACTGCTCAAAGTTTAGATAGGATAGGTATATATTTTTATCGCATTTTTACCATTCCTTCTGCATCTCATAAAGCGAATTCAATTAATTGATGATAAAATTGGTATTCTCGTGTTTTCAAATACTTAAATGTATAGTTTGCTTACAGCATTTAGTTGAATCATGCTTCGTGGTAATGAAATTAGGCGATGAAACTGATTGCGCTGTATAAGGTACAAAGGGAAAAATGTGTAAAAAAAATAAGCAAGGATAAGATTTAGAAACTGGGTTGATGAAAACGTATTTTGTTCTCAGGTTATTCCCTCACCTCGGCCTGGTTTGGCCTGGCCTAACCTAATCAATTTTATTATTAATATTATTATTAATCGTGTATTTTATTTTATGTTTAAAAGTAATAACAGATAAACCATCAAATTGAAACACATCAGTTATGCAGTATGGACGAAGTTAGAATATTTACCTAATTAGTGTTGGGGTTCTGTGCAATTTGTTAGATTTTTCTGAAGTGTTAATAAGAATAATTAATGAGCTCAGATTTTCGAGATGTATTATGAATGTAGCATACGATAATTATGACTTACAAGAGTAATATTAGTAACGTAGAGTGTAATATTAAACATGTAATCAATAATACGTATTGAATCTTGTATCTGAAATCGCAAACAGAAAACTAAAAACGGTGTAATTAAAATGCCTTATTTATTGAGTTAAATCTAAAAATGAGATTAAAATTTAATTTTATATTTCAAATTCGTTTAAAATCCACATTTTTGCTTTTAATTTTAAGATGTTTTAGTTTCAATTTGAACATTTAACTTCGATTAATAGTTAACTAAAAATTAAACTTAATGATTCAGTAATTATTCCTGAAATATTAGTAAAATGTAGATACTTGAAATTTTCACCAATTGTTTATATTAGAATCATCATTACGTGGTACAATTTTTGAAAAGTTTTGACATTTTTTGAGCTATTTATAGACAATTGAAATTTTCAACTTTTCTTAGTTTTTTTTTCTGAAATGTCGATAAAAAAAAATTGGCTGGCCAAAAAATCTTGAAAATTTAATAGAAGGTTCCTTATTAGTTAAACATATTGATATATTCATGAGCGTAATTTTCTATTTCTTTTTTATAAGCGTCTAAAATTCAAAATCTATAAAAATCGTGAAAATTTGAGTTATTTTATAGTTGAAAATTCATAAAATTTTAAGTATTCAAAGCTAAGAATTAAAAATTTGACACACGATTCTCCATAAGTTTACCTTTTATTATATGTAATAAAATTTCTACCGGGTTAATAACAAAAAGTTTTGTGAGTGTTTTAAATTTAAATTTTTACGCAAGTGCGTAAAAAAACAATTTAGCCTTCAACGATTTTTGATATTCGTTCTTATTCAAAAAATATAAGTCATAGAAACTTGAAACTTTCACCACATGTTTAAATTGGCATTTTATTTTTATTTATGTATATTTTATTCGTTTATGAATAATATTTATAATGTATAATCATTTTACCTTTTTCCAATCCTTTACATCTCGATTTGATGGACCTGTCCCAGAAGAATTTAACAACATTTGTAACTCATGCCACTTCTTGTTACTCTCTGCTGCCGTAAAGGTCGGGGTAAACTTGGCGTAAACAAGCATACGATTATTTTCCATAAAAGAAACTAACAAATGCTTTTGTTCTTCCGACACTCTTTTTTTGGAAACTTTGCATTTCTGTGAATCATTAAGTACAATAATGTTTGTTATCCTAATTTGCAAATAAATTTTGATACATCGATGTTACTTACCTCTGGAGTTTTAATAATGTTAGTCTGCATTATTTTGTAGTGTTCTACTTATTATTATGTAGTAAAATAATGAATAATAAAAGTAAAATAAAGATTCAACTCAAAGAAGAAATTGTATAATTATCAAAAATCAATTTTAAAATAATGACAATTTATTATTCTATAATACATAGACATCACAGAAAATATTTAATCACCACATAGAGTACATTCTATTATTAACATGGCATTAACAATTTTTCGTGTTTCTTCCATGATATTCTTGAAGTTCACTCGGTAAAAGAAGTGCATTCGGGAGAATAACCGAATGTATCCTAAGAGATTGTAAAATAATTTCGGTAATAGCAAATTTCGGTAACAATCCGAATTCGGTAAAACGCTTTTCGGCAATAATAATGTTCAGTATTTAACCGAATCGTCAGTACTAGACCCCCATATTACAATTGTTTAAAAATCAATCACATTATAGTCCATATTAATTAATATCAATTTTAAGCTAACGCCGTATACCCAAGGTGACCATACGTCCCGTTTTGATCGGGACAGTCCCGTTTTTTTAATCTCTGTCCCGTTGTCCCCTGGGAAATCTTCGGGACGCTAAAATATCCCGTTTTCAAAAAGTAGACAAAAAAAAATAATGAAAATAAATGTTCTTTGACGAAATATCGTTTTTAGAAAAATGTACAAGTATTTAATTTTGTAATTATTACACGAAAACATTTTGTTTATAATAAGTTAATTACCTAGTAAGCGTAATAAGTTAATTTAATTTTTTTGTCCTTTAAGAACATTATAAGTACCACAGAAATTTGCTAGTAATATTATTAAATTAAAAATATTTGTTTGTAACAAATAATTATGATTTTTTTTCTTGTCCCGATTTGATTAAAAAAATAATATATGGTCACTTTACGTATACCTTCTGATCAAGGTCGTATACTCTCTGTTGTAGTGAAATCACCAAATGATTTAAGATTAAATTCATGAATATATAAGTGTCAATATTTTTTATAGAAAATCTAAAAATAATCGGGGAAATACGTATGTTGTTAAAATAGAGGATTAGCATAAAAAATAATTTTTATAAATATATGTATAATTGTGTCCAATGGGTGATGGACGGCAATGTTCTGTAGATAAGATAATGAACGGTCGACAATCAAATAACACAAGTTTAAAAATAAAATTTCCTACCCAATGGTGGCATAAATGCATAATATTATTACTCATAGTATACCATCTGCTATTTTTAGGACTACAGCATAGAATTTAAAACGAGGTAGGTGAGGTGTTGCCGGTACGGTACTGTCACAACCCGGGTTTGTGGCTGGGTAGAAATCTAACGCGGTCCGCGGTGTCGGTGTATGTAAATATTGAAATATACCTACGACGCCGTGATGCCGTGTCATACGACATTATTAACAAGAACCATTACTATTTACTAACATCTCCGGGGCCGGCGCGATGGGGGGGGGGCAATCAGGACCCTTGCCCGGGGTCTCGCGCTTTTTTGGGGGCCTCGCGGCTCGAAAATTATAGTTTTGTAGTTTTTGGGCCATTAATTTATTTTTTTTTAAAGGCAATAGCCTTTTATTATTATATTCAAATAATACTTATAGTCCTGTTCACAAACGGATGACCAGAAAAAAGTTTTAATAACGTAACTATAAGTCGACTAAGGTATGATAAAATTCATTATTTTTTAAATTTTTCATGTAATGAATTCCAATTTAAAATATTGCCTTATGTTAATAGCTCAGGTGTGGTTTTTAAAATTACAGGGGAGGGGGAAATGCCCCATCTCTTCGGGCGCCTATGGTTGGTAGGCCATTCTTATAAAAGGGCCTCGTGGTATACTTCGCCCAGGGCCTAGCAAAAGCTAGCGCTGGCTCTGAACATCTCACACAGTCACACATACTTACAACCATGATGCGTAATCGAAAATAACATGGGTTCCAATTTAGTGCAACAACACGAAAATGTACATAGCTGTAAATAAATTATTTATTCCACGGGTTGGTAAATATTGAATTAAATTCGTTCACAAATACAAGATTGAAAATAGCTATTACGATTTTATCATAACCGATACCGCGCAATTGGTAATTAAATGTATGATTTTATTTCTACATCAAAGTAATTATCGACCAGCTGCAAAAACACGTGTATATACATTTGTTTTGTGATAGGTAAGCAATATTATCAGCGCTCCCATTGATCGACGACTGCGTTGGTTTTATAAATGAAATTCCAAAGAAATAATTCTAAATATTTGTTTTTCCGTACCGTATAAAAAAATCGTTGCATTATTCATATTCCATATTGAAATAGCTGCAGTACATGAATTAAAAAATTCTCGTAGCAATTTGAAATAATCAGTACAAAGCATACGTTTATTTTCTTTGAAATATTTGACGAGTCACAAAAACTGTGAAGTACCCATAATACAGAAATTTTAGAATTGAAATTTGTCAGCTTTTTAGCATGGCGATTTTATTTATTGTCCTGTACATTTTTAAAACTAAACAAGCGAAAATGTGACGTATACCGAAATAGTATTCGCCAGTGGCGGATGCAAATGGGGTAAACGTAAACCCCTCAACGAAAATTATCGGATCAGTCATTTCAAACGTAGCCCATAGGTACCAGTCTTAATAACTACTGTGCACTTTTAACATTATCAAAGTTCTATATTTGGTTTTCTAAAAGCCGTCGAATAATTAAAAAATTAAATCGTATATCTGTAAACTGTTATATGCTACAGACTTCCCCCGAGGTCTTGCACTTGCCAAAACGCGGTAAAATTATCTGTTAGGTTTCCATGAATCATATTTGTAGATTAAATAACCCGCGTCCTACTCAACATAACGAAATTAAGCTGTCAACTGTTGACGGTATAATTCCAGACCGCGAGGTCCTTACGACGTGCAGTGTATTATTTCTGTCGTACACACGTGCGACGTAATTGCTAAAACATGTTTCGGCATCACGAATCACGATTGACGATCATAACTTAAAAACCGTAACAACCAACTGGAATACGAATGACTCCAAAGCCGCTTAAGTTTCACAAGACAATTATAAAAAATAACGTTTTGAGTAACTTGATTCAATTATAAATCACTGGTCAGTGGTCGGTAATTGAACGGAATTTTCGTTTGGGTTCGATTCGAGAATCTCCCTATGTGTGACTGCCTTCTTAATTTCAAGTTTGCAAACGTAATCCACTAGTTTTGGAAAGGTTTTCGACCACCTTTTTGCGCGTCAAAAACCGGGTTTGGTAAATTGAGTCCCATTTTAATAATTTTTGGTCCATTGAGTCCTTGCATCCGAAAATTCGAATGCGGTATACCGAGTCCTAGATTCAATTTAGGTGTTCCGACCTACTATATAGTTCCGTTTCCTGGTTTTTTAAAAAAAATTTATATTAGGCGTTAAATATTTTTTCAACATTTTTTAATCGATTGCATTGGTAATAAAATAAATAAAATAATTTATTTTAGTCAAGTTCTAGCGATAAAAATCAAAAAAATAACTATTGTGAGTAGTTTAAAATATAAGTACTGATTAAGCATACATGTATGTTTAATCAACGATATAAGTAATAAAATACTAGAAATAAATAAAAACTTATTTTAACAGTTATAAAACGAGTTATTGGAAATCACTCTTCATATTTTCGCTGTACGAAAATGTAGAAGATGTTTGATATTACCATCAGCCCCAGTCATTTTTTAAATGTCCGTGTAAACTTATATACCTACGCAAAAATGAAAAACGTATCGAACTATTTATGAACCAAACACAGTATATTGGTTGAAAATGATAGTAGTCAATACGGCGCACGAGTGCCCCCAACTACTAGAGAGGTATTCGTATTATCGAAATCGAATATCACGAAAGACGTTAAAAATAAAAATAGCGGCTTTGCGTTGCTATGATTATGACGAGTCGTAAACACATGTTGTAAACCCATAATACACCCGTTTCGGGCGACATGTAATTCTTATCGAAATGTCATCCAATTTTACACCATTGAAAAATACTTTAAGGTACGTTTTCCTTGCAGCGTCTGGACGCAGCGTCTGGTCGCGGCGTCCGGACGCCGCGTCTCTGGTCTAATGTGTTTCTATGTGTCCGTTTTCCTATGTGCGTTTGACGCGGCGTATGGGCGCGTTTGACGCGGCGTATGGGCGCGTTTGACGCGGCGGTTGGCGTCAACACCGGTCGAGACCAGTGCATCGCGTCAACCGCCAGCGTCAAGATGTCAAAAAAGTTTATATTTTCCTCTGAGGAGGACGAAATTTTGATAGATTTTGTTCAAAAAAACAAAGTTTTATACGATTGTTCTCATCCCAAGAATAAGGATATATTTTTCAAAGATACACTATTATATCATCAGGAATTTCATTTTAAATATATATATAATATATAAAACTCACGTTAGAGTGTAAAATCCTCAAATAAAATTTCAAGTTTAAAATATTTCTTTATCATATAAAAATATTTTTTCGTAAACCTTTGCAAGTATAAAAATGTTGCGTTTTTTGAAAATTTGTTAAGCCTAAGGTATAAAATATCTGTATATAAAATATTTTTTTATTCAAAACTCTGATGTAGGTAATATGATTTTAAACGATTGACAGGAAAACCTAAATCCTTCAATATTGGTTCTATCTTAGTGAATCCTTCAAGGATCGATGCATATTATGTGGCTTTAGATTAAGGGTTGCCAATCTTTTCTAATAAGTGAGCTATATTCTTAATTTTAAAACTGATGATCGACATATATTTATTAATTTGCATTTTTTTATACTATACAACATGAAGTTTATACAAGATAATGTATCGTGCATCTAAACTACATTTTTATTGCGATCAATCTATATTCCTATAAAGGTCGACTGATTGGTGACGCTTTCTTAATTCCTGATTTCGATTTGAAATTTAGAAAAAAATTGACGAGAAATTTGGTTTTGGTCATTTTTTGATTGAGTATTTGTAAAAAAAATGAAGTGGTCGCGGCGTTTAGACGCTGTTTGGAAAACAGTCTTGACGCAGCGTCCAAACGCGGCGTCTAGCGTCGACTAGCCGCCGCGACTAGACGCCGCGTCCAGACGCTGCAAGGAAAACGTACCTTTAACGACTCGAAATTTCTATTAATATATTATGTAATATTAAACGAAAAGTAACGAGATGTTATATTAATACGTATTTTTTTTTTACAATAGTTATCATTTTATTTTTGTAATAATGAGAATGTCTGTATATTTTATTTATGTTCAGACGTTAATGGCTTGATGCACAACTTACACGCCATGAATAAACGTCACATGTGATGAACTATATTTAATTTTACATATTTTTACATAATTCTCAATAATTCCATTTTTCCTACATATTTCGACGATTTGTTCATTTACGGTTTATTAATAATTATATACGATTGTATTTTTCAATACAGATAATTTCCCATGTTTGCAAAAGTATGTAAACAAAATAATACCAATTATTGAACTAATCGACCGTAATCTACGGTCGATATCGTGTTGTGTTCGATAAATAAAGGTGATATTAAAAATAATTTAATGTATATTATTATATCTGTTAATTTTGAACTTTTAGAGAATACAATAAAACAACTAGAAACAAGTAAAATGACTTCGAATCAAAGTTTAGGACTTATAGAAGAAGTTGAAAAATGCATAGAACAATTTACAAGGACCCTAGGGAGTTGCAGTAAAAGAAAAAATTCACAGTTTATCACGTCATATAAATCCTGATTTAAGCTTCATAAAATTAATTAGAGATATACATTGCGAAATGAATGTGGTAATATTGCTGGCTGAACACACTCCTTTGGACATTACTAATATGACATTTGCACGTATTACCTCGGTGGAAGTCGAGCACTCCTTTAGTCGGTACAAATCTGTGTTACGATCAAACCGCAGATCATTTAACTTTGAAAATTTGAGCGTATAATAATATAATATGATATTTCATTGATTTCAAAATCAAGATCAATATGAATAATGTCGAAGTAAAACAAGTAAATTAGACAATGCCATTTATCATACGTTCGTAATTTTTAATGTTTTTTTTTGTTCTGTAATTTTTTTATATTCCATATTTTAATTTTTTTATCACATATAATATTTCGGTTTTTTTAATACATATAAATCCGAGCCCTACTGATAACTGATACTGTAATAACTAAATACATAGCGACGACACACGTGTACGGTTTTACCGTCATCGCGCGCCGTGGCAGAATTAGCGCGGACCAAGCGAAAACGTATTCCAAAATAATTTCACCGTCGGCTAATTTGTAGGTAGTTGGCGGACTGCAGTTCAACGGTCGGTATAACTAGATAGAAATCGAAATAAAAAAAAATAAATAAATCAGCGTCCCACTCGGACGACCGATTAAAAACATGAAATTCACCTAACCGTCGCGCAACAACAGGTCTAAGAAAAGTGACGATTCTGCCCCATCCCGAACACGCCGTCGTCTTTGGTTGAACCGAGACGCAAAATCTATAATAGTATCGAAATCGGGTCGTGCATTCAAATTTTTGTTTTTCCCGTGACCGTGTCGTTGTAGGAGCCAACACTCCTGGCGGCGGCGGCGGCGGCGGTCGTTTTTTATTTTATTTTACTTTATTATTTTTTTTTTTTTTACCGGCTCACGACGAGTTTATCAGAACGGCAAACCGAAAACGACCGTTACGGCGGCGGCGTAAACAGTGTGACCGCGAGCGGCGCCGGACCGGGAGGCAACACTGGCCGCGGGTACCGGCGTTTCAGAAAATTTTTTGAAATTCGAAATCCCCGCGAGATCGCGACCGGCCCGACGTTCGCTGACCGCGGCCGCCGGCGACGCGGTGCAAGACGCGAAACGGTCGCGGTCGCGCCACGTTGCCGGACCGTCGGCGTCGCGGGACGCGTCCTCGGGGCGCCGATTCACCGCGGCCGGCCGCACATGGCAACGTCGCGATTACCGTTTTCGCGCCCCGCGCCGCTGTCGTTTGTCCGTCGGTCGCCCGCCCGTCATCCCTCCCGCCACCGCCGCCGACGCCGCGCGCAACGACACGGTTGCACACGCACACACACACACACGTACACACGTACACACGCATACGCCGTCGGTCATTACGCTACACTGCCGCCGCTGTACCCGCCGCTCGCTCGTCGTTGTTTTCGTACGCCGCCGAAATTTTCGCGTCACACACACCGCGCCGCACACGACACGACCGCCGTCGACGAGCACTACGCCAAAACGTCACGGTTTGTTCGATAAGTTTTTTTTCTTCTCCATTTTACTCGTCGCCGGTCCGCCCAGCGAACACCGTCACAAAAGTCCACAGCAACGATTTCAATCATGTCCGACGTGTCCAAAGAAACGCTGAAGAAGGAGATCACCGGTAAGTAATTATCATCGCTCTCACGCACGCTTTACGGATACGTCCGCCGTCCGTCACCATTTTATATTATCGGTCTTTTGTCGCGCCGGCGACGCTGGTGGCGCGCGCTACCACGACGCCGACGACGACGACGACGTGTTTTTACGCCGATTTTCTCGTCCGCGCCCGTTTCCCTACGGTTCAGAGGACGTCTCGTACGGCGCGCGCGGATTGATTTGCATTACGAGCCGCCGTCGCCGCTACCTTGTGCGTCGGTTTAATAATTATTTGCACCGCACCGCCGGCGCGCGACCGTTCGCCGCCGACGCGCGCGCGTCCCAACGCAAATGGCGGCGGCTCCGTCGCCGTCGGTTTTTCGCTCTGTCGTCGAATTTTTTCGCCGGTCGGCTCTCTCTACCCGTCGCCCACCCGACACCGTCGCGTTTCCGTTCAAATTTTCGGCCGATTCTTCTCGGTCGATTATTCCTCTCCGACGCTCTCGGCTTTCCGTGGTTCAAGCGTTGCTTGCGGGGGACAATAAAACGCGCCCGTCCGTTAGATGGCGTTCCGCCGCCTTGTAAACAAAAGTGGCGTCCAAAAAACCGGCATCGGCGACGCTACCGTTCATGTTCCACGACGATAACATCGGCGTAATATTCGCTTCCACGACGTGTACGCTGCCATTGCCGCCACTTTCGTTTTCGTTTTAAAAAATTGTTTTCACTTATCACACGTCCCCTCGGTTTATCTATGACGACATAATATTTTTTTTCTTTCAAATTTTGACCATTCGTTCGCCACGAGTTGCCTTTTGTGAGCGATCTTGTGTTGGGGTTTTTTTTTAATTACAACGACATCAGTTTTTTGTCTGTTTTCGCCAAGTTATTTCGGTACGATCTTAGGGTTTGGATGGGCTAATTATTTTTCTTCGTATTATTGAATCGAAAATGTAATTTTAAACTAAATCATAAATAGCTTTCAGTAGCAACATTACATACTTTTCAGTAACATATTTTATTCCTATTTTTTTTACATTTCATTTTCACTTCTAGTTTATTTATCTATGATTTTATAGTTTCAGTCATATATTTTCATTATATGAATACTATAAAATAATAACACTTTCTTTGCCTAAAAAAAGTACCTATAAGGTATTTAGCAATCCTTTCTTTATAATGTGAATGCAGCACACTTTTATTGATTGATATTTATTGTTAATTTGTCAATTATTTTGTTTTTAGCTCTTCTTAAAGGAGCAGATTTAACTAAAACATCAGCTAAGAAAATTAGACAAGAACTAGAAAAAAAATTAGACGCAGATCTTGATGACAGGTAATAATTATTAAAGCTTGAGCTTTATATTTTATTTTTTGTATTAATTTTTTATTTCTAAATTTTCCAGGAAGAAAGAAATTGATGCTTTAGTAATGGAAGCTATTAAAAAAGCTAAAGCTACTAAGAAAAATGGCAAAGGTGACAGTGACGATGAAAATGACGACGATGATGATGATGCAGAGAATGACGATGATGATGATGACGACGAAGAAGAGGAAGAAGTGAAACCCGCCAAAAAAGTAGCTCCACCGAAACGTAAGAAGGCTGATAGCAGCGATGAAAGTGGTGGATCAGATGATGTGAGTAGCTACTTATTTATATGTGCTTATTAGTTTTCATAAATAAAATGCTATTGTTTATAGGACGATGGTGACAAAAATGATGGTGACTATAGTCCTAAAAAAGGTACTCCATCTAAGAAGAAGGCACCTGCTGCTAAACGTGGACGTAAGAAGAAAGATGACAGTGATAGTGATGAAGACTGGAAAGGTGCCAAAAAAGGAGCAAAGAAAGCCGGTGTATGTGTTGAATTAACTAATGAATAAAAAAAAAGTTGTTTACATTAGTATTGAATTAACTGTAAAACTTAATATCTTATTGTAGGCCAAACGAGGAGGAAATAGTGGCTATACAAAATCAGTGACTCTTAGTCCTGAACTTGCTTCTTTGATGGGATCTGAAGCTCTACCACGTCATGAAGTTGTTAAAAAAATGTGGGCTATCATAAAAGAAAGAAATCTTTATGTAAGTTGTATTATTCAATCATTAATATTATTGACTTAAATTAATTTTATTTTTATTTTTTTAGGATCCATCCAACAAACAATACGCTATTTGCGATGATGATTTGCTGAAAGTTATTGGTGTAAAACGTTTCAGGACGTTTGGTATGATGAAGTTCTTAAAAAATCATTTTATATCATAACTTTTTTTTACTTATTAGACAAAAAAAATTACTGAATATCCTACTCCCTTCCCTCCCCCAAAATATTTTCTTTTTCGTAATTATGAATAAACAGTGTGTTTCTTCAATATATTTGTGGAAATTCATGGTAATGTTTTTTTTAACAACGAGAATATTGTTTCTCAAGTATTATAATTTTTCATTCCTATAAAAAATAAAAAAAGTAAAAAATATTAAAATTAAGTAAATTGGTCTTGGCATACAATCTAGGTTAATGTCTATTTTTTATGTCATTTTTGAGTGGAATATATTTTTTTTTCATACTTTGCACACTTGCTAGGTATTAATTTCTAGCTATAAATGTTTGAATGTATAAACGTATTTGTAAACAATTATAACGAGCATTTTTGTGTTTTTAGAATACTTATTTATAATTTTAAGACATTAATCTACTTTATAATTATAATTAATTAAAATTGAATAATAATATTTGAATGCCTAAATTTTTTTATCTTTTAATTTATTCAACTACCAAATGTTGATGAATATTAAGTGTTGTACTTGTATCCTTAACTATAAATGTCAATTCTAAATGCTATACAAGGCTTGTATTTGGAATATGTGGATAATTAAGACTCCAGTTGATCTGTATTAGTTCCTTTCTCTTTCATAGTGTTACAGCCAACATTGCGTGGAGCTGTTTGCACTAAAATTGATTTATATGCATCTATAGTTTGTGCACTTCGAGTTGACATGTTTGGTATATTCTAAAAACATGCACTGTCAATATTTTAAATTGCAAATGTTTTTTTCCACTTACAAGATGTTTGCTCAATTGGTTTATTTCCTGTGTATTCTTAGAGTATTCTTTTTTTGCATTAATATCATGTGGGTGTGTAACAGTTTGTACTTGTGCATCCTTGTACTTAAAACTGTTAAACTTATCTTGTATTCTATGAATTTTAATATATATATAATGATAATAATACTAGGATTCTGAAAATGATGTTTATTGAAATGTTCACTTACAATTCATTTTTAGTGTGTTGTCTTTCTGCCATGTTGTCATATAAGTGGAAAAAATATAACAAATGTACTTGAGACCTCATTAAGTTATAAAAACAATTCAAGTAGCTAGAAATAATATATATATATATATATATATATTTATGTATGGATCTTGTAAAATAAATGTATTATAAAACCAATTGTTTGTAATACCAAGATATAAAGAAATTAAATTCAAGTTGACATATTCATGTTATAATTGACATACTTAAAAGTTGTTTTGAAATAATATATCATTATTTGGTAATACATAATTAAATTGATTTACTTACTACGAGGGTTTGGTACCAAAATGCAGTGCTGCTTGTATACAACTGAAACCAAACCATTCATCAGAATACTGTATTATACTCAAGGTTTTGTTATGTTTTATTAATGTACCATTAGTTTCTACAATCATAACCACACAATATCCATCTGCCTAAGTATTACATAATTATATTTAATTAAATGTTAATATATTAAAGTACAAAATAGTAATTACAAATAAATTCTTTCCATTGACCACGTTAGCTGAAGGTGGATACCATTGACACATAGGATGTAATGGATATGTCTCAATAATCTTCTGTTGTTCTTCTTCATTAATAGTATGCAAAATATTTGCAGTTAACAAATTTTTAGTATGATTCTGAACATTAATATTTACCTGAAAATAGAATGTGTTATTATAATGTATAATTATTATTTAATTTTTGCTGATTAAATTTAATTATTACTTCTTTTGCCATTTGCTTCATAGTTACTATAAGATTTGTTGTAATACTTAAATAATTCATGATTTCTATCATTTCATTCCAAATAGCTGATAAATTTATGAGTTCTGGCTAAAAATAAATAAAAATGAAATTTTTTGGATTGAATGAAACGATTGGGCTATTAATTTAGTACCGAGTTAAGTACTCACATAAATAATTTCATTGATTCCATTAGAATCTTTAAGATATTGCCTAATTTCTTTCAATTTTAAGTTGTAATTGTTGAGTAATTCTGTAAAATCTGTTTGGCATTTACTTAAATCTTTTTTGAAAACTCTAAAAAATTTATTTTCACGTTACAAGTAAGTAGACATAGTTAATTGCATTGACATACTTCAAATTTTTTTTGTACTGTGAATAAAATACTAAAACTGTTTTATATTCGTTCAGTTCGTCATATCTAACTGTTGCAAGATGTGTTCGTACTGCAAATAATGGAGCCAAAAAGTCGCTATCCACTTTATAGCATTGAAGTATCCATGAAATTATTGCTGTTATTTTTTTTGAACTATATTCTAATTCTTGTGTGATATTATGAAGTAGTAAGTCCACTGCGTTTGGAATGGTATCTATTACTAAAAATTTAGAGGTAAGTATTGAGTTATTTTTAAATACCAAAGTCAAGTACTGTCAATTGTTTCTTCTTTACAGGTTCTTTGGTCAGTAGTGTTCAGTATGCCACATACTAAGTTTGCGATTTCTTTCAGTTGTTTTTTCTTTGAAAACGGTAATTGATTTTCAAAGTCAGTTAGTTTATTTTGATTTAGGACACTATTTAAAGCTCCTGTAATATTAAACGGTATTACATTTACTGAAGTTAATAAATTTGAACAATTGAAATAATTGTTAGATTTGTTACTGGAAGTTTCTTGAATGCATGTTGGCGACGTTGGATCTCCCATATAGTTAATTAAAATTATATATTGTATTAGTCTTTGATATTGAATACTACTTTCATCCCCTGATGTATAAACATCATCTAAAATCGCACTGACCAAAGGTCTAATTTTTTGATCATTTTCTTCATTAATTTTATTGATGATAAATTCTGTTAATACGATTGTATTAATAATTTGATGAATACACATTGAGCCTAAAGTGTTTAACGAGTCGTGTTTTGTTTTTGGTACCTCTGTTTTTGTAGTCGTGTTCTAGAAGTAACTGCATTTTGATGCTTAAGATAACTGGATCTTTGCAAACTGATAAACGGTTGATACATAGTTCTACAATTCTTTCACTTGAATTCCTTCCTGATGGTTTTTTTTGTGAATTTAGAGTGTAGCTTTTATACTATGGATAAATATAATATTAGTTTTGCAAATTGTTCATGTTTAAATAATGAAAAATTTGAAATTTCAGTTACACATAATAGTTAAAAAATAATTTTTTTATCTCAAATTCTATGAAATAACAAAACAATTCTTAAAGATTAATGATGCTTTTTGTAGCGAAATAGTGGACCAAAGCTTAAATTTATTTATAAAGTGTCAATTTCCAGAGTATTTATATTTTTATATATATAGGTATTTATTCTATTAAAAATTTTTAGTGTTTTAGCATCTTAAACATTTATATGAGTAAAAATGTTTTCCATTGAACTAAAGGTTTTTACTTATTAATGCAATTTGCATTAGATATTACATCTTATGTGTTTCTTGTTTGATATTATCTACCGAAAATGTAATTAAAAACTAAGTAGGTATTTAAAAGAAAAATATATTTTTGAAAACAAATATAAATGATCATTTAAGTAATTTCTACTTATACCTAATATTAATTTTTATCTTGTTTTCTGATTTGAACATAAACAAAAAAAAAAAGTCATTCAATTGTTTACAATATTTAGAAAAAAAAAGCTGAATCTAGAGTTTTTTTTTTCAAAAGATCCGCAATAATTCTATAATTTTACATTGATTTTTAAGAGAAATAGCTACTATTAGTTTCATGCATTCTAAAAGTATAAATGGAATATATTTATAATATTTATATTTATATGTAATATTCATCATTGATTACATATTTTGTTGAGCGTATTTTTTGTGAATCTGTTGAAGTATTAAAATAGGACCTCCGATGAAATGTTTTATGACTTCAATAAATCAACTTTACGTTTTAGCACATTTTATGACTTTTTAACTTCACTGTGATTAATATTGATATTGAACCATAATGTTAGTCTAAATGTGGTTGTTGTTTAGTATGAATTGTTTTGTTGTTGATTTTAAGTACCTACATCATTCTTCTTACTATGAAGGTTTTGAAATCGAAATCGATTAAAAGTTATTGATATATTTACAATCATTTGGTGTATTTTGTTTATTGGTTGATAAATTTAATTATTTATATCATCTGGTCATAAGTATTTGGTGTGCTAATTTATTAAAATAGGTTAGCTTTTTACTTCTCTTAAATTACTCCTGTTTGAAACATGTATTTTTTTGTAGACCATTAAATATTACGATATACAATTATATTTTCGAGGGTACCTACAGTATTATCTGGCGTGAAAGCCAATCTATGATGAAAGCATCTTGAATTTTAAACTACTTATAGTCCAATAGTGGCCAAATAGAATCATTTTGCAAACTACACCGTATCTAGTTGCTATTTATTTATATTGTTTTCTTATACCAATCATGCCTGCCAGTTATCACTTAAATTATACATATTATCGAATTTAAATCAACAAATATGAGTACCTATGTAATGTAATCATAAAAATTTAAAACGCAAGTGGAAAAATTGTACACGGCTCTTGCTATACGGAGAAAGAACATATTTTGTTGGTACTTACAAATACAGATGCCAACTCTTCGGACACATGCACTCCTTGTTCATTACATCCTTTGACCACGGCCCGAATAAATTTTTTTTCTGGCGACATACTCAATTAGTAATACTGAAAAAATCACACGCACATGTTTTACCATCACCAAGGGGGAATGATATTTTAATATATTATTATTTCCATAGCAACATAGTTACCTCTAAAAGTATATACAAAAACATAACCGATACACAACAGAAATCAATATAGAGTATGACATTTTTTTCTTTTCATGTATGAGATGTATATTTAAAACTTAAAAAAATTATATTATAAAATGTGCAGTAAGTTTATTAGGTGAAGTCCAGGTTGTCGAAATCTAAAAATGGTAAGTCATATTACTTATGCTAGTATTTTTGTAGTACCTAGTTAATAAGTAGTGTTCAGATAGTAAAATATTTTAAAATCACCAAATACCTTTTATTTTTGTAATTTCCCTGCCCCTAGGTTATATAACCAAAAGTAGGCAAATTAATGAAAAAAAATTTAATTTCAACTTAAGTATTAAAGACTTACAGGAAAGTATAAAATAGTAAAATTTAGATCATAAAAATGATAAATGTAGTTGACAATAGATAATTGAGTAATTTATTCCAATAATAATTATTGAATAATTAACAAGTTATTAAAACCGAATACAATTAAATAATGATTTAAACAAAGAAAACACGCCGATTTTACACTCACAGTTCCACATTTTTGAGTAGGTATCTATTTTATAAAAACTAACTAAAAAGTCGATTTTGAACAACAATGTTTAAAGTAGAATTTGTTAACTAGTTAAAGGTTATAGCTTTTGACAATACATTTGTTGAAGTGTATTTGTGAGTTTTTAGTTAGTTGTCAATACATATTCTATTGATCTTATTGACACGAATAACATTTTAACTAGAAGTAGTTATTCTAATAAAAATATTTTTTTATTCAATGCAGGCATTGCATATAATATGATATATTAAACAAATTTTATTTTAGTATTATAGTTTTTACTCTTCTTTTCTACTCTACTAAACGGTCTTGCTGTGTCGTTGCAAATTTGATTCACCATTCTTCTCTTAAGAAAAAGCCAGTCTTTTCATTTCTATATATTTAATTACAGTCAGCTTGTTTTCTCACCTATGTTTTTTATTTAAGTATTAATTTTGTAAAATGCTTATATTACATTTTAGGACAATATGTTAAAATTAATCATAGTTTTATGTAGACACCGAACTGTGCACTTATATTGTTATTATTATACTAAAAACGGTTGTCTTGTATTATGCAGGGGTTATTATCTATGCTGAAACGATTACGCTCGTCTCCAGAAAAAGAACTACGCATACTTCTGTTGGGTCTAGACAATGCAGGTAAAACGACTTTGATGAAAAAACTGGCATCTGAAGACGTGTCACACATAACACCCACTCAAGGATTCAATATTAAGTCTGTGCAGGCAGATGGCATGAAATTAAATGTCTGGGATATAGGTGGACAACGTAAAATAAGGCCGTATTGGCGCAATTATTTTGAATTCACTGACATATTAGTAAGTGATTCCATTGAACTGTTCAGTTTCATTGTTGAAAATGATTTATTTATATTTTTATAAAATAATTAAATCACACTTATCGTGTTGAAATTAAATGCCCTAAACAATAAATCTTTTTTTTTTTTTTTTTTCATTGACTTTGTTTTATAACTGTTCATAGTCGAAAACATTTTGTCATTCTATTTTTTTCACTTCTGTAATGCTCTAAAACTGATTGAATTGAACATGTTACACATTTGTATCTATTGTTCTGATGGCAATTCAGTTTCATGGTGATATTGGAACCACGTGAAAAAAAGTTTGTCGGTAAAATAACCAAAAATTTATCTTATGTAAACCTACCTAAGAATATGATCAAACAAACAAACATGGAGCACATAAAAGATTTATGTAAAATATATCGTTAGTTTGATTATTTCAGCTAGGTATCTAATTTTCAAAATCATAGTTTTTTGATTGTTTCTAATATTTAATTTTCAATCTCGAGGCTGTTTTCAAGACCATATAAAAACATTTAAATTCACGCTTTAAGCCTCCAGTTACAGTGTTTTAATTTGCATTGGTCCGTTTTATTGTTTTTAATTTTATTTTACAATTAACGTACAGTAATTATCGCTAATACCATATTTAGAAAAATAAACTTTATAGGAAATGACAAAGTGAAGCAGATATCATTTATGTATACCTACCTATACGTTCTAAATGTAATAAACTTGTTTTTTTTTTTTTTTTTTTTAATTGAAATTATTGTTGGTACCTTAATGAGTATGGATCATACAATTCTAATAATGATCTACTTAAACTCAATTTTTTACCTGGAGTTAAGTAATTCAATTATTTTGTACCTGCTAAAATACAATAAATAATAAATTGAATATATTGTCATAGTAAATTTGAATTTTGTAATTTGTAGATTTATGTAGTCGATAGTGCAGATAGAAAACGTGTGGATGAAACAGGATTTGAATTAAACGAACTGCTCAACGATGATAAACTTGCCGGTGTACCGGTATTAGTTTATGCCAACAAGCAAGATTTAGCGTTGGCAGCCAAAGCATCAGAAATCGCACAAGAACTAAATTTACATTTAATCCGTGATCGACCGTGGCAAATACAGGCGTGTTCAGGCATACGCGGTGAAGGAATAAAAGTAAGTCATAGTATTTTTGTGTACTTTTATTTTAGTAAAAAAAAAAAAAAAAAATGGTGATAATATAAATATGAAAATTCAGTAACAAAATCTAAGATATTATGTCTAAATATTAAAATGTTAAGATTATTAGATTATTTGAATACAATAAAATAATTTTAATAATCCCTGAACAAAATTTGAAATTTATCACATCAATTATTGTATAACAGCATAATATGTTATAATAATAATAAATAATACTTAACTACAAAGTAATAATAAGTAGCTGAAATTATAAAAATATGAAATTATGTGTTAACCTACTATAGTGAAGATCATGGTTTAAAACATGATTAATTTTTGACATGGATTATATTTAATGGATTTGTTTTTTTTTTTTCTCAGGAAGGATTGGAGTGGATTAGTCAAAATGTAAAAAAGAAGTGATGTTATTTGATGAATATTATTCATGCATTAATTATTAGTTTATTTCAATGGTTTGTAAATATTTTTTAAAGATATATCTAAAAATATGAACAACTCACTATAGTTAAAATTAAATCTAATAAAGTCGTGATTTTTTTTTTTTTTATATTACTACACATGTTAATTAAATCGTGTTATATCTATGTTACCAATGAAAGACGTATGATTAAAAATAATATGAATTTTATATCTTTGAAGTCGATAAATCTTGTAAAACACGAAAACAATTTTAATTATTAAAATTACATTTATTTTGATGTTTTACAGAGATGTATGTTGGATTTGAGGTACTTAGTTATTGATATAAGTAACACTAGATTGTTTTAATTTTATTTCATAGTATATTTTTTACAATAAATTCAAAATTATAATTAATTAGATGACATATTTATAAATTTTGAATTAACAAAAATCACAATAGTTATGTTTAATCATCGTAGAACTCATTGATTGGTTTTATATGAGTCCAAATCAATTTTAATTAATGATTTCACTATGTCATATAAAACCATCAAAACAGTTAAACTAGTCGAGAGATTTATTGTTGATGTATTACAATAATAGTAAAATATATATATATATATTTTTTTTTGATATACAATATTATATTTTATTTTGTGCACTTATTAGTGACTTACGTTTTTACCCTTGTCTGACGAGCGTAATAATATTTTATGGTACTCAGGAGATAGTGGGATTCGTCGGGGAGCATTTGATATCTTTAGATGGTAAAATCTAAAAGTGAATGCAGTTTTTTTCTGCAAAGTATTACCTTACAGTAATTTATACTAAAATTAATTTTATTATTTAAATATATGTATAATATATGCATGTATATATGTATAAATAAAGGTAAATATCAATGGTAGTTTGAACTAGGTTTAAGTACCCAAGAACCTAGTGTACACCCCGTTTAGAGTTAAAATACATGTTGTAAAATTGTTCAAAAACCATAATTAATGAAGCAGCCTTTGGAATATATGAGTTTCCATAATTTATTTGTTTTTGCATTAGAGTTCGTTGTGAAAGTATTCAGTTGTAGCCTTTAAATCTTCTTCGTGAAATTCTTGACATTTGGCTGGATATTTGGTCTAAACATTGGACATCAACCATAGTGAAAATATTTACATTTATTGTTATTTTTTTTTTATAAATGTAATAAACTAAACTTACTGAACAGTTGTGATCTTCAGTAGCAGCATTATAAAGTTTCCAGAACGGTGTACCTGTTTGACCGGATAGGAACCACGATGCAATCAAACTGTCAAACAAAATTTGTTATGAGTTATTTTTCGATTTTTATATTTTAATGTATATTGATAAATATGTTACCTACATTAATTATTGTAATTTTTTTTAAAACTACTATGAAGAAAAATAAATCAGAGAGCAAACTTTTTGAAATGGCTCGATTAAGAACATGGGGCTACAGACTCGAATACTAACATCAGGTGGTCTGAATAAAAACGTAACGGTAATGCAATATTACTTTGTTGAATTTCAAATTGAAATATATTTTTGAGTTCCAAGTGTCAATAGTTCAAAACAGTATTCAAGGTTTTAGGTTACCTAGGCTATTATGTTGGGTAAATTTATGAAACAATCAATACTTTATAAAGATCTTTTTTAATTATCACTACGGATCTCAGCGTTATGTTTAATTACCTACGTTTGCTTGTTACAAAGGTTTTAAAACCGTTTTTATGTGAATTGAAATTATTTTATTCTTATAATTATGATAAATCAGGCTGATCTATTTAGTACCTAAGTCGACAATGTAAAATAATGATTTCCAATTTAATTATTCATGAACCATTCATATATAACTTCAAGTCCATAGGTAAGTCATATAATTCACTTATGGTATTTTGTACAAAACTAAGGATAAGGAATTAAAAAAAAAAAAAAAGTCAAATATTCTAAATTGTGCTATGGTTGGTACCTACCAACAACCAGGCACGAATTTAGGCTTTTTTTTATGGCGGGTGCTAACTAATAATTTATAACTCTTCATCAGGTAGGTACTTAATTTTAATGTGTGACTTGAACTACAATATTTATTGTCTTGTAGGCAGATAGATAAATATAAAAGTATATATTAAATATATCATGTGTATAATTCTTGGCGCAAGTATGAGTTTATTCTCTTTGAATTAGGAAGTCAGGGTAGAAAAACCAATTAATGTTTGTATTTAAGTATTTTGTTACTTTCTAGAAAAACATGTGCGTGTCGCCCCTCCCTCATGGTTTACCCCTTTCTCACTGGGTTGGAATTATTATTATTAAATGTATTAATAGGAGGATTAAAGATAAACGGGGTTTTCTTCATTTTACCAAAACGACAATATCAATGATTAATATTGTTGACCATACGGCCACAGTCCATAGAAAATGGGTTTAAAAAAAAAAAGGATAAATACGAGAGCCGATCGGTGCTTTACATCTCCCGAGCATCCCTGAATGCGCCACTGCCTACAACAATGATGTACCTGGTTATTTGTATTTTTACTTGATATTTTGATTATTATTATTATTTTTTATTATTTTTTGTGATTCTATACTCGTCGTGATTCCAGATAGCGTAAAGGGGGGACCTGTATTCATGTATGCGAAATGCGTTCGAAAGGGATAAACCAAAGGCAATAAAATATTACGGGTACTCGTCGCTCGTCGGTCGACCAAGTGAAAATCACAGGTTTTTGTAATTTCCCGTTGTCAACACGTACCTGGACAGTTTCGTCACGCCCGGCTTGAGTCCAGTTTTGCTGTTGGGATATTGGCCTTTGCGGTTGATACTGCACACCAAGTACCGATCACATTCCGGTTTTTTCGACACGAACTTGTACACTCTCCACACCCGGAGCACGGGGTCGATTATTTCGTGGTTCAACAGCTCCGACAGTTTCTCCTCGATCTCCTTGGAAGTCAAATGCTGCAGACTGAGTCCTTTGCTCTGACCGAGTCGGAACACTTCCTGAATGACGGACGCAATGCGTTAAAAAACGAGTGCAACTTCTAACATTCCTATCCATACGTCATTGATCCGAATGGCGTGTGTACAATCATACTACGAGGGTCGGATCTTTTGGTAAAAAGGTAGAGGAGGGGGTTACATCCTCGGTCGTAAAATCACTTGAATTCTAGTGAAAAACTGTTGCGCAGTACGTTTTTGATTGGGTTGGAGTGAGCAAAACAATAATCACGTCAAAAACATTAGAATGCATTAGAAAACATTAGAATTAGTTTTGTCACGTTACATATGTAATATTATAATATATCGATTATCCTGAAGTCCAATGTAGCAACAACACGAAAAACTTTAAAAATGAATTATTTTTAATAATTTTTATAATTTAAAATCACACGCGAGTATTTATATCAAAATTTTCTTTTTTCAAAACGATTTTAACCTTCGAGAATGACACAAAAATGTTTTCTCTCGTTGAAAACTAGAAAGCTTGTTTTAGAATAACATAACAATAAGTATAAGAATTCAAACGTGTACAGTCTACAGTCACAGCCGTAATAATGTATTATGTTTACCCAGAAATGTGTTTTTAAAAATTAAAATCATTACTAATTTATTTCACGTTTTATAACCAAGTATCTGAACGAAATTCGTTGAATTTTAAAACCGCTCTCTTGAAAAAAGTGTATTTTTGAGTTGTTGCGGTTTTGAACTCGGCGGTCGATATTATAGTATTCATCAATTAATGATGTTATTTAAATTTACCCTATCGTTAATTTATCTTTGTGTTGTTTAGGAAATAATCCCGAGGCTCCAAAAAAATTTGGACGTCGTTTTGATAAATCTCGAGCGTTGAAAACATTCATAGATCCGGCCCCGAGTCGACCACACACACACACACACACCCATACAACACCAGTGGCGCCAAAGTCAGTTTTTTGAGGGTATTGCAAAAAGCGTTGTAAGCATACCTTCAAAGCAAGTACCCATCCGCTTAACCACAATAGGTTGAGTAACTGCCCTTCATTTTTTTTCCTCCAATCGAAAAATCTAACCTTGTTTGTGTTTTGCAGCCTTACCACACCCATCCACCTATACCCTCAACAGGTATTGCAACTGAAATACCTATAGATATAGGGATTGACGTCACTGACACACACACACACACACATACACACACACACACACACACACACACACACACACACACACACACACACACACACACACACACACACACACACACACACACACACACACACACACACACACGCTTGTACGCACTTGTATGTACGCGATCGCGGGCTTGATGTACGTGGCGGAATTGACTTTGAGTCCGAACTGTCTCTTGAACACCGCGTCGGCCAGGAAGCTCAGCGATTCCGCGGGCCTAGCCGGGTCGAACTGCGCCGCTTTGGAATAACCTTGGGACTTCAAGAACCCGTTCATGATGAACTGCGTCGTCGACAGGTATCTGTGAACACGCGTGAACAAGAGCACTTTAGTTTTGGAGATAATCTCGACCGAAACAAGGCGTGTGCCGTGTACGGGTAAAATCACGTCCGCGTAATCTAATAACCCGACGCGCGGTCGACCGACGCCGGAGCTCCGGCGCGCGGTGTGCATTTCTCGGCGCGACCGCACGGGGGGCGACGTCGGGCCCGCGCGATGTTAATCTCTGTCACTCTTGTTTTGTTTACTACGCGGAACCCACACGCCACGGGCCCCCGCGTGCGACTCGGTTCGCTCCGGCAGCGGCGATAAGCCCGCGCCCGTAGGTCGAATGTCGAACGTGAACAAAACTCGTACACGATTCGACACTACCTCCGGCTGCAGGTAGGCGAATACCACCACGTAGGTATCTTCTCGTGTCGTTCGGTATTCGTTTATAATGCGTTTTATTTGTTTTCGTTATTATTTTTTTTTTATCATTTTCGTTTTTTTTTTCATTTTGTCAAGGGTGCGTTTACCAGCCGTCCACAATAGATGCCCACTCTATATAATTGAACAGCTATAGTCGATAACACCGACATTGAAAAACACGACATAATTCTTCTTCTAGATTCCTTTTTTTTTATATTCGTCTCTTATAACCTTGGGGGTCTTGTTCGTAATCTAATCGAGTAAAGTATTCGGCGATAAAATATAAGTAACATTAACCCAAATGTTAAGAAGAAAAAAAAACTTCAAACAACATGCTCACGCTTTTGAAGGTTTAACAAAAACAATTTTATAATCGTGTACCTATTTTATTATGTACAAGTTACGATGAATATTTTATTGAATAATCGGTAAAAACGAATTGTATGATAGATTCAGCCATAAACTCTAACCTACGATTAGAATAGACATATTTTTGGGAAGTGCGAGGAATTTCGGCGGGGAGGGGGGCAAAACCCTAGAACCCTACACTTGCGTACGCCACCGGACTGTTTACGAAGAGGTTTTAGTCGACGTGCAGCACGGAAATAAACTGCACACTTTTAGTCGAGAATTTTTCGAGTTGAAATCACAAAAAGTTACGTTTTTAGAATTATTGCGATCTTAAATACACCCACAGATATATTATAAGACAACTAGATAGCCGACTCAACGAATAAAATTGAAGTCTAGAATAGAATCCATATTATGCGAACAGGGCAAAATATGATTGATTAATCCATGACATTTTATATTATTCCATGAAATATAATTTTTCTGTGATTGAAACCAAAGATATAATATAAAAATGTTGTTTTATATATATCAGTTATATTCTTTTTATATGGATTCGGATTGAAACACAATTTTTCGATTATAATTTATAAACTATAAACTATGAAGTTCAATTTCAAGTAATTCAACATCATGGTGGTTTTTTGTTCTGTGTTCTGTGGGAGGTTGTGTCAATAGGAGACTGAAAGGGAGCAAAGTTCATTTTTTTCGTAAGTTATAAATTGTTATATATTATGTAAACTTATTATTAGTTAGGTTATTAAATTGTTTTTAAAAAAATCATGAAGTAATTAAATATTTCATGGATTAATCAATCGCATTTGCCCTGTTCGCATATGGCTGTCAGACTTCATAGGTCTTATGACTACTGAGTCGGCTATCTAGTTGTTTTATATATCTGTGAATACACCACAGTCTGTTCGTGTAGTTTTTTAGTAGGTAACCAAAACGCGCGAGTGCAAAAAATCAAAACGACGTCTTAAACTCGTATATGAACAACGCGTCCGTTCCCGTGACGCCGTCGTAGTAATTTATTATTGCAAAACACGTCAGAGTAATGTTGTATTTTATTTTGTTTTTTATTATTTTTTTCAGTACATCTGGACGGTTTAAAAACAATATCGCCGTGTACTTATAGTCCGTTACCTTTACCTTGAAAATCGCTCGGGGACATTGACACTCGGCGTCGGTGTGCAGCGCACGCATGGGCGTATATATACATTTTTTTTTTTTTAAATAAATTCCTTCGGCGTAATATATTACTAAAGCCGCGCGTCGTAAAACAAGACCAGCCACCAGGTTTAATAAGTTAAGAAGGTGCAGCAGCAGCCGCCGCGGCATATTTGCTGCACTCGTGTGTATTTATAGAAAAAAAAAAAAGAACCAGTTAATATAGTCACGACCGCGTGTTATAATACTACGTACGACGTACCTATTTATTATTATTATTATTTTTTCTTTTCAGAGCTGACGCGACGACGTTAATACGTGTTATTAAACATTCTTTTTTTTTTTCTAGTTATTATTGAATTATTTGGCCGTCGTAGGCGACGAGTGTACGGCGATGAACTTCGACGCGAACGAAATATTTCGTTCCCGCACACGCCGTACACGAATAATCACGTCGAATGATATCACGTTCTATTAGAGGTGTACGAAGTACGTATTACTATTATACGAGACCGAACGACGTAACCGATAAAAGTGTGTGTGTGTGTGTGCAGGGCGGCCGATTACGTTTTTTGATTATTTTCCAACATTTGTTTTTCGTCGTTAAATTAACTCTTCTGGGCGAAAAAAAAAATAAACATTTTTTAGTGTGTAATATGTTTTTAACGATCTGCGAAAAAAAAATCCCACGGACGACGTTTCAACGCGATTTAATAATTGCTTTGCGTATGTTTTCCAGCAATCTGTTTCTATATGCGATCGAACGTTCGCGATTTGTTCAATATTATTATATCTGTTAAATCACTGGTAAAATCAAATGATGACGTATAACACCGGTACATATACACAGTTGTACCCAGTGGCGTATTTACGGGGACGGTCCCCGGGTCTCGACCCCCCCCAGAAGAAAACAAAATTAAATTTACATCTGAAATGAAATGTATTACATTATAGTAATATAATAATTATATTTCCAAGATTCCAGACTCAAATACAAAATATTTTATAAAATAGTATTTAGAAGTCATAAATGAATTATTAGGTAAGAATAGAGGAAGAGAATATTCTTTTACTACCTATATTATTATGTATTTATATATATATATATATATATATATATATATACAGTGGCGCCGATGTATATTTCATGTTATGGGGAAAAAATACTAGTGTTAGACCCACCTACTAAAAAGATAAATAGTTAGTTACGCTCGAATAATATTTTATTTATTTCTAACTATATACAAACAAGATACTGCAAAACAAACCATTTTCTTAAACGTAATTAATACATACTAGTACTGTTTTATCATCAATTCACAAATATTTATTATTACCCACCCACCCACCTGACCCACCCAAAAATAGTTCTGGGGAATTTTCCCCAGTTCATACCCGTGTTCGGCGCCACTGTATATATATATATATATATATATATATATATATTTGTTTATTTATTTATACATATTTATATTATGTTATAATTTGTCATTCAGCGATAATGGTGAAGAGGGTTACTCAGAATATAAAAAATATTTTTTGGACCCCCCCTTTTTGAATTTTCGAAGAAGGCGAAATAACGAAAAATACGTGTATTATTAATTTGTAACGAACGTTGACGAACAACTAAATTAGACCGAATTTAGTCCACACTATCAATAAAATTTCTCACGACGATTCATAACGAACGAGTGGAATTTTAACGACGTACACGTACGTTATGTAATAATTATAACGACAACGGACGATACGCGTGTACAACTATTTTTTATAGTCGAAGTCGTGCACACGGGTGGACATTTTTTTTTGTTATATTTTCAATCGAAATTCCGAATCGCCTAAACGAAATCGTGGGGGCAAAGTTTAACATTATAGGTACACTCGGGCACCCTGGCCGCATACGACGCGCGTAACCGCGTTTAAAATTTGGTACGTGTAAAGCCGCCCATACACGAGCAATAATATTGATCGTGTAGGGGCTATATTGAAGGATTGATCAATATATTGAACAAATTAAAAATTTTTGATTTTTATTGACGTACCGTCAATAATATTGTTTAATCATCATTTATCAACGAAGTGATCAAAGTTAAAAGTTCATTAAAACATGCCTCATCCATTCTTAAAAAATTTCTGTAATCTTCCGGTTGATTTAATTGTAACTCAATTAAAAGATTTTCACAATTAAAGTGATTTCTTTTTTTCAACCACTCTTTGGCCCAAAATTTTTGTTTTCTTTTTTTCTTTTTATTGGCTAGAGCAAGAGCTATTGGAGCATTATTAGACATAATAATTTTTAGTGGAAATTGTTAAAATTAAATGAAATAATGATAACAATAAAATTATAAAATAATAATGAAAATTTCATTTAAAATATATAAATTGTTGTCGAACGAATTGACAAATATGGTGAATAGATAATAATATGATATATTGATCAATAATATTGATACGTCGTGGCCGTTGACAATGTTCGTCAATATTCTGTCAATAATATTGATCAATATTATTGATCGTGTATGGGCCGCTTAACGCCGCGCGGTAGTGGGCAACGAACTCGAAGCCAAACCAGTTATGTCCGTTGGAAACCAAGGCGTGTTCATCGAGTTTACAATGCATTACACACACTGCGATTACGTATGTACGTCGTATGCGTACAGGTAGGTACATAATATCTATAAAAACACAAACACACACACACACATACACACACACACACACACACACACACACACACACACACACACACATGAAAACACACACGGTGGTTACCTGGCCTGTGTGTTGGGGTCGGAAACGTGTTTGATCCACTCGGCCACGAAGCTGGTCAGACTCCTGACCCACCGGCGCCTGAACGTGGCGTTTTCCATGGACTCGAATATCCTGTCCACCTGGAAGTGACCGTCCTTGTCGATGAACAGCTTGAGGATGCTGCCCAGGCCGCTGTTCTTCCACAGCGTGGTGCCCAGCTCGCTGTTCTTGAAGTGTTCCCAGTACACGTACGCGCTGCTCAGGAACGGCGGCAGGAACGACGTGGCGCGGGCGTGGCGCTCGTGCTCCTCGAAGTCCTCCACCTCGGGGTCGTCCGAGTGCTTGTGGCCGCCGCTGAACGCGTTCACCAGCACCGGCAGCACGTTCATGAAGCCCTCGATCGACGACCCCTGGCCCCCGGCGCCCCCGGTCGACGACATGAACCCTGTGCGCGGAGAAAAAAAAAACAATTTTCAAAAATTTGTCAAAACCATTAGGTAACACCCAATCACGTGTTCATATTACACCGCGACGTCTTTGGAGTGTATTATAATATATCGTAAAACGGCGAATAAAATATGAAAAAAAGAAAAACCCAATAGCCCTCTGAAGTGAAGTCATCATTATTCCACGGCAGGCAGGAAAATGTATATATTCCATCGGTGATTATCACTGTCCGTGCGGTACCGACTGTAGAAATTAGTGATGAGCACTTCCGAATAGTTTACACTATCTAATAGTATTCGATAGTTTGAATAAACTATCGAATATCTATTCGAATGTTTTTTTACATGACCGAATAATAGTTTTTAAATAGAAACTATCGAATAGGTTGATAAACTATCGAATAGTTCGGAATAATATATTCGAATAGCACGAATATTCGAATATTCGAATAGTCGAATAGTTCGAATAAATTTCAAATAGTTTTATTTTTATGGAGATGGACTATTCGAATATTTCAATTCGTAAATTATTACTAGAGCATAGATTTATAATAGAAACCCCTATCGAAACGGCCGTTCATTATCCGCCGTCGTCGTCGTCTTCGTCGTTAATTAAATACCCGTACAGTAGTGATTTCTTTCCATAGTCGTGACGTCATTCACCTAGTTCACTCGGTACCGTCGCGCGCTCGTAGTCGGATCGCGCGATATTATTTCAAGATGCATAGTTGACACGTGCACACGTCGTGTGTGATACGTGCGACAACTCGACGGTGGGTGTATGGATCTATGGACAAAAACTATAGTGTCTGTGCGAGATCCTTACAATCGAGTACTGACCATATAGAGCAGGGGTCGCCAAGCTTTTCCAACAAGTGAGCTACAATCCACATCTGAAATCTCTAGGGATCTACCTATATGTTTATTTAGATTTTAGGAATATTATTTGCGTTTTTGCATGATACGTTCAAGATAAAGAAAGCGTTCGTTTGGTTACGCGTTATAACTTTCGTATTGTATTGAAAATATACGACACGTTGTGCGTAACTGCCTGACAAATGGTAATAATTAGGGTTAGGATGTTTATGACTTTTGCGTATTTTTTCTTTTAGTCGTGCGAATTGCAGACCTAGTTATAAATTTGTTTTGTGTGACATAGAATCAGATACATTCAATTTTAGTTTGCATATTTTTGCATATTTAGGGATTTTTATGAATAAATGCATATTTTGAAAAAAATTGTAAATAAATACATATTTGGCCAAAAAAATAGTAAATAAATGCATATTTCGCCAAAAAATAACTACGAATCCAATGTAAACCTTAATAACAACCCATAGGTAGGCAAAGTCGGTTTCACATTTAACGAAAATGAGAAAATATGAAACCCGTAGTATATAAATATATAATTTACTTATATTTATTATTATCATCAAAATATCATATTTTTATATATTTTCATATATAGTTTAAAGTTATAAAAACGTTGTGAATCAATTTAAAATATATTTAGGATAAGAAATAAAATTTTAAAATGACACGTTCAATTTTTTTCAAAGGCATATTTTGATATTTATTGTGCATATTTGCATGCATTTTTTAATGTTTTTAGGGTCATAAACATCCTAACCCTAGACTAATAATAAACTAATTTCAATGACCATGATGTGTTAGATTAATACGAGTATACAACAGAACACGATCGGCCTAAATTCGGATAAAATTAACATTTGACAACGATCGACTGGTTGGCGACCCCTGGACTGTATAGTGACCACATAACGCATTATCCGTCCGTACGGCGTACTGTGTCCGCGTAGTGAAGTGACTTCAAAACGTAAAGTATAACTACGGCGTTTTCACGGTGTACGTCGAGCGAAAAATACCTCTGTCGCGCCGGTTATTCGAGCCGCAGTGGCGGCGCAAATGGGTGTTTCATGGAGCAGCTGCTTCATAGTCAAAATGGGTGGGTGTTGACGAATTGGTTAGAACATGGAGTCTTTATGACATTGTATCATTGAAAAAATTGTATTAAATCATTATCAATACGAATGTCTATTAAATAACATGAAATACCAACATAGAAACCATAGCATCGATAGGGTATATAGATATATTATAAACAGGTTAATAATATCAATAAGTCTAAGAAAGTATGAACTATGAAACATTGGTAGAGTTGGTATACAATAAGTAGCGGTCACTTAATATCTTATAAGCATAGCCGTCCCAGGGAGAGGCAAATGGGACAAGTGCCCCAGGGCGTTCAAAGTAATATGAATTTAGGGGGCGTTAATGCGTCATAAAAGTTAATGAAATAAAATTTAAATTTAAAAAAAATTGGTGTTTCATATTACAATTCATTTTTTATACCTACTGTAATATCTAAGACATTGTTTATATAAAATTATATAAACAATGAGTAAGACTAGTGTTACATACCTTCAATAATGTATTATAAACATCAATATTACCAAAGGATAGAGGTAGATACCTACTGTATAGCCTATATAAGTATGATTTATACGTGAACTAAAACTGAAACTACATATTGTTTCTAGAAAATAGTCATTTTTTCTATAACGTAGCCATAATAATGAAATCGGTGTCAACTTCAAAAAAGTCATCAAAACAAAACAAATATATGTATATAAATAAGATTACAATAATTATCAATAAGCACGAAAACCTTTAATTAATATGTATTTAACATATTTATGGAATAAAGTTTTATATTTTTTAGAGGAGGGCGGCGTAAAATATTTTGCCTCAGGGCGACAATGATGGTTAGGACGGCATTGCTTATAATTATGACCACGGTTTAACAGGCGATTATTTCGATAATAATTATTCAATTTCAAAATGTAAATAATGAACACCGGAGCCGTGCGGGTAGGTACTAAATATTTGAAAATTATTACTAACTGCTTCATCGAGAAAAAAACTTCGCGCCGCCGCCACTGTTCGAGCGGACCGAGTGCAGCGTTAACGTCTTCGGGCGCGCATTACCGAATATCGCTCTGCGCGTCGGGTTTCGACGAGTATTGTTCGTAAGACGGAAAACGAATTGATCACACCGATTCGTGTGATTTACGACCGGACCGGACTGCGCGTTCGTACGACGGCGGACGAAATAATGCGCGATGTGAACCTGCCGAACGCGTACGCGTCGATATAATTGTCGTTCCCGACGAAAACCGCGATCGAACGGCGGTGATTTACGGTCGTCGACAAACGACGCACAATCGTTTACTCGGTTTTTTTTTTTTTTAAGACGTTCCCAAACGGGTTATCGGACACGGTCGGTTTACCGTTGAGAACCGTTCTAATGCGGAATTTTCTGCACGTAAACTCTACGACGGTCCGCCGACGCGGTACACGGAATACGAAACAAACGATGATAATAATAATAATAATAATAGTACGCGCGCGGACTGTGCGGACGGTCCGCCACCGCGTCCGCGAAACCGAACGGCCAAGTGTGTGTACGCGCGACCGTGACCGGAAGCCGTCGTTTATACGACGTACAACGCGCGTTGACGTCCCAGAGGGTTAGTCTGCAGTGCCGAAATTCAGACGTTTTTACGTCTCGAGACAAAATATTTTACTCCCCCGTCCACCCCAAACGATAATAAATTGGCTAATTAAGGGTATACGGTTTATTGTCGAGTAATCACAGTCGAGTAACGAGTACGACACGGTGAAAATAGAACCGAAAGAAGATTAGAGGTAGAGGGAAAATTATTCCTCGGAACCTTTGGAGAACAATAAACCGGATTAAAGCGAAATGTTGACGGACGAGAAAGAATTTTTCCAAATGGGATTGCATTCAGAGGATGACAAGTGCGAATGCGGAAGAGTACAACACGATAAACGTACATATATATGAATGTCCTAACTTTGAAGGGACGTGTAGCAAAGAACTAAGAAGATATGGACGAGATTAATGATGAAGAACGCCATACAATTGGCAGCTCGCTGGACGGATAAAATATAACTGAAAAATCGCCGGACACGAAAAGAAGAAGAAGGTAATTATCGTTTAGATTTTCTTACGGCGATACCAAATTTGTGTAATTCAGATGACAAGCCAGAAAGGTACCAACGTTATTTCATTTTAATTTTGTGATAAGGCATGTGTGGGCAAGAGATCAAAATTTGATTTTCACCAAAAAACATTTCGATAGGACCGTTATAATGAATCTTATCATTACATTATGTAATAAATCGATGTCGTAAGTTTTGCCACTCCGAAATTCGTCGTCTGCGAATTCGTGGTTTGCTTCGTAAGCATAATTTGACGGTGACAATCAAGAAAGGGCATAATAAACGACGTTTTCGAAACTATTCAGGAAAACCAAAAACAATTTTTTACCAACGATTCGACTTATCGTCGAATATTTTTAATTAAAAAAAAGCACAAAGTTGGGTTTTAATCTGTTTTAAATGATCGTTGTACCGTATTTTTTATCGATAATTTATATCGATTGAAAACTGAGTGTAATACGGATTTTGGCCCTCATGTCCTTTCGGATCGTCGCCGTCGATATTGCATAACGGGCGCGTTTGTGTGTGTGCGTAGACGAAGCGAATACAGAACACGCGTAACGATTATAATAAAGAACAATATTCGGATCGGCCAAAAAGGATCAAACCGTAAATCGAAACGATTTTGTCACTTACGGATTTGAGATCGTCGTAGAGGACTCGGTGTTTTAACAACGTACTACTGTAAACCGTAGTTCCTATAGTCCCGGACACTGTATTACTATATTATTTATTATACGGTAGATCGTCTTTGCCGTCGGCGTTTGTCGACTTGTCGTCAATCGTCCATCATCGACACAATACCGCCCCCGTTTGACTTTCGGCGATTTCGTGGGACCTGTGGTACTTCGAGAACCCGCGGGCCAGAGCGCACGAATCGATTGTGTTTCTTTTTGTTTTTTGTCTTGTTTTCCGCGGCGTTCGCCGCCGGTACACACCGTTACGGAATGTGTGCCGCCGAGTGCATATTGTTCGAACAGCAGCGGCCGACGGTCGGGTTATATCGATAGGTATATATATATACACGCAGTACGGTAGTAGCAGCCAGATACCAGAGTAACCTAGTTGAAATCTGAATGCGGTCTTAAAATAATGGGCTATGACCACCACGGTGCACGGTCCGTTGACATCCTAGGTAGCTAGACCGAGAAATAATTATGCACGCGCGAAACACGAGATATTTAAAACCTTCCGCGGGCATATTATATTAAAACGAGATGATGATAATCGTTACAGTTATATCATTATTAAACACTACTCACACACACACACACACACACGCGCACACACACACACACACACACACACACACACACACACACACACACACACACACACACACACACAACGTGACGCGATAATACACGCGCGTGTGCAGTAAATCGACGACGGATCTGGGCCGCACACGCGGCCGACAAGACGATCGGAAGGTGGAAAAATGTACGTTTCGCGTGAGATATTGTCGCGTAATTATCGTTATTGTCACGTTTAAATCTGGAACGCCTACACCTGTCGTACGGGAGCGGTACCCGCGCGTTCGTCAAAACTCAAAAGCTTCTCTGTATACCGTCTTGTACGTTCCCGCGGGGTTTTCGTCGCCCGGCCGAAGAGAGTCGTACGTCGTTCGTCGACCGCGGCCACCTGCAGTGACCATAGAATACACCGCGTCAGTGGCGTGTAAAACGTTTTTCAGATCCGAGGCAAACTAAAAAATCTGACTACCCGCCCCCGTCAAATGCAGTTTTTTTGTTCACAACTTCCTCAAAATTTTAAGTATAAAAAAATCGATACCTATATTGTATAATAAACACTATGTAATACTACGTATACACGAACGGCTCGCACACACGTACTAATATTATTGCTTACATATCACCTCTTAAAATGGCCTGTTTGCAATACCCTTGATACAATTATAAATCATTATTCTACAGAATATTTGTATTTAACCACTAAACCCATCTACCACCTATCCACCCACCCGAAAAATTATCGTGACGCAATCAGGGGCGTCATTTGCGGTACGCAGGGTATACATTTGCGTACCTAAAATTCTAAATTGTAATGTTTGGCCCGCAAGGCACATGCACATGCAGGCCCGCTCGACCACATCACAAAAAACATAAAAATAATATTTACATAATTATATTGAAATATGATGGTTGATAATTGATCGATTGATCACGTCTTTATAATCACAAAACAGATAAACTTAGCTTATCATGTAACATGCTTTTATTTTGCAGATTTCTACTAACTCTGAGAAAAATCAAAAACTGTTTGCTATTTTTAATATTTTTAATCGTTATTTTTTAATTTTTGTTTAATTTTTCATTGTTTTTATTTAAATTTGACTGTTGAAGTTTCAATTTGTATTAAAAGTAGACGTTTATAGCTTTTGCATTGCTTACTGCTTGTATTACGTAATTTTACTTTGTTTTAATTGTGTTAATAACTATTATTATACTATTATAATATTAATAATGTCAAATAAGTCAAGAAAAACAATTAATAGTGGCCTGCTCAATATTTATGCGTACCAAAAAAAAAAAAAAAATTGAAATGACGCCCCTGGACGCAATCGCCTCAAAACATTTCTCTTCGGCACGCAGTCGGTAATAGGTCGTTTCGAAATTCCGGTCCGATAAAATCAGTTTTTACTCCGCTACTCGACTTGAACGAGCCAACTCGAGCCTCCCCCCCGCTCCCACCCTCTCACGAACGCGCCTACGGATTCGTCCGTGTATTACGGTTTTTGATTTCGATTCGTGACGTTTTTATATTTTCGAATCGGACGCGAAAGTCGTACTTACCGGAAGCCAGGTCGATCATGGAGCCCCAGTCTACGCCGGGCGCGTTGTTGTCGCCGCCGTTGCCCGAGGCGGACTTGTCGGTCGCGCCCGCCGCGCCGGCCGCGAACATGCCGACGATCTGGCCGATCATCTGCGGGTCCATGGAGCCCTTGGCGGCCGCCAGCCCGGACACGATGGACCCCAGGCCGGACTTGGCGCCTTCCGTCTGCATGAACGACTGGAGCACGGAGCCCAGGCCGCCGCCCTGTCCGCCGCCCTGGCCGCCGGCCAGCGAGTCTTGCAGCAGCGACTTGGCCGCCTCCAGGAACGGGTTCTCCTCGTCGTCGACATCGTTGCCACCGGCTGCGGCCGGGAACGTCGAGTCGGCCACCAGCAGCGCCAGCAGCATTAAGTTCAACAGGAAACTGGCCATTTTCGCCGCGGGTTTTCGAGCTTTACGGTCGGAGGAAGAAAATTAAGAAAAAAAAAGTGTTTTTTTTTTCTTTCAAAAACTGAAAAAGAGCGAAAAAAAAACCGTTCGGTCGGACTGACTATTTATTTAATTAATATTTAAAACGGATCAACGACGACGTTACAGCGCGAGGGCACGTTGGGACGGGAAATCGGTTTTCGTGTTTTCGTCAAAACGATCGCGTCGCAGCCGTTTTCACATAATTCGTTTGCCTCGCCGATGATGAGGACCGTTCGTCACGGGTGTGTTGCGTCGACGAAGACGGCGGAAACGATACTGTGTGTGGAGTACAACGATCGCGTACGACGGCGGTGGAATGACGACGTGCGTCGCCGGAACCGGGACGGGCCCTCCTCGGTCGGACACGCCGCGGTTACGGTTAGGCGGAAAGAGGTCGGTAGAGGAGGAGGCGGTGAGGTGGCGGGACATAGCGGTAAACCCGGCCGGCGGCAACGGGTACGCGCGCGGGGTGTAGGACGGCCACGGACCGAGTAAACCTGTTATGGTAGGGCCATTGACATACCACGGTCGTGTCTAGTGCGCGCGCGCGCGTGTGTGTGTGAACGCTCCGACGGAGGGGAAGCCGCGGCGGGGTGGGCGCGCGCAACTGAAGACGACCACGTATGGTAATATTGTTGGATGTCGTTGTTTGTATTTCGTTTTATTTATTTGTACTGTTATTATTGTTATTATTATTATTATTATTATTATTATTATTATTATTATTATTCGTGTGTACAAGTGAGACGCTGTGCTCGAAAAAGACAAAAAAAACCAAAAAACCTACTCGTGACATAATTTTTCAGATCATTTTTTGCATTATCGTAGTTTATAAAACGAGGCGTTTTATTTATTCATTTTTTTTATTTTTTTTACTTTACTTTTTTGAGTTTTCCTTCCGCCGTCGTTTCACGCGAGCCCGCGCCACGAAGACGTACCTATGACGAGTTCACGACGAGTCGCGGCGTCGGGCGTCGTCCGTCCCGTGGTCAGACGCGCTCGCGCGCGCGATGCCCGTCGACGGTGTCAAGGCCGTTCGTTGGCCGTCCGCGTGCGCATGACCTTCTCGTCCGCGCGGACAAAAGGATCCGTGTAAGTGCGCGCGCGCGTCTCCGTCGTCTCACGCGAACGTTCCGTCCGCGGCGGCCGCAGGGACGACGTGCGAGTCCAGTGGAAAACGAGACCTACGACCGTGGCCGGAAATCGGGGGACGCTTGACGGGACCGAGTCCCCTCAAAAGTTTAAACCAGAGGTTTAGCTGCTCCCTGACGAATTTTTCCCTGTGTCGACCGTTGAAAAAGATTCGACCGTAGAGCGTAAATATTGATAGCTTTTCAAATAAAAACCTGTACATATTGTACCGAAGTGATTGCGTTACGAGCGCTCGTATAATATCAGTTTTTAAACTTTTAAATTGATTCAATGGGTTTTATTCGAAAATGATATTGCCGATTTTATTATTATTTTTTTTTTAATGTTTGTACTTTTTTTTTTTTTTAGTAAAATAAAGACAATCTACAATCTATACAACTATATATGCACATTAATTAGATGAGATTAAAAGATACAATAAAAAAATAACAATGAATATTTTGATTATGGGGAATTACCCAGTGGTAATACCCAGCACGTGAGATTATTATTTAATGTCGGTTAATACAGATTTTTTTTTTTAATGTCTGTACTTAAAAAAAACATTTTTCCCAGAATGGTAGGTACCAAACTATTCAAGTATTAAAATATGTAAACCGTTCTGACGGTCGCGAGTAGCTTTGGTGGGCATAGGTCCGATAAGCATTAACAACTTACCCCCCCACCCGATTTTCACTTCAAAATTCCCCCCCCCCATGTGTCCGACAACGTTCGCGACGACGCGTTTTTCGCGATTCGTACAAAGTTGCTGCGATCGTCGTCGCGCGGCCGTCGTAATGCGGATCGCGAATCCCACGGTCTCGCGCAAAAACGGACGTGCTCGAGTCGTCGTTTCCTATATTGTCGCGACGTCTGCACGACACACGATTTTATACTATGTTATTTATCGTTCGTGACGATTGTACCTGTGTGTTATTCATTGTTTACCGTACTGAAACCGAATCGCCAGCCGATGTCGGATTTGAGTGAAAAAAAAAAATTAAATAATAAATAGTGATGTTATCGTCGTCAGTGAACGTTTGCGGTGTTTTCGAGTCAAAATCACGAAATCACTCGATCAAACATTTTTGCAGGTACCTAACGGGTTTGAATATTGCTCCGAGTCGACGAGTGCGCGAAACGTCTTTAAACGTTTGTAACAGAATCGAACGCGAAACGAAAAATGATCCGAATTCAGTGGTTTTATTGATTTCCATCGGTGTACAACGCACAGAGTTACGATGATCTAAGACAAAAAAGCACGGGTGTGCGATGTTGTGTTGCGTCGTGGAAAGACGAACCACAGAATATATAAAATACGTACGAACAAGAGTAAACCATAGAACAACGATAGTTCACAGTGTTCTATGGTGATATCCATTCGTTTGGGGTAATGGAACACCCGTGCGCGACGACAACGATTTCGTTTTTTTTTTTTTTTTTTTTTTTTTTTTTTTAATTTAAATATAAAAACAAAAAAAAAACATTTAATAATCGTTCGCCATACTCCGGCATATCATTCATACGATGTCTATGTGTATAATTATTATCTATTTGTTATGCGGTCAACCTGTCTGTGTCTACGAAAACAATAAACGCTGAAACATATTATATACCCGTCGAGTTGTAATATTACTAAAATCGTTTTTTTGGCGTACCTATACACAAGTAATGACAGTATAGTGAGTACATTCACTCAAAGTGTCATATTATGAACCGGTACGGTATTTTCGGCAGTACTTCGATCAGTCAGTCGATTACTATTCCACCTAGCTGTTTAATATTGGCCATTAAAGCTTAATCGTGCAGTAGTCAAGTATCAGACATTAAATAATACATTATCATTACCCAACCAAATTCCACTTAATAACTTAATTATACGTTTTCCTAAACGACCCTTCAAATGTGTCCTGTATGAGTACCTACTTAAATAGTTGCAAATTAATATGGTGTTACTAAAATGTAAAATTCACAGAGCAAGAAGTTTCAGTGTTATAATATAGTCTTATTTTATCCAACCCAAAATACTTAATAATTTCTGTGATTTAATGATTATTTCAATGTTTTATTTAATATGAATAATTTGAAAATATTTAAGCCGATAATTCGAAAGGGAACCAAATAAACAGCTTCAAATTCGGTATTTTTTCGAGTTAAATACTAAAATGTCTACATAATATAAATTATACTTTTTCAGATCGCCGAAATTTAAAAGCCGTACACAATTCGTACTGTGAGTATTCTTTGCTCCGCGGACAAGATATTGCATTTTAAAGAAACGGTGTATTATTTCTTTGGTAAAATGATTTTGAGTAACCTTACTAGTATAATTTTTAGCGTAATGTTAAAGAATTAGAATTCTAACTTAAAAATTCTTATAGAATAAATACATTTTTTCTGTATCTTAAACGGTTAAGAAGTATATAGGAGTAAAATTAAAAATTAAGCAAAGTAAAAATATTTTTAGGTATGTAAAAGAGTTCTGTATAAGCTCAAAACAAGGTTAAACTTTTATCAAGTTTTTACAAAATGAAAACGTATCATTTTAAATTGTTTTTATGCAGTATGCACATTTAATCACTACTCGAGTAGTCATTTTCACATCAAATGTGAAATTCGTTTTTGTCTTTACTTTCTTAAATTTATAGTTTTGGGTTGTAAAATCTGTGACTGAAGGACGAGGATTGAACTCGCACCGCAATCATCTTACCGGAATTTTTTTCATATTTAAACTAATTACTTTTTTTTTTTTATACGTTTTCATAAATAATTTATAGTCGTTCAGCGAGTGCATACGAGCAATTTACAGTTGACCAGAAATTTTTGTCATATATTTAAGTGTCGTTCGTTGTTGTGAGCTGCGCGCTCGTTTTGCTTATCTATCGATTAATCGAAAATGCTTTATTTTTTTTTTTTCATTTCGCGATTTTCGGTCAACCACAGTTAATCCAAAGAATATTTAACCGAACTAAAAAAAAAAAAAAAACACTTAAAGGAACTCATAGATTACTTTAGTTTTTATTTCAGAAATATCGGTTCAGTAGTTTAAGCGTGTAAAGTGGGAACGGACGGAAAAAATTCCACACACATTCATACACGAAGACGTGATATTTATACCAGCGCCTTCTCCTGCGATCGAGTAAAAACCAGCGACGGGTTCGAGTCACATCGCCCGTTTGATTACAACGACGTCAACCTGTGGTGCGGAGCGTGAATCACCCGAGAACGGGAATCTCACACGTCGGCCACGTAACCCCGACGAAACATCGTAGTTATGTAACTTTTACGACTAGTAATAGTCGTGAAACTATAAAGTGTATCCCTCTATTCGGATGGGAGAAAAAAAAAATGAAATAAATAAATGGTATCTACTGTACGTTCAGCTGGGTCAACGGACGAGGATTAAAATACCGACGGAAAATAACATAATATTATATTATAATGACCGCAGTCTTGACAAACCGGTCGGTTATAATCTCTCACACGCGATACTCCGGGACGCGTTAAACAATCGTAAAAATCTCCAATTTTCGTGCGGACAACAATAAAATGGGAGCCCGGCGTATATTATTTCTCGATAATGATGCATTTTTTATCGTTTCCCCACCCACCCCTCCCGTGTAGATTTTGTCGCGCTGCCCCCCCGACGCCGACCTCATTTCGGTTGACAAACCGTCGGAAACGCCGCGATTCTGCCGTGCCCGCGGGTCTGTGCACGTAATTGTGTGGAAAATCGCGAAGCGTCCGTATACCGCGATGGACCATGACCGTTTTCGGAAAAATCAAATCGGTCTCGATTAACGTTTAACTAGCGGTTCTTTTGTGTACAAAAGGAGCGTAATTATCGGGCGGCGGCGGTGACAATAAACTTTACTCTACAGCTACGGCGGCGAGTCGCGTTTGAACAAAAATAAAAGTCGTTTGTTCGAAATATTTCGGTCTTTTTTTTTTTTTTTACGTAAAAACGTGTACGGAACACTCGCGGCACGCGGCGTGTGAGACTATGCGGCGAGTTACTACGCATCGACACACACGTCTTACCTACACGCTGTTAATGTAGTCATACACACACACACACACACACACACACACACACACACACACACACACACATTATACGATGTTCTGTATACGCGCTTTTAAAGATTAAATCGACGTTACCGTAAATAATTCAATAATTGTCCACGTCGTGACGGATAATACGAAACTTATCAATAAAAAGCGGATCTTTAGGTTTTTACATATTTTTATTGATTTTATGCAACTTTACGAGGCAGAAAAATTTGGACGATTCATCTATCACAGAGTTCATAGAAAAAAAATTAATTTTGCATATTAAAGCATATTTTGGATATTAGAGAATATTTCGCCTATTTTTCATATTTTAGAATAATATATTCTATTATTCTTCATAAAAATTCAAATATTTTGTTAATTTCTCGAAATGTAATTTTGTCAGGAATAATTTATTCTGGGGAAAAAAAAATTTGATTAAAGAGTGATAAAAATTCAAAATCATTCAATTATCTACTTGTCTGTAATCGAATTGGTTATGTTCCAAAGTAATGGTGCAAAGTTATCTATTATTTTTTACTAAACTATTATGTTTTTTTTTTTATGATTATATTTTATTATATTTATATAGCTCTGTATCAACTGATTTACTTTTTTAATTATTCAATAATTTACTTGTTACCAAGAGAATGGCACTTAACAGTTATTTATTGTTTTTATTGAACTATTTTAGAAAAAAATCATATTTGTATATTTACGAATTTAAAGAATATTCAAAGAATATTTTAAGGTCTTTTTGAAGCATATTAGCATCATATTTTAAGGTTTTAAGAACCTAAAAATCCGCTCTTTACTTATCAATATTATATTGTATTATAGCTCCGAGCTCGACAGTTTTCGGCATTTTCGCTTTTAACGCTTGTAACCTAACGGTCGGGTTTAGGATCGTTTGTGATAGACGTTGCGAGTTTAACGGTTTAAATCAATACGATATTCTCAACAATAATCGTCATTAGACACACGATGACGGTCGTTTAACGTAATTAGGTTTAATGGACGAATCGATTGTTTGAATGAAACGTTTGCGATTCAATGATAATTGTTTTGAGATCTCGATTTACGTATAAAGCACGAGGGGTTTGATTATTTTTTCGTTCACGTCGGACGAGTAAAATTTTCGATATTTTATTCACGATAATTTCCGTGTTGGTGAATCGTATATAATTCTAAATTCTAAATCTAAACTCAAACACCCATTCGTGATGTGTATTTGTATTTTGGACGTATAATCTAAAAGTATTAAAATTTTGAATATTTTACTACTAATTTTCAATAGAATTGAACGAAAAAAAATATAATCCTCAGAGTGTTTGGAAAGTTTTGCTCTCCAGATCTCTCTTATTTTAATGTATCAACTTTATAATTTATTGCAGGCATATAGTTTTATCAAATCATACTTTTCTCTGTCGAATCATTTTTTTGACACACTATACGTAGATTAACATGTTTTTTTTGAAACTTAAGTGTAAATTGAAAGAACGTTGATTAGCAGTTTTCAAGAAAACGTGAAAACAGTTGGTGGAGATATGGTCAAAAAATAAATTGTCATTAATTTGCAATTCGACATTTACAATTCAACAGGATGTCGAACGTATTCGTATAAAAACGATATCCACTCGTGATTATTACACTTCGAGTTTATCGAGTATTGTTCGTATTTAGGCACAATCCAATTATAATCTCTTTAATCTCTTTTTATTAATCAGGCTGGCTTAAAAATGTAATTTTCGACGTATCTAGTTGTAGTGATATTGTTTACGTTTTGTTTTTTTTTTGTTTTGTTATTATTAATATTATCACCTTTTGTACTTCACTATATTTAACTGTCGACACTAATTTCTATAAAAAGTTTCAAAAAAATAAATAAATAAATAAATAATTGTCGGAGACGAACATATTCGTTCGAGCCGAAGAAACCGATTGTAATGCAGGCGCACAAGCGTTTGTAGATGTCTCACGTTTTCATAGCCGACTTTATTTTTAATAAGAACACAATAAATTACTGTTTTAACAATATCAATTTTCCAGCGTTGTAATTGCGTTAAACTGCGTTGAATAATATTATTTCCATTATGTAAATAAGTAATTTAGTTAACAACCATGTACAGATCGTTCTCGTGTTTACATTTCAACGTGACGCTCCATCGCATGGTATCCACCACTCTTGGAACGTTGAACAAAACAAAAAAAAAAAACTCGTTTTTAATTAATTTTCATACCTGTCAGAAGGCGTGTAATAACAACTAATAGCGCAGACAGCAGAATTATTTTTATACTCATTCGATTTAAATTATGTACATGTACATTGACGTGCGTATATTTACCACTACGCGAGATTACATACATATTATTACATTTCGCGGAGTATAAACATTCACTCCGGACGAAAAATACAAATATTCATACGTTGTTACGTGAGATCTTTGTACAATGACGTTATTCAAAAATGGTGTCCTTGTCCGTTATAACTCAAAATGTATTGTCATTTTGAAAAATCACAATTAACCGTTTCATGACTGTCGCAGTCAAATTGGTGTTTCTGGAACGGCATCGTTATTTTCCGAGTGTAAAATAATACGTGATATACTTTTATAAATTATTATCAGTAGGTACTTCAAACGGAACATCTTATTTCGCGAACAGGTACTTCTAAAACTGAATGGCACTGTGTCAAGAGTTTTTTATTTTTTTCAAAAAAAAAAATGTGCGCACTTTATTTTTACAGTATATAAATACATTTTTATTTTCGTTTTCGACCATTAAAATTGAACGTGTTCGTGTTGTGCCTTGTACACCGTCCTCAAGTCCGGTCAGTCCTCCTTCACAAAACAAATCGAAAAACTAACGGAACGAAAAAATCGATTTAAAAATCTACTAATTTTGAACAAGTAAATTAAAATTGTTCGAACTACTCGATAATATTTACGAAATCATCGAAATCAGTACTTTAGTTTTAGTCTTTGAAATAATTTTACACAAAAAAGTGAAAAATGTAATGAAAAAAAAGCCAGTAAGACGATGCTGACGTGCTGGTAGAATTTCGTTTATCGTCCCTGTGGTCTTCGGATAAGGTAATGATGATAAGTGTATATGATTTTAAAGAAACAGTAAATCATTTCTGAAGTTAATTGGTTTTGAGCAAAGCCAGAGTGTAATATGTACCGTTTACAAATTTTACCAGTTTTGGTCTAATTATTGATGTTTTTTTGTTTTTTTTGAAATACAATTTTTAACAAATTTCGAATTATTAATTTGGCAGACATTTACTTTTACTAAAAAAATTAAAAATTAATTTATAAGCTATTGCATAGCTTTTATCGCAGGTCTGGTGTAGTGACTGAAAAAAAATTGTTCGTAACGAAAAAGCTTGACCACTACCTGTGGAACCCTGTAATCCCCCTCTGTGTCTTTATATACTCTAAGGGCAAACGTAGCATTTGTATACTCTTTGGACAAACGTATAGTCTTTATAATATACTCTATGGTATCCTTCGTCGTTTCTTCATTTCTATGTATTCGGTGAAATCAAGTGCACTTTGCGATTATTTCACTAGCGTGACCCGGAGGACTCGCTTTACTTTTAGTTTTTCTAATGCCGACGAGAAAAGAAGCGAACTTAAAGCCCTTTTTTTAGTATGTACGCGCTCAAATCGACCATTTGTCGATTCACGGTCAAGTCACGGTGAAGTATTTAAATATTATTATCCGTATTACATTAATTATGCAATCATATCATCGTTTTGTTCGTTGTAAATTAACGTCATTTATCGTGGTCGTTGTCACATAGTTGTCGATACGTTTGGTGTGACCGCGTGGGGAACTGCCGTCACGGAACTAGCTAATATAAACGACTTATATTAGCTTTGGTCTATTTTCATGCAGTTGTATGGTAACCGCGCCAGTATTCCCGGAGCGACGAGGATCACATTTAAACGGTGTGTAACCGTACCGCAGCAAACATTACGTCTTCGACTCTTAGCCCGAAATATTCGTTTGTTCGGTCTGATGCGTTGAAAAGTCGTGCCGTTTTTGACGACCCGAAGTAGAGCCGGGCCAGGCAATATACGGGACAACAGGAATCGCACCGGCCGGCGCGACGTAACGTAATACGTATATTGTATTGTTATTTTTTTTTATTTATTATTTTTATTATTATTCACTTATCTACCAACAAAACAAACTCATTTTGTCAAATTTTGAGATATGCGGTGTTGCAGTTTCAGCGACGATATATAGTTGCTATATACAACGCGTGCAGTTTGCACGCCAGGGTAATGCTCGAAGTGTTGTTATAATATAATATAATATATAAAAAAAAATGGAAAGTGAAGGAAGTGCATCTGGTGAAGAAATAGTGCAAGAAAATGTGTGAGTATTTTATAAAAATACATATATACCTAACCTACACATATATATATTATACAGGGTGTCCCACAGGGGCGGCTCCAAGGGGGGGCCCTAGGGGCCGCCCCCCCCAAGCCCGTATTTATAAAAAAATTTATATTGTTAACAAAAAATGCATATTATAATATTGTCATAATATGGACTATAATATGAGCCATAGAGCTTACGACGGTGTATATATCGACGATGTACCTGCTGGATGCTATCTATTTTACGAAGAATCAATAAGGCTATAAATAAACTATATTGATATAAAATTTACTATGATCTGATACTATGATATTATTATTTTATTATGTTCAAAGACTGAAAACCTGGCTTCGCTCAAGGATAAGTGAAGATAGGCTATCAGCATTATGCCTACTTAATGTTTATAATAAAATTAATATTCTAGATCAAATAGATCATATTATTGATATTTTCGCCAATTTAAAAAATAGACGTCTTGAATTTGTGTTGTACAAATTGTTGTTTTCTTTTTATTATAAGATTTTGTGAAATTATAACTTGCCCCCCCCCCCCTAACCTAGGCTCTGGAGCCGCCCCTGGTGTCCCACAGAGATCTGACATTCTGACAAATGAAATAACTTTTGTTCTAATCAATATTTTAAACAAATTTCTTTTGAATATAATTCATAGATACTTGCGCTACATTTTTAGAATACATTTTTTATTTTATTTTTTATTTTTTAATACTGAAAATAAAAAACTTAAAATTGACACAAAATTAATTAATAAAAGAAAAAAATAAAAATAAAAAATAAATTAAATTTACGTATAAATAATGATCCACAAGAATCTACTACAAAATATGGGACCACCATCGACGCCGTATTTTCCAGATATTTGGAGAATATTAAATCTCAAACTTATGTTTCATATTTTAGTTATCATAGGCCTATAGTTTCTATGATACAAATTTCTGAATAACTAGAATAATAAAAAAATTTTAAATTATATCAAATTCAGACTTCTTATTTATTTAATATGCAATAGCTTTATCGCGGCAGTCCCCGGATGCCACTTGTCTTTTTTTTTCTATCTATGTCTTAAGTTTTATATAAATTGGATTGAAAAATTATTTTTTATAAACATTTGAATTATACAGAGATTTGGTACAAAAACTGTCGATCAATCATTATTTTATTTTCAACGCTAATAAAATAAGTTTTGAAAAAAGGTTTTTGAGACTTCTTCAGTTTGTTGGTAAATTGTATAATATTTAACGCCATACCAAATGTCCAGGTGTTCTTTTCAGCTCATTGTACAACGATGTGGTGATGAACTCGAACAGGTGCCGATGACCCCACCCTACCATGGCGTAGAACCGGGGCCGATGGAAACTCGGGGTTTTGTGCTGGTATCAAGAGATACCAAGATTGGGATCTAACGAGATCCCAAGCTCGGAAGAACCGAAGAGTACAAGGACGTGTTTATACTAGGGCGGCGAGTGCTATGGACACCGGTCCGGGAAAAGGACACCCGGCGAAGAGGCACGAGAGACTCGAGGCCGGTGAACCGAAGTTGGGCCGTGAAACTCCCACAGGCCCAGAACGAGTAAACCAGGGTGGTGGACGCTGGGGCAACGGCCCGAGAAAAGGCTCTCTTGTGATTTTTTAATCGACCCACGATAAATTTGTGTTTGCGTTATACAATGTATATTGCAGTGGTTCTTAACAGGGTTTAAAAAAAAAAGCTCCCTGTTAAAGTTGCTGCCCCAAAAAAGTGCTGCCTGGGTCAATCGCCCTCCTAGCCCCTACATCAAAATACACCACTGGCGTATTCAATCAAAATCAAAAATATTTAGTTGGTTCCGTATAAATTTCATGCTTGGTCCCGTCCGAAACACCAAAAAACGTACGGATATATTTTGCGAAACGATGAAAAAAAAAACCTATCGGTATTGTGCGGTGACGAGCGACTGCCAGCACCTCGTTGAAATTCACGTACGACAACAATAGAAAATCGTGCAAACACGTCCGACGAAAACAGTATCGATAACAACGACGGTACGTATCATAATAATAATAATAATATTTGGTGTGTACAACGTCTCAGAAAAATATAATAGATAAACGTGCAATTTACGCGCGTAGCGATATCGAGAACTGTTTTATTATTTTTTAATTTTTTTTCAAATAAATATAGCATTAGTTGCGAGTGGCGAGCGGGTTCCGCGGTTTGTGTAGCCACGACGAGTACTATACAACACTGTCTGCGGGCGCCATAACGTTTAATTTGTATCGACGAAACACGATTTTCCTATGGGCGTTGAAACGCGCACGCTGGTGTTAATATAAAATGATCGTATGTCTTCTGAACGATTGGCGTTTGGCAGCCGCGAAAAAAAAAAACGAAAAAAAAAAAGCAGGTAAGTGAGATGATGGTGGTACAAGTTCGTCCTTCGTCTCTTCGGTCCTCGGACAAGATATTGGTGATGAATGTATTAAGTTTTAAAGAAATGATGACTCATTTCTTTAGTATTAAACGATTCTGAGCAAAGCTTCAGTGTAATATAATATATTATTATTTAAATACTGTTTACGTATTTTACGGTTATTTGTGTATAAAAAAAATCCCGAGTCACGATTTTTGAATTTTTGTTAGGATAATTAGGTAGGTATATGAGTAAGGTCATATTAAATTTTCAGAACTTTTTGTCAAATATTTAAAATTATATTACATAAAAACTTTCAAACAATTTGGTAAATTAAAAGTTCTATATTTAAGTTAAAAGTGCTTTAATTGTTCTGAAAATGTTGTCCAATATAAAAAGTATGTATGTTATTTGATATTGGATAAAATTTTCAAGTTTCTAGCTTCAATACTTTTCGATATATGACTAAATACCAAAAATCTGAACAGTGAAAATCTCATTTGCGGCGGATTTTTACCGCTTTTACCGTTTTTACTCAGTTTTTCGATCGTTATTCTTGATTACTGGAAAAACTATGGAAATTTTGGAAAAATGAGCTCTCTAAAGTACCATCTCAGTTCAATTTCGAATCTAAAAAGTTGCTGGACGAAACTTTTGGACAAGGATTTCTATACGAAAAAGTGTTTACAGAAAAAAAAAATATAAACATCATTGTAAAACCATAAGATCCTTCACTCAGAATCTAAAATAACTCATTATTATATTATTATTATTGTTTTAGGTGTTCTCGTCGACGACGACGGCGGTTTACGTGATTTTTACACCCGTTTCTATTTTTTTTCTCGTATAAACGTTCGCTCATTTCGATTCGTAATAATTTATTTCTCGACCGATCGCGTATCAACGACGTTTAAACGACGACGTGGTAGTCGCATACGACCGGTATTCGACGGGGGAATGGGACTTTTTGGCGCTGCCGGTTCGGCGCCACCGGTTCGGCGATAGATATTTTCGGCGACGCCGATTCGGCGATAAAGAAAAAAATAAATGTATGCATTTATTTAGTTAAAATCAAATTTTAATTAAATTTTTTTAATAATAATTAAATAATATAGATTGATAAAAAAATAGTAAAATGAATATAGTTGAAAATGGTATAAAAATTAGTACTTATGTCACAGTGAAAAATGTACAATTTTAGTTAAAATTTTATTTTTACGCTAAATTATTAGATATTCCCCTTATAAATGCGGGAATGTCATTTTTATCATATGTATTGACTAATTTAAAAATTCGTTTGTCGGTGTCTCTAAATTTTTTTAACTTTTTCGGTGGACTATTACCAAATGTTCGTAATGAGTGTCCGTTCCTGCTTGTATTTTACGTAATGAATTTATGAAAGCCCAAATTGTAGGTTTGTTTGTCATTAACTGATTTAATCGCCTATTTGCCGCTTCAGCATTGTTATTTGTGCGATCTTTGTTTGTTATATATATATATATATATATATATATATATTATTACTATTAGATATATATTATATACCTATTATACCAACCTAAAATTTAAAGATATCGACAAACGTATTTTTAAATTTGTCGATAAATATGATGAAAATGACATCCCACATCTATAAGGGAATATCTAATAATTTACTTATTAATTTTACTGTTTTAAAATTTTTTTTATCTAAATAAATTCATGCATTCATTTATTTTTTTCTTTATCGCCGAAACGGCAGCGCCGAAAATATCTATCGCCGAAATGGCAGCGCCGAATCGGCAGCGTCGAATCGGCAGCGCCGAAAAGTCCTAGACCCATTCAACGGGCAAAAAACCGACGGGAAGTCTTGTTTTTTTTCCTCCGTAGCGACGTGTAACGATTTCGTTTTTTTTTTTTTTTTTTTTTGGCGATTCTATTTTCCGCAGGTTCGAGTGATTTCGTTCGACTCGAGTGTCGACCTTGGAGACCGCGCGCGCTATAGCATTATTGTAATATGTGCTGCGAGTTTTTTTTTCTCCATAAAAAACCGAATCGAGCAACGATTTGTCGTACCCGCGCACGCAGGCAACAGCTAATGTTAAGCGCCGAAAGTAGGATAACGGTAATTTTCGTCACGAGTACGCGTTCGTACGCACTTATACTACCGTTCGTGCAATGTAGTACGGCGTATAGTTGTAATAGCACGGTATTACGAGCGTCTGCACAGTTAAACGTTGTGCGCGCGTTGTTAATAATCGGAAAAAAATTGAAAGTAGATTTGCGGTAAAATTCGTCGAATCGGCGTATAATTCTTTTATTCGGCGATTAAACAGCGTGTATTTGCAAAACAAAAAAAAAAAAAATTAAAAAAAAAAAAACACGGTGAGTTTATCATATTATTACCGACGAGTTTCGCAAGCGTATAGGTAATGGATTTTTACTGGTCTGCGGGTCGTGACGACGCCTTTAAAAAACCATTATCAGCTGTATACAGCAGGGCAGGATTTAGAGGAGTGGAGGCCTCGGGGCATCAAATGAGTGGGGGACCCTTGGCCCCAAATTATTTTTCAAATAAAATGAACAATTTTTTTTCAAAGTAGATTATTTTTCTTTTATTCATATTTAACAAACATATACATATATGTAATTATAATCGAAAACAAAAAATTAAATTTAAGTGTTAAAAAACGGAACCTTCCGAGCTTTTTTCGCCGAAAAATCGTTGATAAGTTCGCTGAAATCAAGTTCCCGAAGTAAATCGCTTTCAATGCTCAGGAGAGAAAGTTTTGATAGACGGTTTTGTCCCGATCGTGGTTCGAAGCCGAATTTTCATAATCTTCATTTTTTAAAATGAACGTTCTCAATAGGCGCCGGATTTACTGAGAAAAAAACAGTCTGGCGACATCAAATTTCACGGAATTACCTATCGGCCATCAGTCTTAAATTTATTTTTATCCTATTGGCCACTTTCGACGGGACGGCGGGGTGATAGTGCATTTGTAATTTGAAAGATTTTTTTCCGAAGTCACTGTTGTGGAGGCCCCTGGGCTGTCGCCTCTATTGCCCTCCACTAAATCCGGCCCTGGTATTCAGACTCGCGGCACACGGAGTTCACACTATTTTACCGGTCGATTTTTCGTTCTCGGCGTCGGGAAATTTTCGGACCGACGACGTATAGTGTTTGCGAGTGACGCCCGCGGTATAGTCCGGGCACGGCGTGACAGGGCGTTCGCCGGGGGGGCGCGATTTTAGTAAAGGCGCTGCGATCTCAAACGAGACACCACCGCTCTTCGGCGACAACACGATTTACGGAATAAAAAGCAAACTAATTTTCTTTATTCGTGACGCTAACGCATTGACGAATTATTATCGTCGCGTTAAGCTGTGGTTTCCTACAACCACGCATCCGCGATTGCGTGGTGCGCGATGCGCGTTAGGGCTGAAACAGAAGACCGGTTTTCGCGCGCCGGCCGGTGAAAAATAAATGTGAACACACGAGGACTCGCCGGCCTGCGAGTTTCGTATTTTAATCACCTGGTAGAGTAAATACAATGTTTACAGTATTTTTCAAAAGTTTTAATACACATATATTATATGTGAATATTACAACTTACCGCAATGATACATTTCTGAAATGTTCTATCTTGAACATTCTTTCTACCTTGAATTACATTAAAAATAAACACCAATGAGAAATAAATACTCACAGAAGGTACAGTGAATGATATTTATTTTATGAGAACAAGTATCATCATTTTATTGTTTACATAAAACATCTTCGCTGTTAAATACAATATTATGGTTTTTAAAATGTATATAGGGGCATGGCCCCATATTTAGAATGAGTTTTCGGGAGGGGGGCAATAGGGAGATAGGACAATAAATAAGTTTAAGTTTTAAAATCTTCGAATCAGGCATCAAAATAATGTAAGAAATGTAACAAATTTCGGGCCGCCGGCCGGCGAAACGGCCGGTCGTGTGTTCACTCCAATCATTTTATATGTAATTTGCTGGGAACCGGTGGTTTTTTCGCCGGCCGGTCGCCGGTACCCACCAAGCCTGGCAAATGCGCCGGCCGGCGAGTTCCGGCGAGAACTAACCGGCCGGCGAAAAACGGTATCGTCTGTTTACTCTAATCTAACTCAATGTAAAAAGAAACCGGCCGGCGAAAACCGGTCGTCTGTTTCAGCCCTTAGTGCGATCACGCTTGCGTGATGCGTGATGGAAGTGTTTTGCTACGATGCGTGTTTACGACTGCCGGACTGCGTGGTTTGGAGTAGAAAATTTCCGTCAGTTGATGTTTAGTAGTACATCAAAATGGACGCTCTATAATATTATGGAGGGTGAAGAAGATGAAGAACTATTGCTACTCGCGAATAATTTCCGAATGGAAATAATGTAATTATCTTTATTTTTTATCACTCAATTTATAAATAACAGGATAGTTCCAAATAACTTCGATGAGTTTTTCGTCATCCATGGCATTGAATGACATCAACTCCATAGCTTACCGAAACAAATTATAAAAGACATTTAATATTTTATTAATTTACAACAATAAAACTTATTTGTTATATATAGCTAGTATTTGAAAATGATTCTTACTTACTTCTACCTGCCTTTTGATTTGACTTGAAAATAATTTGATATTACAACTTCATCGAAAATAGATGAAAAAACGTATGTTTTTTAATGTCTAGTTATTGTATCATTTTACAAATTTCCACACGAAACTTCATGAGAACATCATTGGATTCGTACGAACAATTTCACTTAGAATATCGAAATTTGAATTAAGCAGACATTGCATTTAAGGTCATTTTTAAGTTTTTCTGACGTTAATGATTAAAAATCACATTTTTTTTAATGTCTAGTTATTGTATCATTTTACAGATTTTCACTCGAAACTTCACGAGAACATCATTATATTCGTATGAACAACTTCAATAAAAATATCGAAATTTGAATTAAACAGACATTGCATTTAAGGTCATTTTTATGTATTTCTGACGAAAAAAGATTAAAAATCGTATGTTTTTTAATGTCTAGTTATTGTATCATTTTACAGATTTTCACTCGAAACTTCACGAGAACATCATTATATTCGTTTGAACATTTTCACTTAGAATATCGAAATTTGAATTAAACAGACATTGCATTTAAGGTCATTTTTAAGTTTTTCTGACGAAAAAGATTAAAAATCGTATGTTTTTTAATGTCTAGTTATTGTATCATTTTACAGATTTTCACTCGAAACTTCACGAGAACATCATTATATTCGTATGAACAACTTCAATAAAAATATCGAAATTTGAATTAAACAGACATTGCATTTAAGGTCATTTTTATGTTTTTCTGACGAAAAAAGATTAAAAATCGTATGTTTTTTAATGTCTAGTTATTGTATCATTTTACAGATTTTCACTCGAAACTTCACGAGAACATCATTATATTCGTATGAACAACTTCAATAAAAATATCGAAATTTGAATTAAACAGACATTGCATTTAAGGTCATTTTTATGTATTTCTGACGAAAAAAGCTTAAAAATCGTATGTTTTTTAATTTCTAGTTATTGTATCATTTTACAGATTTTCACTCGAAACTTCACGAGAACATAATTATATTCGTATGAACAACTTCAATAAAAATATCGAAATTTGAATTAAACAGACATTGCATTTAAGGTCATTTTTATGTATTTCTGACGAAAAATATTAAAAATCTTATTTTTTTTAATGTCTTGTTATTGTATCATTTTACAAATTTCCACTCGAAAGTTCATGAGAACATCATTGGATACGTACGAACAATTTCAATAAAAATATCGAAATTTGAATTAAACAGACATTGCATTTAAGGTCATTTTTATGTATTTCTGACGAAAAACGATTAAAAATCGCATGTTTTTTAATGTCTAGTTATTGTATCATTTTACAGATTTTCACTCGAAACTTCATGAGAACATCTTTGGATTCGTACGAACAATTTCACTTAGAATATCGAAATTTGAATTAAACTGACATTGCATTTAAGGTGATTTTTAAGTTTTTCTGACGTTAATGATTAAAAATCACATTTTTTTTAATGTCTAGTTATTGTATCATTTTACAGATTTTCACTCGAAACTTCATGAGAACATCATTATATTCGTTTGAACATTTTCACTTAGAATATCGAAATTTGAATTAAACAGACATTGCATTTAAGGTCATTTTTATGTATTTGTGACGAAAAACGATTAAAAATCGCATGTTTTTTAATGTCTAGTTATTGTATCATTTTACAGATTTTCACTCGAAACTTCACGAGATCATCGTTACATTCGTATGAACAACTTCAATAAAAATATCGAAATTTGAATTAAACAGACATTGCATTTAAGGTCATTTTTAAGTTTTTCTGACGAAAAAAGATTAAAAATCGTTTGTTTTTTAATGTCTAGTTATTGTATCATTTTACAGTTTTCACTCGAAACTTCATGAGAACATCATTATATTCGTATGAACAACTTCAATAAAAATATCGAAATTTGAATTAAACAGACATTGCATTTAAGGTCATTTTTATGTATTTCTGACGAAAAACGATTAAAAATCGTATGTTTTTTAATGTCTAGTTATTGTATCATTTTACAGATTTTCACTCGAAACTTCACGAGAACATCATTATATTCGTATGAACAACTTCAATAAAAATATCGAAATTTGAATTAAACAGACATTGCATTTAAGGTCATTTTTATGTATTTCTGACGAAAAACGATTAAAAATCGCATGTTTTTTAATGTCTAGTTATTGTATCATTTTACAGATTTTCACTCGAAACTTCATGAGAACATCATTGGATTCGTACGAACAATTTCACTTAGAATATCGAAATTTGAATTAAACAGACATTGCATTTAAGGTCATTTTTATGTATTTCTGACGAAAAACGATTAAAAATCGCATGTTTTTTAATGTCTAGTTATTGTATCATTTTACAGATTTTCACTCGAAACTTCACGAGAACATCATTATATTCGTATGAACAATTTCACTTAGAATATCGAAATTTGAATTAAACAGACATTGCATTTAAGGTCATTTTTAAGTTTTTCTGACGAAAATGATTAAAAATCACATGTTTTTTAATGTCTAGTTATTGTATCATTTTACAGATTTTCACTCGAAACTTCATGAGAACATCATTATATTCGTTTGAACATTTTCACTTAGAATATCGAAATTTGAATTAAACAGACATTGCATTTAAGGTCATTTTTTAGTTTTTCTGACGACAAAAGATTAAAAATCGTATGTTTTTTAATGTCTAGTTATTGTATCATTTTACAGATTTTCACTCGAAACTTCACGAGATCATCATTATATTCGTATGAACAACTTCAATAAAAATATCGAAATTTGAATTAAACAGACATTGCATTTAAGGTCATTTTTATGTATTTCTTACGAAAAAAGATTAAAAATCGTATGTTTTTTAATGTCTAGTTATTGTATCATTTTACAGATTTTCACTCGAAACTTCACGAGAACATAATTATATTCGTTTGAACATTTTCTCTTAGAATATCGAAATTTGAATTAAACAGACATTGCATTTAAGGTCATTTTTATGTATTTCTGACGAAAAAAGATTAAAAATCGCATGTTTTTTAATGTCTAGTTATTGTATCATTTTACAGATTTTCACTCGAAACTTCACGAGAACATCATTATATTGATATGAACAACTTCAATAAAAATATCGAAATTTGAATTAAACAGACATTGCATTTAAGGTCATTTTTATGTATTTCTGATGAAAAATATTAAAAATTTTATTTTTTTTAATGTCTTGTTATTGTATCATTTTACAAATTTCCACTCGAAAGTTCATGAGAACATCATTGGATACGTACGAACAATTTCAATAAAAATATCGAAATTTGAATTAAACAGACATTGCATTTAAGGTCATTTTTATGTATTTTTGACGAAAAACGATTAAAAATCGCATGTTTTTTTAATGTCTAGTTATTGTATCATTTTACAGATTTTCACTCGAAACTTCATGAGAACATCATTATATTCGTTTGATCATTTTCACTTAGAATATCGAAATTTGAATTAAACAGACATTGCATTTAAGGTCATTTTTATGTATTTTTGACGAAAAACGATTAAAAATCGCATGTTTTTTAATGTCTAGTTATTGTATCATTTTACAGATTTTCACTCGAAACTTCATGAGAACATCATTATATTCGTTTGAACATTTTCACTTAGAATATCGAAATTTGAATTAAACAGACATTGCATTTAAGGTCATTTTTAAGTTTTTCTGACGAAAAAATATTAAAAATCACATTTTTTTTAATGTCTAGTTATTGTATCATTTTACAGATTTTCACTCGAAACTTCACGAGATCATCGTTATATTCGTATGAACAACTTCAATAAAAATATCGAAATTTGAATTAAACAGACATTGCATTTAAGGTCATTTTTATGTATTTCTGACGAAAAAAGATTAAAAATCGTATGTTTTTTAATGTCTAGTTATTGTATCATTTTACAGATTTTCACTCGAAACTTCACGAGAATATCATTATATTCGTATGAACAACTTCAATAAAAATATCGAAATTTGAATTAAACAGACATTGCATTTAAGGTCATTTTTATGTATTTCTGACGAAAAACGATTAAAAATCGCATGTTTTTTAATGTCTAGTTATTGTATCATTTTACAGATTTTCACTCGAAACTTCATGAGAACATCATTATATTTGTTTGAACATTTTCACTTAGAATATCGAAATTTGAATTAAACAGACATTGCTTTTATTGTCATTTTTAAGTTTTTATGACGATAATAATAAAAATCAAATAAAACATAGTAAAATATAAATAATTTATTAAAAAATATTTTAATAATGTATAAAATAAAGTAATCCCGCACTGCGTTTCACGCAAAAGTTGCCCTCGTAGCGACTGCTGCGCGATTGACGTGCGTGAATCGACAATCGCGCGCGTGAACTATTAATAAACACTTACACAGTTTTTCGTGGTTTCAACTTTTGCGCGATCACGCACCACGCATCGCGCACCACGCAATCGCGGATGCGTGGTTGTAGGAAACCACGGCTTTAAGCGCGGCGAGACTGTGTAATTTTAGACGGATCAAGGTCGTCTTGCAAGAATATGGCAGGTTTTTATCTATAGAAGAAAAAGTGTTGTTGGAAAAAAGAGCAATTTTAATGTTGTTCTTATAAATTTCAACGAGACGATTTTCCATAAGAACCTGGCGGATACTTATTTGACAGTAGTTTTTAATGGTGAGCGAAAAAGTCGGAAAAACAAATCGACCGATTGCAGATTTAGTTCAACGCTACGGGTGCAACTGGTTCTTATTTGCAGCTACGGCTCCGATTTATTATTTAGGGTCCCAGACACGAAAAAAAAAAAATCTCATCAGACATACGAAAGTACTCGTGTTCCGTACGGGAAAATAAGTTTAATTACATTAAAATATTGCAATAATAGATTTTATAATTGATAACGTAGAATTTTATTTATCTTTTATCTATAGATTGCCGTCATAGAGAACAAAATAAAAAAACCCATTTTCGTTTTTATAACGAACTTATAAAATGTAATTTTTTTTTTAAATTCGAATTATTCCAAAAAAGAAAAACATCACATTTGAATATTACAACTTACTGTCAAAGTCTACAAAAAGTTTAGGTAACGAATAAAAGAGACACACATGGTGTTAAAATACAGAGGCCAGACACTTGCTTAAATCAAGCTTTTATCGTCGTATTGTGTGTCATGAGTGTGTAAAACCGTCGCGCGTGTTCGAGAAACGTTTTTGTACGTCGATTCGGATGACATAGGTACGTACGTGTTATTATGACCACCGTGCACGTTTTGGACGAACGAGTGGCGTGTCAACAGCTTCTCTCGCTCGTCGCTTCAGCGCTGCAGCGAATATACTATTATGACTCACCGTACGGAAATTCACATACTGCGCAGTGTACATACGGACGCCAAGTTGTCGTCACACTTTACCTGTACGGGACATAATATGTGTATGCGTCATACGTAAAATCGCATGTGTGTGTGTGTGTGTGTGTGTGTTTACATTACATATATATATATATAGGCGAGGATTTAGGGGGGCTATGGGTACCTGGGCACCCCCTGTCGTCTCTAAGACACTAATAAAATGTATTTATATTATTTAAATATTCGGAATTTAAAAATCTCAAAAATCTTAAAGACTAAATTAATGAAAGTGTTACCAGATTCTAAATCGTGTAGACTTAAATCTGTATGTGAAACACGCTGGGTTGAACGACACGATGCAATTCTTCAATTTCTTAAATTATACGATATTATTATAAATTATTGCTTGGACGAACTTGGAAATTCTAATGAGGAAACTTCGCTTAATACTAGTAAAGCTACTAACTTACTAAATTTTATGTTGAAATTCGAATTTTTAATAACACTTCAAGTTTTTTGGTAAAACTGTTTTCAATTAGGTACTTTGCCTCTTTCTAAAAAAACTGCAAATTCAAAATCTGGAATATTTTCAATTATTGGAACTGGTTAAAACGGTTTTAGAAGAGTTTGAAAATAAAAGAAAGAACGATATTCAAAAGTTTTATTCGATTTACACCAAATCATTAACATTAGCTGATATGTATAAAAGAGAAGTTACAAAACCCCGAACATGTTCAAAACAAGTTAATCGCGAAAATATATCAACCGAAGATCCAAAAGAATATTTTCGTTTGGCCTTATACTTACCATTTTTGGATTATTTAATATCGAAAAATAGATTTTTTTTTTGGTTAAATGGTCGTGAAGCAATTATGTATTTACAACATTTAATAGCATTTTTTTTGCGTGATGATACAGATATCGAAAAAATTATTGAATCATCCAAATTTTATTTTGATGATCTAATAGGCTCAATTGAAGTAGTTAGAGGTGAGTTTACTTTATGGAAACAATTTTGGAAATCCCAATTAAATAAACCATAAACTGCTATAGAAGCGTTAACCCACGCATCGGAATTTTATCCGAATATAAATGGAATTGTTAAAAATGATTTGCGTTATACCAGTTACCACTTCGACTGCAGGAGAACATTTTCGCCACTTCGTCGAACAAAAATATATTTAAGATCAACAATAGGAGAAGATAGATTAAATGAACTTATGCACCTTAATATTCGTAGGGATTTTAAAATTACTCCAGAAGAAGTTATTGAAGAATTCAGTAAAAAACACGCAAGAAAATTACAGTTGGAGTATATGTAGAGAATTAATGTTATTTTTAAGTTAGTATTTAATAAATAATAATGTTTAAAAAACATTAAGCACTAATAAATTAAACATAAAATAGAAAGGTATAACTAACTCTTTTTTTTTTTTTTGGAGCGCCCCCTGTTAAAATTTCCTAGATCCACGCCTGTATATATATTTATATAATATTTACAAAAATACCTCAATAGACGCTGGTACTCGTAAAACCGTAACACAATTTTATTGACGGGTGAATTTTCAATATCATTATCCGCGTAATAACGACGTAAAAACGTAGAGCGTCGACGGAGCTCGCTTTCACGCATGCGTCGCGACGAGTGTCGTTTGAATTTAATAACACTTAATAATACAATACATTTTAGTAATAGCAATTAAATCATAATAATAATAATAATAATTATAATCGACGACTACACGCGGCGCGTGAACGACTGCGCGCCGCACGGAACTGCGTGCCGCTGCACTGTTGAATTGTGCGTTTGTGCAGCTCACAGCAATGATATTTTATCGTGTGCGTTTGTTTTCGTGACCGCTTGGCGCTGTAAAATTATTAATTTAACTTTTAATTCTCTTTTCCTTAATGTATTGATTATGACTTTTGAAAAGTTCACAACAATTGCGTAGTCGATAATAAAAAAAAAAATAAAATAATAAATAAAAAAAAAAGTAAATAAATAAAAAAAAAATAAATAAATAAATAAATAAATAAATATATATATATATATATATATATATATATTCATATATCACATTCAAATAAATAGGCAAATAGTTTTGATGTACAAACGACGGTGGCTACAAGAGACAACCTATCTGAGTCTACCGGTCAGGTTTTATAAAATAGGATTATTATAATAGTTTAGAAGTATTCTACACAAATTGTTTAGTTTCAGAGAGCATACGCTTTTATGTAAACGTTAACCGAGGACACGGATAAGCTGTGTATCCACATCGTTATCTGTTTTTTAATGAAAATCTCATATAGGAAATAATATACTAGAATTGATCGCGCTAAATAAATTAATAACTGGTTAAACGACTAACAGTCTTCGTTTTATAAAATGTATATTGAGAATATTGACGAATTTTATTATTTAAATATAATACGGTGTCGATACCGAGTTTTTCAAATTTAGTCACGCCAAATTTTTTAAATTAAATTTTTTCATACATGTTTCAGCCATTAGCACATAGCTATAATTTAGGTATGCAGGGTAGGGCGAGTTACATGGAATTTCGTTACCACGTGCAAACAAGTTACAATAAACTTTTGAAAATATCTCCAAACACTAGGTGCAGTACACCGAACGCACTGCGAATACATTGGTTGTTAAAAAACCAAATTAATCAATTAAATATAATTGAACGAATTCAAACGTTCAAAAAAAAAAAGTAAGTACGCTCAATATGTTTTTTTACCACGAGAATAATGATTTTTAATGTTTCCACCAGTAAGTAATGATATACACCTAAACATTATTTTATCATTTATTTCTTCTCGTATATACATCACACGTTAATGTTGTTCATTGTATTAACTGTTAGGACTCTAATTGCTACGTAACATGATGCTTTTGTATTATTCATGTGCGTTGTAGGTACATGTAATTTAAAAAGAACTTAGCGCGTTCAATGAGCAGTAATATCTTAGTTCACACTGAGAATCGTTATCGTCTAAAAATATGTAACATTTGAAAATTATGATGCCTTTTTTTGATGTACACGGATTTCTTACACACTAGTAATCATGTTTATAATAGAATTAATTAAATTTGTGTATTTTTTTTTCATGAGAGATTTAGTAAAAATCATTAAGCTGATTCATTTTATAATATGCGCTTAAATTTAAAACAGGGTACCGAGCTGGGTATCCACAGAGACGGAGAGAGAGAGAGAGAGAGAGAGAGAGAGAGAGAGAGAGAGAGAGAGAGAGAGAGAGAGAGAGAGAGAGAGAGCTGAAGGTGGTTAAAGGCAGTCGAAGCAGTTGTCAGTCTACAATTTTTCTCACAGTTTAAGTTATTTCGTCTGAAAGTTCAAAATTCATAAAAAAAATATATTCGAAATTCGTGTGCTAGACGTTTTACATAATAGCCTATAAATGTTGTAGTTATGTTTTCCTCGGCGAATCTCATTCGAAGGTAATATCGAAAAGAATTAAATGTCTCAATAACCGTGATCCTGCAGGTGTTTCGGATAAATAACTCAATCGTGACTGAGTCAGAATTCTAATCGTCTTATTTAGCATATTTCAATTATTATTATTTACGTAGACGTATGGTTTTCGATGAATCATTATTATTGGAAAAAAACAAATCACTCTATATATTATATAATAATATGCACGTCGACGGTATAAAATTTCACTAGAGCAAATTGGATGAAAATGACCGGCGAGTATGTCCCTATATCGATGAATTCTTGAACAAGGTGTGTTTTCGGGTGTTACCGCGTGATTTATTTTTCGCAAATTTTCGTTTCGAGTGTTTGCCGGGGATTTTTTTCCCGTACGAACATAAAATCGAGAAAAAAAAGTTACCGACCGTGAAAAACACGGCGCGCGTGAAACTCCTAATACACGCGTATGTAGGTAAGTAGACACCGAACACAACCATTATGTCTCGTGTTCCGGCGTTCGCGATGAATCGCCGATCACGTCGAGAGAACACTTCGGGAATCGGTCGAATCCGATACAGCAAACGAGTTGTACGATCTCGCCTCGGTCACCGTGGCTCGACTCTGCCCGTATCAGGTGCGTCGTGTTACTCATTTACACCGTGATTTGACACGAAAAACTTCGGTGTCGATCGGAAACCGTATGACTCTCACGACGAGTACGTAGTAAGATCAAAAAGTTCCCGGAATCAATTGATAGAAAAAAAAACTATTTTTCTTGACAAATATCTGATTATTGGAAACGAAATGGTTACCGATTTTAAATATTTAGGAACTAACATAAATAATTCAAATAATATGCACAACGAGATAAAACTAAGACTTGCTGCCGCTAACAAAGGATATTTCGCACTAGGAAAATTATTCAAATCAAAATTATTACCTACTAAACCAAAATCTACACTTTACTCAAGTTACCTACGACCAGTTCTGTCCTACGAATGCGAAACGTGGTCGGTCACAAAAGGTGATGAAGAGAAATTTTTGACTTTCGAATGAAAAATACTAAGAAGTATCTACGGCCCTATCATAGAAAATGGAGATTACAGAAGAAGAACCAATTATGAAATCTATCGAATACATTCAAAACCCAATATCAAGTCATTTTTACGATGAAAACGGCTAGAATGGGCGGGGCATGCCTGAAGATCCACCGACAGAATAAAAGATGGAATGATTGGCACTATCAATGGGATAAGACCCAGGGGATGACCAAGACAAAAATGGATAGACATAGTCAAATCAGATCTCGAAGAATGAACATCAGCATCAAAATTAGAAGAGTGTGTAGACAGAGATAGATGGCGTACAGTAGTAGAAGCAGCGAAGGCCCTAAATGGGCTATAGAAGCTTTCAAAAAAAATAAAAATAAAAAATTGGAAATAAAATTAGACGTAATTTGCTATCCTAAGGTTGAATCGTCAAAACTATATTAGTCTCTTGGTGGCCGCAATCATACGAGTATTCATATGAAACGGGGTAAACGCGTTTTTTCAAAATGTCGCGATTCGAACAACGGGCCAACATTAAATTTTGTTTTAAATTAGGCAAAACTGCTGCGGAAACGTTCGGATTTTCGCAAACAGTTTACAACAATGAAGCGTTAAAGAAAACAGCCGTTTATGATCGGTTTGATCGTTTTCAAAATGGTCAAGAGTCACTTGAAGACGAAGAACGGAGTGGCCGACCATCATGGTCGTGTCGATTGTGTTCTTCGACCACGAAGGGTCAATTCGCCGGGAATTCGTACGAAATCAAAAAAAAAAAAAGTAAACTCTAGTTTTGATATTGATGTTTTAAAACGTTCGAGAAACTGAATTCGTCGAAAAAGGCCGGAAAAATGGTTGGTTTTTGCATTACGATAACGCGCCGTGTCACTCATCTGTTGCGGTTCGGAAATTTTTATAGCTGATAAAAAAATTACCACGATTTCACAACCCCTATTTCGAAGGGGATCAAGTCAGTTTAAGTTCGAATTGTACGCGATAAAAAACGAAACGAAATTCCGGGAACTTTTTGATCCTGCTACGTATAATCCGTGATTGGTTCTCCCTCTCCCCCCGACACGGAAACCTTTTCGCCGAGACCCCGCGCGGAGGGTCGTTTTCGCGGGCCGGGCAATCCGCACCAGAAACGACGGTTCAGAGAGTATGACGACGAGTGAACGAACGATCGCGTTCGCGACGACCTCGGAGCTGGCTCATCGCGTTGCCGTGTTTTACGAAAAAATATACCGTTGTAACTTCATGGATATTATTCTCTGTTACGGTTTTAGTCGAAACGCGCATCGGAGCACCGGGTACACAACGGACGATTCTCACTAACTTGTGTAGTCATTGTAAATGTATCATTTTTTTTTCTATTCGAACATAACATTACGTAAGTGTTATTCCGGTGAAAATCACTGCAATTACCCATCTGTTGTGTAAATATATTATACCTATAATATAGACGTACCTACGAGCAGGGCCGGCGCGATGGGGGGGGGAGCAGGACCCTTGTCCGGGGCCTCGCGGCTCCATAATTTTATTTTTTTTTTAATATAATAATATAATCCATTGGTAAAAAAAATAAAAATAAGATTTCGTGTTCTTAACACACACCTATAATTAGTAGGCCATTATTGTAAAAGGGTTTCGTGGTATACTTCGCCCAGGGCCTCACAAGAGCTAGCTCCGGCTCTGCCTACGAGTATGCACAGTAGCCGACCAACTACGACTTTTATCGACTTACATACAAAAACAAAGTAAAAAACAATTCGGTTCGTAATGAGTCGCGTATACACACTTGAATGTTTTCCTCGTTCCCGTTTCTGTTAAACTATCAAATTGGGAGTGACCACGTAATCGACGTGCGGAGGGTTTTGCGCATTTCAATTATCCCTCCGTCATTGCTCTTATGCGTTATGAGTTGTGCCCGATTAAAGTTTTGTGATTTAACGGATCACGGGGGGAAAAAAGGCTGGAGCCATCGATTGGCGACTCTTGTGTGTGAGTTGTGGGTCGTCATGCTACTACAGTGGTTTTCAAACTTTTTTTGACCACGGCACATTTCGCCCTTCACGAAATTTCCACGGCACGCATTTTAATACAGTGAAACCTTTGAATACCGGACTCTCTCGGTTGCCGAAATATTGTTCGTTATTTAGAGATGTCCGCTATTCAGAGGGAAAAATAGAGGAGAATAATATGTTCCTGTCCCCATAAAAACGTCCACTAATTCGATTTGTCCGAGTAAGGAGGTTTCACTGTATTCTAAAAAAAAAAAATTTTAAAAACACACTTTTCCATAAAAACATTTAAAAAAAAATATTTTAAAAATTGCACTAAAAAAGACAAAAATAATTTTCTGTACTTAAAAATAATGAAAAATTTACTGATGAAAAATTTAAAAGTGTGTGGTGCATCATACAAAACATTAAAAGCCGAGCTAAGTCTCACATACACTTCTTTGTTCAATCATGTTTATAAGATAGTGACTGGGAATATATGTCAAGTGTAAGAGCACCACACAGTTTTAAATTTTTCATCAATAAATTTTTCATTATTTTTAAGTACAGAAAATTATTTTTGTCTTTTTAGTGCAATTTTCAAAATATTTTTTTTTAATGTTTTTATGGAAAAGTGTGTTCTTAAATTTTTTTTTTTTTTCTACTTTTTAGTTGAAAGTAAATATTTTTATTAAAAACGGGAGTTCCTCTGCAACGCTGATTTTTTTTTCGGCGAGTAATGGTTAGGTTAACCCGCCTTGACCCAGGGAAACCCTTCGTACCTTTACTTCCTCGGAGATGCCTACCTGGAGGTCCATGTCCCAAAATGACAACGGATTATTGTATTGTCATCCAAGACCAAGGTCTATACCAATTTTCAGAATTTTTCATCTTCAAAAAGTGCTTCAAATCGAGCGCGCAAGATTTGATTACAGACGGACGTGAAAGCGAACTTAAGAAAAGTGTTAAAAATTACATTACCGATACATTTTGTAACGAATGCAATTATTTTTCTCTAATATAACTTATCTTAGTCGCTTTCTAACTACAAACCTTCGATTTATCAATGTAATTGACACTTAAATATTGCAGATTCACAATGGTTGGACGCATACATTTTCGTACATCATAATAATTATTCAATTCGATTGGTCATTTAAATGAAAAAAAAAAATGTTCAAAACACCGCGGCACACCTAGTGAATGCTCGCGGCACACCGGTGTGCCACGGCACCCGGTTTGAAAACCACTGTGCTACTATATGTGGGTCTTGAACGGAGAAATTCGATAGGTACTGCAAATCAAACAAAATCTTTACGAATCGACATCGGACATTTTCCAAAAAAAAAAAAAATAATAATAATAATAATAATAAATAAATAAATAAGAAGTTAAATAAAAGAAAAAAAAACGTAAAAATCGTATGCAGAATAATTTTAAGATTGTGAAAGAGAAATTTAAAGTTTTGTATAAGCACACGAATAGATTTTTTTTAAATATTTTGAGCGGTTTGTAAATAATACCGGATTAATATTTTTATTTTTTTTTATAGGTACTACTAATTCATATTTTGTATTTTTTGAAATTTTCGTAATACCTAAAACCCTAAGCACCGAAAATATTTTGTCGGATATGTTATAATTATTAATGTGGCTGTTTTCTAACGTTTTTTTTTTGTTCCACGTATTTTATTTTAGTGGTTTTTTTTCGCTTGCCGGTTTAATACACGAAGTTTTATTCTTTACACCGTAGCCCACATATTAAAAAACAATACAATCAATATATACCTGTGTATTGTCTTCGGGTTATGTGGTTGGATCGATACACGCATTACGGTAAGTGTTATTAATGTGGTCAAATTTCCGACTTTATTTTATGTTTATCTTGACAATGACTTGTATTGTTTCGATTTGTATTTATTTATAGTGTGCTTATTCTACCTGTAAAAATAAATTATATAGATTTTTTTTAGTTTTTTCACGCATGTGTGTGTGTGTGTGTGTGTGTGTGTGTGTGTGTGTGTGTTTGTATAGCGTATCTTGTAACATCCAAAACCTAGATACAAGCCGGCACTGTGACATCAGAGTGTCATTGTGACCTCCAAAATGCGGATGTCACAAGGATTATCGTCATTTTCGTAGTTCCACTGAATTTTTAACATATATGACTTCCACTGGTCGGAAGTCACAAGTACCATTAAAACTCGAATGTGTGTAAAAATGTGTGCAAATTTAGTTCCAATTCTCAACTATAGGCGGCGCGTAAATTTGAGATTTACACGCGTGTATGACATAGCTTACAATCATAATACATAAATTACACTTTTTAATATTATTGTAAAGTACTTTATAAATATCTAATGTTACATAATAATTTTAAATAAATATCAAACTATGAATAAAGACTTAGGTACATTTTTTATTTAATATTAATTTGAATTACTCCTTAAAGTGTCAATAAATAATAAAATAAAACATAACATGTGCTGAGTTAAAATATAAGAAAATATTATTATTGTTATTCATTAAGTCTAAAAATATTGTTATTTTATGAGCCATATTTTATGCAGTACGATTCTACAGGATTTTTCTCGGGTACATTTATATCTGAAATGGAAAAAATTAGGATTAATTTAATCAGGTAATTCAAAAATATCACATTTTTGTTGGTTTTACCTATAGATGATACTGGTATATTTCAAAGTACACCAAATCAGAGTTTGGAACACAATGTACATTGAAACAAAAGTTTGAGTGTTTATACCAGTTCAAAATAATTAAAAATATAATATTCAATAAATCATATAAAAACTATTCAGAACACGATTTTTAACATTTTTTTCATTTTCGCCAGTTAAATGCATGAGTATGATCATAAAAAAATTCTTTAACATTTTGTCATATATCAAAACACTATTAGAGATACACTTTAAGAAAACAAGGTAATTTCAAAGTTCTATTTTTAGCCCTAAAATTATAACAATTTTTCGAAACTTTTGTAAGATTGTATAACAAGACGTAATTAATATATGGTGTAAGTTTCAAGTTTCTATTCACACTATTTTTGAAGATATTACTAAATAACTACAATCAATTTAGCAAAAGTGTCGTTTGGGGTAAAGTTTTTTCTCGTGCCTGGATAAACTATTGAGAAGAAAGAAAAATTACTTTTTTCAAATACAATCTACATCGAATTTCCTATCTATAGAGTTCCTTGATGAAACGTTTGAGCCACTCTAACTATCGGAAAATTCTTCACAGAAAATAAATAAAGAAAGAAAAAAGAACACACACACACACACACACACACACACACAAACTTTTGATCCTTATTTTGATACACGCCAACAATAAGTCTACACAAAATTGTTATATTTCACTTTAAGGAGTCAATAATTTTAAAGCCTAACTCTGAGTTCATCGAATAAATTATACTTATGGTGACTAAAAATATGGCATCATAAAAAATTGATTATAAAATTGTTAACAATTACACTCTGACCATTATTTCTAATGTATATGTAAAATTTTTCTATATAATATGAAATGTAAGTAAATAAAATATATTTTGCATAATCATTTCTATTTATTTAAAACTACAGATTATACTTACAATGTATGTTATACTTAGCCACAATACAATCTACGAATGCTTTGACCATTGCTAAAACATTTAAATAATATGTAGGTTCTAGATTATATTAATAATTTTAATTTGGTGACAATTTATATTTCCTATAATTATGAAATCATAATTTGCTTCCATCTACATACGATGTTTACATGATTTCTTATATTATATATTTAATTTTTCATGCATTGGCACTTTTTTTGTTAATTGCGCATCCAACAAGTTTTATGGACACATTTCGATCGCTGATCAACCAGGGTAAGTATTATATTAATTATTTTAAATGCATTAGTTTTGAGTCGGTTGACATGAAGAAGGAAATTTAGATTAAGGTGATATTTTCCGAAACTTGTTTAATTATTGTGCGCATAATAATAGTGGTGCAAATATGGGTGCCAGTTGAAATCGCGAAAAGTTTTAACAGCGAAACTAAAAATCATGAAAAGCAAAAATTCCTTTCGGTTTATTTTTTCTAAACCATAGGTATAAATTAAAACTATCAGCTCTGCAGTATTGTAAAACAAATTCAAATTCGTTAAGAAAATTAAATACAAAAAATGTATCGTCTCAATACTATAAAATTAAAATTAAATTTGATATGACAAATTATAAGCAATACTTTTTAAGTATTCTAGTTTGTCCCTATTTTCGTAGTCGTGGCTTATCTTTATTACCTACGTTATCGAAGACGCAGAAGTACAGATTGAAATTGATTATCTAATATTACTGTTACTTATTAGTTATTACTATTCAAAACTATTTACAGGTTTTCATAATTTTTGCTATTAGTGTTTTCGCTGTTAAAATATTTCGCGATTTTTATTTTCACTGTTTTATTTTCGCGAATTTGACTATTACGATTTTTTTTTCGTGGTTTTCACATATGCTCTGCAAATATATCATGGTTATTATTGAAACCTAACTGAACATCAAATTCACTTATAATCTATTCAGTTAAACAATATTTAAAAATATTTTTTATGTGTGCCCATTATTACTAAATTCAGTTTTTTATTTTCGTTAACAGCCCAGGGGCTGGCTGGCATCATTCCTCCATTCTTCACGCTTCTTCGCTTTTCGTTTTAGTTCATAGTATATCTCACATCTTAGGTCCTTGACCTATAATCTAAAATTGACTAATTGGCTTATGTATTCTAGTGGTGTTCTTCTTCGGCTATTTTTCCCTTCTATGGATCTTTCTATTATTCTACCTAGTAGACTGTTATGTCGCAGTGTGTCAGTGTGTGCCCTATAAGTTTAGCTCTTCTGATCTTCAGAACTTTAAAGAAGCTTCTTTCTTCTCCTACTCTGCGCAAAACTTCATTAACGATATATGATCTATCCAACTTATTTGAAGGATTCTCCTATAACACCGCATTTCAAATGCAAGTATGTTCTTTTCTTCAGATTTACTTATTGTCCACGTCTCGCTGCCATAAAATGCCACGCTCCAGAAGTAGGTCTTTAGTAGGTTTTTCCTTACTTTCAAGTCTATAGTTTTAGAAGTGAGTAAGCCCTTCTTTTTTTGGAATGCATATCGTGCTTGTTGTAATCTGTATGTAGGAAATAAGTTACTCGTTACATCCTCCATCATTTGCTATCGTACTTCCCAAATACTTATATTCATCAACTACTTATGGTGTGTCTCCATCTAATTTTTTATCTGGTTTAGCTGCTTCATTTTGACTACACAAGAGGATTTTTGTTTTTAATTAATTAATTTATTATATTTCTCCCTGAATATGTTATTCGTGATCGATAGAGTGTTTTGTAAGTCTTTTTCATTCCCCGTTAACAATGCTATGTCATCCGCGAATCGTAACATATCTATATTTTCTCTTTAAATTTTTTTTTTTTTACAAAGTTCAGTTTACAATACATAAAAGTCGAGCTATGAAAAGCAAATAAATATAATTCTTAAATTAATTTCGTCAGTTATTATTAACAGTATATTATAAATTCATACCTTTGACTATATCTGGTAGTTGTTCTTGAAAAATGTAAGAAAAATCCATTATTGTCACTTTAATAGGGTAAGTTTTATACAAAACAATGGTTTCACTATTACATTTACCAAATATTTTGAACAATGAATGTCATGAAAATTATGTTGATTTAATTGTAATAACATTTGATTTTTTTTTTTTTAATAATATAGTAATGTGATTTAATATTAGGTCCGAAATGCAAAGTATACAACTAAGATCCGATGGATACGAAATAAATTTGTTCTAATAATTATTTTTTATTAACATTTTTATTTTTTATTTTATAGTATAGTATAGCATAGTGAAATAATATAAGGATATTGAATAATATTTTTATATTTGTAAGACGTATTTGAACATTTTAAATTTTTCTTCACAGTCTCCAGACCAAAAAAAAAAAAAATAATAATAATAAATAAAAAAATAGCAGCCTTTTTGCTATTTAGATATTTAGAAAATATTGGTGGCCAAATGCCTGATTCAAGGTGTGTCATTTATTTACTATGATTTTTCATACTGTTTGAAAATAACATGTATTTAATAAAATGATGTTTTTCCATGAAATATTAGATTAAAAATGACTGATGAACAATATCATTAACAAATTTAAAAAACAATTTAAATTCGTAAAAATATAAAGGATAAATGTTTATTATAATTCTAATCACAAACATTTTTCAAAAAATAAATTCACAAATTACTATTTTGATTTTTCTTATGAAACTATTAAATTAAATTTTCAATTTGAGGAAGAATATTAAAAAAACAACAACAAAATTATTAGTTATTGCGCAATAAAATTCAATTCATTGAAAAAAAGAATGTAAATATCGAAAAGAACAAAATTTATGTTAGTTATTTGTCAGATCTTTGTCAAACAAAGGTTCAGCAGATGAGACATTTCTATTTTTATACGACGAAGTATAGGGTTTTTGTTTAGGTTTTTTAGAATTGAAAAATGATGGCTTTCATTTAAGTTAGGAAAATTGTCCTCATAAAGGGGCAAATTTGGTTTCAAAATATTGGGATTTGGAAGCTGACTATTTACTATAATACATCGGTATATTTAAAAGCAGATGTATAACATTTTTTTTTCTTAATTTCTAAATAATCTTTATATGATAAATTTTCAATAGCCATGACTTTTTTAATAGCTTTTTGAGCTAACCATTCTTGACAGCTACGGTCTGTAGCAACATGTGGCAGTTTACAGAAGAGACAGGTCGGGTCTGTGGTATGGATAGATGGGCAATCAGTGATGGAATGTTTAGGAACACCGCAATGACTTCAGCCAGGATCGCTGCGACAGAATTTTTGAGTATGCCCATAACGTAGGCATCTATTACACTGTACCGGAGAGCGAATGCTTGGATGGACGTCGAAGATCATATTGTAGACCGAAATGTATTGCGGAAGTTTAGGAGACAATAATTTTAGTTCAACGATGCGTGTGGGTACTATATTGCCATCTTTTTTGATCGATATACGTTTAAAGCTTACTATTGGGAAAGATGATTGGACACCATCGAAGAAATCATCCTCGGAGACGTCTGGATCAAGTTTAATTATACCAAAAGAGTATATAAGGTTTGAAGGAATACTAACTGTAAATCCATGTTCGATTAAAACATCGGAAGTCAAACAGAGATTACCATTCGAAATCAAGTCAAAGATAATCTTAATTTTTTTTGCGCCGGCGGGTTTGATGTTGGTTATACCGATGAAATTGGTAGAGAAAAATTTGGCTGCTTTAATCGGATGCCAATTTCCTAAGTTTTTATTAAAATCGGTGCATTCAATAAGTATCATGACGGGGCCGTTATAATCAGCAGTGAAGGTCTGTTTTGTAGATTGAGACAACATAATAACATCATTTTGGTTATCAGTAGAATACGTAGTATTGGCGTAGTACGTAGAATACGTAGTATTGGCGTTGAAATCGCACCAGAACCGGAACGCGATGTAGGATCATTAAAATTATCAGAAGATTAGTTGTTAATGATCGAGTCAGGCAACGTACTATTTTCCGTAGATAAGAGTTTATTATAATCGAATGCCGACGTATTTAACATTGGAGTGTTGTTTAAAATTTGTTGAAATTCAGAGGACTTAGGTGAGATTGAGTTGGCTTTTGACTTACGTACATTTTTTTTTTGAGATTACTGGTGTATAGCTGGAGTCAAGCGCACGATTAGAAGGCAAAATAGGTTTTATTTTGTTTGGAGCTGGTGATTTACCTAACCGCGAGTTGCCGCCCGAAGACGACGACATATAAGGTAATTTGAATACACTAATGAGTTAGATACAATAAATATAAATAATAGCTGCGATTAGAGTAGACGGAGGAACACAACCGAACACAACGACCGCAGAAACGCGACTGGATAATCCAGTTGTTTGTGTAAAAATGATCACATCTGTAAAGATGAATTTGTACATGTTTCGATTTGTGAGCATAACATTGAAACCATGGATTAATTCGACTAAGCTTATAAAAGATTATCCACCATATATTTTTAACCCTTTCATTAATTTGATTACATATTATGTTTCTGATGTGTCGAATTTGAAGCACTTTAACCCAAACAAGTATTTAATCAATTACTATTACACAATTAATTATTAAGTGTTGAAAATTTTGAACGTAGCAGGGCATTTTTACACTATTGTTTTTTGATGTATCAAATTTTTAGGGTTTCTATAAATCACCTATCCATAACACATTTACAAGCGACATAAAGGTACCTACTAAGAATATACTTAGCAGATCATTTAGTCTGTGAAATGGACCCTACTCCGCTTACCGTATTGGTTGAAATGTATTATTTTTTATGAATTTCCTTCTGATATATTTAGTTATAAACAAATAATAAGCTTTCTTAATAAACATTATTAATATAACGTGAAATTCTAGCGATAAACATTTTAATCATTATATACAATTTTCTTATCACAACATCATATGAATATGATGACGGTTCGCTGTGTCTGAAAGATTTTGATAATACTTCCGATTTCCTTGGACATTTTTTTTTTTTTTTATTGTCGGGGGCAAATTTTGAAACTCGTTAAGGGACTACTAATGTCACAAGTAATTACTTACGATTCATCAAAGATGCATATGCTAAAATATATAAGAAAAAATAAATAATTTCTCACAGTTCACATGCCGGTCGTGTTATTAATATGTTTGATTGTTAGAAATATAATAACAATAGATTATAATTTCTTCCTATAACATAAATTGTATTACGTTTGAAAACTAAATTCAATCAAAATAATCATTATTAAATATATTTTAGTAATAGCCGTAAAAATGATACTATTCAAAAATAAAATACTCATGAAGTATATAAATTGTAACAGTTTTTATAAAATTTAGACAGGTTTTCTGTATGAATCATAATTTTTCCGGTATCTATGAATAAAAACTTTAACTGCTCTAGTAATTCTATAGAAATATGTATAGTTTACAAAACAATGTTATCATTACTTTAATATTCAGTTATCTCTTTAGAATTATGCTAATCACCTTTCTGTCTGTATAATCGAGTAATTTAAATAATGTTAAATACAGTTTGATTTTCATACATACTATAAAAGTTAAATACATTCACCATAGTCAGTGTTGGTTCATCTAATAAAAATATAACATTTTAATTCAATTAATATGACGTGTGATTGAAAAATGGTCTACACAGTTTTTATTTATTTATTTATTTTATTGTGTTTGATTTCAGCATAATTATCAAATAACACAATAACAATGTATAACCATATAATGAAAGCGTATGCCGTATACCACAAGGATATAATCGTTGTTATATCTCCCGTGATACTAAAGATAATCGATTTTTTTTTTTTTAATAGATAACAAGTCTATAACAAATGATTCATATTTTAATCAATTTAAATATTTCAATAAGAAATTAAAGAACTAACTTTTTATTGTAATATTAAAAAAAATAAATAAATAAAAAGAAAATTACTTTATTATAGAGATTATTTTTCTGAAAATATTATCATTTCAACTATTATTTTTCATCAACTCTATGATTTTAGTTTCTGAGTAAAGCAAATTAAGCTCTTATTTCAAATAGACCAAAAACGGCGAAATTCGCAGTAAACGACGTTTTCATGAAATTGATTTTAGTAATTTCGTCATTACTCCGAAAATAACGTTTCCAGAAACTTTAAATTTTCACTATATATTATTAACGTATCACTTCATGCTTTATAAAAGTTTCAAATAATTTTAACAACTTTTGAGCTAAAAATTGAACTTTGAAAACACCTTGTTATTTCAAAGTTTATTCCTAGTAATATTTTAAATATTTCACAAAAACTTTTGAAAATTTACTATGACTTTACTCATATACTTCTCTAACGATTCTGAAAACTTTCAAAAATTGTGACTACAGATTTTTTTTACAAGCGTTGAAGTATGATACGATTTTTACGTAATGATCTGTTTTTACGTCAATTTTCAATTTACGATTTATTTAAAGAAATTGGTCGATCCAAACATAATTTAACTTTGAATACAGATAGAACAAGATTTTTAAATATTTTTTATGAAAAAAATTGTCTTTTTTGTCAAAAATAAAAACTTAAGATACTTTTTTTTTTAATTTTCAGAAAATTGATGAAGTATATGAACGGTATATTTTTAATATTTGATGAAAACTTTTGAAAATTTAATATGACCTTACTCATAAACTTTACTATTGTTACTTAAAAATTTTCGAAAATTATGACAAAGGATAGTGTTTTATAAGCGTTTATGTAGATTATTTTACGATTACTACGTAATAAACTGTTTTTACGTTTATTTTTAACTTTGAAAATTTATTTGAAGAAATCCAAACGGTATTTTTTAATTCTGAAGCTTTGCACGAGATCCTTTAACTAAAGAAATGATCCATCATTTCTTTAAAATTCACTACACCCATCCCCATCAACACGTCCAAGTAGCGAAGTACGTACTTTTTTAATCTTTTTTTTATTTCTCTAAAATATTACGATTTAATACCATAATTATCGTCAGAAAATTATAATTTATTGCGATTATTTTTATCTAGCTACTGACCGTCACACAAAGTAGTGCTCAAAGGCGTCCCCGCATACTTCACCACCGATGAGTTAAAAACTGAAGTAGAGGCTCACAACCTCCACGTTGAACTTATTAGGCGCTTTGGAACAACAGAAAAGACCATGCCTATCTGTCTAGTCATACTTTCCGGCATCCATTCCAAAGAAATATTCGATTTTACGGAACTCTTCTTCTTAAAAATAAGAATAGAACCCTACAGGAAAACTGGCCCCTCTCAGTGCCACACTTGCCAACGCTTCGGTCACCGGTCCCAAAACTGCGGAAACTCACTACGCTGCGTCAAATGCGCCGGCACCCATTACACCGGTTAATGCACGAAAACCCGCGACCAAATTCCAACATGCATTAACTGTAATGGACCTCATACATCGAACTACCGCGGGTGCCCTTCATTCATCCAAGCCGCAAACATAAGTTTAATCACGACCGACGGACCAGGGCCTACCAGCGACGCCGCGACCGGGCCAACGAGCATCGACGCGTCAACCAGAAGCAGTCCCACCTGTCGGCGAACTGCCATCCACCACCGCTGATCCTGGTAGAAGCCCCTCGTCGATCCGACAATTATAGACCCCCCGGCGCGCATGCTTATGCCACGCCACGAGGAGTAATACGCATAGTACGGCACTTACTTGAGTCCTCCGTATCACGTATTCACTACCTCCCCCTGAATAATTGTGTAACATCATTGACCATTTGTAACTTGACGTCGCACTTGTTCAAGCCTGACACCGCCCGTACGAGTCGCTTCTATGAGTCAGTCGCACGGCACGGATTAACTGGTCCCCCACATTTGCATATGATTTTATATACCATGTTTATACTTTAATAAAAGAACGCGGTACCTAACAACACATTTTATATTCTTACGAAACGGTCACTCACAATAGGTGCACCGCTTCAATATGCTGAAAGTACCAGATTAAATTTCTGATGTAAAATTGTGAAATGACACTTTTGGACTATTATCAGTGATAATTTATCACTGCCATAAAAAGAAATTTCATGAAAAAAACACATCTTAAATCAAAAACACATCATTCCTATAACAATTGATATATTTTTTGATTATGTTTTCGTTTCACTCAGAAAGTCGGAATCCACAATTCTTTGTAAAATATTAATAATAAACTGTTGTATATTGTAATCGCTTTGCTGTAATTATTTTTTAATAAAAAGCAAATTAAATTAAAAAAAAAAAAAAATTTAAAAAATAAATAAAAACTGTTGTATAGCGATTTACAGCTGCTCTTATATTGATTCGGTTAAGGATGCATTAGTCACATCAAGATATAAACAGCTACTTTAAATTAGACTTATACGGTATAACGCGAATACGAATCCCACGTCAGACGTATTACGTATTTTATAATTTATGAACCGTTCACTTACCCGAAAAGCCATATCTTGCCATAATTTCTAAAAACATTTAATTTTTTTTTTTATTAAAATTCGACAACTTCATTTTATGTGAAGTATATTTTCTAAATAACACTTCTTATATAGGAGAATAGTCTTATTGTACACGTAAAATAGGTAAATATTAGCACTATGAGTAAATTAATTAGGTGTTGGTAAACTGATTATTATTGAATTCGGAACTATCCAAAGTCATTAACGAATCAAGGAAAGGAAAAATATTGAAAGATATAACTAATTTTTTGCTACGATAAAACGCTATCATAGTTGAAATTATTTGTAATGTTTTGTTTGAATCAAGGAGTTTTCCAGACGTTTTCTATAATATAAATTAAGTTCATACCTATAATTACTTTATCGAAAAATTGTATTAATTTATATATTTTTTTCATAATATAACAGTAAAAAGATTAATTCGAAAAATCGGAAATATTAAAATCTGACTGTAACTCAGTCTTCTTAGATCTCTCAAGTATGACTCTAGAAGTATAAGCACAGGTTAAGTGCTATACATTTATGAAATATGCGGTAGTGTCCACGGAAATTTAAACATTGTTACTTAACACTGTTAAATGCATTTATTTGAATTTTTGTCTATACTCATCGCGGAATAAGAACGTACCTCGTCGTAGTGATAGTTAACTTTACAGGGGCATCTTCTTAATATATTAAGTATTAATTACATTAAAATTTGTATTACTTAAACTATGAGCCATAGGTGGATATCGTGGGGCTTGGGGAGATTAAGCCCCCCCCCCTTCAGAACGTTATAAATCTCATTCGTAATGTAATTATTCCTTTAATTTACCGTACTAATGTTCCACCGTAACTAGCGGTGTTACTACTCTAAATTTAAAGTAACTGAAGCTCGTTGTCTAAAAATGTTTCTTGTGTTAATTGGTAAGGTAAAAATGTCAATCATTTACAAAGATGTAATCAAATATCCGCCTATGCTAAAAGCCCATTAATAAAAATTTATATTTTTAAATTTCAAAGTATAAATCTTATAATTACTCGTATATCATATTAATAAATAATTTATATAAATATATTTATATAATAAATAAACCTATGAAATTCAAAGTAGGTAATTAAAATAATGGAAAAGTTGTTTTATAAAAATTATAGTTATATAAGTCTTCTTAATTTTACATAAAAATAATTTAATTTATGCATATTAAAGAGATAAATATTTGAATTGTATTGTGTAAATACCTGTGGGGCCTCTATTATGATATGTTAGTATAGTGAATTAGACTTACCTTTACAGTCTAGAATTGATTAATAAAATGTGTTATTGAATGAAACATAACAATTTTATTAATTTCCCTAATTTGTGTTGTTTGTAAATTATTGTTGATTATTATGAATAATGTGATTTCTATGTCAGCAAAATTATCGTCATCTTAATGACGGTGGCTATTTTACAGTCAAATTATTTCATTAATTAAAGTCGGGCTCCGGTAGCCGAAGCGATAACTAGTGCGTGGCAGTTCCACAATGTATTACGTATCTTATCAATTTACCTTTAAATAGACATTAATTATGTCCAATGGCTAATACAGTTTAACTTGTTGCTTTAATAAACAAAAACACACCACATAAATCGAAAATAAAAGGCAATCTAATAAAGTGAGCTCTCTCGTCGACTTGCTCAAACTCTCCGGTCCACGATAGTAAAATAAAGCAAATTCTTTATCATTCCTAACGGTATCAGGTCACATCCCCGTCTCAATTTCACCGTCTGACATTTCCCCGTCCAATTTTTTTTTTAACAAAACATATTAATGTAGAATTTTAAACATTAAAATTTTATACGGTACATTCAATTTTTTTTTTAACATAATGTTCCATACTTTAATTTATAATTTTATTTTTTTTTTCCTTTAATTTCTTTTTAATTCCTAGTATATATTATTTTTATATAATTGTATACATTTTTTTTTTTTTTTTATATAGGTATATTTATTTTTGCATTTCTAAATTATGTGCTATTCCAATTAAATATTCTTTTTTATTACGACCATTGTAAGTCGCTACAATATTTGTTATACGTGTAGCTACATCTCGATATTTTTTTCTTTTAGTTAGTGGTTCCTGACCAACTATTAACTGGTTAATTTTGAATGAGAGTTTATCAATAGGTAATAAAATGTATATTTATTTACACCGATAAAACATAATTAATAACTTAAATTTGTTACAAATTTTATATTTTATAATTTGAAATTAAAAAGACGGGGAAATGTCCGACGGGGAAATTTCAGACGGGGATTGACCATAAATCTTCCTAACTCCCTCGTTCCCTTCCTAATTTACGTGTCGTACCACGGCACCTCCTTCACTCTACTCCAACCGCGGACATCATAAATAGTCTAAGTTATCAGCATTTCATAGAAAATTCACCGTACAGACAAATCTCCACTGCCTTCATTTAAAAAACATTTAACAAACATAGCTCATAACATCAATTAATAACTGTGAAATATTCAAAATAATTTAAATCTTTAGCTCAACTGTGAAATTTGAATTGTACAAGTAGACCACTCGGTCCTCACCAATGTCATAGTTGTCAAATGTATATACATACACGTAACTACTGTTATCACCTTCCACGCTGCTTAAAATGCGGATCGAATCACTTAATAAATGACTGCATAAAACACGGGAGGAATTCGTAAAATGTGCTTATTGTGGAGAAAAACTTTAAAGATTGTCAAACTTTCATAGACATGTTAAATTGCACTACAGGTAAAACCGTAACAATCAAATCAATCAAAAACACTGAACATTAGTGATCGCCGTGTCACCTGTGTTACAAATCAATAAAGCCCCTACCTCCAACTCAAATCAAAAAACAACATATTATGCAAAGCTACAGCCAACACATACCAGTCAATTAAACGTTCCACATCGTCAAAAAAGTCATAGAATAACTTAAATCAATACGAAACCCTCTCCTGTTTGCTCTAAAATCTCTAATAAACTAAATTACATTTCCTATTATTCCCTCTCAATAACGACTTCTTTATTATCACAATACCAACCGTAACTGTAAACGTTTATATAAATATATACCTTGTCATAACATATAATATGCTGATAGATTATAAGTTTAATTAAATAAAAAAAGTATTCTTTAATTATAGTATAAACAACAAGTATTATACCAGGGGTCTTCAACCCGCGGCCAGCAGGCCGCATGTGGCCCGTTTTGTCATCATTTGCGGCCCGCGATCACATTTTTGGGTACTGTCCAAGTTGTGGTCGCAATAGACGAATTGCGGTCTTAATAATATTGAAGGTAAAATTACCTTAAATGCGGTCAGTATCCGGTTATCGATTATCCGATAAGCTCTTATCCAATTTTCACGTAAATCATTTCATAATCTAATGGTGAAGCAGTATTCAGTACTTATATTAGTTACCCTTTTTAGCGACACAATTATTGAGCGTAGAATATGTTATGCGGTGTTGAAAAAATTTTGTAATTTATTATTTTCTCGTATTATTACACCAATTATTATTATACCATACGTGAGCTTTATCGACAATGTTATCGTATGTAAGTCAATGTTTTATCGTTTAGTCTATGGCAGTGGTTCCCAACCCATGGGCCGCGGCCCATTTGTGGGCCGCGAGCAGCACGGTACTGGGCCAAGAGCCATTTGTATAATATTAAATATTATATAATATATTTAAAATGATATTATAATATATTTTTTGGTTCTTATTTTTGAAAATAAATTCAATTAAATTAATTGAAAATATCAGCTATAGTGAAAGAGATTCCTCGAGTGAAATGTCATGTGATCAGACTTTAAAATCGTACCTACTTTAAAAGTACACAATTGGTGCCATTCTGGTTAAATGTTCGGAAAGACCATCCAGCAATCGCTAAAATTACACTCGGAAACTTGATGGGCTTTTCGACGACTTATCTACGAGAACGTGATTTTTCTACTTTAATTTATTTAAAAAATAAATATAGGAATAAACTGAATGCTGAGAGTGATCTAAGACTAAAATTAACAAGTTTTAATCCAGATATTGACTTTCTCGTGAAGAACAAGCAATGTCTAAAATCACATTAAGTTGTTTATATTGTGATAAAGTTGAATTCAATTTTTTTTTAACAATTGTTTATTTTTTATTTTCTTAATATATATATATATTGTTATTTTATGAAAACGTATATAGGTATACTATGGATGGGTCTCAAATATTTTTTTACAAATTAGTGGTCCGTGAAACTAAAAAGGTTGGGAACCGCTGGTCTATGGTATTGCAAGACGTTTTCGTATCAACACGTTAAGATATCACAACTATCTAAATAATAAATAAATAAACAACTATCAGTAATGTATAAAGAAAAGGGGAAAATTTTGCTTGTATTAAATAAATTTAAATTTAGACAGTACCGTTCTCTTAGGTCGGGAGCAATGTCTTGAAGTTGCACTACTAAAAATTGCAGTGCAAAACTGTACACCATCGGGGAAGAACACGTATTTTCAAGAACGCAAAATGACCATAATCATCAAGCCGATACTGTTCAAATATTAAACAATATTTTTTGATCCCGACCGCAACTCGATTTTTATTTTTACCTGTTTTAATCCCGACCGCAACTCGGTATCAACCCATTTTTGAGATATAGCATGCATCTTTTCTATTTCGATAAAATTAAAACGGCCATGAGCCATCGATATTGAAAAAATTGGGAAAAGTGAGATAAAACAAATTAAATTACCTTCTTACGTGTTATAAATGTTGGCTGTTTTAATGATATCAATAACAGTTTGTAATTTAAAATTTAATCATGAAAATTGCAATAGTAAAACTGAATTTTAGTATAAAACACATGTTTTTATCTCGGATGCGGCCCGCGAGATTTGTAGAAAATAATATGTGCCCTCTCCATTAAAAGGTTGTTGAAGACCCCTGTATTACACCCTTATCCTTTATTCTCCTTTTATCTGTACTGGAGCAATAATTATGAAATAAACCATAAACAATTAACATACAATTTTAAAATGCTGTCAAAAATATGCAGAACATTTCCTTTCTCGTTCACAGTACGAAACCAAACAAAATTACCTTGCAGAAACTAACAAAAACTTTTCATAAAGCACATTAGTTGTAATGTGCACTATTCGAAATAAAGAGGAAAATTTTCAAATAAAGCATATTTATGTATATTTTTGATAAACTAAAAAATTGCTGACATTTCAACCACTGTGACAATTTTATTTATTTTATAATTTTATTTATTTACTTTCTTTGCCCATGACATTTTGTAACTTGAAATAAAATTGAAATTATTAGTATTATTTTATATTTTAATAGCCACCCACTCTTCCACTAGACATTTCTAATTTTATATTAAACTTGTATTTATGTTTTGGTTTTATGTGCTACCAGGAGTCAATTTTTAGTTTTATTGGTAATAATTTTGAAACGTTTGACCATTTTTAATTTTTACGTTTTGTCTTATATGTAAATGTAATAATTGACAAAATGAATCACCAAAAATTTATTAAAAAATACTTTTGCATTGTATTGACCAAAAAAATATAGGTTCCCTATTGATTTTCAAAAGCTAACTATCCCACGATTAACCCTTAAAAATAGTTTAAAATATTAAATTTACTTTTCATTTTAGATTTTATTAAATAAGGAAACTCATGATACTCATTTTACTCCATCTTGAATATTTATACGATGAAATTACTATAACATAACTGCTGAATCCAACATGTATTTATACATTTTATACTTTTATATAATAAAGTAAGTTTTATGTGTTGACTCTTCGAGTCCTAAACCATCCGACTTGTTTAATTGGGCAAGTTTAATTTTAATTGATAAAATACAATAAATGATTATTTTTTTAAACTAATTCAAAGTAAAAGAATTGAAACACGTTACTTTCATAATACAATAATATATGCGTGATAGAAAATACTAGCAGTAAAGTTAATTTTATTATAATTCTCAAGCGCACATATTCTTTAAGCCAACTGCAAATTTTATATTTCCTACTGTACAGTTAATGCGATGCAATATAATATTATGTTTAATATGAGAATCCATTGCTACCGAGCGCAATATTGTATAATATGCCTCCCAGGAATCATGAGCCAGTTTTGTGTAATACTCTATCATTCCTATTTCCAGTTATTGTGACATAATAATTAATCAATCAATTTACTTCATACCTGGGTACAAAAATATGTCACTGTAACTATAAATATTAAGAAAATTCTTGTTTTATTTAATAGATGTAACTTCGCATCTGCTTGCGCGAGCAGTGCGTAACAAACAGTGAAACATATACGTAGTTCTAAAACACCTTCAAGCCAAATTTGAAGGAAAGATTGAAAACATTCATGAATGCAATGTCGAAGCAATAAATTTAGTTGAGCAGTTTGTACGTCTGTAGACCAAGAAAGGTTAAAAAACCATCTACAATACCTCACTGTATATCCCCTTTTCTACCTCAAGTTATAGTGATTGTCGGAGCCGAAATCGCGGTGGTTGCGTAACAATACCAGCCACCGCGATATTAATATTTAAAAGTTTCACGGTCAACGGTCGGCCACACACGCATCACACACGCATATTTATCAATTATCTCAATGTCTTTAAAATTAAATGACTAATGATTTGTAAAACTGTTAAACTATTAATTGATAATAATGTTAACTTGGTTTTATCAAACATAAAAGTTTATTCATTTTAATTAATGTATCGTGTATGTTATAAACTGCATGAATTATTGGCCATTGTGATGAAAAAAAAAAAAAAAAAAAAAAAAACGATACAATATTTTATGTAACATTTTGTTACATTTCTGCTATTACATGAACACTGTTATTTGAACAAGTAATTTATGTCATTTTTTTCTAAAAGTTAGTACAACCACCAAGTTGTTTCTTTTTTGTTTTAAACTTATATAGTTATATATGAACATGTTAAAGGTACTTATTTACGTTCTTACTACGATAAGTTACATTTCATACTAAAGTTGCTATGAAAATAATCTACATACAGTACCTACTTAAAACTATAAACACAGAAATGTTAATTTCTTAAAATGGGAGTCAAAATGTTAAGCGAAAACCATCCTAGAATCATTAGTTTCAGAATTATACTGTCAAGGTCTTGGAAATCGTGCAAATGTTGCGTTTTCCGTTAAACTACTATAATTTTGAACATATTAAGTAGGTTAAACCTCCAAAATCCATAAAAAATAATTTGAATTAAAGATAATGATTAATATAATAAGTTGCTATTTAAGTAAAAAAAAAAAAAAAATTGTAAATATTGCGTACGGGTATATCTTTCAAACGAAAAAAATAATTATAAAACCATAAAAGTGGGTATAATTCAATAATAATAACCAAATTACATGGCTCTATGAAAATATATATTGAATGTTCTCAATTAGCATTAATAATTATATTAAAATCAGGTGATATAACAATAGATTTAACTTTGCAATAATTGAATCGATAAACCGAAAAATACTCCTATTTAATTGGTTGTTTGAGGGTAGGAAATCTTTATGGAATATCACTTATTTGAATTTTTATCTAAATTTAATGATAATTCGTATATTTCAATTCGAAAAGTGTACTATTAATGAGTGCCTTTTTAATGTTAATTATTAAGCATATTTTGTTCACTTTGTATTTGTTTTAAATGATTTATATGCAAAATTGAGCGATACATTCAAGTAGGTAGTTGACAAATAATGTTCTGTATGTTAATTAAAATTGATTGGTCCATTTCCATACCCTTTTATTATCTGTATAAAGTAAATCTACAAGTATATAGGTGTATACGAAATATAATTTTAACTTCATAATATATTTTACTTACCATAATCATGAAGTACAATTCTACCAAACATCCAAGTAAGGAAGTCTATTGCTACCGAATCTATAAAACATTTTTTTAATGTCTGTAGATAATAAATTAGATTTGTAGTTAGTAGGTAATTAAATTATAGTTTTTTTATTAATATTAAAACATGTAGATCCCAACAATTGGTGTTTATCGTTTTCCTTAACTCAACCGAATAGCTTATACTGATTAATAAGTTTCAATATAAAAATTGTTTAGCATTATATAGATAACACCTTTTGGAGACAATTCTCATAACAAAATTTGTAAAATTGCTGGGTGATTGTGATTTTTATACACTATTTTTTCACTGTTTTCAAAACTAAAATTACGGCGGAACTGTAGAAGTATACAGGTATCTTAAAATAACGCAATTTTAGTTTTACTGAACCGTTGCATTATAGGTTAAATCATTTAAAAATCAGTTGAGGTTTATCTATATCACTTGAATAGACAAATAGACTCATGTCTTAGCCAAAATGCTGAAACTGATCAACTCTCTTGATATTTCTTGTCTGTTACTGAAATCAGTGTATTAACCTAGGTATTTCAATTTGGAAAATGTGATAAAATATAAGTATATTGGTGGACTCAACTTTGATACTTATCATCTTGATCATTTACTACCCACTGAATTCACTATCGTCTCATTTAATTTATAGTAAACTAATATTACTGTAGTGATATACAGTACTGTATATTATTTTTCCGTGGGAATAATTCATTCCTTCTTAATTTATGATACACTAGAATTTCGTTCAACCTTACGCTTAATTATCTTACATCACTTGCCCATCAACATACGAAATAATTATAATTTGCTCTCACTGTGCGGATAGTATTTTTTCAAAATAGTTTACTATCTTGATATTTAATATCCAAATATTATGTTGGTATATTTGTTTCAATTATAAAATCGCACTTTACAACTGAAATACTGAAGCTTATGACTGACTAGTAATAACGATCAATCCCAAATTTTGAATTCAAAAGTATACTATCAATGTGTTTTACTGAATAGGTTCGAACTAGAACAAGGTTTAACAATGTAAAAAGTGGTTAGGTATTTATAATTTGAAATACTGAAAATGTGAATTTTTGTTAGAATTTAGATACTTCATATGGAAAAATGTCTGCAGTCATTGTGTTAAACTTTTATGTTATGAATGAATGATGTACTTTTAGTCTAAAAATAAATTAAATATTTTATTACAACTGAAAATAAATCATAAATCAATGTAGTACAACAAAACAAATCTGCAAAATGATTTATTCTTTTCTGAAATTAGGAACGAAAAAATAAAGTAAATAGTACGAATTAATATTGTCAGAATCCTGATGTTAAGAAGTACCAAGGCAGTACAAAATTTTTAGTGGGAGGATACATTATTACATGGTAATTATGTATTTCGACCGAAAACATTTAAATTAAAAAAAAAAGCCGATAAGATAATGGTGGTGGAAGTTCGTCCTTCGTCGCTTCGCTCCTCGGACAAGATAATGGTGAGGAGTGTATAGCACTTTCTATCATGGGATCACCTGGTTTACGATAGTTTAGTTGTATGGTACTTTACATTTGAATGCAATGATAAATCATTGTAAGGTAAGTACAGGATACAGTAGTTGGGTGGGATACACGAGATTCATTGCTAGATTTGGCATTATTGGATAGATTTTGGAATTATTTTATATTATAAAAAAAAAACGATTCTGAACGAAGATGAAGATGTCAGCCTTAAATTGTAATATATATTTTATTTTAATATCCTAGATTGGGTTAAATTTACATTTGTCTATTCATGTGACTTCTGCTCGTGAGCATTGGACAAACCAGGATGTGCATAGATAGGGCGTAGGTAAATACCATATTATTTGCCTAAATGCACTATCGTGACGGTACCACCCGACCCCGCCGTCCATATATGCTGAATGCTCCGTGGCTACGTCTATTTAAATATTAATAATTAATAATAATATATAAAATCCTCATGTTTATGGAACTGATACACACATTAAAATAACTGGAAATTGGAAGTTAGTAACGTTCTATTCAACCATGTTAAGGTACGTTATACACCTTGTGTTTACAATCTACCAATATTTTGTATAGAACAGCTGTCAGCTACTGATTATATTATAATAAACTTAATCTATTTAATTATCTTTATCAGCTGTGATATTACATAATATTTTCATTTCTTATCTTTGAATACAAAAATTTTTATACATTTTCAACTACAAAATAATTTGCAAATATTCGTGATTTTGACAAATTTTGTCGATTTTTGAACTTCAACTGCTTATAAAAAAAAATTGTGCCTATGTATTTGAATAATTTTTGAATCACTCTTAGATCAACTTATTCAAAACCTTCTATTAAATTTTCAAGCGATTTGGTAGGGCCAAAAAATTGTAATCGACTTTTATAAAAAAAAATCTAAGAAAAATCGAATTATTCAAATGCCTATAAATAGCTCAAAAATAAACGAAATATTTTGAAAATACAACTATGTAAAGAAAATGCCTATTTAAACATTTTGTAAAAGTTTTAAGTTTCTACGACCTATACTTTTTGAATAAGAACAAATATCAAAAATCAATGATGCCTAAATTGTTATTTTACGCGATCATGTGAAAAAATTGTAATTTCAAACACTCATAAAAATTTTTGATTTTATTCCAGTGCAAATTTTTTTACAGATAATTGAAGGAAAACGTATGTCAAACTTTGTACCGAATTTACAATTCTTAGTTTTGAATACTTAACATTTTATGAATTTTCAACTGCAAAATAACTTCAAATTTTCGCGATTTTCTACACATTTCGTAAAAATATGAACTTTTTATGCTTATAAAAAAAAAATTGTGCATTACGCTTTGAATTTTTTTTTTTATACCGATAAGTTCGACATATTAGGTACCTTGTATTAAATTTTCAAGAATTTTTGTCCAATCAAATTTTTTTTATCCACATTTTAGAAAAAAAAACAAAGAAAAGTTGAAAATTTCAATTGTCTATTAAAAGCTCAAAAAAAGTCTAAAGTTTACAAAAATTGTACTACGTATAGATGATTCCAATATAAACATTTGGTGAAAGTTTCAAGTTTTTTCGACTTATACTTTTTGAATAAGAACAAATATCAAAAATCGTTTAAGGCTAAATTATTATTTTACGCAATCATGTAATTATTTCGTAAACGTTTGAACTTTAGATGCTTATAAAAAAAAATTGTGACTCACGATTTTTGATTTTTTTTAATAGCAATAAGTACTTCTAATGAGGAACCTTGTACTAAATTTTCAAAGTTTTATGGCCAACCAAATTTTTTTTATCCACATTTCAGAAAAAAATAAGTTCAAATTTTCGCGATTTTTCAATATTTCATAAAAATTTAAACTTTTTATGCTTATAAAAAAAAAGGTGTGCATTTCGCTTTGAATTTTTTTTTTATACCGATAAGTACTTCTTACGAGGAACTTTATATTAAATTTTCAAGATTTTTTGTCCAGCCAAATTTTTTTTATCCACTTTTCAGAAAAAAAAACTAAGAAAAGTCAAAAATTTAAATTGTCTATAAAAAGCTCAAAAAAAGTCAAAAGTGTTCAAAAATTTTACCACGTATAGATGATTTCAATATAAACATTTGGTGAAAATTTCAAGTATCTACAATTTTTGGTTTTTGAGTAACGGCTAAATAAAAAAATCGATTTCGTCGAAAACGGGTTTTGCACAAAAAGTACCGTTTTTTCCTCATTTTTTGTTTGTTTTTCCCGTGGCATTTGAAAACTTTTGGGAATTTTCACTTGTGACCTCTCTAAGGTACCTCCGATATTCGTTTTGCCACCGAAAACATACCCTGAAGTTCAAAATTGAAGCATTATTTCGAGTAGTTATGGTGTACACAGACACAAAAAAAAAAAAAAAACAAAAAAAAAAAAAAAAACACACATCATAGTAAAATCAATACATTCTTCACTTCGTTCAGAATCTAAAAAATATATATTATGATTAAAAATTGTTCGTCCGTGTACGGCAAATGCCAGAAACAAAGTATATTTTCGACTGCAGGAGCAAATAGGGGAGGGTTTAAGAGGCGGTTTAAGTCTTGTAATATTTGTCTAGTTTTCCATAGTAATATAATGTAAAATACCAAAATGAGAGTTACTAATTTAGTACATTCCATCCAAAAATAAAACCTTAATGGAGCGTTTATAGTTGACGGACAGTCCAACATTACGTTCGAAATATAAATAATGAACTATTTTGATTAGATTTTTTGTATGAAATACATTGAAATGTTTTTTTGTTTCCTTTTATGATTTAACTCGCTTTCGTAAATTATTAATTTTCATTCGAAAATAATGACTATATGTAGGATTTTAGTAATAAAAAGAACAAAATTCAAATTTCTTTTTTATAAAATTGACAATAATTAATTTCTCTTTTTTAATTAAAATTAAATATATATTTGATATACATATTCTATTTCAATGCTAAGGAATAAAATAACAGAACATTTATGGATAAAACTGTTGATTCCTATGCAATTTTACCCACACATTTTTAATTGGTATATCTTTAAAAAAAAGTTTCTAATTTAGGTTAAATTTTTAATTAAATAAGTTTAATTTTATAAATTATGTTTTTTTTTATAGAATTTCGTTGCAAGGAAATTATAATTTACTATATGAAATCATATTATGTCTCTTTTACTTTAAATCTACCAATTCTGTTTGTAAACTTATATAGATAATATTTATACACAACATTAATACTAGGTATACCTTCGACTGAATCCGTTCCTATAAAAATAATGAAATATTAACTCGATTGTTCATTAAATCATGCAAAAAACACATTTCAAGTCTGGTTGAATGTTTTTTTTTCGTACATTTTATTTTATATGAACTCATTCAGGTAATATAATAATAAACGAAATCAGGTAACAGATACAAAAGTCAAAGAATCAACTTTTCCACAATGAAACATTTGGAAATGTAAAAAAAAAAAAAATAGACAACATTTACTCACGTATGTTTTCAATTATATAAGTACAAAATACTTTTGGATCAGTTGAAGTTTTATCACTCAGGTCGTCTAAAAAAAAATATATATATATATATATATATATGTATGTTACCGGTAATATGGATAATACGGTATTTTGCAAAATGCCTAGGCATTATGTAAAATGCCGAAAATCACTCGGTCATTATATATAATACTAGCTTTGCCTAGGCGTTATGTTTAATGCCAAACGTCAAGTAGGCAATATGATAAAAATAAACAAAATTGGGTACCGTGCGGTGTGTGCACGATTTAACGCAATTAAGATGACGATTCTTATCCTACTATAATAATAATTCTGAGGTTCAATATTGAACGTACTCATAGTTGTATTACATGATCGTCATTCTCGTGTCTCGTGGTGGTGTGGCATAGCTATGGACACGAATGTTATGAAGTCAAATTTTTACAACGAATTACAGAAAAATCGTAAAAATTTGGCCAATAACACAAGTTTTTCATCTGATGAACAATATAATGAGTTAATAAAAACTATTTTTTGAAGAAGTGGCGTTACGAACAGTCGCAAAGGAACAGTCCACAAGAACTGGACAATGATTTTTAATATGCGTTTGTAAGACCAAGTGTCAATATAAAAAGTGCATTTGTCTTAAAAATAACGTTTTATGCACATCAAAATGTCATTCTTCAACAACATGTTGTAATAAGTAGCTATAATACTAATAAATAAATATAATAATCTAATGTAGTATAAATAATAAAAGATAAATTATAGTATGAGTAATACTATATAATAATTATAAGAATCTTATATAATAATATTACATTAAATCATTTGTTTTTTACTTTGCCTGAAAAAAAAATGGTATTTTACATAATACCAAGGTATTTTATAAAATACCTAGGTTATATGTAAAATAATATTGAAAATCTTATGTTTTATTTACATTGCCTAAAACCGGTCGGCAATATGCATAATACCTAGTCATTTTGCAAAATACCTGAATTATCCATATTGCCGGTAATATATATATATATATATATATATATATATATATATATAAATATCTAACCATAAAATCCTACATATTATGGTCGCATATTTACTGATTTTTTTTGGCAAATTTATAAAAAATATTTTTATAAATAAATCGCAAAATATTTCCAGTGCAAATCTTATATAGCACTCTAAAATTCATATTTACAATTTATTTAAATAAAACATCATTTTTATAATGTATTGTTGATCTAAAATTGAATTTTTTTTTTAAATAAAACTATTTAAATATTTCCTATTTTATATATTTAATGATTCAGACCACATAAAAGTGTGTGTTTCTACGGATAGTCGATTTGGTCGAACGATTCAATGGTTGCAAAAAAAAAAAAAACAGCACGTATATGTTTAATAAATGTGTTATTGTTCAATCAAAACACAGAAACCTTTTTATTAAACGAGTTTACTTTTTTTCATTAGCTTTTAAAGTTTGAGGGCACCAATGTTTTTAACTTTTTGAATTCATGCTTTTAATATTAGCATCTACTATAATTATACTAAAATAGTAATAAAAATATAGCATAAATTATTCGACATTTTCTATCTTTTTTTTAATGAAAATATTTTAAGAAATTACATCTATGATGTAATAATAGCTGCCAGCTGGGACTGACCAATATGCTATCAATAATAACTATCAATAGTTAAAAGGAGGAAGAATTTAACTAAAATGGTATTAATATGTGAAGTTGAATAAATAACAGATATCGAATATCTGCCCGATTCAACCTACTCAGGCAATATTTTTTAGACACTTACACATGTGTCGCATGTTAAATAGCAAAATATATTGTTCGACAAAACAGCTTAAAGGTAATAAACAGTTAATGAATTGGCTAAATAATACTGTTTAAACAATTTTACTTAATACAAAATTACTATACAAATTCTTGTATATATTTTATGCTTTCCTGTATATTTCCTTAGTAAATTGTCTGATGACTTGAAAGAAATCAGTTCAGATAATTATTATCATAGGTACGAAACAAAATTAGACAATAATACATATTTTGGTTCGAGGTTCTGTTTATAGACGGTTTCATCTTCAAGTAAATCCAATCAAATATACTGTACGTATGACACATAAAAATAAAAAAAGTAATAACTTATAACATTTTTGGTCTGATCGACAATTGGTAAAACGTATTTTAACAAATTACCCGCGAGGCATTTATTTTTTGTATAAAATATTGTATACCGTGATATACAACGATTGAATAATGTCTTAATTTGTGTTCTTGTATATAGATAAATATGATATGAGATTAATACTTACTAAATAAGGTATTAAATAAAGTATCTGTTGGGGTAGTTAATGAGGAAAAAATTATTTACATTATTTAAAAATTATTATTTATTAACAAAATTTCCCTCCATTAAATCAAGATTCTTCTTCTCACAGTCATGATAACAACTCAAAGGATAATCAAAATGAAAATATCTCTGCACAACTATCATCATTTATTAATGAATTTAAAGCATTAATAAACCCTCTAATATCACTCCTCACCACAGTCATTGATAAACTTATTAAAAATGCCAACAAATAATTTGCAAACACTCTCCATATTGTTATGGAATGCAAACGGTATCTCAAAACATTTAAATGAACTACAATTGGTACTCGGTGAAAAAAAAATCGAAATTACACTTATAACGGAAACTCACTTAACTAAAACTTCATCACTCAAGCTATTTGGATACGATATTATCAGAGCTGACCACCCAGATGGTAGTGCACACGGAGGCGCTGCTCTCCTAATCTCAAACAAAATCGACCATCTCCCTCTTCCTCCATACTTGTCTCCAAACATTCAAGGAGCTAGCACATCAATAAAAATTAACTCTATAACTATCTCCATTTCCTCTTGCTATTTCCCGCCAGGAAGACCCTTCCCTTTGGACGAACTGAGTAACCTTGTTCAAACTCTAAGCTTCACTCATGTTATTGGTGCTGACTTCAACGCTAAATACCATACATGGAGCCGCACCACCAACACTAGAGGTCGTGCTCTAAACAACTTCATCTCGCTCAACCACCTCAAGGTAATAGCGCCGCACTCTCCAACCTATTGGCCATCGCATGGCAACCGACACCCCGACACCCTTGACTTTTTTATCACCAATCTATCAAACCGCTTTTCCACTGAACTTGTAAACCTAAACGATCCAGCTTCTGATCATACACCTGTATTACTCCTCATTGGTGCTCAACCCACTTTGAAGCAAAACAGACCAACCATTACTCCAGGTACTACAAATTGGAATAAATTCAGAGTTTTCATCTCAAACAAAATAACTCTTAATACCAAATTAAAATCATCTTCCGATGTCGACCAAGCAATCACTCAACTTTCGGATCTCATTCAAACAGCAGCCAAGGACTCATCTACCCTTCGCGCACCCTATTCTCAAGCACTCAAACTATCACCGGAACTAAGTCAACTTATTGTTGAAAAACGCAGAGCCAGATCTAAATGGCAACAAACTCACTACCCTGCAGATAAGACAAAGTACAATTATCTTTCCAATAAACTTAAGTCCCTACTTAAAACTCACAAAGCCAATCTTTACAAAAATCACTTACAAATAACCTCTCTCTTACAAATGGATCTCTCTGGCGCAAAACTAAGTCAATACTACGAATTAAAGACTCTCCTCCGCCTCTTCGCCGTGCAGACAACTCACTTGCTTCTACAGACAAGGAAAAAGCAGATATTCTCGCTGAAGAATTATCGGGCGTTTTTAAACCACATCTCATTCCTACGCCAGCACCACACATGTCGTCTGTCATGGAGTCTCTTCAGTCTACTTTACCTATGGCCCTACCTACAAAACCTACTTCCCCAGCGGAAATAGTGGGTATTATTAAAAAACTGGCAAACAACAAATCCCCAGGTCATGACCTCATCTCTAACAAAGTAGTCAAAAATCTACCTATGAGATCGATCGTTAATCTTGCTCATATCTATAATGCAGCCCTTCGGTTATCTTATTTCCCAACTACCTGGAAAGCATCTGTTATTGTCACAGTACTCAAACCTGGTAAGCCTCCAGAAAACCCCTCCTCGTACAGGCCCATCAGCTTACTACCAGTTCTGGGTCAAATCCTTGAAAAAATCATTCTCAAGCGAATCACCACCATAGCACAATCAAAAAACAGCATTCCAAACTTCCAGTTCGGCTTTCGTGCTCACCATGCCACAACTCATCAACTCCACAGGGTTGCGGACACTATCTCCGCAGCACTCGAAACCAAAAAATACTGCGCCGGTGTTTTTCTGGACGTCGCGAAAGCATTTGATACCGTCTGGCATGACGGTCTCCTTTTCAAATTAAAAAATATTTTTCCAGCCCCTTTATACCTAATACTTAAATCCTATCTTGCCAACCGCTCTTTTAATGTCCGACATAATTTACAACACTCAAAACAATATCCTATATATGCTGGTGTCCCTCAAGGCAGCGATATTGCTCCTTTCTTATACACCATATATACATCGGACCTGCCCACAACTGAAAATACCTTAGTTGGAACATATGCTGATGATACTGCCCTATTATCAGTTTCTTCTGACCATACCACCGCATCTCATCAACTTCAAACTCATCTAAATACTCTCTCACATTGGTTCACCAATTGGAAAATAAAAATTAATGAATCCAAGTCCTCTTTTGTGACTTTCTCTCTCAGACCTCTAAACTGCCCTGCAGTAACAATCAACAACATCGTCATTCCTCATTCAACAGAAGTTAAATATCTGGGTCTTACATTCGACAGACGCCTTACCTGGTCTCTCCATCTTAAAGATAAGCGTAAGAGACTTAACTCTAGACTTCACCTGCTAAGGCCACTACTTCGTTCGAACCTTACCTTACCCATCAAAATCATTCTTTATAAAGCTCTTCTTCAACCAATATGGACATACGGTATTGTAATCTGGGGTTCCGCTAAGAACTCAAACAAGAGAACCATACAAGCGTTCCAAAACATCACTCTTCGCTTAATCACTGGTGCACCCTGGTTCGTCTCGAACGAGACCATAAACTCCGACCTCAAATTACCATCCATCGACCATACAGCTGCTGTCTACTACAAACGCTTCCACGCCAAACTCCAAGCTATTCCTAATCAACTAATCAATGAATTAGCTTCACTAACACTTCCAGGTAATCCGACCAGACGTCTGAAAAGGAAATGGTGCCGTGATATGATAACTTAAGTTTAAAACTTATATATATTAGAGGTGTCACAAATGTGTGACTCCCTCCTCATGTAATTATTCTTGTTATTTGTCTGTAAATTGTTATTACTTTTACTTATTGTACCTTGTATAGATTGTAATTCTTCTAATAAAGCCAAATTTAAAAAAAAAAAAAAAAAAAATATGAAGTAATGTGAATATTAAATATTCACATTACTTCATATAATACATTGCTTTACATTACATATTACTTTATATATAAATTTTATAGCGTATCAAATATTTGTTGCGTATACAATATAAGATGTTATGAAAAAAAAGGAATGACAATTTTTAAGATAATGTATGTCTAATAGCTGTGATTACTAACCCATAGATCAATAAAAAAATTCCACTAGGTACTCGATGTAATTTATTTTCAGATGGATATTACCATAAAACATTAAATTTAATGTAAATATGAATAATATTTCAATGAACAATGAAACTTACTTTTACACTCCTCATCTGTAAATGAAAAATACATGAATTAGAATTTACATAATAATATATTAGTGTATTATGGCATATTGTCAGTTCTCAAATTTTACAAGTAAAAATATGTTAGACAAAAAATCTAAATTAGAATATTGTAGATTTACATCATTTTAATCCATGTTTAAAAATGATCATAAAAAAAAAATTTTTATGATCATTTTAAAACCTAACCAGTCGGGGGACTGCCGGTAGAAGTGAAAACTTCTTAAGCACGTTGGGCGCCCCGTAAGAAAGCATTTTCGGGTGAGGAAAAAAGTATGAAATCGCGACACCGCCACCGAGAGTACTAGTATATATATACTGTGGTATATACTGTTATACTTAAGTGTGAGCGTGTATGTGTATATATACTAAAACAATTTCACTTCGTTTTTAAAAATTTTGTAATGCTTAGGAAATAATGTACCACAAATTGTTTTATTTATCAATATAAAATACTATACATAATTATTATTTCAGTTATTTTACATAAAAGAAAAAAAAATTACATGTCAAAATTATTACAAATGCAATTGATAATTAAATAATTAAATTAAAATTAAAAATAAAAAAAAATTAAAAAAAATTAAAAAATAAATAAATAAATACTATTTTTAATTTTAGTTTAATTGTTGTATTAATTTGTGTGTTGTTTTCCCGTAACTGCCGTCTGCTGCGCGCGCAGCTTTGATACACTAATGTATATACCACAGTACATATATATACTCGCGGTGGCGGTGTCGGTGGCGGTGTCGCGAGATCATACTTTTATCCTCACTCGCAAATGCTTTCTGATACGGGGTGCCCAACGTGCCTAAAGAAGTTTTCACTTCAAAATTAAAATTTTAAATTATCATTTGTTTTATCACAAAATGTAAGACGTAACTGTATGTTGAATATAATTATATCTTTATTGTAACATTCCTAGTTCAGTTTAATGTAATTTATTACCGAGTGTATTTTTTGTATGGTTGTTCTATTGTGTATAATTGTTTAGATAAATAATTATATTTTATGCAATTATAACATGTTTTTATTATCATTATACGTATTTTAAATAAATTAAATTTGACAATAATACGTTATTATCGATGAAAATCCCATTTGAAAAACATGAACCTAAGATTTTTATTATAGTGTAACTTACTAGTCATTCCGTGGCAGCCATTGTTAGAATAAATACAAAAAACCATACAAACTATTGCTAAACATTTTTTCGATGAAATCATGATAAATTTTTGGAATAAAACAGTAAAAAAAAACTTATAAATACAAATTGAACCGCTTTAAAGACGGGTCTAAAATGTTATCTGAAAGAATATGTTGGAAACTAACATAATTTATAGTAGGTACTTATATACTCGAATTCAAGGCGGGAGTTGTTTGTGTTAAGTATGCACAGGTTTTTTCCAACAAAAAACTGTCCCAATAAGATTTATTCTGTTTAAGAGTCATCTGAATAAATACAATTTCATTATAATTCATTACATGAACAGTTGTATCGTACTAACATTTTACTTAGTTATAAGGAAAGTTTAAGATTTATGTACTTTATATTGAGCAAAATATAAATTTGATACTTTATACTTTCTTAATCAGTAATTATAAAACGATATATAGTAAATATCGTAAACAGAAAAGTAGGTACTCTATTTTGGCACTACTTATGCGATTAGGTTAATTTTAGTTAGATTCAGGAGGGATAGTCATCAAAATCAAAAATGGTTTTTTTTTTATATAATTAATATGGAATAAAATTAAAAGATAATAGTGGTGGAAGAGTTCGTTCTTCATCCGTTTGGTCTTCGGACAAGATAATGGCGATAAGTGTATAGAACCTTAGATGAGCCATTTGTATAAATGGATATTCTGGCGAACTATTGTTAAGTACGGCATAATTTCAAATTTGAAACCAATGATAAATCATTGTTATCGGAAAACGGATCGGAGTTAAACTAAAATAATGATATTATTATTTATAAATTAAGTTTTAGACATGATTGCAAAATTCATGGAAACGTTTGCTGCAATTTTCAAGTTTAAGGCAAAAATATTCCTCGAATAATAACAAAAATAACCTATAGTCAATTTAATAATATTCGAAACAATTTTTTATTTTACCGTTTTTAGACACTTCAAGCTTACTAAAATAATACGAATTTGTCGGAACTGATTATGATGAAAATTTAAATTTAGTTAGGCTAGGTAGCAGTGGCGGCTCGTGGGTGCTGATAGTGGGGGTACGACTTTAAAATATAAAATACCACTAATCATAGGTTTAACAAATTGTCAAATTAAATATAATAAAATGAAACACAATACACATATTATTATTTTATTATTATTTTAAAGCTTAATATTTTATTCATATAATTATCATAGTATATTATTATTATAACATTATATGATTTAGTACATGATTTGAAATTCTAGTTTAGTTAATCGTGATTACAAAATAAAGATGCTATAATTCAAAATTCGATCAAATATTTACTGATTTTCAATACCATTACACAGTTTTCACAAAATTTTGAAAGTATTTTAATTCACTTTCTAACGAAATGTATATTGAGAACTTTGAAAATATTTCGAAAGTTTTCATCTAGAAAAGTAATATAATTTAAAATCATAAATGAGACAAACATTTTCTTTCATCGAAATTATCCAAGACCGGTTCACTCATTTTTACATTTTTTTTTTTTTTTTTTGTGAATAAAAATACTTATTTATTATTTTATCTGACATAAAATAAAAATATGGTCTTATAATATAAACTAATCTAAAATTGCTTAAAATGTTCACATATATTAAAAATACCGGGTACGGATGTTTACACAAAACCAATAGTTTTTAATTATTTTTAATTTCGAAAACTTGTACATTGTACATTTCATAATAAGTTATTATTACTTTACTTTATCTTATAGTAACCATTTTAAAGAATTTATACCGAATTTCTTATGTGAGTTATATAAACTATAAAACATTTGCATGTGGGTACTAATAATTAATTTAGGAATAGTAATACAAATTATAATTAAAAAAAAAAAAAAAAAAAAAAAATGAAAACAATTTTAATATTTTTTTTATTCGTGTCTCAAGTTTTTATTTATTTTACATGCGTTTAAAGTGAGAAATATAATTCCAAATTTAAATGACAATTTTAATGCAAAACATTAAATTCCTCATTAATTTTATTTCGTGAAATTCGTAATTTTTGATTATAGGACGTGAAACGTCAATGCAAGATTCTAAACAGTGAGTACGGCTAAACGGATCATTTTCAGGATTCAATCGATGTGAATTATTCTGTTATTATTGCAAAACATTATTGTTTAAAACTGAAAAAATCTACTATATTTATCTGTTAACATTTTCTAAAATGTGAACTATAGTAATTAAATAATTATCTACTGAACTCCGCACAGTAGGGATTTTTGTCGAAATAAATAATAATAGATAATTTATCATCACTGTTAAATTAAAAATAATAAACTGATCGTAAAAATAGTCTATTTCAGGTGTTTTTTTAGCGAAAACGCGAGTTGGGTCTCGAGATATTTGATCCCTTAAAAAAACTCGATAATACTCGATACCCTTTATAATACTCGAATTGGGTCCACGGTAATATATTTATTATTATTATTATATTATTTTAACCGTAGAAAAAGACAATTTTTTAAGAGAAAATATGCTTTCTTTTACTAGTGGAGAATTGACACGGTTAAATTTTGTAAAAGAAGTATCATTTAAATTTATTCCCTAGCTTATATTTATTTTAGTACAAATATTTATTACTTATTTTTTATTTTAATACAAATATTTATTACTAAATAATATATAATATTTTTTATTTTCTAAAATTAATCATTCTAGCCAACCTCCACGTGGTGTCTCCTGGGTAACACAAATAGGCTAGTCTCAACTCATGTACTCCATAAAATATACCAGGACCCGACTAATGTACTCTATAATATATACCGGGACCCAATTCGTGTATCACATAAAGTATACCGGGACCCAACTCGTGTATCGCATAAAGTATACCAGGACCCAACTCATGCTGTTTTTGAAATCTGGGACCCAACTCGAGTTTGTCCGTTTTTTACCCATCGGCCACCGCAATTATTGTCTTGTCCCAGGACTGAAGGACCAACATCCACCAGTATAATCTTATCGGGTTTTCAAATATACAAATTATTCAAATTAAAAGCTAATATAGCATCTATACACTAATTTCATAACAACAATAATAAAAACACGTACTGAAAAATTGATAATGAAAATTGAAGTTAATCATTTTGGCTTTTGTCAAAATCATGATTCTTGACCGAAAAGTGAAATCAAAATTTCGTCACTTAAAAACAGCCCTTTGCTTGTGTAAACCTAGCTTTGGCCTAGCTCGTACGTTGACCCGGTCTTGGTTTAACAGTGTGCATTGTAACGCGAGCGACGTCTACTGCAACTGTAAACATTTGAAAATTACGAACACGTCGATTGAATAATATAAATAAAACACTCGCAGGCTTACGACATGTTCCAGGCCGAAGCTCAAAGGCCGAAACCAAGAAAGAAGGAGATGAAGAAGAAGAAGGCTCACGACATGATAATACGTGGTTGTATAATATCGGAATCTAATAATAATCAGGTTATCATGATTCGTGAGTTGTATTTTTAAAACAACGCGATTAATATGAAAACGAGGAAACTGTCAAGAATTATTTAAATTATGTAATGACCTTGGCGAATAAAACGGTTTAACACTAGCAATAACAGATCATTGAAGTTTTACAGAAACGTGTAAATATCATGTCCATAAGCCGCGTCTGAATAAAAAACCAAGGATGGGTTAGGTGGAAAAAAAAAACGCTGACGAAACTTTGTTATTGTTAATAATTTACGGGATAACGTGAACGCTTCGGTTAAGAAAACAAAACTAAATGTAATGTTTTGTTTGACAGGGAGAATAGATCATTAGAGGGACGGAGAGTGTTGACTCGACTCCTCCGATAAAATGTCAAAAGGTAAAATTTAACCACTGTACCGTTCAATGACGTCTCCGAATATAACTCGTTTGGGCGATAAATCAATGAATAAAAAACGCGTGTGTACAAGTGTTACAAAAAAAAAGAAGAAAAAAACAATATCAGAACTAAAACAACGTATATGGGTCCGTTGGGATATTTTTTAACTACCTATCTGTTTTTGCGTTTAAAAACAATCGATTCAAGAACAATGAAAATAACTCGGTGTTAAATATTTCTTATGAGATTATATTATATTATACGCGTATAAACCAAAACATAAAAACGCGTGGAGTGTAGGCACGTATACGAATTATATTCTAGAATTCGAAGGTTTCGTCTTTTACATAATGGAATCAATATAACTGTAGGTATAACTGGCCTTGCGTGTCATCTTCTAACACGTCGAAAGGAAAGTACGGCTGGACCTAAAGAATAAATATAAAAAAAATAAAATAAAAACATGTTCATATGAGTTACTATTCCCTACTACGTTCACGTCCAAAATGATCGATAGATATCGGTAATCATTTTTGAGATGACCTTGAATCACCGCAGAAAAACCTTATTATATCGGTCATGCGGTTTGATTTTCGTCGTAAATAATTCTTTAAGTCTAAATAATAGAATATAATGTTGTATAATAGTATGACACTGATACGCGGTGTTTCGGCAGGATTTACAAATGCGGTTCAACACTAGTTGTAATATGTATATGTACAGTAGAATCCGCTTAATGGGGACGAATCGGCAGAGTCCCGAACGAATGTATTCGTTTCTGGAAATTTAACTTCGTTTGTTGGGGACAAACCATCGGTTATAAGGTACACATAGTCTAGTCTGTACAAACTTATTTACTTATCGAAACTGTAATTATCTAATATCAATGGAGAAATGACGACGACGATGAGATTCAACCCGTCAAAATTACAGCAAGAGAAGCAGAAAAATGTATTGATCAATATTCGCGACTATTTTCATGCAAAACGAAAACGAAAGTGCCCCAACAACTTCGCTAGACGTTTGTGCAGGTTTTTGTCAACAAGCAAATTCTTAATAAAGTGAAACAAAAAATAACGAACGATTATCTGCAGCCTAACAAAATAGAAATTAAATAAGGAAATTTTTAAATTTTTTTTACAAAAATTATTTAAAATTTTTTTAAATACTCCGTTAGTTATAATATAATGTATGTATACATAATAATTTGATCAATTAATCAATGAATTTAAGATATTATAATAATACTACTAATAATAATTTTTAAATTAAGTTATAATGTATACATTGCGTACAAATTACATTCAATATTATTCGGTTAATTGGGACAATTAGATCACCGCCCAATATGTCCCCATCAAGCGGATTTCACCTGTAAATATATATATATATATATATATATTATATACAATGAGAAAATTAATTCCTTGCACATTTTAAAGCACTAAATAGAATTACATTTTTATGAAAACATATTTTTACCTATTTTTATGAAAGCAATTTTTTATTTTTAGTTTCCTCCATTGACAACCGCTATTTCTAACTAAATATTGTCATAGTATAAACGCATACACAGAGTAGCATTCCGCAGTATTACATTAATTCCTAGGCGTTTCACTAGCTTCTCTACATGGCGACTGTGACGTTAAAATATTAGTATTTTTCAAACTATTGCAGGTCGAAAAAGGATAATAAAACAGCAGTCATTTTCTCTTTTTTGTCAGAAGTATTGACAGTCATTCGAGTAAACCAAAAACTTAAAATTGGCGCGGATACAAAACACAATGGTGAATTACACCGCATAAGAAAACAAAAATCATGTTCATGCACTTTGACGACTTGAGACAATCACGATTTCGAATGACTATCAAACTACTGTTTTCAACAGATCTGAAAGTTCGTTTGCGTGATTTCGTTTCGTTTTTTTTTTTTTTTTATTTGTCGCAAACGAAATCCACGACTCCCAAAACGAACCGGCATCGTTGAGCCGTCGATAAGCGAAACAATACGCGTTTATCGTGATCGTTATTTTAAGAGTCGGAGGAAACAAAACGAATCAAAAACAAAAAAAAAAAAAAAAAACCGAGCGCCAAGCTGCGAGGACGTAAAGCATCGCCGCCGCGTTCAATGACAAAGTGAAACAACTGACGCGAGTGCTGCGTATTATTCGTGATATCACCGTCGCGGCGACCAGGATGCCCTCTCCAAAACGCATTGCTCCGACGGCGCGAGTATAAAAACCGAACCCGTCGCGCGTTTTCGAGTTTCTACCGACCGAGTCTCTAACCCACCGTCGAACGCACATCGTCGTCGCTCCCGATCCTCGCCCCAGCGCCATGGCCGCCGACTTGACGTACTCGGACGTGGACAGCGACGTGGCCGACATCCTGAACGCGTGTTTCGTCACCAGCTTCCGGAACGGTTACATCAGAGCCAACGGCGTCGTGCTGCCCGTGTACTTCAAGCAGTTCGGGCAGCGCATCCAGGACATGGAGGTCAGAGACGACGACGTGTGGGTGTGCAGCTATCCCAAAACAGGTACGGATCTAACGACGAATACACGCCTGATGTACCTAAACGTAAACGAAAGAAAACGAGGGTCTGTGAAAAAAACACACGCGGAAAAGACGCGGATTTCGAACAGGGGGGATGTCTTACAGTCCGAATGGAAAACCGGAGAAAACCCGACGCGAACGCACGAGTTTGAAAACGCGCTTTTTTTCTAATAGTTAAAACGAACATAACTATCTACCTATATCAAAATTACCAAAAACTGAAAAATTAAAACCATTTCTTTTCATGAAAATCACAAATTACATACTTATGTTTATACGTATTGAAATTAGTACAAATAGTCAATAGTAGTTAATATATTTTATAAAAGGTGCGACAATATTAATATTCATATATCTGTGTTGAACAACATGATTATTACCATAAAATGGATCTTCTTCTAGTACAAAAAAGCCCGGGTGTGTTTTCTATATTCATAATATTAAATATGTCCATATTTCCGATATTATTTAGCATATTATAATCTTCCAAGTCATGGTCAAATGCCATGGTTGTAAATTATAAATTTCACAAATTTTAAATTTAAACGATTTAATATAACGATATTTAATAATAACGATGAGTGGACGATTGTCGAAAAGTGTTTTCGTCACCTTATTCACTATCGTTGTAAACCGTCGAATAGTAGGTACTATCGAACTAGCGATCGAAAACGATTTGAGAATAGTGATTTTGTTATCAATCGAAACCAGAGTACTTTTCGATCGATTTATGATCGAAAGCCTGGTTCGATACGTTTGAGAATAGACCCCCGGATAGTGAGCGTGACGCGATCGCTCGAACGGTTGACAATGATCGTGGTGATCGATTTCGATATTTGGTGCACAGACACATCATATACGTATTGTATTCGCGCGCGGGCACACGGCCGTGTGCATATTCCGTCGAGTCGGAATCGTAAACGACTTCACAGTTGAAAACGGCACCGATCCGTACGGTCGTTCTTTTAGACGGGTAGACGTGGCCGTTACAGCATTTGAAAGCGGGACTGAGTCGGCGGACTTCGTGGCGTGTACCGTATATTTTCAATGACAAAACCGAGTCCCGAGGGGTTTTCGTGCTTTATCCGTCAGAAATAATTGTACTGTTCTCCGCTGACTCTATTGGAAAATAGTTTATTCGTCTGCTACTTTGTTCAGTGTGAAATACAAAAAAAAAAAAAAAAAAAGGCCTTTGGGTACGAATAGAAAGGTAACAAAATCCAAACGTTGATCGACGACAGATTTCAGTAGGTTACATACTAAAATAGGCCGGTTGCGAAAAATCAAAGAAAAAGTACACGTCAATGTCTTTTTTTTTTCATTTATATATTAAGTAATTTACAATATATACATTATGTACAATTAGCAAATTTGATAGTTAATGTAATATAAAGTAACAGGATTTAACATTTGTGGGCTGCAAGCACTCAGCAGCACCACCCGACCGTGAACGTTTTAGATGTCATGGTTTTTTTAAAATTTTTTTTTTATTATTATTTTAGTAGGTCTCTAGGCCATTGTCTTTTGAGTCTTCTGCGTACATTGCCAGGAAGTGAGGTGGAAGAAAGTTGCTTTATTGAGTGTAGGAATTGTTAGGTCTTTGTGAAGATTATGTTTGTTCGTGAAATACCAAGGAGAAGATGTTATTAATCGTAGGCAGGTAGATTGAAAAGCTTGAAGCGTGTTGGTGTTAGAGTACGTCAATGTCTAAGTGAGATTTTTATCAGTAAATACGCCTAAAGTCTTTTTATTATATTACTTTTGAGCGTTAGATACCTTTTGAAAAATTAATTTGGTCGGCAAAGACGCTTAAACCCAGTAATGAAACGAACTCTAAAATTGAACAAAGTAATTGTTTGGTAGTCAAAAATGTGAAATACACGAAACTCCGATTTAAATAATACAGTTGATTTACAGTTAAATATTGTGTAATATGTACGTTTGAAATACATGTATTTGTATGTACAAAAAATACCTTTTTTACTCACATCGCGAGAAATGTGACCTGCTCAAAAGTTGTTTTAGTTCTCGTTAAGGACGAATGCAAAAGTTCAATATACATCCGATTCGGGAGTTTAAGTTTTCAAACACTCGACTGCGTACGATTATTTGTTGGCTTCAACTCGTGTGAGTATATTATTCGATCGTGTATTATCACCGATTAGTTTTCGGATACTAAAAAGAGAAAAAAAAACGTGAGCATGCAATATGTCCCGATAGGCAATAAAATCGGTTTATTACGTTTCATTTTTTACGTGTAATGAACATTACACGTAGTATAATAACACGTATGATGTGTGTGTGCGTCTGAATTCTAAAGAGTTATTGAATAGGAGGCCACGGAGAGGTGATGATTGACAAGCGATAGTGTCATAATATCATCTATATCATTAATCAATATGTAAAAAAAAAAAGAAAGTGGTATTCTTTTGTCGTCAAATTTTGTTGTTAGATTTTTTTTTTTGTGACTTGAAGCAAGTGGGTCGAAGATAAAAAAAAAAAGAAAAAAAAGAAATTAAAATATCCTATTGTGTTCTAGGGACCACATGGAGCCAGGAGATGGTGTGGTGTATCGCCAACGATTTGGACTTTGAAGGTGCCAAACAGTTTCTCCCGGAAAGATTTCCGTTTCTAGAGTAATTATTACTAAACATAATATTTTGACATCATAAACTCGCGTACTTTTGAACCGTTCGTCACGAGACAAATAATGCGCACGACGCGCGTTTACTTGTCGTTGCAGTCACACGCCGCTTTTCGACTACACGAAAGTGTTGCCGGAAAAGCCGGACCTCAAGCTCCCGTTGTACGTGTCCGACTCCGTGGAGTTCATAAACAGAATGAAATCGCCGAGATTCATCAAGACCCACCTTCCGTACAAACTGCTGCCGAAACAGCTCAGAGATCATTCGACCAAAGCCAAAGTACGTAACACGGCAAGACGATCCACGAGACGAGAATAATAATTATAACGAATTTTTTTTAGTCTCCGCCGCGGTCGTATACAGGCCCCCCCACATCATATTTTTGGCCCGGGCACAGAACTCAATCCGGGCCCCTCTATCATAATAGTTAATTTTTCGAGATTACTTCAAGACCTTAAATATTAGTTTTGTGTATAGATTATAGGAGTAGTTGTAATTAAAAAATAAAATATCAACAAATTATTGATAGGTACCCTTTATAAATTGAAAACATGTGTAATATTATATACATAGTACAAACTAAAAATGTATGTTAAAAAATAAAGTCTTGAAAAAAGGTATAATACATTTGTTAGGTAAAAATAAAATAATGTGATTATTATAACTTATACCGTATGATAATTGAATGTATGTATGTATAGTTCCGGTAGTCTTATGTATTATAACACTTAATACACATTATCATTTAAATTCTAATTTCTTCTTTCTATATTAACTAAATTTTGCTTTTCTTGCTTTTTTCCGAGCAGTCATGTATAATATCATCAAAATGTATTTGAAACATTTTTTTATTATATATTGAAGTAATTATTTGTATGAACGCCGGGCCCTTCGAAAGTCCGGGCCCCAGTACCATGGGTCCACCTGCCCCTCCCCCCTTGTGGGGGCCCTGGTCGTATATCGTCATAAATCGATTCGCGATCACGATCGAAACGTAGACGATTTTTATTCACGACAGTTCGCGAATGGTCTATGATGGCCACTTGACAAACGAGAAAATCTCCACCGTATTCGGGTGAAAATGATAAAAAAAAAAAAATCTAAAATTCTCAGAAGTACATCACAATAATTGTTTTTAAATGTTTCTCTTTGACCTGCACGAAAAACTTCTTTTTTTTTCAAATATGTATTTCGTAAACGAAAGCCCTTACTATATAATTCGATATTTGTACATAGGCGGGGAAATTTTTTTGAAATGGTTTTTTAAAAAGAGATATAAGTTCAAAATTCCGATGATTTTCGCACACTATAATGGAACAATTACTATAAATGGGGCAGTGCCACGAGGTATTCGAATCTGAATGCAAACGAAACGTCAACAATCGATATTGTACGGGGTGATCGTTTTTTCGAGTATTATTCAAATGACAGCAATTTCTCAATTAGTGCATTTTGACTGAGAGCATACCCACGGTCGACTAATAACGGACATTAAAATAAACACCACCCTAATTGCACCCTTTCCAACGATCGTCTCGTTTTAATAAATTCATTATTTCATAGACGCGCGAGAATCGTGAACTATCAAAGCGTATAATTAATGTTATAGACTATACCAGATACGATAATTAATTTTCATACGAAAAATCTACGTTGAATACAATATATGTTATATTGATAAATTTATATGTTTTCAAATCTGAATTATTTAAAAAAATTAAAATTAAATAATAAAACATATTACATTATGTATTATTTTAGAGAAAACAATGTATTATCTATAAAACAAATAAGTAGGTAAATTTAAAAAAAAATTAATATAATATAAAACTAGCGTGGAATATAGAAGATTTGGTTTGTAAAAAAAAAAACAGTTTGAATTTCAAAATTCATCATTCGGTAGTACAAAATCAAAGAATAAATCGTGCATTTTTTTTGATTTGTTGCGAAAAAATAATAATTATTATAGCGTGGATCACTTTATAAATTGAACGTAAATAATAATTTTTGATTCCCAATGTAATTTTATCCCAAGATTTTTATCCTTTAACAATAAATACGAACACATTTTGGAGTATTTAATATTATTATTAATATAGCAACTATTATTATCAAATATGACATAAGAGATCAGTGATTATAAAATGATAAAAATTATTAATAATCATGTTTCTGAACTTTATTACAGTCAGGTAGGTGTAGAATTCAATGAAACAACAACAATATCGAACCATTCTGACCTCTAAGTTCTGTTGACTAAAACGTGTCATTGAAAAGCGGACTTACCTACTTGTTGTTTTGATAAACAAAAATGCTAACTTTCGTCAATAATATATTATTAAAATGAATAATACAGCTTATTTAATTCTGGAAATTAGATAATATTGTAATTTTTATTCATTGAATCGTGATGTATTTGAGTCAACATTGTTTTTTTTTTCATCAGTGAAATCCAAAACTCCCTTTTCAATAAATATCGAATGTTTTTCCTCGTTTTTGTTATTTACATTCATAATATTATACAATAATTATCGAACGTTTACGCTCGCATATCATAATATTATTCGATTTCACTTTTTTTCCGCACAAGGTGATTCGGTTAATACGGACATCCGAGTCAATACGACTGCGGCGTGTTTGGTGTAAACTGTATTAACATACTTGCTGCATAATTATTAATAACACACTGCACGGATTGACGAGCTCGATAATGTGCATTGTGTCGTGTAAAAATCTTCTAGATTTCATATTGAAATAATTATTTTATTTTATGTTTCCTGTGGTTTTTCTGCAAAAAAGAAAAAAAAGCAAAAACAGTATGGCAAACAACTACGTGGTTTTTGTTTCGTTTTTTATAACCGTGTTTCTGTCTTTCAGATCGTATACATAGCCAGAAATGCCAAAGACACGTGCCTCTCATATTTCCACCATTGTCGTTTGTTAGAGGGATACACGGGGAACTTTGAAGATTTTTGTAAACTTTTCACCTCCGACTCTCGTGAGTAATCAAATCCCGTCGGAATAATATGAAAAAATAAAAAATAATAATAATAATAATACTCATATTAAAGATTTCGAACGATACAGTCTGTTTCAGCCCGTTTTTCGACCACGTGCTCGGGTACTGGGAAAAGAGAGACGATCCACAAGTGCTTTTTTTGAAGTACGAAGACATGAAAAAGGTAACTGCGACGAATTGACGAGTTCGATCTAATAGTATAATGATTTTTTCTATGAACGTGTTTTCGAAAAAAAAAAACATCAATTTATTGTATTTCCGACAGGACCTACGCTCGGTGATTCGGAAAACGGCTAAGTTCTTGAACAAAGAATTACTCGACGACCAAGTTTTGGTGTTAGAAGACCATTTGAGTTTCGAAAGCATGAAGAACAATCGGGCTGTGAACTACGAGCCGGTGATCGAGATCAATAAAACTCACAATTTAATCGACGCCGACGGAAGTTTCATGCGAAGCGGTACGGTCGGAGGAGGGAAACAAAAAATGTCCCCGGAGTTTGTGAAAATTTTCGACGAGTGGGAAGAAAAGTGTTTGGGAAAAAGCGGATTGACGTTTTGACGGACCTCGTCGAGTAGTTATTATGTGGTGTCAGGTGTTATGTTACGTAAATTATTAAGAGTTTCACACGATTTATTGTTGTTAGTATGTACATCGATCGCGATGAATTAAATCCTAAGTACAATATTTATAATTTGTATTGTTATTGACTTTCTAGTTTTATTTTATAATATAGTGATAGTAATTTTTTTTTAGCAACAGTGTATTGCAAAGTACAAAAATTAACAAAGATACGATATTTTTATGCAAAAAAAAACTCGTTTTTTAGTGTTTACAAGAATTTTCTTTTATTTATTTTTTACCTGATTATTATTTTTCATTCTCTGTCATTTCTTGTTTTCATTAGTTTATCGATTTTCATGTACTAACTCAATTTTTTATCGAGTCGCGTTCATAAAGTTTCCGATAAATCACGTTTCATAATGAATCGTAACGATTTCAATGATTTTATGATGAATCTTTTTATCGTGCGATCTACATAATTCGATAATAAAACGAAAACATGTTGTTTTTGGTGCAAAAATATCGCACGCTAGCAGCTTGAATACTACGAACAATAATACTCGCTCGTCGTTGTTGTCCTCGAAGTATGATTAAATCAGTGCTTTAAATCCGACCGTGGGATTTCAACAAGTTTACCAACGAAATCAGTATTCATCAGTCGTCAACTGTATTTTAATCCTCCCACAGGACGGGAATCGAATAAATAGTTATGCAAACATACGCATATTCATTTAAGATTGTATTGTGCGCTGTACGTACTCTACTTTTATCTATTATGTTGAACCATTGAGACGTACAAGATAAAATATTCTAGGCCACTTACTAAAACAAAAAATGTTACTGTAGGTCATACATAATAATATAACGAGGTATCAGTCGATCGCTAGATTTTAATAACCAATAGGATTGTTTATTTGATTATTATTATTATTATTTTTTTTTTTTCTTTTCTGTTTTATACAATTATTTGTCAATATTGATTGAAATATGAGTATTTTTTTATTTTATTTTTTTTATTTAAGCTGCTTAATTCTTATCCTTAATTATGATTACTATTAACTGTTACTATTTCATCATACTTCTCAACGTTTGTTTTGCAATACTATACTCACCAACTTCATGAGTTTTCTTCAATAGAGGTTTTGCATTAGACTCGATTCCATCGTATAATTCACTAAAATTATTCTAAGATTCACTTTGCACAACATTTTTTACTTTTATTGTGTTATTTCACTCATCCGACCGAATAGAATAAAAATGATATAGGTACTAAATAGTATCTACTGTACGATTAATTGGAAATCTGAAACTGAGATTCGCACAGTACGCTACAATAATTCTTTGTGTTTGTAAAAAAAAAAAAATAAATAAATGTTTTTTCTTTCTTTCGAACTTTCTTCTATAACCAGAACAAAAATAATTCTAACCGAGCGAGACGTTCATGTAAACAGATGTTGTTCCTGCAGTCAAACTGAGACGTCTGATACTGAATCAGTAACATTTACCTTAGTTTTATTTTTAAGTCATTATTTTTATTTTTTTTATAGAGTACAGTTTTATTTTAGTGATTTCCACTGATGATCGGTGGTTTTAATAAATGTACGTGGAAGCCGTTCATATGTTACATCTGTCACAGGTTGGACACTCCTGATTTAAAACGTGTGTTACGTTTGTGTTAAAACGCGCTCTTTAAACCCATCCTCGTCTCATCGTAATTCATTTAAAATAATTTTTACGAAAAACAAAATATTTTATAGCCATTGCCGTGATATAATTTGATTGTAAATAAACAAAAATATCAACCGACATTATCTACCATAATAATTCTCATGATTAAATCATTATTGCTGTCTAATAATAAATCGACGGTTGTAAATTGTAATGTATTCTCTTTTTTTTTTCGCGGTCAAGTGCTTCAAAAACATGACAAGGTCAAGAAAACTCCGCTGAGTTTGGTTATTTGCTTGTAGGTAAGTGTTTACTTTTGTATTCAACTTAGTTGAATGGACAATTTTTTCTGAATAAATTTGTAACAAACACTTTTGATGCTAGTCGTTACTGTCCATAAAATACAATTTCACATTAATCTATGAACCAATTAGATATATGTAGACGATTGTAAAATTTGTCTTCAATGTCGTACTTTAATTTAAAAGTGTACAAACAAATTTATAAAAGACAACTTTGGTATTTTTAAAATCAATTTCTCAACATTTGCATACAAAACGTTTATACGACATCGTAGTAGGTCCTTATTGTTAAGATACTTATAAATAAAGAGTAGTCATAATATTAATATATACAATATTAAAGTCAGTGATTTTAGTTCGTCTCGAAAACAAGGCCCGTGCCTTTCAAATTTTCCTCTGTAAACCTGTCGAATTTCTCTGACAGCTCTTCGGACATGTAGTTTTTCCAGTCTCCGACTTTTCCTTTTCTGATGAACGTTTCGTCCGGATTGTTCTCGTTCTGCGGGGCTTTCTCCATCATGGCAAGGATCGGTTCTAAATTAAGAGCCGGGTTCTTTTTCATGCTGTTGAAGCTCAGATGATCTTCCAGCGCCGTGACCTGTTCTTCCGTGAGGTTTTTGCCGAGGAAATCTGATACTTGTCCAATAGCTTTTCTCAGGTCCTAAATCGAGGAAAAACGACATTGAATTTGTGTTGGTTATTACGGTCACCTACGGTCAAGGGAATTCGATACCGATTGTTATTTTTTTTCTGACTAAACAATATCTATATTTTGTCCGTCGCATCGATAAATCAGTTGTCGGTAACGTGATTAAATATTCGAAAACATTTTTCGAATTCGACGTCCGTTACGTACGATGTTTACTTGAGATGGATCGTTTTAAATTTTTGTTAAATTTCGACTTTTGTATTGGCTGCGGATTATAATTTTTTAAAGTTTATAAAATCACACGCGTTTTTACAAAAACGATCAAACCCGATCGGAAAAACTAGAAAAGTGGATCGGAGTGGACTCTGGAAATTACGTTCTAAGATTTTCGCATCGCGTCGGTGCGACGGACGGAAAAACGTGGCGCGATTTTCGTCGAAAAACATTCGCCGCACGCGTCACGCTCGCGTCGCGCACACGCACGCGCGCGTCCGAGAAATTGCCTACGCCGAACTCCTGAAAAACCGGCCGCTGCCGGACCCCCCCACCCCTTCACCCCAGGCGACCCATCAGTTCGTCCGCTCTCACCTTCTTCATGTCCTCGTACTTCAGGAACAACACGTTCGGCGCGTCCCTCTGCTCCCAGAATCCCAGTATGTGATCCCAGATGGGCCCGATGGGCGTCTTGCCCTGGATGAACAGGTCGCAGAACTCCTCGAACGAGCCGTGCAGCCCGTGAATGAGTTTGCAATAGTGGTAGTACGACACGCACATGTCCTTGGGGTTGCGCGTCACGTAGACGATTTTCGGTTTCACCTCGTCCAGCCGCTCGGGCAGCAGCGGCACCGGGAGATGCGTCTTGATGAACCTGGGCGACGGCATGTTCTCCACTTGTTCCACCGAGTTGCCCAGCTCGTCTTTCAACTTGCTCGTGTCGTTTCCCATGAGAGCCGTCAACCTGCGACGTGTTTGGTTTTAAAAAAAAAAATTGTTTTTTTTTCTCCCCCCAGACAACTCAAAACGAAAAGCCCACGACCTAGGTACGGGCCGTGCGTCAAGTCTTGCGTTTCGTGAACGGCCGAAAACCGTTTCGGTTTGATCCGACGTCGTACGGAATTCACGGTTTATTTTCTCATCCGAAGTTTTGCAAAACGTTTAAAACTCGGCGCGCTTACCGGAATTCACGGCACGTTTCGTTGACGACCGAAATTATTTTTTACCGCTAATAAGATTTAAAACACGTAGGCGTGTATTGAAAAAGTCGAGATATTTATATAATATAATAATATATTATATTCCGTATTTTGCAAAATCCGTATTTTATGAAACGTGGTTTGAATTTTCGTACAACAGGAAGTGCAATTTTGAAAAAGCGACCTTCGATCACGAGCGGTACAATAACCGCGTTAAAAAATGTTGATTTGCCACAGAAATATGAGACGACAATAATATATATGGTACGGGATGTAAAAAATAAGTTACGCGCATTAATTTCGTATACAATTATTGTGTTTCGATACGATATAAAAAAGCGATAAAAATTTAAGAAACAACATTTATTTTTAATAGAAAAATAAAATAAAAATTTTAAAAAATAATTCCGTGTTTGGATTTCGTACGTATTATTTTGGATATTGCATAATATACGAGTATTTATGTGTTAAAAAGGCCAAAGTGTTTTCTTACTCTAATAACGGAGTCCTCATTTGTCCAATCATGCTCTTGGCTTTTGCGAAGTCCAAGTCGTTGCAGATACACCAGACCATTTCTTGAGCCCAAGTACTTCCTGCACAGAAAATGGTGTCGATAAACCGAATGTTATCGTTGAATTCACGGAACGGTTTTATTTTTTAACACAGTCCCGTCTAGAAGACCGCGATGGCGTATTAAATACAGGCGACGATTCCGTTTTTACGAACCGTCCGGAAGTGATTATTGTCGAGTTATTATTATTACCTGTTCTCGGATACGAAACGAGCCATACGTCGTCGGGCCTGACCTCCATGTTTTTGATTCTCTGGCCCAAATCCTTGTACTTGGGCGGCAGTATGCATTTGCCCGGGTTGACTTCGATCAAACAGTCTTTGACGCCGAACAAATCGTCCAGCCTCTTGGCGAATTTGTCTTCCAGACTGTCGTACTTGATGTACATCTTTGCGGTCGCGGACGAGAAACGATTAAATATAATATTATGTGAAACGTCGAAAATTGAACACCGGCGCGAGCGGCTGTGTCCAGTTGAGCTGTGCGACGCGGATCGATTGAATTCGAGCAGTAGTCATTTCTTTCTTTTAAACCATACTTTCTCCGACACTCGTTACGGGATAAGTGAAAGCAAAGTGGTTGGCTTTCTCTTGTGTAATCGTGAAGGTCAATGCGTCGTTACATATTATTTGTTTTCGGTAATTTATTTCGGTTTGTTTCCTATTCCTTATGAGTTTATACTAAAAATATTCAATACATTTTGTGTAGTCACGAACTTAGAAAATAATATTATTTACAATATAATCGATTGATTTCATAACGATATTATAAATGATCTGAAATCAGTTGAATATCAAATCTTTATAGTTCTGTAGTAGGTAATAGTTGGAAACACTACAACAAGTAGTGGTCCTGACTACCGTTAGCCGATCTGCTCTTTCGAAGTTCGCTTTCACTATTTCATAATACCTTCCGTCACTGGAAAAAAGAAAATAATAAACGTCACAAAAAAAAAAAACAGCCACAACATACTATTACAAATATTCAAACACGATTTTGTCGTGATTGCGTAATGTCACGTTACCTACCATAAAACTAAACACTTGAGTTTCAAGCATTTCACTCGAAAAATGTCAATAGCTTTTTGACTTTTGTCTGAAAATCTCAAGTTATCCGGGTCCCACTTTAACTCGAGTCGCTCTAGTTTCGGGCAATTCGTAGCTATGCCGTCCATGAGCTGATCGACGAGAATGTTGCCAGACAATCTCTCTTGAGTGCCCATCACCATAATCCTGGAAACGTATACACACACACACATCGTATACGGGAAATTTTAAAACATTGATGATATTTCGGATTTTTTCTTTTCTTTTTCTTTTCAAGTGAAATTCACACCGGCGGCGTAACCAACTGGTAAACAGTGTAAGTGTGGAAAAATAAAAAAATACGTGTGGCACTCGGGGATTGCCGCGGTAAAGCTATTGCATAGGATTTTTATCAACTTAGGAAGAGCCAATTATTTTTTACGTGCGTTCAAGTGTGTGATTTGATGTAAAAAATAAGAAATTTCGTCAAAATGCAAACTTTAAACGCTTGTAAAAAAATATTGTGACTAACGATTTTCGATATTTTTTCATCAGCGGTAGAAATGCATATCAGTGTTATTGTATTAAATTTTCAGCTCCTAATATCGAAAGGTTAAAATTTTACGAATCAAAAACTTCAAAAAAAAACGAGAAATTTTCAAAGTTCTATATATAAGTCAAAAGTAGTTGAATATTTTTGAAATTTTAATTGAGTATGCGCGTGACTATTATTAGAGGTCAGTAAAGTCTTCAAGTTTCTAGCTCTGTTATTGATGGAGTTGTGGCTAAAAAACTAAAATAGATTTAACGAAAATCGAGAATACGGCATTTTTCCCGTCTTTTGTCAATTTTTCCGTAGTCATCGGCACCACGTTTGGAAAAACTATTGAGAAATTCGAAAAATGACCTCTCAAAAGTACCATCTAGACCAGGGCTGGCCACAACGAGGCTCGCAAGCAGTTCAGTTTCGTGCGGTTCTTGAACCAAACTTAGACTAACATTAATAAATATATAATTTCATTAGAACCGTAATATAATAACGTAACAATGTCAATATTCAATAACTATAATATTTTTTGTAGTATAAAATATAAATGTTCCATCATTTGATTTAAAATGAAAAACGTATCTTCATTTTATAAACATTACTTTACAAAGTGGCTCACCTCGAATTAACTTTATAAATTTGCGGCTCCCAAAGTTAAGGTTAGTGGCCACCCCTGATCTAGACATACAGTTTCCGTTCTAAAAAGTCGCTGGATGAAACTTTTGGACCGGTGTTTCGATAAGGAAAAGTGTCTCCATACATTAAAAAAAAAAAAAAAAAAAAAAAAAATGCGTGTTTAATTTTTTTCGTTACGGAATTTCTCGATTCGCTCAAAGCCCGCGATAAAAGCTACGCAATAGTTAAAAAAAAAAAAATAAATAAATAAATAAAGCGCACCACGTCGGGGGGTATCGCCTATATCAGGGATGGGCAACTCAAAGTTTTTATAGGGCCAATTTTTAGAAATTTAAAATATAGCGGGCCAGAGCATAGAAAGCAAAAAAAAAAAAAGGTCATTAAAAATATACATTTTAAATAGCATTTAATTTGTTTATAATGAAATAGGACATAGGTAATACAAAAAGCGTTATTGAAAATAATTTTATTAAATATTTAAATATAAATAGTTATTTGCAGTTTAGTGAAAGTTTTGAGGATGTGTACTAGACATTATAGATTATAGAGTATAGACGATAAAGTTTAAAATAGTATACCTATACCTGATGCAATTCGAAAATGTAGCGAGGGCCAGATAAAAAAGGCTCGCGGGCCGGATGCGGCCCGCGGGCCGCCAGTTGCCCACCCCTGGCCTATATTATATGAACGTAGTAATCGTGGCGACACTTACACGACGTTGTTGAGAACCGGTAGCACCGTGTTCCACAGCTGATCCGTGATGTGCGTCATGCCGGCCAACGAGAGGCCCTGCAGCTGGTGGCCGTAACGCGACAGAAACTTGTAGAGCCCCTCGTCGGACAGGTTGTCCGAGTAGTCCAGGTTGAGCGCGATCAGATTCCTGACGTTGCCCTGTTCCGTGAACGCGCTCAGCACGGTGTCGTTGAAACCGTTCAGCTGTCCGGCGCTCAGGAACCTCAAGTTGGGGATGCGGACCAGCATGTCGATGAGACACTCGGTGGACAGGTCGGTGCCGGATATGTCCAGCTCTTGGATCGACGATTTTTCCCATTCCACTTGCATCACGTGCTCGCTGACCAGGTCTGAAAACAACGTCGGGCCCGCGGACATCAGATTACACGGCGGCGCGGCGTCACGTCGTCGTTGCCGTCGGCGCGCGCGTGCCCCGTTTAGAGAGCTCGCACACTGCACACTTTTTATCGGCCGATAGTTTAGTCTCCAGCGGTTCTCGATCTTTTCATGTCCACGTATCACTCACACAGTTTGAAAACTTTTACGTACCACCTTATATGTATAGAATTTCGTTTTATTAAGAACTACAAAATTACGACAATATAATATAGGTATTGAATGCACAAAAATAAATTAGGTTACATATTTTATGTGGGTACAAATATTATCATTATTATTATGGTTTACTTCATAATTCGGTACGACGGTTGGTGTTGTTTTGAACGAACGATGACGTCTATATCGGGCTCCATACAAGGGCGTCCCTGATCCTATTTTCAGGGGGAGGGGCGACTTTTGGACTTGTAATGTTGAGGAATAAAAAATAAACAAAAATAATTTAACTGTGATATTAAGGATTAAAAATATGTAAATAAAAATTCTGTTAAATGGAGCACAAACTAATTAAAATTATCATTCTATAAAACAAATTCTTTGAATCGTTTGTGTTTTGCAAATCTATCTATTATTTTGCACGCATGTAGTGTACTACGTGAACTGTGAAGACGTATTCGTGTACTACAATAATATCATTATTATTTCGTGTTTAACAAAAAAAAAAAAATTATCGAACGTTCAGTATCAAATAACGTGTATCTAAAAGTATCTATCGTCATAAAATCGATACGATACGAGGTGGGTAAATTCTGAGCGCTTCTATCAATATATTACACACCTATATCATAATCTATGACTTTAAATGATTTCGTAATCTTTTTCTAATGGTTATTATAATATAATACAGATAATGTAAAAAAAGTTAAAAAAAAATTGATAAGGCCCAGGGGGAGCCTCCATTTTGGTAACTCAAAGCCTTAAATCACTTTCTACATTCAATTTATTTCTATATTTATTTATTTTTTTTTTTTTTGGGTACAATAAGTAGGAAAATGTTTTTTCGCACAGATAAGTTGACACAAAATAGATTAGAAACCGTAGAGCTTGTGAATAATGATTCGTTCTAATTTTTTTTATTAAAGGACATTTTCATCGCGTACCACTTATGAGATTTCCACGTACCCTTAGTGGTACGCGTATCATAGTCTGAGAACCGCTGGTTTAGTCGGCTTTTAAATTGCTGCACGAAGGTCAATGTAAGAGCCCAAATTATAACGATTTGGTATCGGCCGATTAATAAGTTTGATGTGCTGCACGATTGCCTCCAAACTAAACAATCGGCGAACTATCCGACCGACTGTTTAGTCGGTATGACGCTCTTCCATCGGCCGCACACATGCCGATTAATTAGTTGGGCCGACTAGACCGATAGAAGGTAAGTCGACACGGGAAGTTACTGCTGCTAGAAGACGTCGCTGCTTATCGAATCATCTATTGAAAATTTAATAGAGGAAATCGAAAAAAGACCCACGATCTATAAAAAAAATTTAAAAGAGTACTCTGATATCAATCTAAAAAAAAAAAAATTGTAGGAGGAAGTCTTCGAAGTAGTTGTTCCTGGCTGGAATGAGATTAGTGTCCGGGATAAAACAAAGCAAGATACGTATTCGGTTCACTTATTTAATTATACTTATTGAAAATTCAAATTTTTTTGGAAAATTTAATAATTTTGAGTGCATTGTATAGAACTTTCCTTGCAATAATCTGTCAGCGTAGATAGAATGTACCCAATATTATCGGTTTTTTTTCTTCTTAATCACCCTTCTTCTCCGTTTTGTCAAAGCAATAATTATAACATTTCTGGACAACGTTTTGTCATTATTAACTTTCACGCGACCCCTTTCTTCAATAGCAACTAATCTAATATAATAACAACTATATAATATGTAACACGATTGTCGATAATTTAATGATCGGGTGACTGTTGGCAGGTGTGCGCGCCAACAGCCCAACCCGACTAAACTATCGGCTAAAAACTATCAGGTAAAAACGCCGTAGTGTGCGGGCTCTCTTACTCGTCTGGTTCATCAGGAGGCACCGGAGCCGCTTGCTCCTCTGGAACAGCGTTCTCATCGTGGAACCGGTGACCTTTGAACAGTAGTTGACGGCCAGGCATTCGAGCTGAATGCAGTTGGAGCTGAACGCGTCGATATGACTGTCGTCGATGAAGTTGATGCCGTACAGGTTTATCACCCTCAGGTTGGGCGTGGCCGACTTGAGTTTGTGCACGTTTATCACCTCGTAAATCTCTTCCTCTTCTTCCTCGACTTTCTCGTAAGTGCCTGTAAGGGCGGAAAAACCGTACAGTTTTACAAAAAAAAAAACAAAACGAAAAACACGAAAAAAACTCCGCGCGGCTGCGGCGACGGCGTTCCGCTTGCCTATCAGGTGCAAGATTTCCAGCCCGTTGATGAAGTTGTAGATCTTCCGCATGAAGCCCTCCATGAATATCACCTCCGACAGGCACACGCACAGGTACCTGAGTTTCGTGGGGAACGCCTGGAGCTCGCTGAAGTCGTGCAGCTGCATGGCGGTGGAGAAGTCGAGCAGCATGTGAGTGAGGTTGGGACACCTGTTGGCCAGCTCGTGCAACACCGTGTGCGTGATGAGCTCGATGGGCAGCTCGATGTAGCGCAACGATGGCCCGAACCTCACGCTGTGAACACGTCGATTTCAGTGTGCAGGAGACGTGTGAGACATGTGGTTGTGTGTGTGTGTGTGTGTCAGTGCCGTAACTAGAGGTTGGCGACGTGGGCGCTTGCCAAGGGCGCAGTAAAGTAAGGGGCGCATTTGAATTACCTAGATACAAAATTTTTTTGTTACTTTTTTTTTCTCATAAATTAAAGTTTTATTAAAATCAAGTGCAAAAAACGCCAGAAAGATAAAATTGTAACGTTAACAACAATAATTTATTGTAATACCTGTCCTATTTTATATTACAGAATATTAAATTTATTTACATATGATAAGAAACGTTGTGCTTTTTTGGTTTATTTTTATTTTTATTTTTTGTAAATTAGACTTACATAATTATTAATAATTTAGTGTAACTCGTCGACTATATAAAGACTCTGCATTATTTAAAAAATATGGCAGCTTTTTGATTAACACGTAAGAATGTAATATTATTATATTTGTACAAATATTATTAATACCTATGAAATGAAAACAAAAATAAGCGCCAAAATAAAATTCACCAAGGGCGCCGCGTAGGGTAGTTACGGCACTGGTGTGTGTGTATGTGTGTGTGAGTGTGTGTGTGTGTGTGTGTGTGTTTCTGCATGTGACATGTACCTTATCAGCGACAACAAAAAGTCCAGTGACGTGACGTGGAGCCCGGACACTTCCGGCCGCAGTGACACGCTGTACCACAGGGACGTGTTGTACGCGATCGTGCGCCATTTCCTGCACACCTTGGCCATGTTGCAGATCTCTTTGTGGCTCAAGTACGAGAAGATGTTCAGCAGCACGCGGTCCGGCAGCTTCTCGATCGTCTGGAACACACAGAGCGTCGTCGCGGACCCGGTTAACCATTGTACGGGCGAGACTCGAGCACGAATTTTACTGTACCTGACGACGGCGGCGTTCGGTGGCATTATACTAACGTGTTTATTATTATTTTTTTTTTTTTTTTGTACAGTAGTAAAATATACCATATACAATACGACGTGTGTTTCCGCGGGACGATACGCGCTCGAGGTGCCGATGGTCACGCACAAAACGCGTCCACAAGACCACAGGACATTCATTGACGTAAATTAATGCATTCGAACAATATACGGTTAATACGTATACGACGACTGAAGACCGAGTCGTGAACGGTTTGTGCGCTACAGCAAACGACTATGACATGCGTATAAATATATACATGCAGTAGTCACTCGATAATTCGAACCTCCATAATTCGAAAAACTTCATAAATCGTACTAAACGCTTGGTCCCCTGAGAAAACCTCTGTAATTAGAAGAAAATACGTGTATATCGGTCCCCTTGATAATACGAAATATCTGTCGGTAGTATGCACTCTACAATTCAAATTTTTTTTTGTCAGTACCTCTATAATTCAAATTTCCTTAAACATGATAAATTTATAATGTACAGTGTATGTACATATTTAACGTGATAAATAACGTGATAAATAAACGTGATATTTAACGTGATAAATAAATAAACAGATTTCTTCAATACGAGTTTGTAACATAATGTAATATGTAATAAATAAGTAAATATCAATTAATAAATATATGTTATATGTGAAATAATAAATAAATGTCAATTGATAAATATACATACAATAATTTTTCACTTCTCTTGAATTTGAATTTCCTTCCCCCTCGATTATTCAAACTCTCAAGAAATCGAAAACCTCTATAAATCGAATTTTCAGCTCGGTCCCCTGAATTTCGAATTGTCGAGTGACCACTGTGTGTGTGTATATAATATATGTTTGGTCTAAGCGTGAACACTTTCCATCGAGGATTTTTTCAATAAAGCGTTTGGGTAAATAAGCAAATATATCCCTTAAAGGAAATATTTTAAAACATCACGAGAAAGGTCGATTACAATCTGTAGACGTATAAAACGCAAGCAAATCTAAGTGTTCACTACGTGTGAACGCTGGAGCGGATAAAGAGGCCGAACACATCACTTCGTTAGGGTGTATTTGAACGTCTTAAAATACTTTATCGATGTTAAAAAAAAGACCAGAAAGTATAAAGCACGTTAATAGATTAACACGCAAAAGATTAAAATCCAAATTATAGTTTAGACTTTAAACTTGAAATCACCGTGTACCAATGCTTCGGTGTAATTCACTCATAATCATACAAATAAATAAATTGTTTTTATAAAGTGTAGTGGAATGACAAAAAAAAATCAAAACCAAACCAAAACTTAAATCGAGTCACCGGTCCAATATGCGACCTACATTTTGACTTCAAACAGTCGTTTGTGGTACTGTGAAAATACATTTTTTCACTACTATTAATACCTATCGTGAAGTACATGGGTATATTTTTAGATACTAGTTGTACCGTACACTTGTATACGTATGCGTGCAAACGGTGTCATAATAATCGAATTATTATGACCAGGAGCGAACACAGAACGATTTTTTTTCAGTAAAAGGGTCGTCGAAAATGTTCAATGAATCATACCTACTATTTTTTGTCAATTAATTTTTAATCTAATAGCGTCGTGGTGAATTTGACGTGAATTGATATTCCAACAGTATGCCGTTAATCGGCTCTCCTGCGTTCGCCACCGATTACGGTTTATGACGGTGCTTAGTTGTTTTAACAATATTGCAATCAATCAATATCAACAATATATTATTAATGAAAAATAAACACTTGTTTAGACCGAATTCGTGTACTCAATTTTACACTGTACGTGTTATGCGTAGGTCGCAAATTGGACTGTTGCCGATGTTGGTATTCTGCACTAATTTGCACATACTGAATATACATACTGAATATCTGAATACTGAAAAATTGTATCAAGAATAATCCATTAATTTTCCAAAAATGTACGTTCATAAAATACAAAATGTTTTTCTTCATTATAGGTTTTCCACGAAAACTTTATTTCCAAACTTTCAGAAAATATAATTTGACCACTTTTTTCCTGTTTGTATAAGTACAACAAAATGTAATCTAATAACTTAAATATTGAAATATCAAATTCTCCAAATGGACAGTTTAATAATTACTTTTTTTTTTAAATATTTCATTTTTATAATTTATAATCATTTATGTGTCCAATTAACAATAGCTGTGTATTGAAATACTTTTATCTGCCTTTACTTTAAATTGTCAACCATCGTTTTACAGAAATGATTTCTTAAAGTTTTTGTATACATCATATTCATTTCGTAAAAAAGGGTATAGGTACTAAGTAATTCGAATGAGTTTAATTTTCGAGTTCCGTCCTTCCCCATCCATCGCGTTGGGTAATTTTTCAACCGAAAACGCTATCTATGAAATCCATATGTATATCGAATGAAATCGAGCAGCAACGGATTAGTATACGACAATCAATAACGGTTTCAAACTGACGCGATTCACTAATTTTCACTACACATAACATATACAGATATACTACGACAAACACTACGGCCACTACCTCGTATTACGTACGAACAAACGTTTGATGATGTGTACGCATTTACAGGTTGTATATGTAACTGGGAATTTCAAAAAGAATTTAAGTGTCACGTTTTAAAAAAAAAAAATTTTTTTTTTTTTTTCTGAAATCGCGGTTTTTAAACATTCCGACGTCGTCGTGCCTACACGTGACGACATCACGAACATTGACGACCGATGTGCATTACGCGGCGTCGGATACAGACGAACACGTCATCGTGACAACATCTCGAACGCAGCATATTATTATTATATCGTTTACGCGTGATTTCTCGTCTTACCGTTCCGGCGTATGGACTCTTGGCAGGCCCTCCTGTGCCGTCATCGATATACACCTGAGAAGCCTCTAGCGCCAACTGTCCCCAGACCTATAACGACAACACAACCGGCAGACACCGCGATATTATTATTAATAGCGGACATCGCGAGCCGGCGTTTCGCCGACCCGACGACGGGTCGGCCGAAACGGCAATATACGTAATATATAATATACTGACGTCCGACGATATGTCCATTATTGTGGCCGGCAAGAACTCGCGGCGGACTCGGAGTTACCACGGTATCGTCGTTGTCGTCACGACGTGCACCGGATCGTGTGAATCACACACAAATATATTATATATTATAGTATTTTATATCTGCGACCGTGTCAGAGAAACGTTTGCCGCGGGGTCGTCGAAACACTGTACGGAATCGATGGAAAAAACAAAACACCCGCTGAACACGAACCGAACGGCCCCGCCCGACACTGCGAGAATGCTGCGCGGGCCGTGTGAACGAACACGGTAAATATCGCCGCCGCCGCGGAGAGTGCCGGAGAGTTATTTTCGGAGGCCTAACTCTCGGCGGTTAGGATTTCTGTGTGGAAAAATCTTATTTTACCCGCGCACTATAAATACGCGCGCGCCGACGAGCGGTTCCCATGCCAAAGCCAGAGCCGCTCGACCGGGTACTACGCGCACAACATCATGATATTATTATTATTATTATTAAGCTATTATTGTTACGTTATTCACCGTCGTCGACTAGCCGTAAAACGTCGAGTTCCCGCGACGAGGCGACGCGTCGGACGTTCGGTGTCGGTGAACGGTCGTCGTAGACAGTGGATCCGAAACGGGGACAGAAGGGCTAGCTCCCCCCCCCCAGGCTCAGGGGGCTAAATCAGCACAGTGCCCACTAGATCGCGTTCTATTGCCGTGACGAAAAACTCGAGCGTAAAAGCCAGACACGAATCGACCGAATAAAACCTTACGTATCGGAAAAGTTTTAAAAAGCAGTTCCCGACTTACGAGAAAATAGGCCACCAACGAAAACGCTACACGAACAAAGTGAAAACCCCAAGTAAATAACATTAATGAAAAAAAAAAATTATTCGATATACGAATTTATAAATCGATCGTGGGTACCAATTCTTTTCGCCAGTTTTCGATACGTTTTCGAACTGACTAAAGTGGCACTTTGTATATTTTACGAGTCGGTCAGAGGTTCAATCAACACAACACTGGACTATCTTATCGACCGGAGATGGATATTTTCCAAACATACGTCAACTTGAATTAATCCTAGCCATACCACCGGTTCAAACGCCCACGAAATATATATATATGTTTTCCACTTAAATAATATTAATAAATCATATTCGAGAACGACGATGGGAGCGAATCGTTCACACGGCTTATCTTTGTTAAATATTCATTCTGAAATTAATGCAAAACCATTGACGTATACGATTTGTTTGCCAAATAAAATTCTAGGTGTTTACTATTCTGTTTAAAATTATTATTTATTTCTGCCAACACATTTTTTTTTATTATTTAAATTTAATATTAACGTACCTTTCTACTTTACATGGTATTATACAAATATTCAATAAGTTTATAAAATGTCTTATTCAGAGGTTTGCTCGTCTTTATTCTATAAGGAGTAAAATTTAGGCAATTTACAAACCGTCGTCAATGCGCTGTGTAGTCGTATTGGTCGTGGGTTATTAGTGATTTTAGATTCTGAGTGAAGCGAAGGATCTTTTGATTTTAAAATGATGTTTATTTTTTTTGTTTATTTATTTTTTTCTAGAGACACTTTTTGCTCAACTTAACTTTGTTTAAAAGTTTCATCCAACAAATCTATAGATCGGAAATTCGATGTAGATGGTACTGCATTAAGCTGGTTAGTAAGGGGTTTATTAAGCTCTCATCTCTATAGTTTTTCCCGGCGAGCGGAAAAACAGCCTCAAATGGACCAAAAACGGCGAAATTCGACGTAAACGACATTTTAAAAAAATCGACTTAAGTCATTTCTTCATTACTCCAAAAGTAATGTTGCTAGAATCTCGAAACTTTCACCATATTCACGTATCACTACATGTTTTAAACAAAGTTTCAACAAAATTTTACGATTTCTGTTCTAAAAATGGAATTTTGAAAATGCCATGTTTTTTTAAAGTTTATGCTCGATAAAGTTTTAAATATTAAAACTTTTGAAAATTTAATATGACTTTAGTCATACACTTCTAACGATTCTAAAAAAATTTTCAAAAATCGTCACTCCAGATTTTTTTTATAAACGTTTAAGTTAATTATGGTATGATTTTTACGTAATAATCGGTTTTTACGTCAATTTTCAACTTAAACAATTTATTTTAGTTCTATTTTATTAGTTATCAAAAAAATGTACTTAAAAATATTGGTCGATCCAAACATAAAGAAACTTTGAATATAGATAGAACAAGATGTTTTGAGTATTTTTTTTATAAAAAAATTTTATTTTGTGTCAAACAAAAACTTTAAATAATAATAAAAAAAAAATGTCCGTAAATTAGTCGAAAATTTGATAAAGTATATTATGGACGGTATATTTGTAATATTTGATGAAAACTTCTGGAAATTTAATATTATTATTCAAAGATTTCAAAAATTGTGACAAAGGATTTTTTTTTTTAATAAGCGTTGAAATGAATTATTTTACGATTATTACGTAATAAACTGTTTTCACGTCTATTTTCAACAATTTATTTGAAGAAATCCAAACGGTATACTTTAATTCTGAAACTTTGCTCAAGTCGTTTAACTAAAGAAATAATTTAATTGAAATTCAATACACCCATCCTCGTTAACTCGTCCGAGTAGCGAAGTACGTACTTTTTTTTGCTTATAACTTGTTTTACTGTAAAAACTCTCACGCCTATGATCAGAATTTAATTGTTATTTCGTTTTAAAATATGTTTTGTTGTAAAAGGAAAGACTTCTTTAGACGCGTTCTGACCAAAGCAATATTGTGGGCAACTTTGTTGTAAACAATATTTGGGGAATTTTTCCAATAAAGTTGCCAACAATGTGGAAAAATATGTGCGTCCAGACCAAAGAAACATTTTTTGGCGAGATGTTCAACTAGGAGGATGTAATAGTTGCAGCAGTTTGCACAATTATTTTAAGTCCGGTTAAAAAAAAAACGAAAAAGATTTTGGGTCCGTCCAAGCCTCCAGTGTAGACAAATTATCAATGGGACAAATATGCTGAGTGATTTTAACCATGATGATACAGATCCATTATCTGGCGAACTAAGCTACATAAATACATTAGTCATACATATTTTTAGGCACTTACCTGTATATTTGGTTGTGTACTCAGTACAGTATGATCGCGGGAAAAATAAAAAAAAATTTTTTCAACATTGTTGCTCAATATTCTTTGATATTTACCACCTCCGATGTGGAAATAATATTGTGTTGTGAACTTTGAAGAAAACATAAAAGTCGACAACTTTTAATAAAACATTTTGTGCATTTTGTTGTCAACAGTGTGGAAATTACTAGTTGCCCACAACGTTGCTTTGGTCTGGACGCGGCTTTACAGAGTGCATTCGATTTTGATTTTTTAATCTTCATTTGAATGCCACAACAAAAATTGAAAAAAAAAGGACATTTTTATCATATTTAAACTCTTTATGAAATATCTTAATAAAAGTCGAAATTTTGAAAACACAAGTCCAACGCGTCCTGTAAGAAGTCTTCCTCTTTGCAACAAAACAAAAACTCTTTAAATCAGAAAAACTCTACGAGATATGAGATTTTCTTCTGTGATGCGCGTTTTTGAGCGAAAAATCAGACTACACGCAGACCTCTTATTTATTAATAATAATGTGTTTTTAAAAAAAAAAAAAAAATATTTTTTACTTATTTTTTTGTGAATTCGTATTTAATATTACTATGAAAAACCTTTTCTCTCCTTCCCTAAGAAAGAAAAAAAACGAAATCCTCGATCCGCCGTCGCTCGTCCAATATAACGCCGTACCCACCGTGTCGGCGGTCGCTCAATTAACCGTGAATCACGGCCGCTCGACGCCTCTACACGTAGGTGTGTTTGGCCGACGACGTCGTCGCGTTCAAAGAATATAATAAATATATCAGTCGTGAGAGCGTGACATTATTTTATTCGTACACACACACACACACACGCGCACACTTTGTACAAATTATACGTTATATACATCAAGTCGCGGCTCTGCCAATACGTGCACGCGCTCGCTGGACGTAAACAAGAAGCCGTCGTCGTCGTCCTCGTACAATTTATAATGTCTCGTGTTTTTTTTACCGTTTTCGCTCCGCGGACCGACCCCCGGTCTCTGGACAGCACGTTGTTGGCCGTCGAAACGTCCACCGTGAGCCACGAGTCCATTTCGGTTGCGGTTTTTGGCCGGACGGTGTGTGTGTGTGTGTGTGTGAGCAGCGGATGTCCGACGTCCGATGTCTTGTCGTTAAGACAAGCGGCCCGGGTGGGCCGAGAAAACGGCGACAGGCGCGTGTACTCCGGCGGGTCCTGCGGTCGGGAACGCGACGGCGACGTCTCTCGGAGCGCGGTCGCAGGCGGATCGGATGATTCGGATGTGCCCCGCGGGTGGTCGACGTGCCCGTGCCGGAAACACTGATCGGCCGGATTTTCGGGTGCCGGTAACGAGCCGCCGGCGGACGGATCGAACAATTGAATCCGCCGACCGTGCGCGCGTGTCCGAAAATAGAATTAACGTACGCAGACGGCCACGAGCACCGGTCAGAACACTATAAATAATGTCAAGATATAACGTGAGACGTGTGTGTGCGCGCACACATGTGTGTGTGTGTGTGTATGTGTGTGTGTATGTGTGTGTGTGTGTATGTGTGTGTGTATGTGTGTGTGTATGTGTGTGTGTGTGTGTGTGTGTGTGTGTGTGTGTATGTGTGTGTGTGTATGTGTGTGTGTGTATGTGTGTGTGTGTGTGTGTGTGTGTGTGTGTGTGTGTGTGTGTGTGTGTGTGTGTGTGTGTGTGTGTGTGTGTGTGTGTGTGTGTGTGTGTGTGTGTGTGTGTGTGTGTGTGTGTGTGTGTGTGTGTGTGTTCAACGTGTACGCGGGTAGAATCGGCACGCGCCGATATGCGTTTAATTTAATGGCGGCCCGCACAGGTGGCAGACGGTGATTTTCGTGGCGGGCGGCCCGGCCGATTAGTGCGGACGACCCGCGCGGGCGCCGCGCCAAAACTAATTAAAAACCGTGCAATAATAATAATAATAATAATAATTGCGGTAACTACGACAGCGGCGGCGGCGGCGACTCGCGACTGCTGTGTGCAGACGAGTCGAACGGCTCGGCCGCCGCCGGGGTCTCGAGTGCACGCACGCACAACACATCACTTGGTCACGAGCCGCGGCCGAGGATCTAGGATTTTTTTTTTTTTCCTGTACCTCGTGCGCCGATCGATAATAATCCTCTGCCTCCCAAACCGTCCGATTTGCCAGGCTCAGACTTGGTCACGATTTACACCCCCTGCACATGCCTTCCACCTCAACTTGAACGACTCCCTTTTGTGCACTCGTCATGCAGAAGAAACAATTTGCGACTTCACACACATTCTCGCCGATTGCCCATCGCTCTCTAGCTCCCGATACTTCGCTTTTTACATAATAACAATATTATGTAACTAGAACCAACAATTATCCTTAATTCCTTTTCAAGAGCCATTATTATTTCTATATTGAAATTCTTCGAAAATGCTGGATTCTTAATTCGATTATATTGGTTTAAAATTCCTCAAACGTTTGTTCAATTTTTTTTTTTATTTTTTTTTTTTTTTGTAGTTTTCTGTTTGTTAACTTTTTTAAACACTGACTGGTTTCTCTTTTTTTTGTTTGCCAGTATATATTTCTATTGGGCTTTTTTATATCTTGTATCGTTATTTTTTAACGTATCTTTAGTTGTAATTGTTAAGCTGTAATAATTTTATATTAGTAGCTTTAATAAAAAAAAAAAATCCTCTGCCGGGTACTTCAACGCTTCGTCGGGCGGATAGCTGAATTTCGGTATTATAGGTATTATCCGCAGTAATAGCCAGCGTTTACGTCGGTTAGACTACGAGTGAGTAATATTTCGTTTATTTATGTTAGAATATTATTCAAATCAACAAACCGTGTCCTACCTATAATGATAATAACAATAATAGTATGTGTTATTGCCACAAGTCAAATTACTCGACTACCTTGGCGCTTAAACCGTATAATTTTTTGCTACTCGACAATAGCGCGTCGATTATTCGTACGTTTGGTTTTACAATGGCCCAACTTCTGATATACCCGATTCCCAGTTATACGTCTATGCCCCTGCAGCCCCTCTTAGAGAGATTTCCTTTTCTTCGGCTAACTTTGCCGGTAAAGCAATAACCATCACATGAAACACCGATGAATGGCATTGGCTATAAACTTATCGACCAATTACGGAAATACACACCCATTTCCGACGTTGGCTGGTCTGCACAGGCGTTACTGACATCGCCAAATCATTACTGTCATTGCCGCAATTACCGATAATGACGGTGACATATATATACATATATATATATATATGTGTGTGTGTGTGTGTATACTTAAATGTTTAATGACTTTAATGTGTTATACATCTTGGCGCAAGTACAAATTCGTGTACTTTTTTTTAGAAAAATCGCAAGCCTAAATGATCAACAAAATCAGTTGTGTATGTTTTCAAGTATTCTGTTCATTTCTAAAAATACGTTCTTTACCAGCTGTAGTTGGAAAAGTTATTATCTTATAGTGTGATTACGAATTAATGATAAAAAATTTTAGTTTTCTTCCGCGGTTACAGAAACTATAAAATATGTGAAGTACATATCGATTGATCGGTTGTATTGATGATATATTGCAAATGGATAATACCATATCACTGTAGATCACAAAATATTTATAGTTAATAAACAAGGTAAATACGAAATACGGCGAGTACATTTGCTCTCAAAACACCCTTCTGCCTAAATCCGCCACCGATCATCACGTCGAGTGTACACATTTTGTCATCACGCACGTACTCGTGATCGTACGTAATCGTTTGGTCGTCTCTTTCGTATATTAGGTAATATTATACAGTACGAAAATAAAAACGGAAAGCGACAGCGCCTGGTCGTCGAATGTGCGGGTCTACTTTTAAAACGCGAGTGCACGCGATTATTTTAATTATAATTTTTTTCTAGCAGACAGAATATTTTTAAATATTTTCCAAGAACTCGCATTGTTTTACGTGAATACCGAACGATTAAAAAAAAAAAAAAAAAAAAAAAGAACTTTACAAAACTACGGTTATGCGATTTACGATTTAAGTTTTTTACGTGAGTAAATTAATAATATTATTGCGTCGGTTATAACCAGAGGGCTTCTAACCGGACGCGAATGTCTGCCGGGAAAGTGCTCATCTTCCGGTGCGCTCATCCTCCCACGGCTCGAAATGCCTCTGTAACATGATTAACTATCAAAAACACTGCAATAGCAGGTCGCACGATTCGTCGGACACGTTCCGCGAGTCCAGTCGCATATAACACAGTGTTTCCCGACCTTTTAAACACTATGGGTCGCTCGTGGGAAACTTTCGATCGGACACGGATCGCCATTCACCACAGCTCTTTCGCAGATTTCGCGATAATAATTGATTGGACGCACGTTTGTCGGTCTACCCGTTAAAGTACAACTCTGTGTGAAACCTCTAGAATCGTACGAGTATAAAACAAAGGGAAAGATATCAGATAATGAATAAAAAAAAATAAAAAACAAATGATTCAACTCCAATCTTTTACTGACACTGATTGTTTATTCAGAGATCAGGCAAATCTCATTTGTGAAAATCTGAACTGCAAAAATCATTCGGGGTTTGGACAAACTATTTCGTATATTCAAGGTTTTACCGAAATCGATCGGTGAATGTCCGAAGTTTCTAAATCACGTAACGTCCATAATATTTATAGATAGGTACCTTTATTAATGTTTTTTAACTGACGGACCGAACTATATTTTTCACTAAATGTAATTGTGTTTTGTCTTTGACTTTTGAGACAGAACTATTTTAAAATTGAAAAAAAAATGATTTACATGAAAAAAAATCTTTAGTGTCATATTTACATATCGACAGGGCTATGGCTACAGGACCACAGATTGGGAAACACTGGTGGTATAATCATTTTACCATCACCACTACTAATTGCAGTGCCTTAACGACGTGGCCATTATAAATCGTGAAACCAATTATGTTTCGTACTTTCGTATATATTATATAAATACTTTGTTATTGTTTTTATGCAGATGTGAATTTCGTATAAAATAATTGTACAACCATGTACGATGTAAAGGTGCGACGTTTTGCACTTTTCTATAGTAAACAATGCGATATGAGAGAGGAGAGAAAAGTATCGGCGCCGGAGAATCAGTAAACATAATATAACACTTTAATACGTATCATATCGAGTGCCGACATATTGATGGAAACAGGAAATACGGTTGAATTAGTTTTGAAAGCCATTAGTGAACACTCGTTATTATTAATACACATTTCACCGATTAAGACGTGGATCTACGATTCGTGTTATATTTTGTACAGAGAAGGTATAACAAAAAACAGTATTATTTTTATTATAATCATTGTTGCGAGCTCGCATTGGTCTCGAGAAAATTTAAGAAAACTTAAACAAGCGTATCAGGCGCAACACGACGTTTGGGTCTGGATTAAATTGTATACTGTAGAGTGATTCAAAAAATACGGTAACGGACAAGTTTTTTAAGAAGGAAAACATGAACTGATGAACATTTGATTGCACCTTATATTATGTAATAATAAAAAATAAAAATTATTTCTAATCGTAAACAAGTGTTTTTGTACTTACTTGATTTAAATAGATATTATGATTTATTTCAAAAATATGAAGAGAACAGATGTAAAAATTGTTCATGTTATGACGGTTTTAGTTTGGTGGAAGTTGAAATATAAATAAAAAAAAGAAGAAAAAACCATTTCCGGAATTTAAAAGATATTTATTAGTATTTATAAAATAAGCGTTTAATCATGTTGTAGTCGGGTGACCTCTATAGTTCTAATATCAATGACTTAACTACGGAACATCAGACTAATATGTTATATCCTACACAGGGAATGAATTGTATACTTTATATTTATATAATGCAAGTACAAATAAATTATTACTGTACGTACAGAGTGTAACAAATTTACTAATGCTATAACTTTTGTTAGATTCATTATTTTTAACTTTTAAACGACAATTTTATGGAAAATAAATAATTGTTTAATTATTCTTCATGCATGTGATTTGTCAAGTGTTTTAATTTCTTTACAGGTAATTATTAATTACTAAAGAGTAATAAAGAGTAATAGTAATTTAAAAAAGGAAAAAATTAAAAGCAAATCGAATAAGACAAAAATAGGCAGTACTCATTTGGACCAATTTTTCTGAAACACAACTCGTATGGGCCAATTTTGAGCTTAAGTTTGGGCTTAAGAATATTTAGTTGTATACAGTCTATTTGGATCTGCATTTACCTTCCTATTTTAGCAGACTTACGTCTGTCTTTGTTCTGGTTGAAAACGTTGATCCTTATTTTTATCAATACGATATAGATTTTGATCTGCACTTACATTTTTTTTTTAAATAATTTTTTAAATTACTTAGTCATAAATAAAAATATATTGAAAAATATGTTTAATTTAATTTGGGATTATTAGTTATTTAAATTGGAGCAGTTTGTTACATTCATCCAGTGTTATGCAATGACGTCAATAATTATGATATTTTTTTATATTAAATTGTATCCATATCATGTTTATAGAATATCGTAAGAATATATGTATACCAGTGGCGTAGTTATGGGGGAGGGATAAATCCTTCCAAGAACTTTTTTTTTCATGTAAAAACATTATACCATTGAGTATACACTATAGAGTATAGATAGTACTCGGTGATAATACCTCCGATCTTTGTTCTCAAATGGCCAAATTTTACTTATCAAACGCGATACACCACACGGCAAACGAATTAATAGTGGTGGACTTTATTCTTTGTCCCATTGGTCCTCATACCTGATAACGGTGTCGAGTGTATTGAATTTTAAAGAAACGATGAATCATTTCTCTAGTTAAACGAATCTAAACGAAATTCGGTGTAATTATACCATTAACATATTTTATCGTTTTTAGTTTCATTGTTAGTAGGTTTTTTTTGTCAAAACATTCTGACAAATTTTTTCTGAACAAAGAAAACAATTTTATCAAACAATTCAAAACATGTTTTTCTGTTATTTCTGATGTACAACAGTTGATTCCGTAAAAATCGTGGGCGGAACTCCTTTCGCCCAAAAATGACCTTCCTCTTTTCGCCCACGTCCTCTTTTCGACCAAAAATGAAAAAACAGTTTCCTCTTTTCGCCCAAAAATAATTGCATTCTTTTCGCCCATGGTTTCACGTTTTACATTTTGGAAACCACTGTCTATAAAATGTATACAATTATTTATAATGATTAACATTACATTGGTAATACGTACGACATATCTACATCATTTATGTACAGATTTATTATATTTAGATACTTATATTTTTTTTACACAATAATAAAATAAATGATATTCATGGATATAAAAATGGCCATTATTTACCATTAGTTTTTTGTCTATTAGTTGATAAATCGGAACATACATATGAATTTGTGTTTAAAAAAATCACCGAAAAATGTAATAGCCTTGGATTACGTTTATCGCCGTTAAAATGTATGGTTGATTTTGAATATTCGATACATAAATCAATAAAAATTGTTTGGCCAAATACGGAAATAATTGGATGTAGGTTTCATTTAATCCAATCATGGTGGAGAAATGTGCAAAAATTTGGTTTGGCTACACACTATAAAGACGAGTCTTCAGATATCGGTAAGTGGATACACTACACGTTTGGTTTACTATTTTTAAATCCTGAAGAAGTAGGTGATTGTTTTATAGAAGATTTAATGAGTGACTGCCCTGAAAATGAAAAACTACAAAAGTTTTGTGATTATTTAACTGATAACTATATGCCCGATGAAAGTATGTTCCCACCAAAGCTTTGGGCAGCTAAATCGTCAGAGTTTATCAGAACAACAAATGCATGCGAGTCCTTTCACTCATTTTTTAACAAAAGTTTTTATAGTAGTTCTCCGTCAATTCATATGTGGTTGGCTGTGGTACAAGAAATTCAAACTGATGTTTATATTACATTAAATAGTATTAACTTACAACACTTTCCCAAAGACAGACAAGTAAGAGAACGCCAATTAAAAAACGAAGAAACAATTGAAAAGTACAATAGAGGAGAGTTAAGTCGGTATGAGTTCATTAAATCAATGGCATTCAATTATACAAAAAATGTAAATACAAATTAAATCCATGAATAACTTTTTTTTAACGACGTTGTAAAAATAAATGCCAAATACCTAAAATATTAACTTATATTAACGAACTAGTGATCACTATTATTAATTATAGACAGTGGTTTCCAAAATGTAAAACGTGAAACCATGGGCGAAAAGAATGCAATTATTTTTGGGCGAAAAGAGGAAACTGTTTTTTCATTTTTGGTCGAAAAGAGGACGTGGGCGAAAAGAGGAAGGTCATTTTTGGGCGAAAAGAGTACCGCCCAAAATCGTAAACTAATTTAGTTTAACACTGTGAAAAAAACAAATCCTAAGTAACGATATTTAAATTGTTTTTACTATCGTTGGATGCGTATATTAGGTAACATTAAATATTCAAGTGTGGGAATATGTCATTAATATATGATGAATATTTCAAGCTTTTACAACTTTACATTTTGAGTTATGATGAAATAACTAAAATTGATTTTTAACGTTTTTACTCGATTATTGGTCAGCTTTTCCTAGCGTTTGGAAAAATTATTGACAAAAGAGAAAAATGAACTCTCTAAGTACATACAATATCTGATCTCTATTAAGTTACCAGACGAAACTAATGGGCCAAATTAAAAAATTACCCCTTATAAAACCAAGAGATTCTTCACTTCACTCAAAATGAAAAATATGTGTTATCAAATAATCAAATAAATTTGTTTCAAACTTTAACATGATATAAATCTATGTAATTTGTTTCTAATTATAAATCATTATAAAGTTTAAAATATTTGGAGCACCCGGCTACGACGGAAATCATAATATGTTGATTTTAAGCACTATGATAAATATTAATCAAATTCATTTTAATTCCGGATTAGTTGTTCTTTTATTTTAATTATTTTTTTTTATTAAATAAGTTTTCACAAATAATTTACTTTGTTCAGAGTATTGTAAACAGTGTATAATGAAGTCTATCAGTAACTTTTGTTGTTTCGTTGTCATGAACACGCGTCTTGTTATGTTTTTTTTAATTGATTAGGTATTTCGGTCAACTGTATTTAACCCTATGTCCCCACAGGCCATGGTTATGCGATCTAGCTTAAAATTCTCACAAAAACTCACAGATTGTTTTAGATTTGTTTCGACACACTACCTTCCTTTTTACGCCGTCCAATAAAATGACGTGCTTACAGTATCGTCTGAACTCATGGAAATTAAAAAACTAATTAAGAAATTAAAGAGAATAAAATTACTATGAATTAATTTTGTTGTACCAACACATAAAATACATAAATGAATTGCACGCTTAATTTAAATAATTAAAATTTAAATAGCAATTGATAATTTTTATTACGTACATATTGAGTACACGTACTGGGTGTAAATTGTTTCAAAATCACTGATATACAAATGCATGCGCTATTATACTATTAAAAACGAAAGTTCTCGAACAATGAACGATCATATTGTAACTTAGTCATTTAGAGTTTGCACGCAAATAGTTTTTATTGTTTATAGTGTTGATTACTCTATTAATATTAGTAACTGATAGTAAAAACAATTATAAAAATATTCGATGGAATAGAAATGTTTGTAGCAATATTTTAAGTACTATAATATATTATAATATATTATATACTATAATATATTCAGACTGACTCGTCGACATATTTTAAATTCCATATTACATGTATCGTATTCTTTAGCTATGATAACAGTTTTTTTTTATGATAAAATATTAATATTGAATTCAATTATCTTACCATTCAGTTCTGTATTTAGATCATTATTGAACAAGACAAGTATAATATTTTTTTTTATTTATTTATTTATTTTTTTTTGTAAAAATATATCTTTATTCCGCAATATTACAAAGTTAAATGTAAACTCGCCAAATTCGTGTAAAATATATTAAACCGACTAAACGAGAAAATGTAAAAATATATCAAGATTAACTATTATAAATAACATCTGGCATTGATCATTTTATTTATTATTTAATAATGTACAGTTATGTAAGCCAATTGTGTAACACAGGAAGTAAGGGTTTGACCGTGTCATAAACGTTGTTGCAGTTGTTTAAATGATGATTTGATTTGTTATAAAAAAAATGCAACTATCCGTGATATTAGACAACAATACTCGTTTGAACTCACGAAGTCTTCATAATTAAACTTCTTAATGACGCCTATACACTTCCTTAAAAAAATTATCTTTGTGTCACTGTGGTCGGTCAATACAAGATGATGTGGAAATCAAGTATATTATCCGTACTCATTATATTTCTGTATTGAATCGCGACAACTACATAGTGGCGCCAAGCACAGGTTGTGGTTTATTAGGTGCCGGGCAGGCATTATGAATGGTGTTTTGTGATATGCCAGAACATACAAAAAGGCGTAGAATTGAATATCAACCTTCAACATGGAGAATAATAAGCCCCGTCAAGTCGGTTTCGTAAAACAAACGGGACAGCCAAGAGATTGTATAGTCATAGGGACATAGAGCTATTATTCCACTGGCCTTGTTAACACTTCGACAATTTTACGTATAATACGCAAATCGAATGTATGAAGAAACTCATGATATCATTTCGTATTGATGAACATAAATAAATATGAAGTGACTTGTACAAAGTGAAAAAAAAATCGTGATTTTTAATAATCCGTAACATGAATGAAGTAACTAAGAAAAATTTATCACTGTTTGCATTTGTACTAGGCAACTCGAAGTAAGAATAATATGTCACGTTGTCAATGGTTTTAGCTTACGAGTTTCAGTTATTACAGACACGCCACACGAATAAAAAAAAACAAAGCTGGTAAGATAATGGTGGTGGAAGTTCGTCCTTCGTCGCTTCGCTCCTCGGACAAGATAATGGTGAGGAGTGTATAGCACTTTCTATCATGGGATCACCTAACCTAACCTCGGACAAGATATTGGTGATGAATGTATTAAGTTTTAAAGAAATGATGACTCATTTCTTTAGTATAAAACGATTCTGAGCAAAGCTTCAGTGTAATATAATATATTATTTATATACTGTTTACGTATTTTTCGGTTATTTGTCTGATTTTTGGTGAGTTTTTTCGTTATCAAACCCTCATAAAATATTCAATTTTTAACTCGTTAGAAATTTTCTGTTACCAAAAGATTCGAAACATGTTTTTATATCTATATTCCAAGTTTCATTGTGATCGGACACACCAAAAAAGATTTATACAGATTTTAAGTTGAAAATTAACGTAAAAACAGTCGATATTCATATACGAATTTATATGAATTTGTTAAAACGTGTATAAAAAAAAATCCTGACTAACGATTTTTGAACTTTTGTTAGGATAATTAGGTATGTATATGAGTAAGGTCATATTAAATTTTCAGAACTTTTTGTCAAATATTTAAAATTATATTACATAAAAACTTTCAATTTGGTAAATTAAAAGTTCTATATTTAAGTCAAAAGTGCTATAATGGTTCTGAAAATGTTGTCCAATATAAAAAAGTATGTATTTGATATTGGATAAAATTTTCAAGTTTCTAGCTTCAATACTTTTCGATTTATGACTAAATACCTAAAATCTGAACAGTGAAAATCTCGTTTACGGCGGATTTTTACCGATTTTACCGTTTTTACTCAGTTTTTCGATCGTTATTCTTGATTACTGGAAAAACTATGGAGATTTTGGAAAAATGACCTCTCTAAAGTACCATCTCAGTTCAATTTCGAATCTAAAAAGTTGCTGGACGAAACTTTTGGACAAGGATTTCTATACGAAAAAGTGTTTACAGAAAAAAAAAAGAAAAAAAAAAAAAAAAAAAAAAAATAAACATCATTGTAAAACCATAAGATCCTTCGCTTCACTCAGAATCTAAAACTCAATTAAAAACGCATGTGAATTATATTTATTAGGATAAATGCGGCTTATATATTATTATAATGATAATTATACGTATTTATATTTAATGAATATTTATATTTTTTTATTCAATGAATATTATAGTTTACAATGAGATCAAACCCAAAACTATTAAAACAATGTTTTCTACTGTTTTACATCGAATATCGTCTACTTGAAAATGATTTTCTACGGATGTTTCAAGTTTCAGCACTTATAACTGGCTATAGATAAGAGACCAATATAATATTCTGTACCCGATTCAATGTACACAATAGAAGATTTATAATACCAAACGTTATTCAATAGGTAATGCGTTGTTGTGGATATGACGTATTCAAACATGTTGTAACTAATCGGTAAGTATTAATTACGAACTTTTTATTAGATTCATATTACACTGAAAATAATATACATTTAATAAATTAACTGTTATAAACTGTGTTCAGTATATTTGCCTTTACAGTGTTTTTTTTTTCTACAATTTCGATTAAAAAGTCAAAAAATCATAAATCAACGCGTTTGTATCGTATAATAATAATTATTAAGAGTTATACAATCGCTCCTAGTTATACCACCCGAACTAGAATATGCTGTTTTTATATTGTAGCAAATGCCGATACGTCATCCGATGCGTCTCTTAACAGTTTTTGTTTAAATAGTTGTATTTTACGTTTGAGCCTCGACGTTGTGTCCATCATATGATAAACTTTTATACGTCGTTATTCGCACAGTCAATAATAATAATAATAATAATAATAAAATCGTAGTAACATCACAATAATGAATTATCGATCTCAGACACTGTCGTTTTACGTTGACACAAGGCGGTAATCACGAACACCTAGACGACTTCAGAGAAAACGAATAATATAATATAATGATTTATTACGTTCTTTTTCCCCACGACAAACGGTCCATGCGCCATGTCTATTGTCGCGCACCTCCTCCTACTCGGGGACGGAATTAATTTGCAGACGCGGTTCGATTCCTCTCCTCGGCGACGCGTGTCGCGACGGCGGCTGCTTATTTATTATTTAGCGTATACCGCACGCCGAACAACGCACCAACAACACAACAGAATAATAGAGCATAGACGTCATAATATAATAGAATAAAATGTATAGTAGACGAATAAAATGAATGGCATAACTATGTGTGTGTGTGTGTGTGTGTGTGTGTGTGTGTAAAATAAGGTTTGAACAACGTCAATCGATTTCAAATGAGGCCCCCAAGTGAGACGTTTGTCTAGGGTTATTCCTAAATATTTTGTTTGTGTGAAAGTAGTTTGTTTAGAATAGATTTCTAAACAACTCGACTCGAGGACCGGGAGTTTCCACCGTGTACCGTGTCCCTTCTTATCGCCTTCGCGTATCCCTCTTTTTTATTTGGTCTTGCTGTCTTTAAGTTCAGTTTATTTTTACGAGGTCTCGTGGGCTCGACCTCGGTGTATGATTTTTAATCCTTGTATTAAAGTACTCGACGTAAGACATACGATTAATTAATACAGTGATAATATGTTAACGCTAGTGATGGGCACTATCGAATAGTTACTATCGAATTATTCGATAGTCTAGCATATTCGAATTATTCGATCGATTATTCGATAATATTCGAATAGTTTTAATACAAAAAATTATTCGGTCATGCAGAATAATATTCGAATCAATAATTCGATAGTTTCATTCAACTATTCGGAAGTGCCCATCACTAGTATTCATATGTAGTCACAGATATTTATACGTTTTTTAACGTTTATACCAATCCTAACACGTTATGTTTTTTTTTCATTTATTCAAATTAAATTTAAATCGAGCCAAATAGTTGTGGGGGGAGGCAAACACCCACCCTACCCCCCTCAAACGACGCCACTTTATATGTCGTGTCACGGATCGTTTTCTCGTATTGCTCGCAATATCGACGGCCAAAAAGTTCGCATTTTTTCGGATTTGGCGGACGCGCGACGACGTGACCCGCGCGGGAGCGCCTCGGATAAAACAACGGTGCAGCAACTACACACACACACACACACACGCGCGCGCGCGCGCGCGCGCGTGCATCGTGTTACGCGCGTCCGGGGTTGGAGGGTGAGCGCGCGCGTGTGTGTGGGAGGGAGAGGCGTAGATCTAGGGCGTTTCGGCGCTGCCAAATCGTATTTTTGGCCCGCGCACGCACGCGCGACTTCGACGACCAGCCACGACGTCGTCTGGGGCCGAGAGACGGCTGCGACGACGACGACGACGACGACGACGGTTCTTCTCTCGCGTAGTCGCGCGAGATTTATAAAACCGTCGCCACGAATCGGTAATTCGTCTGGTATATACCGTGGGGCCTGGGCCTTTTGGATTTCCGTTCCTGTTCCGATTGGATTCGATCGAACGCACACGACTACGTCGTGTATCGATCGTATCGTGCGCGTATTTGAGACATTTTTTTTTTTTGAAAAAATGTTTGTATACTTACAATCCGTAGAACGCGTGCACAGGCACGTAGGTAAGGGGTGGCCTGGGGTGGCCCGGTCACCCAAAAATATTTACTGGCCACCTCACTGGGGGCACCCTCACTGTAATTTAAATGTATCTAAATTTTAATTGAGTCAAAGTAAAAATAATGTTGAACCGTATTTGAAAATGTTTGTCTGATACTTGTCATTACGCAGATTACATTATTACATATTAAAACATTCTAAATTCATAATGACTGATAGGGGGGGGGGGCGTAAACGTAGACCATTCAAGAAAAATTGTGGCCGTAATTGGGCCACCCCAATGGTGTAATTCTAGCTACGTGCCTGCGCGTGCACGGGGCGCGAATTCGTTTGAAAATTCACAGGGCGTGAATATTACGAGGAGAGGCTGCAGGCTTTCCGGTGACAGAACCCACAGACTGTTTAATATTTATATAAAAAAAAATAAATAAATAAATTTTGAAAAAATTCTAAGATTGTAACTGTCGTGTAAACTGCGAGTAGGAAATAATAGTGTGCAACATTGTATGTTACTTATGTGGGTGGGCGTTCATTTCTTCGATCTTAAAATCCATAACCCAAACAGATTTCTTGTTGGGACTGCATTGGCTTGGGCTTTTTTTTAACGTTTCAGAAAAATGCGACTTTAAAATCTTAGAATGAAAACACTGACTCGATATCAGATTACAAATGTGTGTTATTTGCGCTTCCTTTGATTTACGGAAGGCCAACTGGAAATCCTTGTACGAAAAAACGCGTGTGAATGCGCACCTCACACTTGCTCATATGACGTGAATTCGCTCTAAAACCATTTCTTTGACCAGTGGTCAAAGGAAGCTCCTATAAATCACGACAGAAACCCGAACAAAAATAAAACTTCTATGTACCAACTAAAAGAACACCGACGATAATAAGGGTCTCTGTAAATTTCGTCCCATTTCAAATTTTTTATGTAAATTGCGGCCCGGGTATATTTTATACATACGTAAATTGCGGCTCAGGTCTATTTTATACATACGTAAATTGCGGCCCAGGGTATATTTTATGTATACGTAAATTGCGGCCCGGGTATATTTTTGTACATATGCCTATCTATTTCTTATTAATATGTAAATTACGTCTAAGCTTTTTTTCCACAAAACCAATATTTTCCTTCTCATTTTTCAGACTTAGACTATAACTATAACAGACTTAAAACTATCTATACAAATATTATCATCATCAAATTTCAAAAAATACTTACACGTTTTAACTGTGCAACACCAACGTTGAATATCATTGTTTAGAAATTTATGAAAACGAAATTTGAGACCATCAACTATTTTCAACGTTTTATTCCTTTCACTTTTCATAACGTCCATTTTTATTAGATTGAAAAAAGATACTGTAAACTGCAGAGCAACCACAGATATATAAAACAACTAGATAGCCGACTCGACGAATAAAATTGAATTCTAGAATCCATGTGCGAACAGGGGAAAATATGATTGATTAATCCATGACAATTTATATTATTTCATGAAATATAATTTTTCTGTGATTGAAACCAAAGATATAATATAAAAATGTTGTTTTATATTATATCAGTTATCTTTTTATATGGATTCGGATTGAAACACAATTTTTCGATTATAATTTATAAACTATAAACTATAAAGTGCAATTCAAGTAATTCAACATCATGGTGGTTTCTTGTTCTGTGTCTGGTTGTGTCAATAGGAGACTGAAAGGAAGCAAAGTTCATTTTTTTTCGTAAGTTCCCGGGACGCAATTTACGTATGTTTTAAAAATACACGGGCCGCAATTTACGTATGTTTTAAAAGAACAAGGGCCGCAATTTACGTATGTTTTAAAAGTACGCGGGCCGCAATTCACATAGTATATGACCATGACCGTACTTATAGGGACGCAATTTACCGACTCCGTCGGTTACATTGCCTACGATACGATTTTCCTAATAGAACTTTGACCGTGATTACGTGTACGAGTCAGGTCATAAAAAGTAAATCGAGCGACATTTATGTGAAAAAACCGATGAAAATATCGAATTTCGGGTATAACGCATTAGATAGATTAAAACTCTGCTAAAAGATATTGAATGTGCTGATAATGAATGCTGATGCACCGACCGCCGAGGCTCTGTGACAGGAATTCCGCACTTTGTTTCACGACACGGAGCTAGAGCGGTCCTGACGTCGACCAAAAAGGATTTGCTCGGCTGTCAGCACATTTTTTTTTTGGGCCCAACGAAGATGCGTAATTCATAGGATTAACGTGCAGTTTTTCAATACGCGCTAGAACCTAGTGTACAATATGCTTACACGAAAATCAGGGGTTCACAAAAACGACAATGACATACCTACATATTTTCATGTTTATCACGCATCGTGTACGAGGGTTTTTTTTTCATTTTGAAACCAATCAGATTTTTGAGCACTCTATCGAGTCTCGAATGTTCTAGCGGAGTTCCGAAAATTTTTGTTGATCCAGTTTGAAGACCGCTGTTTCGAACGATAAAATAAACGAAAACACGCGCCTATAGGTATTTGAAGTGCGTCGAGTATAAGGAGACATTTTGTAGTGACAACCCGTAAAAAAGCTGAAAAGTATCGGCCGTTTATCATTAGTTTCGTCGAATATAAAAATTATCAATAAAGATGGAAGCGGAGAATAATGTATACCTAACAATATTGTATAACTTTTGTCAAAATATGAAGTACTCATATTATTCATCGAGACAGGCATTTAACATAAGTACTAGAAAGAATAAATTGTTGTAATAAACTTCGAAAAAGGACACATAACATTATGAGCCCTAGAACCAATAAATCGTAACATAATTATTTATTCTTATCGTAAAATAAATTTTATTTTTTATTTTCAGATGTAATGCGGTTAGATAGTAACAATTTCAAAACATACCTCCGATTATTGACGAAAATTTATACGGAAATGTACGATTCAACACGATCATTATCATCGTTACATACTTACATATTAAAGACTTTTGGCCCATTACGGTTAATTGAGTTCAGTTTCGGAAAAATTTAAAAATGAAATGCTTAGAAGTTCATCAGGTATTTAACAATTAATATATTTGAATTATTTATTAATGTCCGTACTTGATTGGAATCAGTTCCTAAATTTGAATATTGAAAAGCGTATTTCACGATTTTTTTATTGAATACAAAAAATAATGTTTCGTTTTAAATTACTAATGAAACTAAACTCACTACAAAGTACATTATGACAAATGTATATTTCATTAGTGTAAAAGCATTAGACATTTATCACACGACGTATTATTCAATCCTCAAAAAAAAAATATATATATATATATATATATACATATATACAATGTAAGAATTTAAGAGTATTCAACTAATCGTTGGCATGCATTTTTAAATTTACCACAGACTCGCCATTGATAAAATGGCAACGTCGCACAGCATTTCGTGTTCAGTTGCAATGTGTTTTTTTTTGCGTCATCGGTGAATTATATTTGTTTTAATTTCAAACGACTGTCGCCGAACTTACAATGCAATAATTGATTACTTACACGAAACAAACGCTAGTTTCCATTCGTTTTCGCCCCCATGCCTTCGAACATACAGAGTCATCGTTATAAAAAATTTACATTACTCCACGTCTACCTTACACACCGATATTACTTCCGGTCCAGCTGAACTAGGACATTCAGTTAAGAATATTTAGAATGTCATAAACAAAAACAACTGCTCACTTCCATAGGCGTAGCGTGATGAATTTATATGGGGGTGGGGAGGCTATAGCCAATTTTTTTATTGTGGTATACACTAGTACTTATCGACGATGCTGCCGAAAATTCGTGTGAATGAATTCGGCAATACAAATTACTTTGGCATAGGGGCTATAGCTTACAATGGATTCGGGTACACAACATAATGTATTCTAAATATGTAACTAAATAAAAATTTAAAGGAACAAAATATAAAGGACTATAGAAGCACATATTTTTAACTTAAACATTTTAACTTGTATTTTCCCCAAAAACATCGATAACATAACAAACGATGATAACATTATGGTCTATTGATAATTATATTATTATATTATATTATTTTATTATTATATAAGTATAAACAAAATATTATAATTGTTATTGATATCCATATGATATTGTAATATATAAATAACTGATTACTGAATAATGTAAAATTTGAATTGTTAAATAAGATATATTACCATTATAATAAATAAAAATAATATATTCTTTGCATATGGATATGAAAATAAATAATATTTAATATAAAAAGTTTCCAGTTCTCATACATGGACCATGGACGGATAAAATACTAAATTTTTACACATAGGGTTAAACATACATCTGGAGAGGCTTAATATAATTCTGGGAGGGGGGCTATAGCCCCTTTATCCCATTCTACGCCTATTCCCACTTCCATTATTGTTTGTGGTTAGCCTAACGCTTTCCGACTGCAATACTATTACGCCCGTTCACGGTACAGGCAGATCCGGATTTAGGTTTTTGCTACCCATCGACCACATAATTAATTCACAAGTTGATATTTTACTTATCGTAAGGAATGTGATGAATGAAAACTGTATTCATAAAAATATCTGTTTTATAATATGTTCGTTTCATATTGCAGAGGTTCCTAACCAGGGTATCGTGGTACCTTGAGGATTGCCTTGTATTTAAAAATACAAAGCGATTATTCATATTTTACTCGGTTTTCAAGACAATTGTAGGGAGTGTAAGCGTGTTACACATACTTAATACCAAAATTCAAAAGTATTTACATTTTTTTTTTATAAAATACAATATATGAGTAATATAGTACCATATGTTTGGTTACAATCGTTATATCTAGGTGAAAAAAAACCTTCATTATTAAATATAAGTATAAATTCACGACATACTACTATGGCCGTCTATAATAACTAATAAAATACCTGTCCGAAGTTTAAAAAAAACACCGTGAATCAAAACGAGTCGGAAATTTCTGCCATATTGCATGAAAATTATTTTTGTCCTTATTCTGTAATTATGAAAATAATGCGCTAAACCCGCAGAAAAAGTATTTTATTTTGTTGTGGCTTTCGAAATTCGTCATTGTCGGATGATCGTAGTTTATATACGGTAATGTGCCCTGATCGCATGACGAACGAGCGATTCCGACGCGACACCGCGACATCGCGTCGTATTCCGTTCGGAGGAATTCAGTCTCACTAGTCTCAGTGGTCACGTGCAGAGAGTTTCTAAAGCTGTGTTTCGTGGAGATTACTCAAGAGTTCCATAAAACATAAGTATTTTTCATAAAAAGCCTTAAAATACTTTTGAAATTGTATTTAAATACAGATACAAATACATCCATTAAGAAATTATTTAAAATATATTTAAACAAATACAAATACAAATACTCGCCATGTATTAAAATACTATTCAAATATACTTTTTTTATTTTACTTATCTACTAGTTAGTTTGCAAAATTATTGTTGTAATAACTAATTTAAAATTGTCATGTTATATTCAACTAGGTATAGTTCGACATTTTGAAATTTTTGCACCACTTTCTTAATTGTATACTGAAAAACGAAAATAAATAAAACTTGTTATAATACAGAAATTCTTTAATATTGGGTACCTAACAAAACAGTTATTATGAAATACAAATTAAGAGAATATAGAGTAATTAAAAATAAATGCATTTCCAAACAATGTTTTCGCATTTAAATAACATGGTTTTTTCAAAGTGATTATAACAGCTATTTGGTTTCAGAAGTTGGTTAATTGTTATATATTTCTATTTTTTAATCATCAAATTCACAAACGTACATGACATCTGCAATAGGGGACAGGGGTCCTTAACATTTATGAATGAAAAAATATTATAAAATAAAATAGTACTTATAATAATGTTCAAAAAAAAAAAAAAATGTGATATCTGACGAATAATTAATTTGAATTTTCAAAAGTATTTGTGTAAAAGTATTTGGTTTTCGAAAACAAATATGACCAAAACAGTATTTAAAATGCTTTCCAAATACTTGAACCAAAAATTATTTAAAAATTATTCTGAATACTATAAAAGTATTTAAATACATTTACTCAGATAATTTAACTTAAATACTTTACAAGACTGGTGTGAACCAGCGTGAAATCGGCTTTCACACCGACACAAATTAAACAGGCACCGCGACAGACTTGGTGCCGAACCTGACACGAGGACGAGAATTCAACTCTAATCCGTAAAGTCTACTACGAAGTCTATCTGTACTGATAAAAAGCAATACCACTCAGCTCATAAACGCCATGCTTACGATTCAAAAGTCCCGATCGTTTTTTGATTAATATTGAAAATATTTTTTGAATGAAATGCTATTATTATTGGAAATAATGATTGTAATTCGTGTGATAAAGACTGCTGATGTCGAAACAAAGTATAGCTGGGTTCCACAATACGGGTGGGCGTTAAAAAACGGTCCTTCTGATAAAAACCGTTAAGAAACGCTGGTTTATTGAATCAGTCGATTGCTTTATTCATTTGCGTCGTTCATAATAATAATAATAATGATAGTAATAATAATATAATATATTTACATCGTTATTGTTGTTTAATCAGTCGTTGTTGTGACACAGAAAAAAAACTCACTGTTTTGTATGATAATAATATACTGTACTGACATAATATTATCATCATTTAAATGTTTTAATTGCATCGAAAGGTCAGTGCTGAACACACACACACACACACACACACACACACACACACACACACACACACACACACACACACACACACACACACACACACACACATCTATCATACGTATGATTCTGCAAATACGTGAGCACGCATACGGGTTCTGATACCGTTCAGTCGCTGTCGTGTAAATAAACATTTCTGTGACTGTGGCACACGAACGCAGATCGAACATTTGAATTATCTCCGTAACGTAACACAAATACGGTGTTTACTCGGATTTTTGTTTGATCGGAACAGTTTTATCGGAAAACACGGGTGTCGATTCAACGTCTCCGATGTTTGGACGCGATCACAGACGTCGTGATATTATGTGTTCCGGAATCGTTTGATTTTCAACGCATCAATGAACATCGACGTCCGTTGTTTCGCGCATAGGTACGTATGTGTTAAATGACCAGAACGCGTTATTCTTTTCTCGATGGGCTCAGGGTCGTAGATTGTAGTAAACGCGTTTCGAGAAAATAATAAAAAACGAAAATCGTCGGCGTCGACGCCGGTTAGTTGAAATCAATTAGGTACGTGTACGCTGCACGTGGCGAACATCTTTATTACTAATGCGTACACCGTTTTAGAAAAATAAAAACTCGTTCATCGTTGCGTTGTGATCGAAATGTTACATCAACTAGAGTTTGTCAATTGGTTGAACGTGGTTCAAATATTGAAACGACCAACTCTACTGCCTTTGGTGTCGATAGTGTGTTCGTCGAACGTCCATTTCGACGAATTTCGCATCGTCTTTACTCACTATATAGTAACCCAGATGCGGAGTTACATTCTAAAAATACTGTCACTAAAACATTGCGCGTAACAATATAATGTACACCACTCCTTAGTTGCGGTCGAGTTAAATTAAATTAAAACGACATTAATTCTGCTGCCATAACGTCACTCTGTGAACCGCTAAATTTAGTAGCGAATTTGAGTACCTACTGCAGTCTGAGTAAGTTCCGCCGTTATATTATTGATATTAAAAATTGAATGTGACGACCGATTTGAAAAATGGACAGATTTTGGAATGGTTTTAGCCGATTAATTATTATTTTTTTAAATTTTTTTTTTTTTTTTTTTTTGTTTCATAAATGTCATCGTTTAAACATAGGTAATTTTTACCAAATTATTAAATTTGTCTCTGTGAACTCTGCATATTAGATATTCCATATCTGTTTATGTGTAATTACTGTTAAATTGAGTCTACTTCAAGTAATATTATACTTAGTAGGTACGTTATTGTTTTTATGTTTTATTTAATTTTATATTCGATCGATTCTATAGCTTTATTTACACAGTCTTAACACCTATAAATAATATAAAATTCTTAACAAAATAAAGTTTAATTGTATAAGTATTGGAAATATGCCAATTTTAAACACCGTAAATAGTGTTTGTTTTGCGATTCAAATATTACATTGCAAATTATGTGTTAATGAAGTTCGTTAATTGCATACAATCTCTTTTTTGAATAATATGATATTCTAATATTAATTATTTACTATAACCATAATCATTTAGTACCGGAAAACCAATGGATTTTAAATTACTTAAAAAATTACTTTTAACTAGCCCAGAAATTTATTCAGATTTTTTTTGGCATTTCAATGAAATGGAGATAATCTTTCGCTATTTTATTATTCTATTCTTTTTTTCGAAAAAATTTGTTATATTGATTATTATCATTAATATTCCACGAGTTATTTTGTTGGTAAATTGTTCAATTTATGACTTTCGTGCACTTGATAAGTAAGGCAATATAAACTTAGATATGATAACTGACATTACTTACTTACTCAACAGTTAATAATATAAATATTATTATATTTCATTGTAATTTTTGAACGTTGAAATTTAATTCACGTTTAACAAATAATATCTCAAACATATCCTCACAAGTATAATTGATATTCGATAGCCATTAAATGACTGTAGGTAAACACAAAATATGCTGGTTTGTGACATGATTACCATCACGTGTTGATTATATTGATTTAAAATAAAATTCTTTCCATCATTACTTTTTATCTTTTTGTTATTTATTTAATTAGTCAAATAATCTAGTTGACTGCCGAGGAATGTCAATGAATATTCATTATTTTCTGAAACAATGCATTGAACAATACACGCGGGTAATAAAACATCATATGCGTAATTTTATACACCGATGATAAATAAACTGTATAATTAGTTGGTACCTATTCAATTTTATGGTTCTAAAAAAATACAGACGGTGTGCCAGTGATAGTAGAGGTATTATATAATTATGTATATTTTTCTATCATTATTTTTTAATTAAATTTGTAATTTCATTCAAAATAACTCATCTATCCATCCGTGCAATAATTATCTACTTTCATTATTTTTTAAGATAAGTGACGGGTTTAAAGAAAGAAAAAATCAAGTAACGCCAAATATTTTTTCAAAAAGAAGGAAAGTTCATCAACCTTTTAGGCGACCAGGCGCATACGGTGTTAAAATTAGAAATTTAGAATTCGAATGATTAATCAATAATCGATATTCCGAGTCATTATAAATAGGTATTGACTTTTGAGTGGTGGGGCGATATGGTGTTGTGTGGAAGAAATTGTATCCTAGTTTATTTAATTGATCGTTTTTCACGCTCATTTAAAGTCTGAAATAAAATTACTATTGTAGATAGTTTATAACATAAAATAAGATAAAAATTATCTTTGTTAAATTGATTAAATTGTTTATACGGCTGTGCAATTTTACTAATTTTCGATAACTATGAGGTGTCATTTTAAACTATACTTCATGAAAATGTATAGTACTTGTATAATAATTAACAATCAACAATTTTAAAACTTTTAAGTTATATTTGATACGACATTTCTTTTATTCCTTTGGAAATTTGCCATTTTAGATTTCGAGCGAAGTAAGGAATTCATTAATTATTTAACAATGACGAGTGTTTTTTTTTTTTTAGTAGGAATCCGCTTTAATTTTGAGTAGTGTTGTTTTAATTTCATACATTGTTTTGAATATAATTATTAATTAACAATTAACAATTAGACATTCAAAGGAACAGTCAAACGTTTTAGTAGATATGCATTTTTAATTATTCAGGTGTCCTTATACGGCTGTTGTAGGTTTTGCATGATGATTATGCGAGTTCGATATGAAACCATATTAGATAGACAAATATGCAAGTATACTTACATCATTAGTCATTATTATTTCTTGACATTAAACACGTACATTCACGTGAGTGAGTTGTACAATAATAAACAAAAGAAGCACGGAAAATAAAAAATATAGGTATATATTATATATAAGAATATAATTAAGCCGTAATAATTTTTACTGGTTAAGCTTATTTAATGAAACGCATAAATCGATTTAATGCGTTTTGACATTTCAGTGTTAATGACGTGTATTGTATGACGTTGCATTGAACCTGTGTGCGTTACATTGGGACATCGTGTAATTATTAGGTGCGTAGGTGTAAACGATACGTATAATATACCGATGGCGAAGCATTTGATAATTATAAAAAAAAATCAAACTAAATCCCGTGAAATAACATACGAAAAAAAAATTGAAGATAAATTATCAATTACAAGTTGTAAGCAAATTGTTTTTCAATTATTGACGTACTGTTTTACACATAACATACTTATTATAATAATACTAAAATGACTCAAGCGTGTAAATATTTACTAACTTATACACAGTATACGTATTACGTATGCATTCGTATCAGGTTCTCAGGTCACCAAGTTAGACAGGTGAAGGAGAACCATCGGGTAGAATGCAACGATTGGATGTACCATGTGCACATCGATCCGGAGATACGATCTTCTAGAGGAAAATATTTCTTGCGTGTACGATCTTGTTGTTACGGTGCGGCGGCGTGGCGTGGTCTTTAAATTTCACTATTAAATTTATAATAACAAAATAATGGGCTGTTTCCCATTATCACGTTTAATTTATTTTACAACGATAATTTTCAGCATGTTTATTAAGTATTGACGCGATGTTATTTTTTTCCGCTCGAAATTAATTGTAGTTTCTTCGATTTTTTCAATAATTAGAGTTTTGTATCTGAAAAAAAAAATGAGAACTCGTATTTGTTTTAATTTTAAAACAACGGACATTATAACTACTCTGGTAAAAAAAACTGAAAAAAGCTGGTAAAATAATAGTGGTGGAAGTTCGGCCTTTATTTTTACGGTTGTTGGACTAGATAATGTCGGATGTAGAGAACTTTTTATGAGGCCACTTTTACGATTGGAGAAAGATATACATGTGTAGTACGAAATTATTTAAAATTTGAAACTAATGAATTATCGTTTTTGAACGACTTTGGGCTAAACCTAAATAATAATTTGACAATCAACTATAGTTTTCTTTCGAAAAGATGAAAAACCCTATGGCAGATAATAAGTCCATTATTTTTGTTTCAAGAAAAATAATTACCGAAATAATAAGAAGAAGAATCTATGTCTTTTTATTAATATTCGTAAAAATGCTCCATTTCACCGTAAGTTATATAGACATCTCTAGCTTATATATGAAAAAAAATTACCTCAACCGATTAATATGAAAATATAAGTATATGAAGGTATGGGTATTTATAAAGAAGTTTGTAAAAAAATGCAATTAATCCTGACATTTCGTGTAAAAATAAGAATAATTTGGGCCGTAATTCCAACTTAAATTCTGTATAAAAAATAATTTATTTTTAAGAAACTTGAACCATAGATAAAAATATATATATATATATATATATATATATATATATATATATATATATATATATATATATATATATATATATATATATATATAGGTATATAAATTGTATAAATGTGGCTAAATTATTGGTTAGGTTAAAAAAAATGTTTACCAGAAATAATTAAAATTATTTTTTATTAAAAACTATCGATGATTTTTACTAAATTATGGTTTTATAAATTCTAACTTAAAACGCGAAAAAAATGCTGATCGACGAATGTTGAATTTTTTTCAAAATTGTTGAGTAAGTCTATGAGTAAGATGATATAAAGTGTTCAGGATTTTACACCTAGGGTTTACTTCGTTTCACTTAGAATCTAAAATTGGGAAACATTAACCTTTTCAAAAATTATGTTATGGAAAAATTTACGTTTTCGCTAGTAACGTTTTATGAAGTTTTGAATAGGTACAAATTTTTATTCTTGATTTAAAAAATTGTATATTAATGCTCTCAAATTATTTTCTATTCAATTTATAGAGTTCAGCTATTCTTTTTATAGTACATTAAAATATATATATATATATATATATATATATATATATCACAGTATACAATATACCGTATAAATTTTGTTTTTGTAAGAGTTGGCCGTATGCATTCCGTTTTCATGTATATTGTTCAGTATCGATGCACTTTATACCTGTTGTAGTATCGCGTCAATTCTTTATTGGCCGTCAATAAATTCTTCACTTTTATACAATATTATTTTTCTAATCACGGGCGCGGATGATATAATTTATACACAGCTTGTTCAGGAAAAATATGTCACGTTTAACTGTTGTCGTTTTGTTATTTACAATATGTGATGAATATAGTATCAGTAATATAATATAAACAATGTATTTATATACTATAAAATAACACATTACAATGTACATATTGCAACTGCTTGTAATACGATTAATGACATCCTTGGTCATTACTCGTGTAGTCATGCAGCTAAAAGATACATCGGGTTTACGTATACCTTCATTTTAAGCGTTAATTAAACTCACACATTAAATCCCGGAAACATTTTACAGTGATATTTTTATTTTTTTATTTTTTAAATAAATTAGCTGAAATTTTATTACATTAGTTTGGTATCTTAGTTAGAAATCCAGGCGTAGGGGAAAAAAGTAAGTATCCGTTGTATTTATTTTCTATTTACTATTTAGATATGTTTTAGGGAGTTTTTCGTCATCGAAATTTATATTGCCGTTAGTCGAAAATGATTAAAAATCCGTTCATAACAATAAGGGAAATTAAAATAATTATAAAAACTTACATTTGATTTTGAAACTTTGCAAAATTATAATTGAATGAACAATGCAATCAATTATACGTTTTGCGAGAATTCCATTTAAAAATGTTCCGCTTTTACCTATGAATAGTATTTGTATGTAAATAACTTTGATAAAATTGGATATATACCACATAGGTGCCTAAGTAAGGAAAATTTGCGGTGGAATGAGAAACAATACTAAGTTAATATAAGATAGCTCTTGAAATACGTCTCACATATAGACAATAGACCCATTACAGTAATGTGTACCACTTGTTATACAGTTTATTCACAATAACACACGAGTAGACTGCTGTTTTAATTTTTAAGAAATTTTAGCAATTTTAACTCGTGAATTTTTTTTTAAGTGAAAGTATAGAAAAAACTATGCCGATGTAAGTAATACAATTTAAATATTTATAAAATACATTTTATTTTATTAATTTATGTGATTAAATTTAACTTTGTTTTGGAGTTAAGTACAAAATATGTGGCTGTTATTTCTAGTGCATAATAATTCTAATGATTTAATAGAAAATAGGTGACATGGAACGTCGAGAAAATGATTATTTATACAATTATTTTATATTTATGTATTTAGATTAAAAAAAAAAAAAAAATGTTTTTATATTTATTGCTCTGAAGTAGAAGTTTCCAGAAGTGCCATAAATGCATTTACATTGTTTTATTATTATGATTTAAGTAGGTAGGTAGATGACATATCATATTTATAACTTAGCAAGACAATATTCGTAAATATATTTCCTTTACAAGTTTTAATAGAGTATACAATGAACTCAAGTTTTAACATAATTATTTGTTAATAGACAAAAAAAATCTTTTACAAGCCGTTTCAATAATTGACTATTGTAGGTAATTCAGTGGCGTATATAGGGGGGGATAGTGGGCTACAGCCCCCCCCCGAAATCTCTCAAAATACTTTGAAATTAACTTTAAATGGTCGTTATATTTTAATGGTGCTTTAGGTTTATTTAGAATTTCATCCAATCGAAATAATGCGATTAGTCGAGACAAATTTTATTGCATTTTTCAAATCGCTTTGGGACATTCTGTAAACTAAATATAGATAGAAACCTGTATCTTCTGTATCTTTTTAGTTATTCTAGGTAGCAGTAGTAATTTAACTCTGTCCATAGTAGCCCCTCTCGAAAATATTTTCTATATACGCCACTGGTAGGTATTATTATAGTAGTATTATACCTAATAAGTAGGTAATAAGTAGTTCATAGAAAATTACCATTTATTAGAGAATTAAATATCATCATTTATTATTTGCTTTTGCAGATAGACATTATGTCGTCTGATTTTTGTATTGTTTATTCCAAAATGATTTGTAATTTTTTTCTCTACCTATATTTATTTTAAATTCTTATTTTTTTAAATTTGAAATACAAAATTAAGCAGACTGACGAAACAAATAAAATAATGATGTCAATGTGTTCATAAATCTTTTAAGTGCAGTTTTAAATTTCATAAATAGAAATGCATTGATTTGTTTTATCTAAACAAGTATAGTCTCAGCCTGATTCTATGTTTTATTAAACTCTATCTTCGGATTCCCTTAGATATGAACGCAAAACGCTCTCGGTATGAACGGTGACTAAACGATGACCATTCGACTGCATGCGGGTCCTGAACGAATGCATTCTCATTTACATATTTAAAATGAATTTGACTTTAGTCGAGTTTCGTGTTCAAATATACACGCGTCCGTGGTCACAAAATATGCCGAGTTATTCGGAAAAGAAAACCGGGTTTGTACCGGTTTTTACGTCTTGAGTTTGAAACACGCCTAAATTTATTATTATAATGCAAGGCAGAATAAGCATTAGCGTAGTCGGCATGCAGACGTAAACTGCTCGGTGCTTAATTCAACTACAGGTACAAAGTGCCCACTTGAACAGACCATTAAAAAAGCGATACTCTTAATACCGTTTGATAAGTATTTAACATTGTTATAATTATATTATGTACGCATTTTATTGCAATTCCCAATGTGAGATTTTTTTTCTCTGTACGATTGTCAGTAAATTTGTTATCTCATTCTCTGTACCTTCATTGAACGTTGATGTTATATAATAAGTTATTTTAAAACGAGCCCTCGAAGTCTTAGTTGCGCCGCTTGTACGTAAGCTGCACATTATGCTATTAGGATTTATAGTAACATACGCTACATGCGTACGAGGCCAGGTAAGTGATTTTATTGTCATATCTAGTTACATATATTCCATACATCCAACAGGTAATAGTATAGAAATCGTAATTTTTTTTCATTTTAACGAGTGTCTAACCACGTGTGACACGGTTTTCAACGAGAGAATAAAGCTTACGGAGGACGATAAAATATAAGTTACAAGTACGAGTGTCGGTTCGACGTAGATCTAAACAGAGATAAAAACTAAAAGGTTTTTGAACTCTGAGGAACGTGATCGAACGATTTTTAGAATACCGAGTGGTAAATAACTGATAGCAGATAAATGTTGTGACGGAGCCGAGAATTTCGCGTTGAAGAGCCCACGAGAAAGTTGTTTTAATAAAATAATTAAATCCTTCAAAATCCGCATTGGTAGTAATCAACAAGAGCAAAAATGAAACTATAGAGTTTTGGAGTTGTATTCTTCTAGGTTCTAGGAATGATTCAAACTTTTTGGATAATATCTCATTCTGATTTAATGGTTTTTTCGTTGCCTATATGATTCATAGTTAGGTGAAATATTAACCTAACCTAAATGAATTATAGTGATTATTGTATTAAGCATTATTTTCTACAGTTTTTCGGAGTGGTGGATAGATACTTATAATGGTATAAAAATAACGAAGGGATTCGGTTGAAATGATTGGTCGCAGACTGCTGCAGCATAAGTGGATATTGAGGGGACAAGGAGGGGCTGAAGCCCTCCCCCGGAACGCGCCAAGAAAAAACGATACTATATAATATTATATTTACGTACATAATACACATATAGTAGCGGCAGCCTGCAGGTATCTCATCAAACCATTGTAATTCACTATGTGGTTAAACGTTTGAACGGATGACAGATTCAAATTACGTAATTAAAATTATGCGGTGATTGAGAAACGTATGAATCATTTTTGGTAATAGGTACTATTATACGAGAGTCCAATAATTGAAATAGCTGCATATTACAAATTAAAATGATAGCTTGTTTTGTACACATAATAACAACCTACCTACGATTAATTATTCGCGTTATGATAGTTGTTGGTTGCTAAAATATTTTATATTATGAATATGTATAAGTAGAAGTGCGTCAGATGGGGGATTATTCTCAAGTTAGTTAATGTTAAAATACATATTTTAACATAAATTCTTATTGTTTGTAAACTGTACACATTATATTTTCTCTAAATAAAAAAATACATATATATATATATATATATATATAGTATATGAATATGGGCTGTTAGATAAAAGTAAAGCGTATTATATTTTGTATATTTTATTAAAATAACCTTCCTTAAAATATTAGTATGAACGTACGATAATAATTAAAGTCAGAAATTATATTAACTCTAAAACGTAGACGGTGGAACACATCATTTGTGAAATGTAAGGAAGTTTGTTTTTGTTACCATTCGTGATAAAAATTTTAATATTTCCTGTAGGTTGCGCTGGTTATTAATTTCATAGTCGAACCTAACCTACATTAAATTAGGTACCTGTATAAAGTTTATACATTTTTAAACATATCGAAAAAATCGTTAGGAGGAAATGATTACAATGCAAACGTGTTTTTCAGCTATTTTCAGTGAAATTATAATATAGGTAGGTATCCAGAATAATAAAATAGTATAACGATTGTCGTTTCGTGATTATGGCTATTGTCAATAACACACTGACGTTATAATTTTTGGTAAATACTTGTGTTGCGAATCAGCGATGATCTGACGATGCAGAATTCGATTTGTTTTGAAAAACGTGATAAAACCGTACGTGTTGAAAATGAATGTGCCTACTGTTTTTTGTGTCGCGATTTATTTTCGATTTAATATCATTCGGAATTCGCACCCCACAATTACTAACCAACGCCCGGCTCGTGTGCGACGCGGATCGTCTTACCTCACTCGGATCAGTTAGACACAGTGCCGACTGCCGACCAATGTCACACAGCAGTTCATCAGCTGTATTTTACCCATGATAATGTTAAGACGCAGTAGTATACGTATACTCGTGTTTACGGCTATGTTTTACCGGCGATATTTCGTCATAGCTATAAATTTCACCGGGCGTTATTTGGCCGGGATACAAACATTTAACTTATTAGTTTGGTAAAAAAACACGTTTATCTATTAATAATCTCAACTGATAAAATTGTGCAATACGATTCGGATAGATTTACGAGGCAACGATCGATATGCGATTTCGAAAGAAACAGCAGTCGGTCGAATTCCGTCCGCACGAAAGGAGGCTCTTTGTGTTTCAGAACGGGCCCCGACAATTGTAGAAACGTCTACATTCTACACGCTGGCCGCCGACCTCTGTGTGCCAGGTGAAGCCTAATGGCCAATGAATATTATTGCTGCGCGTCGGTGTGTTTTAAATTTTTTATCGTGGGCGCACGAATGCATTCTTCGGCGGTCTCTCCCGGAACGAATGCCACTTGTCGTGAATGCGTGTCCTGTCGGATCCGCACACCGGTTTGGCTGCGACGAGTCTTTGCAATCCGTACGAAACTCTAGTCCACACACGGACATGACTGATTTTGGATCAGTTGGTGTTAATCAATTCAATCGATGCAGTCGTTTTTTGGGGTTTTATGCTATGTCGTGTTCAGATTTAGATTCAGATGACATCATTGATTATTAGCAATAATACGTTTTCCATACCTGACATATTCATTTGGACAGCCACCTCTTGCCACGCTTTCTCCGTTACATCTTTCCTTGAATAGGTACACAAATAAAGAATCTAGTACGTGTTGTAGACCAATACGAGTATACGACTAAGCTCACTATTACTATGATAGACGGTGCTCGGTTTTATTCTCTATGGGGGTCTACGGCCCAAGAACATAAGCTTTTTTTTGCAAATACGTCTGTTATAATTAAAGGATCGCCTTAAATGTACCATCAAGGTAAACCAGGGCATTTTCTATGTAAAAAAAATGTAATCCACTCGATTATGAATGTAAACAATATTATCGTTATACCGAAAACATGTCGAATCGAAAAGGTTCTTGATGTATTAAGTTCACGAAAATGTTAATCCACGAAAATGTTCATGAATTACTTTTATAGACTCGTTTTTTGTCAATTATCTATCAATCCGAAGTTTTATTAATCCGAGTAAATTGAACAGAGATAGGTTATAGAATTTTGACGCCGTTTGTTTTTTTACGATTATATTGATAGATATTAAACATTTTCTGAATTAATATATTCATAAAATATTTTTCGACGTAAATACTAGATGAATTCGAAAACACATCATTTATCATTGTACTTACTTGTAATCAAACTCCGACTAAACCAAAACAACGTACGAATGATGTTTGAAATTAAAAATTGATTCGATTTTTGAACGATCCTGCGTTTTTTTTTCAAATTTAGAATAAACTATTACCTGGGGTCTGTTGCAGTTAACTAGTGTTTAGGTTTTGGTACCAACAGTTCCACAATAAACTATAGGTTATAGGTAACGTCTCTGGTCGTATCGAATATCGATACGACTCGGGTTTCCCGCGGTTTCTTCTCCTCGGCGCGGACGAGAGTTGGTCCGGGGGGGGAAGTGCCGCCGAAGCGGTCACGGTCGTCACCGGCGTCACCGGACAGCTGCTGCTGGGAGGGAGGTCGCTCGGTCCGACCACCGCTAGATGGAGTCCCGTCCGGTCCGAACGAGGAAGGACCGACGGACGGCGCGCTATTGTTTGTTTTGTTTATTTCCTGTCACGGCGGCGGCGTCGGTTTCCTTCTCACGTTGATCGCCACCGCCGCCGCCGCCGCAGATCGTCGTGTTCGTCGTCGACCTTGGCGCCTATCACTACCCCCGCGCGCGCCACCCGCCGTAGTAACGAACACGCGCACGCGCGATCGCACGCAAACACAACACACACACACACACACACACGCGCAAGTACAAAACACACACACACACGTTGACACACCGATCGCGCGCGCCGACCTACAGACTATACTCACGCGTGTGTGTGTGTGTGCGCGTTAGTAGTCGCCAGTTTTCTGTCCGTTCGAGTCTGTTGTTAATGCGATAACGCGAGACAATCATAATAATATCGTTGTTTGTCCGGTCCGAGCCCGCGTGTTTCTCCGCGTCTTTTGTCCGTCGCAAAGGCTTTTCGTCGCCTTTTTCCTTTGATTTTTTTTCGCCCGGCTTTTTTATTTTTTTATTTATTCTTTCATTTTTTTTCTCCACCCGCGCCGTCGTCCGTCCCTCGAAAGACGAACAGTGGAAAAAGTCCGCGCGCCGACGAGTCTAATTCCTAACCCCGGGGTGGCCCAGGTCCTCCGCGTCGGTTTCTCGCTCGCGAATCCGAAACGTGAAAACGCGCCCCGCCGAAAGAGCACCGGGTGGGCGAGCGCGCGCGTGTGTGTGACCGGCGTCGCCGTCTTCGGGCGCGCGCCAAACGACGCCAATCACTGATGCGGCGGACGTGCCGTCGTCAACGGATTATACCTGCCTGTGTCGTCGGACGGACGAGTGCTGTAGCGCGACGAGATAACGCGATCGGCGGCCCTATATCGATCCGCACTCACGCCGAGCAGCACGGTAAAAAAATGCGTGTACGCGTCGTAGAGAGATAGCGAGAGAAAAAAAGAGCGACAAAAAAAAATAATAAAAATAAAATGTAATAATAACATTACTGTTTTTTTTTTTCATACTTATTTTAAACATTGGCGATTACGGCGGCTAGTGTCGAGTGAGAGACCGGCAGAGTGTGAGCGATAGAGATGGAAGAGCCGATTAAAAATAAATTATTTGCGTTTCAGATTATTATTAATGCTGCAGCTTTTCTGGTCGTTATTATTGCTTTTATTTGTTATTGTTGTTAATCAATCAAGTAGTGTTCGTGTGCACTACGTATACATGCACGTTATGTATTTTTTATTATTTTTCATCAGGTGAAGTGAGCAGATAAACAAAACTTGACAACCTATTCGCCCTCGTTGAGATTGCTGTGCGGTGTCAGAAGCATTCATAGCAGTCTTGGACGTACACGTTGGCGCAGGCACACACTTACATAGACGCGTCTTCTGTAGTTGGAAATCGGTGTGCAATCTCGTATCTTTCTTGAAAGATGAGTGCCTATCACATGAAGACTGCTCCTGTTGTATACGACATGCAGAACTCGACTTTGTTCGGCCACGGCTTGTTCGGCGATTGCTATTCTAATATCGTCAACACAGCCACCACAATGTTCTTCTCTACCCAGTACCAGCCAGTTTTCATGTCCGTTATCGGGTCCATTGTCGTGGGTCTCAGTGGACTATTTCCGCTCCTGATCTTGCCAGTGGACGATACAATATCTTTGAAAACTGGACGTGAGTATCTGTGTACACTTATATTGTAGACGTGTAAACTTTTACATGGTTGTTCGATGGACTCAATTGATTTTCTGATAGGTGTTCTTTCCTTTGTCAATATTTTTATTTCTATTCGTATAGGTAGTGTTTGTTTTTTCTTTAGTTCACTAAGTATGGTGATAACTACTTCAAATGTTGCAGTTAGATTAGGTCTTAAGTTCATCATCACTATCAAACTTAAAATATTACGAAAATAATAAAATGGATTTTAATAATTGGTTCATCAAACCGATACAACTGCTGTTTACTGATTAAATAATCTAGGTAAGTAGGTATTTTACATTAAATATCAGTAAACATATCAGGTGTCCAATTATACAAACATAATTATGATAGAGCAATGCTATTTAATAATCTTGATATCAGCGTACCTATTAAATACAATTATTTTTATTATATTATCGATTGTATTATACCTGAATTTAAAAATTTGATTTAAACCACAAAGATTTATGTTTTTACTGATTTGAGATGGTTTTTTAATATCCATCATAATTGCTTAGTCAATTTTTTAAATTATGTTCATTGTTCAATATTAATATGTTTATTTATGCGAGTTGCAAAAATGGACTTTTAAAATATGTTGATGTCACCGAAAATGTACTTAAAGTTTTTTCACTTCAAGTTAAAAATATAGTAAAAATTTAATATATGCCTTAATTATTGTAAAAAGCTTAAAGTATTAAAATCTCATAATGTTGGCAATTCTGAACTAATCAAAGGTGCCCGAAATAATGTTCTTGGGTATATCTGTTTCAAATATAATGTTGTATGGCCTTTAAATTTTGGATATAATGATATTTTTAACTTTTTGAATTTAGAATCCTTTTTAAGGTAGAAGAATTGACTGTTATTATTCTCTTTTAAACAAATTATTAAATAACAACATTGATGACTCATTTTATTTATATTTTCATATTTTCAAGTCAAATTAAATTTAAAATACATACCTGTGACACTCATTTATTTCATGTTCCATAATGTTCATGAAATTATATAGTATTGACATCAATTAATACTATGTAAACTACCTTTAATAGTGTCAATTGTCGTTTAGATTTTATTCTTACTGTAAAACTTTATTTAGTTTTTGTTGTCTTTCAGTTTTTAATAAATTAGTTTCAATACAGTATTTATTTGTTTGTAGCAGAATAAAAAAACTGTCATGTATTTTTTGTAATTGGACGTAAAGTATGCGATTTAAAAATGTATTATGTACATTTCATTACAAATATAGAATTTATATAATAATTTTTTTATATCCTAGCCTAAGGCTATCATAACTATAGGTAGTTAACTTATTTAATGTATAATCTACATTTTAAAATTATTGGCCTTTGGTCAAAATGTGTTTTTACAATTTATTAAATTTTTGCATGTAATAAATTACAAATATCGTGATTTAACAAAGAAATCTGCTATGTCCTTATAAATAAATTTGGCATAAAATATATTCAAGACCCTCTGGCTGGCCTTGAGGATGATTGACAGTTGTACATGTGTATAGATTGGACCATGTTTGCGATTAGATACACTTTCGATTAAACACATCCTGTATTAACTAGATACACTTTTAGACCAATTAATTTTTAGATTATTATTAATAAACAGTGTCAACTTTCTCTTAGATTGATTGTTATCACTAAACAAATCATTAGTTTATATAAATGGCTGTACATTTTAATTGATTTTATCAATGCCTATATGTTCACACATACTTGCAATTTTATTGTTTCTACCAAATTTTTTCTGTATAATGTGTATTTTATCTATACAAAATGTACGAATTTATGATTGTAAAACCATTTTAACATCAATATGAATGTAAATCTAGAATTGATTGGTTGTGACATTGACATAGATGAGCAATCGTTAAGAAATTCAATATCTCTCTGAAATCTCACTATTAGCCAATAATGTGTGCATTCAGCCACATAACTAAACCAATGTAAAATAATTATAGCTAAGCGAGAAATGTATATATAACTAAGTATGGATCCTGTGTATACTGTGACGTATTGATTTTGGTTATTGTTTTGTGCTTATTAATTACATGAGTATGTGTTAGGTAATTTTCTTCCCTCAATAGTTTAGAAGAGATTAAAATCAATTGTCTCATGAATATTAATGAATAAAAAAATTCATGAATTAATAGCAGTAATAATACTCAATAATATCATAATTATTTTATTCATGTAAAATATGTACTCGGTAATATTTATGCAAAAATAAATTTTTTTCTGTATTCGTATGATATTAAATATATTTATATAAGACGACAGTATAAATTTAATTCCAGTTTACTTTTTTACTTCCCTAGTCTCCATAATATTGACAATATTAAATAGCATATTTCTTCAAGGTTATTTTAATAACAACTTGATATAGGTAATTGTTGGTTCTATAAATGTTTTTTAACGTATTTATTATTTCATTCAGTGTGATTAGTAATTATTAATTAGGCATTATTTAAACTGGCATAATCCCCCCATCAAATATTAACTTAACATTGATGTGAGTAGTAATTAGTAAATTCATTTATCTACAGCTGTACTTTATTTAACAATATGTCAAAATTTATATTTATTGAAAAAAAAATGTTATGTACGTCTACAAATACATATGTTATGTTTCTATTTTTCACTAGTAATTATAATATGTATTTTTTTCTGTTTTGCTATGCTTCTCATTACATGTAGACTGGCTAGATTGCATGAATTGATCATTTTCTAGAACTTCTATTACTTCTAATATCTAAATGATTTGTTTATCATAATATAATAGTTCTGACTTATGATAATTTTCTAATAACAAGTTTTATATTGACTATTCAATTACACGCAGTTCAAAAAATAACTTTGATTAATGTATTTTTCTTTGTTGAGTTAAATCATTTTTATAATAAAACATTTGAATAATTATCTACTTAATAAGTAATAAATAATAAAAATATTGAAAAAAATTCATGTAACTTCTTTATTTCTTTATATTTCACTAGTTATATTTTGTTGTTTTCTATTGTCATGTTTTGTCAGTATATGAAAAATTAGTTATACATAAGCATAATCATAAAAAATAGATAATAAAATAGTATGTTTTTAATTTATAAACAAACTGAATTATCTATTTAAATGGTATTTTACTAAAATCTGTAATGTTAGTTTAAGTCCCAGTTTAAGTATACTTTTGTTATATAAATAAAATTGATTTATTTTTTATTTTAGCTGGAAGTAAACACTTACGTTTATTGTTGAGTTTTTCTGTTGGCGGTATGTTGGGTGATGTATTTTTACACGTTTTGCCTGAAGTGTGGATGTCTTCTAGGGGTATGTATAATTATATCTTTGTGTTATAATTGTGTTATGTTAATCAAATTTTATTCTTTTATTTTTTAAAGACAGACATGGAGACTGGATTCGAGATGGCTGGTGGGTGCTAGCTGGTTTGTTAGTATTTATCGTCGTTGAAAAATTATTTTCACTATCAGATGATGAAGAATCTGATGATATTGTAAAAAGAAAAATATCCACCACCATAAGTTTGGTTAATAACAACCATAAAGATGTGGGAAATGTTGCTAAATGTAACAACAGTGTATTGAATAAAGGAACCAATCATATCCAAGTAAATGATGCCTAATATTTGACTTGCAAGTATAAAAGTTAAAATGTAGTTTAATGTTTTAGATAAGTGGATATTTGAACTTATTTGCCAATTGTATTGATAATTTCACTCATGGTTTGGCATTGGGAGGAAGTTTTCTAATATCTCCTAGAGTTGGATTGTTCACCACTTTGGCAATATTGGGTAATAATTCATTATATTTTTAAACAGATTATTCATTTGTTTTAAATGTATTGCTTGTTTTTAGTTCATGAAATTCCACACGAAGTTGGTGATTTTGCTATTCTTTTGAAGTCTGGGTTTAATCGCTGGCAAGCTGCCTGTGCTCAAGTTTACACGGCATCTGCTGGTATATTAGGAGCCCTTACGGCTATTTACTGTAGTGGAGTTTCTGGTGATGTGGGTGAGTTTTAAATTATTCTACTTTTTGATTATAGTTATTTCTTAATTTAGTTAAAATGTGCATATATAATGATTATATATATATATATATATATATATATATATATACATGCAGGGTCATTTAAGTATTTACTCTATTAACTTTAATATATGGTATGAGTAAAAAATAATAAAAATTGTCACATAACATCCAAAATATTATTAGTGCTGTTGTGTATTATTGTTTAATTTAGAATGAATGAAATAAATTAAAATATAATTTATGATTTAAAATGTTTCATGCTTTACAATAAATACATATAAAACATTAAAGTTGACTTACTAACTTTTTACTTGAAAAAAAAAATATTAGTACAAAGAATAATTATTCTTATACCATTGAAAATAACTCTTAATTATTAGATATGTGTGTATCATAAATAAATATTAAACGATTTTATGAGTTTCTGCAAAGAAAAATTGTTACTCTGTTCTGTAGTGGTTTTTGGGAATAAATAAAATAGTAAATGTAATAATGGTTTGCAATTTATTTTTAGAGGCAAAAACATCTTGGATTATGCCATTCACTGCTGGCGGTTTCCTTCACATATCTTTGGTCACCGTTTTGCCCGAGCTTTTACTCGAAAAGAATCCAAGAGAATCAATCAAACAATTTACGTTGATAATGGCTGGCATTATAGTCATGTTTGTTATGTCTCATCTGTTTGAATGATGATGTCCATATATTTATCACTGACCCTCACCCTCCCATGTCCCATTTACAAAAAAGACTATGTTTAATATTATTATGTATTTACTGTTTAATTTACTGTTTAATCACATTATTAAGTACCACCTACTATTTGATTTTTAGTTATAATGTTTTTATTTTGTCATTGTATTATCCACGAAAATTATTAATTACTTTTTGGACATTTAAATATGAAGAGCTAAATTTGAAATTTTATTTTTGTTACCGAGACTACACAAAGACACTATTTTTTTGACTAAAATATGTACTTTCTCATAAAAAAAAAAAAAAAACAAAACATACATCACAATTATTTGATTTTGATGGCTGTATGTATTTTTTTTTCTATTGCCAATGTTGCATTTTTTTATGTTTTAGATTTATTAAAGTAAATATATATATATAAATGTATGTATGTATATATATATATATATTTATTGATGAAAAAAAATTATTTTTGTTTATTGAGCCATATTATAATTAAGTTATTTGTGTAAATAATTTTGTTATTGAAAATGTATAACGAACTATCATTATTTTATATTACTACTTAAAAAGTCTATCCTACAAAGTTCATGTTTAAGGAATAAATAATAAAACATTGTTTTTTTTTATGAATATATATATATATATTATATATTTATAAGTCGTGTTGATCAAATGTGTACAAGTAATTTTTTATAACAAAATATTATGAACTATCCTCATCTTCGTCAGAGTCTGTTTCTTCCTCAGCTTCTTTTAACCATTGTACTAGTTTATCAGTTTTTTCTCTAATTTTTTTTGCAAACTGAGAGTCTAGTTTTTTTTGATGCCACTTAAGAATGGATTCTTCGCTAAGTATGCTGACATCGTACAAGTGATGTATGACCTTTGGCACCACCATGTTGAGCATCTCTTCGCCCTCGGCAGCGTCTTCGATGGCCGATAAACAGTCTTCACACGAGTCGACGTTTTTTATATAGTTTCTTAATATGGGTAGAAAGTAATCGAGTTTGGACTGCAGTTGTGCGTAATATCGTACTTGGTTCAGGGCCTCGAGCTCTTCCTTGGTGTTCAACGTCAACATGGCGCGGATCACTTGGAAATTAGTCTCCCTGTAGTTGATGTTGTACGCGTACCGCGACGAATTGATTTCCAATATCAGGTTGTCGCAGTCGATGTGAAAGTCGAACCCTCGGACCAGCGATTCCACGACCTCCTTGTAGAATATGGACACGTCGTCGTGGTCGGGCCCGGCGCCGGCCACCGACGCGGTGTCGTCGTCCGACGACGACGAGCCGCAGCTTGCCGACGACACGGACCTGGAGCGGCGGCCGGTCGGGCCGCTCGCGTACCGGCCGTCGTCCGAATCGGAGTCGTTGGCCGCGTCGTACACGTGCGCGCGCTCGCTGAGCCGGCGCGTCGTGTCGCCCTTGGCCGCGGCGCACACCCGGCTCTGCCGCAGCTCCGCGCCCGGCTCGACGACCACGCCGGCGCCCAACACGCAGCCGTCGGCCACCACGGCGCCCTGGCCCACGGTGCAGCCGGCCCCGACCACGGAGCACCGCACCACGCAGCCGTCGAGCAGCCGGACGCCGTCGAACACGTACGAGTCCTCGACGGTGACGTTGTCGCCGACCGCGCAACCGGCCCCGATCGCGGAGCCGCGGACGCGCGTGTTGCCGCCGAACGCGCAGTCGGGCCCCACCACGGTGTCGTCGCCCAGCCGGCACGTGTGCGCCAGCCGCAGCCGCTCGCCCAGGTACACGTTGCCGTGCCGCACGGCGTACCGGCCGTACGCGTCGGGCACCTGCGGGTACGTCCACCGGCGCAGCACGTCGCGCGTGACCCGCTGGTACGACGGCCAGTCGGTCACGGCGCCCAGGTGCCCGTCACAGTCGCCGTCGCCGTCACCGTCGCCCAGCACGTGCGCGTACACCGTGCTGTTGAGCACCTCCTCTTCCATGAGCAGCCCCCTGACGAAGTCGTCTACCTGCAATGATATGCATAATCATGTAATAACCACTCAAAAGATAAATTATAATAAATGATAAATCATTATTATTCATTATATTATATTTATATTAATTTATTTAATTAGATTATTATTATAATTAATTATTAAATAGTAAATTATTATTATTCTAAAGTGTCATGTGTTATTATGGTCTATTATATTTTCCAGAATTTTACTATGAAATGTTAAATATAATTGTGGACCATCATTACATTTTTGACATTTTATAATAATACTCCGTATTATTTAGAATAAATAATTATAATCAAACCGTCATTATATATCATAAAACCATATCAATAATCACACTATATTTATCATTATACAATTACCGCAATAAACAGATTGATATTATGATACTACATACTATAAATACTACATCTAATAATAAAACTACTCCAGTCACCACAGCAAGCAGCGGACAAGAGGAGGAAGTCGTGATAAATCTAAATTAATTTATATTTAAAATTGTATTTATTTCTCTTCGCCTTCTCTACACGATACCCACATCCTTGGTGTCGCAACACTCTACTCCTCAACATTCAGGTAAATTTTTAATTATTACACACCGTCTGGAAGTCAAAGTTGTCGGCGAACAGCGGCGGCACGGCCGCCGAGCACACGGCCACGCCGGTGTCGGCCAGGTCGCGGCGCACGCGGACCGCGGGCGCGTCCAGCACCGCGTCCAGCGGCAGTTCCAGTCGGCCGGCGCCGCGGCGCGCGTGGTACAGCACGCGCCCGGTGCCGGCGTCCAGCGCGAGCGTCTGGCCGCCGCGGTGGTCCGCGGTCCGCTGGCACACCAGCGTCATCACGGCGCCCTTGTCGCGGCGCAGCCGGAGCGCCTTGAACCGGGCCGCGAGCTCGAGCGCGGGCAGCCGGCCCGCCGCGTTGGCCCACAGCAGCACGAAGTCGCCGCGGACCAGCGCGCACGCGTCCAGGTGCCGGAGCACGTCGCCCAGCGACCGGCACGTGTCCGAGCTGGTGTACACGACGTTCATGCGGCCGGCCTGCGCGGCGGTGGCCCGGCGCACGCGGTCCGCGCTGCCGCTCGGGCAGAACACCACCACGTCCGCGACGCCGGCCGCCTCGAGCATGTCCAGCGTGTAGTGGATCAGCGGCCGGTTGGCCAGCGGCACCAGGCACGCGTCGTCCCGGTCCGCCGCGGGCCAGAAGTTCTTGTGGAAGAAGCTGGCCACCACGACGGCCTGCAGCACGTCCTGCTGTTTCTCCATCTCGGGGACGGCGCTTGAGGGCGGCGGCACTGGAGATGGACGAGGCGCGCGGAGAAGAACCGCACTCGGCAACTACACTCTTCGACAGACGTGCACAGACGTTGTGCTTTTCACGGGTTTCCTGACGCTCGGCTCCGCGGACGAACGGCGATGACGCGTTGGTACCCGTTTGTTCGAGATTTGACGGCGACTGGTTTGACGTAGATAACGCGGCCCGCGACACTGATAAGACGTGATGACCGCGCGTGGCGTGATAGCGTCGCGCCGATAACGCTCGTTCGCATCCACGATTATAGATATTATACTGGTTGCCCAACGAGCTATGCTAAATATTAGGCGGCAGTGACCGCAGGTTTGACTACTGTAATCAGCTGACACGGGAGCGAACTAACAACTAGCGATCGTAGCGAGTATTATCGATAATGATGACAACGAACAATAATTACTGCCACGGACTGATTAGTGATTACCACTGTTATACAGAATACAGATGATTTATTTTCTTTATAGTTTATTGACTATTGTCTATTATTGCCTCCTTTTTTGTGTTTTTCTGTTGATATGAGATATGATATACTGTTTCGACACCTTTATACAATATATTACAAAGACAAATTATACACCATAATATACGATTCACAAAGTCACAATATATCACGTTAAGAATCTGTTTCGATTAAAATTAATTACAGATTTGTTGGAATATTTATTTTTTTATATTTAATAAAGGTTATACCATAGAGTAATAAGAATATTCTTATTACTCTATGGTGTATACCTATGTATTTTAATCACAAACCATGTCGTGTTGTGTATTTTGTTGTCGAACAAAAAATAAGAGCATTATATTATATAATATAACTATGCGAATGAGGCAGTATACATATTATATATAACAAATCAAACTATGAAAAAACAAAAAAAAAAAAAATTGTCAAAATTAGTTAGACTTGATTTTTCAATTTACACAACAAAATTTAAATTGTTTATTAATAAATGTTTTTAACAAACAAGAAATACGTATTGTTAATTAGTCATCAATGAAATAAAATTAAAAAATCAAAGTATATTGGATCAGGTATTTTATTGGTTGTAAAAATCTTGATCGATTAAATATATTCTCGAATGTAATCAAATTACAACTTACAAGTAAGTACAATTATTATTTATTATCTTTAATCAAGGTGGTTTCACCTTGTTTTCAATGTTTATTACATATTTTTTGTTATTACTCTGTATAATATATTTGTCCGCATGAGCGCTAGTTGCTAGTAGACCCACGCTGATTCGGTTTAGCGGTCACCTTATCATAGTTCGTTGGGCAACCAGTATATTATCTATAATCGCGATCGCATCCAAGCGAGCAGTGTATAATAGTAGTAGCTGTTGTCGTGCGGCGGCGACGTTGCCGCGGCTGCACGGCAACGCGGCCGGCCCTCGACCGACCGGCCGTGCCGTGTTTATTATTATCAGTGGCAGCGCGCTCTCGTGACGTCGCGACGTAATCATTTTATCAATATTCTCGGATAGTACGACACCAGTGGTCTTGACGTGCTCTACGTGGAGCGGCCCCTGAAAAAAAATCGCAATCATTATTATTATTATTATTATTATTACTATTTTGATATTATTATTATTATTATTATTATTTTGATTATTTTTATTGCTGTAATTTCTCGCGACACAAAGCGCGATTGTGCGTGTTTTAATAGCGATTACGAGCCGTTCGCGTGTACCGATCGTCGTTGTCAAAGTCCGTCGTCGTCGCTGCGACTGTTGTTTTCCGTGACGGTAGTCCGCCGTGATGTCGAGCAACGAGGAAAAGGCCATGGCCCTTATGGCCGAAGCGGACAAAAAACTCAACTCGTCCAAAGGATTTTTCTCCTCGTTATTCGGGTGAGTCGACGCCGTCTTGGCTACCGTTGTCCCGAGGCCCGTCCGTCGACGTGCGTGAAATGGCGATTTCGAACCGTCGTCGGGTGGGGTTGAGTGATGGTGGTGGTGGCGGTGGTGTCACGAGTGTCACTCGTCGAGTGTCTTAACCCATTTTCGAAAGTTTGCGGTCCCAGAGACCCCCCGGGGGCAGGGGGGTCGTTCGTCACACACTTTCTATTTCGTCGGTCCGTCGACCACGAATTATCATCGCATCGCTGTTACTTTTATCATGGGCCGTCGCACTTAATATTTACTTTCTAATTTTTTCGGAAAATTCGGTTCCCGGCGTGACGCCAACTGGTTACGCTTCATCTCTTATGAGTCACCGGATTCCGTGTGTCTTTCGAATTCGTCGATGTTATGCACTTACTGTAAACTGTAGCTTTTTCATCGGTTAGCATGATGGATTTTCTGTCGCATCATCTATCGCAGAACAATTATTAACCATCAGTGTTTGATTCCAACCTTTTTAAAATTTAAGTTTAAATGGATGGTACTATTTCTTTTACTACGTTACTATCAGTGGGGACTATTTAAATGTTTGATGCAACATTTTCCCCTTTAACTATTTATAAAACTTTGATGTCCAGAACTTAAACCAGGACTTAAACTGTTTAAAATTCTACGGGTTCTAATTAAATATTTATATCTCTGGTCTTTGGGTTTCCCATTTCAGTTGGCTTATAATCATATTTGATGGACTGCTAATTTCTAAGTGTATATCCAATGGTGTGGCCAATGAATTATTCAAATACTTTGTCAATATTTCATTTTCATATTTTAGCCATGATAAATGTTGCGTCTACCTATGTCTACATTTTTAGGAACTGAAGTACTCATTGGTGTTTTCTCAATTGATTATTGAACTGGTATGAAATGAATTGTCTTGATTTTACTTTCATTCCGTTCTTTTGAAAATATTATATCTAAATAAAGTCCATGAACACTTGACGCTAAGTACAAGCTCTGAATGCTTTTATAGTTAATTGTTGATTGTTTGCTCATTCAAATCTAGAGTATCAAAGGTCATTGAGATCAATTGTAAAATAAAAGAGTACCTAGAGTTTCCATTATTAATACGCTGGTTTCTTTATTGCATTGTTATTTATAGTATTCCATATTTATATACTTAATAATGGCACTAAATGGTAAATCGTATTTCTACTATTAAATCAGTACCTCATAATTTGTGTGTTTAGTTAATTATTTAAATATTCCATTCAATAAGGTTTTATCGAAACCAAATTTTCTATTTTAAATGAAATTCTTTGGTATTTTTTGATAATTTCCCATGACTAATATATTGTTTTTATGACAAATGATTTTAATATGTGATTTGTGGCCATACCATCACAATAAGGCATGCATTTAGGATTGGTCGAAGAGGTAAATACAATTTTATCAACATGTATGTGTCTAGAGAGCCTAGATAATATTTTCTAGGCTTTGTACGGGTACTTCTATATGAATTTAAATGTTGATAATGGTAAAATTATAAATACTAGGTATAGTGTTTGCGATATTTACTCCCGATCATATAAAGTATAAAATAGAAGAAACATAAAATAGCAACTTACTGTGTTGGTAACTATTGGCAGTCTACCTTATACTGCTAATAGATTATTAAGTGGAATGACTCACAAATAAAAACAAGTTTGTTCGAGTACCTCGTACACAATTTCAAGAATTCCGTTTAACCTATTAAGTATTTTTTCACATCAGATGAGCTCAAAATTGGATCCTATTCGTTGCATTATGTAAATGGGTAATAACCATGTATATGAACCTTTGTTTTTTATACCTTATAAGGATTTAATAGTTTAATATGCCAAAGTAGTAGAGCTAACATTTTTTATAATATGAATTTTTCTTTGATGTGTACTAGTAAAATGTACATTTTATTTAAATATATTTTTTCTGTAGAAAAATGAAAAAAAATTTTGGAGAGTATGTATCTACCTACTTACCTATTAATTTTTTTTTAAAATTATTACATAATTAATCATATTTACTATAAATAATAGATTTTTGAAATTTAATGGATTTATAATTTATTTTTACAGAAATGTTTCTAAAGTAGAAGAAGCAATCAGTTGTTATCAACGCGCTGCAAACTTATTTAAGATGGCGAAAAAATGGTCGCAAGCTGGTAAAGCATTTTGTTTGGTTGCAGAGCTCTACGCTAAATCAGGCCATAAACATGATGCTGCTACAAATTATGTAGACTCTGCAAATTGTTATAAAAAAACTGATCCGAATGGTAAGTTCATTCTTATGAGTTTTAATACTAATAAAAAGTATGTTGTTTTTGAATCACAGCTTTACAATTTGTGGCTCATTTTATTAGAAGTAAATTTAATGAATATATTTCCACATTTTCTGTTTGATAGGGTATATTTAAATTTTTCTTTTTTGAATTTGTTTTGAATAATTTTAATTTTTTTATTTCAGTTTTAATTAAAAATAAAAATGATCTATATTATAACAGATTATTTGTAAATTTCTTTAAGAAATCAATGTAAGATGAGTGTTTTGTATGAGCTATAAAATGTAATTTATTATTATTATTATAATACTAGTAATGGCTTTTGGCTGTAATAGTAATTTATGACATTCCATTTTCTTCCAACTGATGTATATCAAAATGGTCAATTTTTTTTTTTTTTAACAGAGGCTGCAGCTTGTATGGAAAAAGCTATTGATATTTACACAGATATGGGTCGTTTTACAATGGCTGCGAAACAACATCAAAATATAGCAGAAATGTATGAGACTGAAGCTGTCGACTTAGAACGTGCCATTAACAACTACGAAAAGGCTGCTGATTATTTCATGGCTGAAGAAAGCAAAAGCTCAGCCAACAAATGTAAACTCAAGGTGGCACAGTATGCAGCACAGCTCGAAGACTATGACCGAGCCATTCAGATATACGAAGAGGTATTGTAGTGTTTTGTACATTTTTGCATACTATCGTGAATTATTGATTTTAATTGGTTTTTGTAATAATCGTATGATAGGTTGCTGGAACTTCATTGGACAGTTCACTGTTGAAATACAGCGCCAAAGAATATTATTTTCGAGCAGCTTTATGCCATTTGTGTGTCGATGTGCTTAATGCTCAACTGGCAATGAATCAATACATTGAACTATATCCAGCATTCCAAGATAGTAGAGAATATAAATTACTACAGGTGAATATTAAAAATCAAAAATAGAATTCATCTTTAAAAGTTTGAATGTCAAATGTTGTATATCTTGATTATAATAATCAACTTTATTTTCTGTTAACTTTATTACAACATTTTGAGATCACACAATTGTATTATTTATTTGTGACCTAGAAATTGCTATTATTAAGTACTTCTTTTCTGTAACCACCCTTGTTCAATACTTGTGATTCTTTTTCAAATGTTATTAATTTTTTATTTTAGGTATTCATCAAATGAATATTCATAATCCAAAATAATTAAAAGCTTATTTTTTTGTTTAAATTTACAAAAATTGAAGAATTTTAATTTTAATAACATTTTGTACAATCTTATTAAGCATATTTAATAACAATAAATAATTATAGTAAAAAGATTTAATATATATATTTTTTTTATTGACTGAAATTATGTTTTCATCATTGTTTTTTATTTTATAATGGTTAGATTACAAAAGATTCTTATAATATAATATTTTAAATTAATTAAGTATTTAGATATATTTTTTTAGCTTTTTTTAAATGTTTACTATGGATATTTATTTTTATTTTTGCATGTTTAATGCTATTTATTATTAAATAGATAATAAAATGAATATTTTTCAGTGTTATAAATAATTTGTTTAATCTATAATTAGCTGTATTTAGGCACTCCTGATTAAATTTTTGTTTCAAGATTTTATACCTCTTATCAAATTAAAAATTAATTCTGGTTGATTGTATGATACGCCCAGTAAGGTACACTCGTTAATCACAAAGTGATTGAGAATTCGAATTTTTTTTCTGTCTATTTTTAGTGATTTTAACATTTGGCCATTTTTAAATAATTATGATATTTAATGCATATTTCATCTTTAAGTGCATGTATGGCCGTTTTTTTTTTTTTTTTTTAATGTTTAAAACATTTCAAAACAATTATGGTCAATATGAAAATATTTTAATTTTTATAACTTTTAATTAATATTGAAATAAATTGATATATGTATTAAATGATTTTCTCGTTTAGACATTACCTAAGTAATTTAAATTGTATCCATGAGTACATTAGTGAGCATATTTATCTTAATTTTAGACTACCTGTCTTTGAAATAAAAACAAATTTTATAGTAAGAAAATATTGATTCAGATCCGTAACCAATATTATCTTAGTTGCATTAAATATGTTTATGAATATTAATAAAATAATTGATTTTTTTTTAAGGTGTTATTGAATCACATTCAAGAGCAAAATGCTGATGGTTTCACTGAAGCTGTTAAAGATTACGATTCCATATCACGATTGGACCAATGGTACACGACAATATTACTGCGCATTAAGAAACTGGTGAATGATACTCCGGATTTACGTTAATTTTGTTTATTGAATAAGTACATATATTTGAAATTCTTAATTTAAAATTTTACTCTCATAGAAATAATAATAATAATAAACCTACGGTAAAATTTGTAAATATTTTCATTCCTGACGCAAACTATCCTGTTGGAAAATGAGACTTAAATGTTATATAACATTTTTTTTGCACGGTGTGTTTGCAATTTGTTTTGTTCTATTAATTGGTATTTAAGCATTGAAAGTCATATAAAAAGGATCTAGATTTTACAATGGACATGTTTTTAGTGTTTGTAAATTTGTAATGAAATGTTGCTCTGACTTAGTGTTTTATAATATTTAAAAATTAGCCTACATTCCTTTTTGTATGTCAAATGCTGAATTGCAGAGTAGCTTGTTATTAATTTGGGTAAATAGCTAACATATTTGATCTAAAGCGCTTTGTATTTGTTCTATAAAATTGTTTTGTACAAGAACAAAGAATAAAAATAATTTTGAACAACATATTGTTTCACTGAAAAAAAAATAAAAATATATGTATGTTAGTTATTGGGTAATTGTAATATTATTTTTTATTATTCTCATAACGTATGACATCTAGTATGGAAATACATAAACTTGTGTTGGAAATGAACATCAAATATTAATTATATATTAATTGTATTGTAGAATGTCTAGAGGAGCTATTGTATAGCAACTTAAAGTGTAGGCTTATCGTGAGCAGCTGTAGACAAATGTACACTTACATTACTAATATCATCATATATATATATATACTTAATATTAACTCATGTTGTTAATGTTAATTAATTTTATTTTTTATTGTATTCATTATTAATAATTGTACTTTTTTCATTTATTTATAATTATTATTATTATTATTATTTTATTTTTTTTGTAAATAGAATATTGTTACAGATTTTTTTATCCATTACTATTCTGAAAAATTTGTTTTGCCTAACATAATGATTATATGACTGTTTCAACTTGATTAGTTAATTTATTGATGGTGTTTATTATGTTGTTTACATTTATAACGTTATAATTTTTATTATTATTATAATTGTGTACATATATGTTTTTCAGTTTAGTGTCAGAATTTTGAATAGTTATTTCAATAATATTATTATAATGCACTCTTATTGTTTTTATTGCCCCTTATAATCTTATTTATTAAACAATATTACTCTAAAGACTAAAATGTTTTGAGGTTGTTGTGCTTATTATGTGTGTAGACACTACCTTAACAATGAGCCATTGTTAAAATTGATATCTATCTAAATGATTCTAAAATAAATATATCCAAGTGAATTTTTTTTCTTTTACATTTATTTGTGTTCATTATTTTTCTGAAGTATTAACTTGCAGATGTTCAATTAGAAGTTATTTCATGATAAAATATTAGTAGCTGAAGGAGCAAATGATTTATTGTATTTTTGAAAAGTAATCGGATTGAATATTTTGTTCATAAATAAAATATATGTTTCCATTTATTATTTTATTATAACACATATGTACCTATCTGAATAGATAGGCTTAACATTTTAAAGCTGTTACAAGTTGTTACTCAAGTTTTTTTTAGATTCATGCATATTTATTTTGTTTCAGTCAAACCTCTTTATTTATCTGTATTAGTTTAGTGTTTCATTTTTTATTTATGCTAGGTACTGTTTTACATCCGTTCTATACATCAATAAATTATTAATGGCAAACATTGACTGATTTTACAACTTAACGCCTTTTCTTTCGACTTATTGAAATATATATATATATATACATCATATAACTACATTAACACATTTTGAAATACAAAATAATGTATAAATGTAAATATTTATAATGGTAACTTTTTTTCGAAAATATGCTGTATGTTAGGTATATATATTTTATAGGTGAATGATCTAGTAGTGAGTTTCAGTGTACCCTCAAATTATCGTGACAATATTGTCTTAGTAATAATATCGCGGAAATAAGGTAAATAATATAGCGGTTCATAATTATCATTATTATCGCGATATTTATTATTTGCAAGATTATTTACTAGGTAACAATAATTTGTTTGCATCATGTACGAATGCCCGAACACGACATTATTACAGTATTCGTTTGGCAACATAACACGGCAGACAGCCTGCATCATGGAGTATATTACCAGACAAAAAGGTGGAATAATATTAAAATATAAATCTTTCTTATTTCAAAAAGAACGTGAAACATTAGAAAAAAAAAATTGTTTGGAGGTGTTTGGTTACACCACAAAAAAATGCCGTCGACGTTTACATTCATTTGGTGAAGTTGTTCTTCGCACAACTGATCATAATCACGTTCCCGACATAGGCAAATTTGAGGCAAAAGAAAACCATCGAAAAATTAAAAAAAACTCCAAAAAATACTCAACTAACAACTCACGGTGTCGTGGGGACTATAACATCTGAAGTAAATTTCCTTACACATTTTTGTCTAACCATAATTTAATTAGACGATAATTTACATAATATTATAGATTACACAGAGCGTGGCAGGACAACTACCGAGTTTAAGTCAGTTAAAGCGTACTGTTTAATTCGTAATTGTATTTTTAATTGTAATTGTTGAAACTAATTGAGTAAATAGTCGAATTATTGATGTTTACTACTCGACTTTATAGTCAGGGACAGACAAAATATATCATTTTCTGTGTTTCAAATATAAAATACAGTAAAGTAATTTTTCAAAAATATTGGAAAATATAAAATAACCATCTTAAATTCGGTAAAAAAAATTTTGTGATTTAATAAAACAATAGATGGTAATTGATTTTATTGATTATTTTAGATCGAAACGTATAATTAAAACTAAAATTTATATAAAAAGTAAATAAATAAAAAAAAAATGACAAACAAAATTAAAAACATATAAATAAACTATATACTAGCTGTAGTGAAACACCTGGCGGGTGAGAAGTAAAGTAGATTAGTGGCTCCCTATTTATTTTTTCCATGGAACCCTAATTGATTATACTTTTCCTATTTCTAGACGCCAACATATTTTTTGTCTGTATCCCACACAGATAATTTATTATTGATTAGTGATAACTAGGTCCCGGATTTAAATGCACTTAAAACCATACAAATATGCTCTAAAAAATTGCCAAAAATACCCTTAAAAATGAAAAAATGACTATGGAAAATGACATTTTTTTATACAATTTGTAATTTATAAATAAGATTAAATTATTTTGTATGATTTAAAAAAAAAAAAGAAAGAGACTGAACATTTGAGTAATGTTGACTCGCATATGTATTCGCTGAATCGAAATTTTTTTTCAGCTGCGACTTTTATATTACAAATTTTACAAAGTAAAATAGTCCCATCTGTTGTAAGGACGTCTGTCTTTTCCGAATTCATTTACGGAGTCACGCAAGCGAGAAGAAGTAGATGATTTTATTTTGGGCATTATGTAACTGTATTATAATTTACATTTAATTAATTAAAATCACAGACAACACGAGCAACAACCACGACGTACACGAACTGATTGATTATTAAATAATTTTGTAATTTGACCGAATACAGTCAATAATAATTTAATATAAGATAAAAACTAAATAGAATAATTTATTTTTAGATAATATTTTGAATTGGCTAATTTTGTATAGTATATTGAACATATAGGTACGTATTAAAAACCAACAAAATGACCCAATAATTCTAAAAATGCCCCAATAAATGAAAAAACGTCAAAATATGCAAACAAATGCAATATAAAATTTGTAGTTATGAAACCCTCGTTACACGAAACGAATTATGTACTCGGAACGCATTGTGTAAGATCAACGAAAAAAAAAAAAAAAAATGCGTTTTGCATTGAAATCCGGGCCCTAGTGATGACTAATCGTCACCCGAGTACTACGGGGTCCAGGAAGCGTTTGTGGGTCGACTGCAAAAAGTTACGCCGTGTGCGTTCTCAACCCCAAAAGACGTCGATTAAAGATTTGTGTGAAACGGTTGTCACTGTTGTACTTAGCCAATAATCCCAAAAATCCGTTATTGATTATTCGTTCGCCGAGACATCTCGTACTACCATGGTTTCGAATATACGGATTTAAAAATAACGACATCGTAAACGCGCGAACATAATACTGTATATCGTTTAATCGACAAAACATCCGTGACGTCACTTGATCGCCGGCCAACACATCGTGTCATCGTCGTCGAATCAATCGTTGCCGATGATTTCGCGTAAGGTCGACGGATCCGGCAGAACGGCGGCGGCGCCGCCGAGGACCGTGCCGGGGTTCTGCGCGCAGGCCAATCAGAAGGGCACGGTGACGGCGGGCCCGGACCGGCCGAAAAACCGAACGCAACGTGCAGGCGGCGGCGGCGGCGGCGGCGATACGCGAACCTCGTTCTCGGCCAACTACGGGCTGCCCGGGTTCCCGTTGGCCGTGGACTACGCGGCCGGGGCCGCCGCGGGCCGATGGTTCCGGTGGCTGGTGCCTATCGAGTCGGTGAACTACGCGACGTGCGTGCCGATGCTCGTGGACGGGCTGCGCGAGCGGCCGGCCAGGCCGTACGGCGCGTGCGCCGCGCAGGCCCTGTGGGACCTGTTGGCCCGCGACCACACGGGCGGCGACCGAGTGCTGGCCGCGGTGCCGCACGCCGTGTTCCCGCTGCGCCGGGCCCTGGACGCGGGCCCGCGCGACTGGTCCGCCGTGGTGCGCGCGCTCGTCACGCTGCAGCGGCTGGCCGGCGCGGCCGACGACGGCCGCGTGGCCCGCGCCCTGGTGCCGTACTTCCGGCAACTGTTGCCGCCGCTCGGCCGGTACGGCGGCGGCGGCGGCGGCGGCGGCCGCGCGTCCCGCGTCACCGCGTCCGACGGCCTGCGCGCCGGCGGCGTCACGTACAACGTGAGCGACCTGTGCGCCGACACGCTGGCCCGGCTGGAGCGGGCCGGCGGCCCGAGCGCGTACGCCAGCATCAAGTACGCGATACCGACGTACGAGAGCACCGTGGCCGCGGCGGTCGCGCACTGCGGCGACGACGACGACCACGGCGACGGCGACGGCCGGCCGTACCGCGGATCCAACACCAGCCGGATCGTCGCGCCTTGCCCGTCCCTCTGCAGTGGACTGGACCTATCCGACGCGGGCGCGGATCTAGGAATATTTTGTTGAGTGGGCCACGTGATATGATACATTGAATCACAAGAGTAAATACGGTGAAATTAAAAATCGTTATCGACTACAGAATAAATATTTATTCGGTTTTTATTATCGAAACAAAGTTAAAATGAAAATTACACCGGTTTTAATTATTTATGGATCGTGTAAGATTTGATTTCAACATTTAAATGTGAATATACGATATTGATATTACTTGATATTTGCGTTATGGTTGACAGCGACAGAATAATATTAGTCGTACAGCATCGATTGAAGCGATGGAGTCGACGATTACCGCGTACACTATAATAGTGTAACTGTTCTATACGAACGACAAACGATATTTATAAATAAAAACAAATTTATCACATGGAACAATTACATGATATTTTAGGAGGTAGAGGTCAATGCATTTCTAACTGAGGCGTCACAAAGTGTGAAAATATTCATTAAAAACAATGTATTTTTATCAGTGTACTGTGTATTTTCTGTGGTGACACATGATGTTGATCGTGTGAAACGGGCCTTAGGGTCACAACCCGAGGGTTGGTTTTCACCTAGAAGAAGGTGTTACTTGAGAAGGGTTTGTACTGTGCAGTGGTTTCCCGTTGCCTTCTGCACAGGGGAGATGGCGGCCGCTCTCTCTAGAAAGTCGCCTGCCCAGAGAGAGCCTCCGAATCAGGCCTCTGAATTTAAGAATGTGAGCTTTATCAATTCATATTTACTTAAGATTAATGTACATAATTGTCGAGCTATTATAATTTAATGTTGAAATCTCATTAATAATAAAAAAAAAAACAAAAAAAAAACAAAACACGTTCACCGGAGACTCGCTTGGAATGGGGTTTTTTTTAAATCGGTATACTTGCTGTTATGAAATACTTAATATCATATTTTAAAATAAATTCTTTAGATGGATAAATGCTCTACATCACGATTATTGCAGTAGTTAATTTAAAAACGTAACTCTTAATATCTTTCAAGGTGCGTTGACACCTTTGAACACAATCACTACAAGTATTGTCCTGACTGTCAGAGAATCAGAGTAGATCCTTTAAACTATAATAACTAGACACTTGTAATTTTAACAGTGCTTTCGTTTCATGATGCAAGGATACTCTGAGAAAGGATTTTGTAAATAATTTTGATGTTAAATACCAAACTACTTGTATTTAAGATACTTTTTTGTTCAAGTCAAATTCATATACGTCGATGATAATGGAAAACTACAGATACAGCACGAGTAGGTACATAATAATTTATCGAGGAATATATTATTACGAGTATATCAATAAATTTGAAATTTTTAAAATTGATAAAATTAAAAAAATATGTATGACCTAACGCGGGCGAAGCCACGTAAAACCAAAATCATGTTTTAAATTTGTACAAAAACAATTATTTATCGAGATCATTTTTAGTTTGACATAAATGAGCTTTAGGTATCTATAGAGCTATCCGTATGATTATTTATCCGAAGTCGGTAGGAATTTTCGGAATTCTCTCGTCAGTCCTACCTATTTTCTCAAAAAAAAAAAAAAACCACATCAATGCTCAATCTCGCACAATGATAATTGTTACGATTTTCGAACACGGGAAGGAGAATGAAGGATACAATGTATTTAGATTTATTTCGTTCCTGACGACACTATTGAACTATTTTACGATTTTATTTCGTGTGGGTGACGCAAAGTAACTCAGCTAATAGGTATTTTAATAATATTCAAGTCTGTGTTATCTCTTCTATTGTTCCCTATCTGTTGACCTATTATAATATTTTACTTAAAATAAACTGAAGATATTTTATTAAACTATTATGTATCTAATTTTTTAGATTATGAGTGAAATGAAGAATGTATTGGATTTAGAATTATGTGTTTTTTTTTTATGTATTTGATCACTTTTTTGGGTAATAACAATGCTTCACAAGCTTCATCAGCAACTTTAAAAGTCAGTAAAATCTAGTTAAAATCTTTTACAAATTTTTTTCATACCATGGTAGATATTTCTATTTTCAAAGCATGTTTTTGTTTCTACATTCAAAATTTCACAATGATTCAATCGCACAATTTTTTTTTTATAGACCGATTCAAGTTGGTATCAATGTAGAAACAATTGAATTCATAAAAATCGTAATCGAATTTTTAAAAAAATCCGTCGAAACGATATTAGTAAGGTAGGTCGAAAATGGTCGGTTGTTAATCATTTAATACTGCTAAAAATATTTTGAATGTAAATGAAGATCACAATTTTTAAATTATATTTGATTGATTTTTTAAAATCTTATCAAATCTACTGAAAATCAAGAATATTTTTTTATTTTTTTTTTCCCGTGAACTCGAGTATCTCATCGATCTGCAAAAGTATTAGTCATCATCTGTATTAACAGGAAAAACGTTTTTTTAGCATTTAAAATCGATTATATTTACGCGAGCGGCGCATGAATCACCGTGAGCGCTCCAAAGGTCTACAATAAAACAGAATGAGTACCGAGTACTGTGAGTAACGACATTCCACGGTAGCAATCGTTCAAAAGTCTCGAAGCGTTTGCGGCGAGTGAATCACGTACTTAGATCCCTATAAAAAAAATAGTGATTACAATAATATGTTTACCTATACCTATTCGGGGCCCCTACTCTTTGTATTCTAGGCAATCAGTATTCGCGGTCAATATAAATGGCTTTTGATTCGTTTTTGTTGATAGTCATAGCTTTGATCTGGACCTCACTCGTCCTGTATGTGCTGTCAAAAAATACACCGCGTTATTTAAATCTCGAGTGCGATCAACATAATATTATATATGACAATTGTGAAAAAGTATATTATATCGTTATCTTCCTTAAATAGGATCTGAATCGGCTCGTAAGTGCTTACAAAGTCTTTAATTTCAATGATGAAAAAACACTTTTTAACACGTACTTACTAATTTTCAAATAATATTTTGACGCGTAACTTTTAACACGTTTAAAAAAAAGTAATAACTTTATTATTATTGTGTATATTGTGTTGCTTTCATTTAATTTACTGTCACGTGGTTTTAAAATTAAAAAAAAAATACTGAGAAACCAACCCATATAGATTTTACATAATAGATACCTATTAGATATTTGATAATAATAATAATAATAATAATTTTTTAAAATAAAATACGTTTTACTACGTGCCTAAATAGAAAAAAGTAAAATAATTTTTCCTTGTCCTTCATATTTTATAGTTCTTAGATTTTAAGTCCGTTTTATGACAATTGCATTCCCTACCCATATTTCATCCTATCTATTCTCACGCAGATTAATTTTTCTTATAATGTTGATTTTTATACACCTAGTACATACAAAATTAATTATTAGAATATTATGGTTTTTGAGAGTAGATAAAATAAGCAAATAAACTGAAAAGTAATTAAATTTTATTGCCTTAAACAGGTTTTATCGTTCTGTTTTGTCCTCTGTGTTAAACTTTAAAAAAAAATGTTTGTTTCTAGTTTTCATTGTGAGTTTGTTCATAATCTATCGTACGCGGAACAGGTATTATAAATGTTGTGTATTGTTGGGTTTACCTTGATTTGACAGGTACAGTCCCTGTTGTGCGTAATTAGCCCGTCATTCGTTTTATGCAGGTTATAAGAGGCTAGGAGAAATAAAACCCGTTTATTGAAAATCGACATTCACAACACATCAATACATATTTCAGATCCAAATCTACAATTCATTTTACTGTATCTCTTCTATCCGGGACTGCGTCTTCAGTAAAAAAACTATAAATAGTCGGACTATTGTCAAATACTATTGAATAAATTATGGATTTGATCGATTAAATTTACGTACTTGATTATGGTACACGAAATATTTTACTAGATATTTTTTTTTTCATTTTTAGACTCAAAAATATGGAAGTTGTAAGCGAGGCTTTGACCTTGGCAAATCATGATTTTTCAATATCCTTGTATACGGTAGGTATAAATTTCTTTCTTTTAAGTACCGCAGTATTAATATATGTTAACTTTGAGTTTTTTTTTAAAGGAACTGACCAAAACGGAAACTGGAAATATTTTCTTCTCTCCGTTCAGTATTCATTTGATAATGTTTATGGCTACTATTGGAGCAGCTTCAAAAACATTTGATGAAATGATTGCTACTATAAATCTAAACAAAACTGCTCATTCTCTGGACGCATACAAGAATTTATTGGACCATTTGACTGTAAGTACCTATTTTATTTACACAAAGATGTATTACTATATAAGTACATTCATTTATAGACACTCGGTGAAACGAAGAGGGTTTTAGCTTTCATTGACGGATCCATGAGGGGTATAATGGGGCGAATACCTCCCATAGAACATTGTATTTGTATAGTGTTTACTTTGTATAGTATTTGCATTGTTATGTACTAACCTTATTGAATATGACTAAAATTTGAATTCAATTAATTTTAATTCATTGAATATTTTTCAAAAAAAAAAAAAAAAACATCAGACAATTTAGAATTGTTAATTCAGTGAAAATTTTAGTATGATTATCATTTCTCCTTGATATTTTTTCAATATTTTGGTAAATTAGTTTTAGTCGTTTATTAAATTCTTAGGTCATGCTTTTTTTCAAATTAACATTTTTGATTTATTCATTTACATGCTTTATCATGTAAAATATACTATGAATGTTTTGGTTCATTATAACAGAACACAAAATATATAATGACGTTTTTCATAAAATTGAATTAAATGAATTTTTGTTTTAGAGTAAAAATAATAGTCTAAAAATAGCAAACGGAATGTTCGTTGATTCTGCATTCAATATTAATGAAAGTTTTGTAAAAAAATCCAGATACTACTTACAATCTTCCATTGAAAAATTAAATTTCAAGAACGATCCAGAACCACAACGTCAGCTCATAAACAATTGGGTTTTGAAAAAAACCAATTATAAAATAAAGGAATTATTTTCAATAGGTTGTTATGATAATATAAATGTTTTCTTAAAATTTAGATAATTTCTCAAATGAATACTATGAAAAGTTACTATTTACTACTAAGCTTTTCTATTGAATGCTATACTGAACATCAAGCGTTAATTGTGTTAGATTTAATTTTCATTTTTTAATAATTTATATCTAAAATATTGATTCACAGGTTCTATTGACGAATACACTGCTTTAGTATTGGCTAACGCTGTGCATTTTAAGTGCGACTGGGCGAAAAAATTTAAGGACATAAAAGATAAACCTTTTTTTTTGACTCCTAACAACCCAGTTACGGTGAAAATGATGTCTCTCAAAACGTACTTGAACTATTATCACGATCGTGATTTAAAATTTGCAGCACTTCAGTTGCCGTATAAAGTAATGTTTACGAATTTCTTTTTAACACTCTTATGATCACACAACTAAGTCGTACGTGTTTGTATTTTTCTTTAGGATCATGATTATTCAATGATTATCTTGTTACCCGATGCTAAAAACGGTTTGAAAGACCTTGAAAATAATTTTTCGAAAATTAAATTACACGGACTTGTAGAAAAAATGACCAAGTTTTTAGTTAATTTGAAATTACCTCGTTTCAAAATGGAACATTCACTGCAATTAAAAGAAACATTGTCAAATGTGAGTGTTCGTAAAATATACCACCAATAACAACTGTCTAAAAAAGAAACAAATTGTATTTTAGCTCGGATGTCCAACTATGTTTACAAATAAAGCAAACTTCTCTAATATGGTTGAAGATGATAACGTCTGCGTGAGTCAGTTTGTGCACAAGGCATATATCAATGTTGATAAAAGAGGAACAGAGGCTGCAGCAGCTTCAGGTAATTCAACACGTACTTTTACACTTATTTATGTTAATATTTTTCACTTGCTATACAAAAAAAAAAATATCATTATTTAATAATTTAACATTTAAGTATTATGTTATTTAAAAAATAAATCTAAAAATAATGTGTAGTTTACAGTAAATGTTCATATTAATATTTATATATATAAAAAAAAAAACAATAACAATTTTTTGGTTTTAATATTATGTATTTATAAATCATAAAATTAGGCCAGTTTTAATTTTTGGGGTCAAATATTATTTACAAATAATGGTAATAACTTTTAACTACCCTTTTTTTGCTTTAATACTACATCCGAAATCAGTCTCAATCCACGATATTTGTGCACCTTTAACAATCATAGTATTACATTTTGAATTTTACATAATGGTTTATTTTTAATTTTCCTGGATTAAGCGTTTTCGATTATAATTATTTCAACTTTTTACTGAACGTCTTTTTTTTTTTTTGTGGTGACTTATAATAAATACCTATATGAATAAATAACTTTAAATAATTTCTGTGCATGTTAATTGTACGAATTTAAAATATTTACCGAAGCAAACGTTTTGTATTACTTGTACACTATTAGAAATCGAGTACTTGCATGTCTATAACGTAAATTAAATTGGTTACACAATTATGTATATGTATTATTGTATGATTGTTTTTGTTTGTCTAGGTCTCGAAATAACATCGAGGATGATGCCGCCATTTGCGAGATTTACTGTCAATCGTCCTTTCATTTTTTCGATAATTTCTCGCAATAATGATGTTTTATTTTTAGGTCGTTTAGTAAAATTTTAAACGCTATATCACTATATTAAGCTTTCACACCGGATCATTATAAATGTTATCTATAATAATCACAAATAGACAGTAAAAATAATTGTACTCAAATATTATAAGACGTACTTTTATTGGCTTGTGAAGACTACTTATGATAAAATACAGACATAATTTTAACGCTTATATTTTTGATTGGTTATTGTTGTTATTAATTATTGCACTCCAAATTGACATAGTAATTCTGTAAATGAAATGAAATCGTATTATTTTATGTATTTTACACAGGACCTAAATCGATAATTATTATCAAAAATTGTTGGAATCTATCGGACTATCAGTGTGTCGACTCATCGACTGTCTTTAAAACCACATTATGTCGTGTTGCCATTTGCCAAGATAGTTATAATTCCATTACGATGTGTCGGTACCTGTAGTCAGTAAAACAAGTGTCTAGAGCACCTAACTATTAAGGATATAGCAAAGAATAATAATTTAAAAATTAATAATAAACATTTATACTATAACTGAAATTTAATCCGTTGAAAATTTAACTTAGTTACCAAATAAAGACCAAGATGATGGAATTCATCTTTTTTTTACTACCAATATTATAAATCAACTTCAGATTGATTTTCCTGAAATCCTAAAAATTATCAATATTTTTTTGATTTTGCCTGTAAAAATGCTTTTAATACGCTATATTTTCGTTTAAATGATTAAAAACACGTCATAGATACGTAACGTATCGTACGTTTTAAAATGGGAAATTAACTCCTGAAATGTTTGCTTCTCAGTTTACGCTGATATTATAGCTAAAACGATTAGTAAGAAACTGTGTGTGTATTTAAAAAAAAAAAAAAAAGAATTTATCTACAAATAGCTTCAGGAGTTATTTAGTATTCCTACGTGTACTAAGCTATTTTACACTGTTTTTCGTCTGTATTAAGTATTTTAATTTTACTATTAAGGCGGCCACAACAAAGTAGCTTACGATATTTTGTTTTTACCAATAAGCAGAGATCCCGCTTTAAAAACTCTAGTAAAAAATATGTTAGCTTACTTCAATTAATAATTCAATATTCACGCGCATGCACTTCATCGGCGATGCATTCTTTATTTAGATGCTCCTAGTCGTCAGAACTCATTATCTAAGGCTGTGGTGTTGATCGTAGGTATATTATATGAATTTCTATAAATGGAAATGTTGTATTGCGCATCAAATTACTCGTCCACTACACGTTATTACACTGCACTACGCAAAACACAGTTATTTGATATCTGCTTCAACTCACAGTTGAATATGTGAATTATGATATTTCTTCACGTAATTTAAAATTGTTTACCCGAGTCATTCAATGATTCATGCAATACGATTAGGGAAATAAATGAAACCTATATGGCTGATAGTATCAGTGAACTAAATAATGTTTTAGTCTCATAAAATTTAATTTCATTTTTATAAACTATTTTATTTATGTTTACTCGGGAGCAAAGAGTGAAATATTGAAGTATTTAAGTAAACATAATATGTAACATTAAATGTTTTTAAAACGGATGTGCGTCGCAGAGTTATGAAAGTCAAACTCTTAGTCTTGTTATAGAATAATTGTTTATTTGTTAACACTAAGGAAATAATTTACAGACCACAACAATTATTAATATCGGGTTTTTAAATTAAATTATTGATTTGCGTGAAGGTATGAATTGACTAAAGACCGTCTGAATCGGTGCTTTTCGGGCCTGTATTTAATTATAAATGGAGTCACGGACCTCATAGGTCCTGATGTCCGCGTAGAGATCCATTTACTGAGGGGAAGCGTCAGGTGCTTCTTGGAACTGTTCAGCTTGGGTCGTATCGTGTGTTAGGCTTACGAGGTAAATTATATCTGTATATTTCATATACTGAAAATCACCATTTTGGTAGGGTTATAAAATCTTCGAACAATGGCTAGACAACTGGATCGGTGTGCGTTTTCGCCGCATTTGAATTTTGAAATATTCGTTGACTATTAATTTTAGCATTCGGAGATTTCACGTTAAAATATTTATTACGGTTTCGTTTGTGTACAAAGTCCGCGCGTAATGTTTTAATTTGTTATTTTGTGTAGTTCGGAGTCTATAATTTATGGTGACACGAGGAAGTGACGATTAAATTGTCTTTAATCCGGGCCGTGACTAGTATAGTCAGCCCTATTTGCTGGTAAAATTGTGAGGGTTAATTTCAGGTGGATTTTACACAAAATGTGTTTATATTGTATTTTGTATGAAGGGATATAAAATAAAATTATAATTTATTTATTTGGGCGTGGCTGTACGCGTATATGGTACATAACAGAGTATACAAATAATCATCGAATAAAAAATAATGAAATCATATTATACCTAATAAAAACAATAAAATCAAATTGTAGCTCGGATAGCCAATCAGTGTGTTGTTAACATTTTTTGCAAGACAATGTTTATTTATTGAACATAATATTTTCCAACAATGAGTGAAAATGAGTGAAAACCTAATGATTTTTTGTTTTTTTTTTGTTTTTTGTACTAAGAAATGAAAAATAATGATATAAGTTAACATTAAAAACAGCTTCATTTCCGAATTGAAGTTTCCAAAAAGTTTGTAATTTGATTACGTTAAATATTATTTATGTGATAGATTAACCCTGTAAAATTGTTAAAATATTTCATTCAGTAATGTTTTGTAAATTTACAAAAAATATTGATATTAACTTACTCTTTAAACGGGTGGGAAATTCATTATGGTGAAAAAAGAATATTCTAAGATACTTATGGGAAAACGACACCTATAGTTTTTAATTATATTTATATATAAAGCAAGGACTTTCATGCATTAAAAAATCATCAAATATGCATTTTAAAATATGCACTTATGCATCGAAAAATTAAAAATATGCGGTTAAATATGCCCTTGAAAAAATTAATTAGGTATATTATTATTCTATATAAGATTTAACTAAATTTATTTTATCGAATTGATTTGGAATCTTTTTTGAATGTTGGATCCCATTCTTCTTAATTATTATTTTGCGTCTCATAAAACAAAAGAGGTATTTTAAAATAATTGTTGAATTATTCTCAAATATGTACCTTACCTAAACTAGAACTGCACTGAATTATTAACATTTCTTTGATATTTTCAAATAGCAGAGAACGTACCACATACCTACTATTCGTTAAATAAAAATACAAAAATAGATTTAATAAATACTGACTATTATTATTATTTTATAATTATCTTTATCGCCTTTATAAGTTTATAACGAATTGTTGACCCTGATTCATGAAAAATATTCACCAATGCGCTTGATTTTCGATGAACCATCAAAATATGCACTAAAAGCTTAAAATATGCTCTTGTAATCAAAAATATGCCATTTAAACCAAAAAATGTCCAAATATGCAAAAATATGCACTAAAAACTTTGAGTATTTCATCTTAAACGTTATGAAAATTACTTTGTACTTAACAAGCATACGATAAAGTTTACCAGAAAAAATATGCAAATGCATGAAAGTCCTTGCTTTATATATATATATATATATATATATATATATATATATATATATATATATATATATACCTAATAAATTTTTGATATTTTTTCACCCTCTCCTTTAAACAATAAGTCCCTCTAATTACACTTTTAGATACCATGATTTAGCCTCCTTTTATTTGGACAGTTATTTTCATAATATAATTGTGCATTTTTAGGAATTGGCGTAGGAAAATGGCGTACAAAGTTGTGACATGATACTTGTTTGAAGGGGCTAAGCATCCTATTAAAATCTTTTTGCAAAATGACCCTTCACTGGTCTCACGTGTATAATACATCGGGTTCGAGGAGGCATTATTATTATTGTTATTATTATTATACGCTCAAAGGCTCGTACACAGCTGTGTACAAAAAATGAAAACAAGTGGGACGACGGTTTTACACGCGTATCAACAATAATCGTGACCACTGTAAAATAAATACAATTATTACTCGTCGGTGTACAGTCCCCACGGCCTCGGTTCAAGTTCAATTGAAACTCAATTAGAACGTTAAAGTCTAAATAGTGTATGCGATTATTATCCTGTAAAATGAAATGCACCGATGACTGCGGTACTCCGTCGAGACGGCGGTCTCTGTGAAATCTCCATTATGGAGATTATAATAAGACATGTTTTTTATTTTTCGTATTTGTACACATGTATAAGAAAGTATGTATATATAATGTATTATATATGTATGATATATATATATATATATATATATATATATATATATATATATATATATATATATATATATATATATTTATTTATTTATTTATTTACGTATAGGCACGTTTTTTTTTTGTTTTTCTTAATAATTACCTTAGAAATCTTTACCACTTACCACAGGTATTCATTGTTCACACGTTATTTATACTTAAATCAGTATATATCAGTCAATAAGTATTTAATCTATAAATTTCATGTAAGTGACAATTCGGGACCTTCATTGTTATTTTTAAAATTTAATGGCACTTAATATAACAATTTTATGCCTCTTATAGCACATACGAAATATAGATATGGAACATATTTCGTATATCGGTGCTGACTGCGGTTTTTTTCATACTTGTGAATTAATAACATATTCAGAAATCCTTTTTATCATTGATACCTCAGAAAATTATGTTATGAATAAATAGGAACTATTGTTCGATTGTGTTTTGTGTCGTCTACAACGCTATATAGACAGTTAAGCTTACTGCGAATAGCCTTTTAATCAACGATTTTGGTATTTAACCCGAAATAATTTATAAAATTGAATTTAGTTTACGTGATTCAATATAAAATACTTATGAATCACTGTGTCAAGAAAACAAATATGTTTTACTACTCTTCTTCCACTTAATTTTATAAGTTTTATTTTTACTCATTCCTAAATGTCAATTAACACTTATAACTTGATGTTATAAAAAAGAGTTTATTATTATTATTATTTTTTTTTTAACGTTGATATTTATAATTGTATATGTGTATCGGTTGTTAAAGAGACAATACAAAAATTTGAAGTTTAGAGTAGTGGCAGTAAGTAAAATTCGTTTAGTACCTCTGCTATTTCACCTCGGTGCTTAAATTTTCCATTATTATCTTCAAATTAAAGAAAAAAAAATTGAAGATCGTAATTTTCAAAAAATAAAAATATATAATTATAATAATAAATAAATAACTATATATTTTCTTTCGTGGTATTAATTATTAATAAGTAGGTATAGTGGTTAATTGAACAAGTAAATCACGTACTTCAAAATGATATAAAACTGTAGTCATATTAAGGTCGTTAATTGTGTATGAAAAAAAAAGTCAAACATATATACGTAATGTACAAAATAAAATTTCACCCCTCAGACCATCGCGTCAACACTCTGCATACACACCCTGCAGTGAACGCGGTCTTAAACGATAAACGATTTGTCTTTGTCGTCATTACTAACGTGCTGTGCGCATATTTTCACTTCCGATAAACTTTTCCACACCTCCGAGGAATGTACATAATTTAAAAATTCACGCTTACGTTTAGTATAATATGTGTATAGAAATATTATACACATGCACGCGTTTGGTTATGAAATTGACGGAAATTGAATGTCGGCCGCTGCACGTCATTGGAACGAGTTAAAATTTTAACAAGTACGTAGGTACCTACGTATTATTATTTTATTTCGATAAAAGCGGCCGACGTTCCCCGAATTCTAGATATTTAGTTGAATACGACAACTGGCACACTCGTGTCAGCCAAAGTGTCACTTATTTATATTCAAAGTAACGGCTGGCCGGGCGTATGGCGACGAAAAAAGGTATTTTGTTTTATTATTATTATTATTATTTTTTTGCCATTTATATAAATTTTCTTCACGACTGTCAAAGCGTATGATATTTTTCATAAATTTCGTGGACGAAATTCGTATTTCCTTCTCTCGTTTACGAAAACACTATCGTACAAATATTTTCACCCGTGTATAGCCGAGCCGTGTTGGACAAACGAAGTTCACGAATATCGATTTTCTATGAAAATATACGGTCCGACCACGCCTGGAGTTCAAAATTTAAGTATATCCCCTAATTCACGAGGAGAACCGTCGGCAGCTTTTATATTGTCATTTGCTCGGAGAATTGTAAAGCTCCCAAAGTCATGTCTGTTTTATCACTCGTAGGCGGTCAACGCCGGTGAGAAGCACGCCATCACACAGTACCTACGCGATTCCGAAATAAAACCAGTAACTACCTATCTCAAGACCCCGCGGACATTGCTCGATGCTCGCGTTATGATTCGCCACACGAATAATCCGGTGTTGGTGAGTTGTGGCCCAAACCTTAAATAACGTACGAGTTGCGGCCCGGGTTTTTGAGAGATACGTACGAGTTGCGGCCCGGGTTTTATAATACCGTATAGCTATAATGTTTTGGTTAAAATACAATGTAATAAATATAATAATATTTTGCGTTTCTGGAATATAATATTTAATGATAACAATAAAAAAATTTTTTTAAAAATATTCGTAAATTTATAATACCGTATAGGTAGCTAGAATATAATTTATAATAATACAAATATTCTATTGTTTTGGCAAAAACTTAAAACTTTACGATTTAACTAATTCAAAATTATCTATTTCTTTTAGCTCGAGTTTTGTCATCTGTTCTCTAATGAAAGCTTCTTTTTCACACATTTTCTTTGTTCTTACAATTTTACTTCTGAATTTTATGTATGTTTCAGATTGAATTTCTAGTAACACATCAACGAAGTTATAAATGTTAGGATGGCTAGTGTAGAAAACGACATATTTAGTTTTGAATGAAAACATTCACAGCTGTTAGTAGTGCGATTGCAGTTAGCAGTAAATTGTGCCCAAATATTTGGGGGGAACATAGCGTTTTCAAAAATGTAGTCTGTAAATTTCACAATTTTGTCATTTTCAGCAGGCTGTAAAATGTCGTCAGTAAAGCAGTCAATGACGTTTTCAGGCTCCAAAAATGGCAATCCAAAAAAATTCAATTCGTTTATCGTTAATCGTTTATCACTAAATGTATAGCCAACACTGCATCTGACAGGTACATCGGGCCGCAACTCACCTATACCTAAAATATTGTCGGGCCGCAACTAACCTACGGCTAAAATAATATCGGGCCGGAATTCACCGGTCTCCGACACCGGAAACGACATGCCGGGCCGCAACTCACCCACAGCCGAATAATCGACCCAGTACGGATGACGGACGACACGCATCCGGCGTGAGCCTACGTCGACGATTTACCGACCGTTATCGCCGCCGCGGAATGGTGATCGATTTTGATTTCCTCTGAAGTCTGCGTCTGGATCAGCCGATGGCACCCGCGTGACCGTCCCGCGAACGAGTCGGCGGCCGGTAGGTACAGCACGTCGACACGTTTCGGACCGGAAGCTGTACACGAGTTTGACACTCTTATACGGGGCATGGCGATACTGGTCACGCGTACCGCTCGCTAATACGGGTGCTGTCATGCCGTGTTCGCTGTTTTTGCACGTAGGTCGATTCGGGACGCGTGGTCGAGGTAGATTATTTGTGTCACTTATGTGATGGCGACTGCTCCCGCAGAGTATACACTTCCCAGAGATCCTTTTGTGTCCGTCTTTTCTCTTCGTTTTCCGCCAATTATTTATTATTGTTATTATTATTTTTTTTTTTACTAATGATATGATAAAAAGGTGTAGTTAGAAGTATCGAAAGGGAAGGGAAGTCACGATAGATCGAGTAACAAGGGCATAAACCGAATAAAAAAACATGTCGATAAATCACAAATCATCATACCGGCGAATGTAATGACGAATCGCGAGATTGAGGTAGACAGCGAAAACCGCGCGGTGACTAATGGAAAACCTTTAATCTCTTTCGCCCGCACATAGTGAAGTAATTCTAGGTGAATTAAGTACATATTTGTAATTCACCGTTATCGCAGAAAAAAGTATTTTAGATTTTGAGTAAAACTAAGTACTTAATGCTGGTTTTTTTCGTTTTTGTCTTACCACAACCTTTGTTATTCTGCGATTTTTTTTCCACTTTTCCAGGTATATACTTTGTCTAAAAATAATTTTCTTTTATACAATTCAAACGCTAAAATTACCATAATATAGCTTTATTTCTTTAACCTATCACTAAACCATTATGTGTGTTTATCAAACTATATACATATCTACAGTAGGTGCTTGTTTTTAAATATTTTTTATATAAACTGTAGGCACGCAGTAATAACTATTGTTTTACAATTATTACATCTTTCCGTATCACATTACCCTTCAGGCTGTTATCTTATATACAGTAGAATCCGATTAATGAAGACACATTGGGCGATGATCTATTCTTCCCCATTATCCAACAGACCCAATTAACCGAATAATTATTAATGATTATTAAATCGTACAAGTTGTCCACATTATAACTTTATTTACATTTATTTATTATTAAATACATACATTGATACTTAATCCAAACTGTATTTAAAAATTATTATTAGCAGTATTATTATGATATCTTAAATTCATTAATTAATCGATCGATTTACTGTGTATACATATATTATATTAACTAACGAAATATTAAAAATAATTTTTGTAAAAAAATATGAATATTTCTTTACATAGGTAATTTATATTTTGTTAGGCTGCAGTAAATCGTCCATTCTACTTTGTTTTAATTTATTAGGACTTTGCTTATCAAAAAAATTGGTACACACGTCTAACAAATTGTCGAGGCACTTTTGTTTTCATTTTGCATGAAAAATAGTCGCAGTTGATCAATGCATTTTTCTGCTTCACTTGCTGTAATTTTGATTATCAACAGCTTTTTTTTATCTGTGCCTGTCACATTACAACGACATTAAATGTTTATACAATCTATAGCTTTTTTTTTTAGAAAATAAGTATATATATATATATTAGACTATGCTTTTTATAGCCGATGTTTGTCCCCGATAAACGAAGTTAAATTACTAGACACGAATACATTCGTTCGGGACTCTGTTGATTTGTTCCCATTCAGTGGTTGTCACCTTTACGCGGAGTCCCCATTAAGCGGATTCTGCTGTATACATTTAAAAAAATATACTATTTTTTTTTTCGTATTATTTTACAAAAAAATTATTCATGGTGTTTTTAAATTAAAGACATCCCATATATTGTATTAGGAGCGATGAATATCCGTTATTCGAATTATGTACGGGGTTTTATTTTTGTTTTAAAATACAAATCATTTATTATAAAATACTTTTGTAAAAAATATACAAAATGAAAACGTTAAGAGGTCCTCCGGGTGCTTTACCTCATTCATACATCAAATACACCACAGTACTCGTGTAATTTATGTAATCTACGGACACGATAATTAGGGAATCAATGCATTTAATTAATTTTCAATAAGTGTAGGAATCGTGGTTGGATATCATAACACAGTTTGTGTTTACATGTCAATATAAATTCATGGGTTTTTTATGAAGATTTCGGTGCACGTAATAATGTTGTTATTAATTGCATATTGGCAGTAATTTTTAAATTAAATTGGTGATCAATCCATTTGACTAAACAAAGATCTTTCACATTATATTTCTACAGAATAATCAGAATTAATTATAATTGTAGGGGAAATCTGTGTTTGGTCAAGTGGACCGATCACTTATTCAATTAAAAAAATTACCATCAATCATTGATTGTCGAGTTGAAATTTTATCTTAATTTGATAATAGCTAAATAAAAAATCCTTAAAATGTAAATTATTTTAATTGCTTTTATAACCAAGAAAGCGGATTTTGATGAAAATTAGATCGCATGTTCGTGTATAATATAATATGACAGTGGTTCCCAATCAGTATGCCACTTCAGACCTCTAGCTAAAACTTATATGGTCTAGGAACCCTTTTTTTTCATATGGTTACGTTTAAATTTTGTTAAAACACGAAAATGAAAAACAAATTATTTTTATGATTTCTATTGATTTTACACAACTTTTTGTAATAATATGAATATACATTTCCTCGAAAAATTCAATAATTATAAAGAAATTTATTTGATTTAACACTTTAATTAACTTTATATTGCGTGCGACATTATTGCGATTAACTATTACAATGTAATTACAAGAGAGAGAAAGAGAGAAAGAGAGAAAGAGAGAGAGAGAGAGAGAGAGAGAGAGAGAGAGGGAGAGGGAGAGAGAGAGAAAGAGAGAAAGAAAGAGAAGAGAAAAATTACAGGCCACTTCAATTAATTATTTTATCACATTAATTTTCGAATTTTATGAGTCCCGTCATATCGTGGATTTTCTGTCATCTCTCGGTGGCTAAACACGAGAAGTTCTTAATTTTAGAACATGTCCACTTCTCGTAACCCGTGTGTGTCGTGTTAAACTAATACTCACGGCTTAGTCGTCAGATCAAATATTACACAACCACGGTTATGTCGTGTTTATCTCCACGTACTAATCAAAATATGTAGACGTGACGTGACTGACCCTTATATAATATTTATTGATCATGAATTACCGAATCGACCCGTGATTTAAACATTGTTAAATTAATAATCTGTTTGAATTTTCCTGTAGAACCCTGTTTTTACATGTTTTATGCCCCTATATTACGCCATTGAAGGGTAATTTAATAAATAAGATATTATTGAAACACCCTTTCTTAGTGCTCGTTCACATTGTATAAGCTAACCACGACGTCGTCGAGAAGAAAAGAGCGCCCGGGACGAACGTGCCAGGCAAATCGTCGACACGAACAAGGACGGCGCGCGCCCGTCTCGGCCCACCGACGCGTATATATATATATATATATATATATATATATATATATATAATTTTATTTTTTTAATAAAGGCCAGTTATCTGAAGAAGCAGCGAAAGCAAATAATAAAGAATACAAGAAGTTTAGAGAGCACCACACTCGCAAAAATTCACGTTCTAATACTAACGAAAACCTAATACATATGCTTTTAGTAGCTTCCGACCCATATTTATCTTCAATAATGAAATTGCCGAAAAAAACCAACGCGTGAGCTAACAGATGATGTGATGTCTTTACTGATTTTACCCGATAATGAAACAGAAAAAGAAGAAGAAGACGAAGAATCTGAAGATGATGAAGAAGATGGATCGGAAGAGGACAGTGACAGTTTCAGCGATAAAGACGAAGAGAATGAACTTCCCATAATATGTTAAGTGTATCATATTTATGTAAATATTTTAACAGTTTGAAAAATAAATGAAATTAAAACAGTAGGTAATTTTTTTTTATTTTTAACATTATAATTAATATCGGAAATCAGAAATAATTTAATAATTTAAATTGATTTTACGCGTGGAAAATGTAAAAAATGAATTTAAAATTGAAGTAAGTATTCAAAAAAGTTATATTTTATAAATAAATAATTTTGTCCTCCTAAATAAACTTTCTAGAACACTATGCGACGGTCCCGTGACGTCCACTTACATCGACCGGGTGCAGGAACACCAGGAGACCGGGCGTGTGAACGAGATCATAGCAAATATCTGACGGCGGTCAAGTAAATGATCCATCACCCGGTCACTGCGTCCCACCGACTAAAACTAAACGCCACGTCGCGAAAGAAGCGCTGACGGTCATAATCGGCATGCATTACGCGCTGAGGATCGGGTCGGGGGAGAATATAACGACACGTGGATTTAAGAATTATTTCGTTATTCGTACCGTAAGAACGGGTGGTTTCTAATTTTGATTTTTCACCACTAACTACGCGGTGACCGGTCAAACGATTTCCGGTAAAAAATACTTCCCTCGAACATAATATTAATATTGTTCTACAAATGTTTCGATTCGTAAATTTTTTCATTAGAAATGTTTTTTACTGTCAAATAAATCATAATGAATCATACTTTTTAGGTTTTAAAATTTATAATCACGCACAATCGCTCTCAAATATTTTGTTGTGGTCAAAATATAGTCGTATCAAGTGTAAATAGCCGCAAGATGACATAGAATTTAAAAGGGGTTTTCGAGAATTGAACGGGTGCATATAGTTATACATTTTCCTACAATTATCATTCAACTTGCATTTTTATTTTTTGAAGGGAACTGGTTTTTGTCTTCGAATGTTTTCTAAGTCGATTTGGCCTACTAATTCCATATACCCATGTTAAAAACCAGTAGTTGTATTACAATGAAAACGCTAAAAATTTGAAAATCATCAAAAAATTTGTATATCTTGTTGTTCCAGAAAACCCTTTTCTACTCAAAGCCATCCAGTTGAAATCTTATTAGTATTAATGCAGTATATATAATTTGCATTATTTAGTTTACTTTAGTTTTTCTCATAAACATATTATAAACTAATATTTTTCAACGAAAAGTATTTCTTTAGATAATAAATATAATTTTTTTTTGTTTTCTAAAGACATACTTTTTCAAGAAAAATATTTTAAGAGATATGTATAAAAGATATTCTAAACTGATTTTTTTTTTTTCATTGTTTTCGACAATTCAAATTATAATATTAATTTATGTATTTAAAATTCTTCCATTTACATTTATTGTATTATATTCATTGTGATTTGCGACGAGTGTCATCCTAGTTAGTTTATCGCGTTAGACGCAATAGTTTGAGTTTCTTTTGAATTGTATTGATTCTTCTGCACGTGGTGAATATATATACAGGTATATATATAGTATGTAATATTTATAGCTTATAAATATAATAATGAAAAGTGCTGAAAAAAAACATATTTACAGACTTAATAGCGTTTTTTGTAACAAAACATTAGTAGAGAAAATTGTGTACGTAAGATTTCAACATGATTTTCAAAGAAAAATTATGATTCCGTACCGTTGCACCGAAGAAAATCATATCACTAGTAAAATGCGAATCGAAATATATATATATATATATATTTATCTTTTTTTTTCTTTTTTTTTTTTTTAAGGAATATCTTTATTTTATATTATACACTTATAAATTTGTTTACTATGACACAGACACAATGCCATTGATAGAAATCTCGTTTCATCGACATAAAAAAAAAAAAATAAATAAATAAATAATAGTTATAACAACGAACTCAAGCTGGTATACTTACGCAATCGCAGTATTTTATTACCACATTATTGCAATTCGTATACACGGGTTATTTAAAAATGTATCTACAGATAATGTAATGTGAAACACTCGCAAATGGTCGTGTGCCTATTCTATACAAAATATAAAAAACATTTACAATATTACTGATGGAAATTCATGGTTTCTTGAAAAGAAATGTTACATTGTAGCTATTCGATAGAATCTATAATAATATTTAACTTCTGGTAGGTAAGTACACAAACTAGTAATTGTCAAGTTGTTATAATGTTAAGATAAATTCTATTAAAACATCATTTAAAAAACCACTCAGAATATAAAATACATAAATATAGTATTGTGTGTTTATTCCGTCGTATACATTATAATATATTATTATAATATTACACTGATAATAATAATAATGGTATACGTTCCGCAACCACAGTATTGTTCGAACATTTTACTTTAATTTCCATACCAAATGCACCGATAGAAAATGAAAAATCGGACGACAACCACGGAAAAACTACGCGTAGATTCATTTTTTTTTTTTTTTTTTTTTAAACACCGATTTGTTGAACTGATAGAACACTCATTTTGGTATGACATCTCTTGGCGATTAAACATTTTTGCCACAAAAATAGTGAAAATTTTGTTAAAATTATGTATATATATTATGATATATATTTAACTCACAAGCCGGAGGGTGGTACGAATTTCTCTATCTGGTAACTATGATTTTATTATTTGTCTACTAGGATGACCCAATAACTCTTTACAACATTATTTTATGATCAAAGTACATTATATTGTGTTTTACAATATATCAAATGATACAAAAACACACACACACACACACACACAAATTAATCAACTCGATCTATGACCGAAAAAGAGGTTATTCTGAATTTCTAGTTTTATTTAACTTTGTTACGATAAACTATTTCGTCACTGTTGTCAAAGACGTGTACCCCACGCCACGCAAATCATTGGTTTACCGAAACAGTATTTTCACGGAGTTCATAAATAAACACGCCTCCGTGAAGTCATGTATAACCTTTTGCGGAATTTCAAAAATAATTGTCAATTAAAATAAATTACGGTCTGGAAGACGTGAGGGGAAGGGGTTTCTATGTGGGGTTGAAAATATTATAATATTATTTCGCCACGCACCGCAACTAAAATTCTCGAATACATTTAAAATAAATTGCGAATCATTTAATTTTACAAAGATTATACGATATTAATTTAAAAATTACGTGACTTACAATTAAATTCAGACACCGACTATACCTGCTGCTCGTTCTGACTCGTTCAGACACGTAGTATAACGTTTTTAAATAATCGAAACGAAAATCCTTATTTAATTTTTTTTTAAATGAAATTCATTTTTCTAACACGTAATTTGTAGGTTTGGGTCGAGTTCATTGATGATATTTCAGTTCAATAATTCATGAAGTTTTGCCTAATATTTTACAAAATCAATTCATTCGCTGTGTCGTGTAACGAATCGCCGTTTTCAGCTATTGGTAAATTGCCCGATTACGTAAGACGTACTTATTTTTTCAACTTCAAATCTGTCGGTATAAATTTACGGATAAATACAAATTGAAATGAAAAATCCGATCGAAATAAGATCAAAATGTCGTATGATTGCCTGAATTTCGAGTAGACTGATCTGTTGTACTGAAACATTTAAACAAAGATCAGGATGTTTTTCATTATCCGTACTTTTCAGAACGTAGTGGTGAAAACAAGACACGAGGTATTTTATACTATGATACGTTTAATTTGTAATCGTTTCGGTAACGTTCTGACGGATCGGGAAAGCACCGCTCTGTAAAGCTCTAGGAGTTTCAACAGGGCGGTGCAAAGTGTATCCGAATCGAAGTATTCATTAAAACGTACCGACAACTTTACGCTAAGTCAGCCGTAGTAATTTGCAATTAAACATTTAGGTCTAGTTTGACTGATAAAATATGTGACTGAGTCACATTGTGACTCCCTGCATACAAAAGCAGTGATAATAAATTTATTGGACACATTTGGTAGCTGATACGTACCAATCGTCAATAATATATATACCTATATATTATTATATCAGATATTGGCCACGTGACTTATAATTTAACGGTAATGGTAAACGGAAAATGGAAATAGGTTTGTAACTCACACCAGAAAATAAAATAAACACTTAATTAAATAGAATATTAATAATTTTAAATATGATACTATGTATATAATTGTACAGATATTTATCCTATAGGTATGTTAGTACTTAAATGCTAATTAATAATAAAAAATAGTATAACTAAATAGTAAATCGCCTACTCAAAGACCACGGTAAAAGGGACCCTAGATGAACGATGAATGGCGATGAGTGAAGGGAGCAGCATCAATTGGTAAATGTTGATAACGATGACTGAACCAATGTGGTATGATGATGACGTCATGATGATTGTGGAGTATATATATATATATATACTCCATGGAAGCACGATTTTTATAATAATACAAGAAAAAATTAAAAAGGATAAAGCATTATACTCGTCAATTATTCTTCATATATATGTATGGTGGTGCGAACAGTGTCAAAAAGAATTTAAATCGTAACGATACTTGTTCCGATGCCTTTTCGCTCACAACTCGATTTCGGAGCGACCGTATCCAAACGTGGATGACAAAGCTGCGTCGTTGTCATCTTAATTAATTATAATAATAATAGTATATACGATAAGACGTGTATTACCAATATTTATTATTAAATAATATGCCAGATATTGCCATATTGGACGACGGCGTTCAAAGACTAAAAAAACGGGCCAAGACGATGCACGCTCCGTTCAAGCGTTCGAGCGACTCTATGGACGGATGAAATCGAGGTAGTATATGTATAACGAATTTCGCAAGTACAGTGCGCGGCGGAGCGCATTTGATTGTGCTATAGTCGACGTGTAGAAAATTGCACGCGTATACATGTATAGGAGCGTCGTCGGTAAGTTTTTATAAACCGATTGTGCTTAAGGGCAAAAGAGTCGCTTTACTGGCCGTTATTTTTTATCGGCAGAACGTATATTACATTTGATCGCTTCCTCACGTCGCCACATCACTCCGACGGCGTGGACGGTTGTGGAAAACAATAAAACGTTTTATCGTTTTATAATATCACATCCATTAGTTTAACGGTTATTAAGTATTTCACAAACTGGTGGAAAATTATTCACGGTTATTCGAGTTTCGTTTTATCGATCATATCGTCGAATGTAGTCTGAAAACAAATCAAAATCATATTATAAAAGCTGTGTCATAATATTAATCTGATTCAGTAATTTTGACGTACTTCGTTTCACATGATTAATTAATTCAAACTACGGCATGTTTATTGAATTTCACGTGATTGTTTTTAGCATCTATAGCCACGTCTACACAAAACATACAAAAAAAAAAAAATAAATAAATAAATAAATAAAAAATTTCGAAAAGTAAATACTTTTGCGGAACGGGTGATACCATATTTGAACTGATTTGAAAACGTATTTTGAACTACGCGGCATAAATCAAAAAGTGAAATCGCAATATAAAATTTAGCGACATTGCGGTCGGTAGGTATTAAACTTTTTTTTTTTTACCTAAAAACGAATATTTCGAAAACCGTTTAGAAATTTGAACCGAACAACAGCGGCGTGACGGCGATGGAGAGAAAACACAAAATATTATACACTGGCGTATTGTCGAAAGTAAAAATATGAACGACGAGAACGTCGCCGCGGAGTCACGCGAAAGCGCGCGGGCGAAGAAAAGTAAAAACGACCGTCTAAAAAAACAAAAAAAAACAAAATTCGGGATCAAAGAAATAGAAAAAAAATTATTCATATGTATGGACATATACATACATGCGTGTATACATATTACTCCAAAATTTACGAGTATACATTATTCATTTTCTGGCCGGGAGAACTCTGGAAAAAAAAATACAAAAAAAAAAATACAAAAAAAAAAAATGTACACACATTATCATAGTAAAATACGAATATACATATTTATCGTGTATAATGTGCGTGCACCGAGCAGCATCCGAGTATTACGTTTTACATTACGTCGTTGTGCACGCCCGGTCGACACGCGAGTGCCTGTTATTACGTCGGCCGATACAGCCTCCACTCGACAATAACGCAATATCATAACGTGTGTTGTGTGCACTTCCGCGATCGATCGACGCGTTATTTATCCGGTTTGCCGAAAACGTTTCCGCGCGTCTTCTCTTGCGTTAGGTACGACTTTATTATGCACACACACACACACACACACACACACACACACACACACACACACACACACACACACACACACACACGCGCGCGTGCGTGAGGATGCAGGCGTAAGTGTGTGTATGTGTGTGTGTGTGTGTGTGTGTGTGTGTGTGTGTGTGTGTGTGTGTGTGTGTGTGTGTGTGTGTGTGTGTGTAAGTGTAATACGCGTGATAATAATATGTGTGCACAGTGATAGGGCGCATTTATCGCGTTGTTGTTTTTGTTGTTGTTGTTGTTATTATAGTTTATTACTGTACTACTACCGCCACCACGCCGCGTGGTTTTACATTTCGAAATACACTTCAGAGGGTTGTTGTTCCGAGGAAAACACGCGGTGACGGCGGTGCGTTTGAGACGTAATAATTTAAACCGACGAATACACATTACGAAGTGTTGCGAATAATCGCCGCGGTCGGCACGGATGAACCGACCACATGTGCGTCACGAACAGTCATGACCGTAATACACTTCGGATCTGGTACGAAACGTCGACAATCAAAAAATCGACAGGTTAAAATGTCGGCGGTCGAAATATCGATTGGTAAAAAATGTCGACAGGTCAATATGTCGACAAATCGAAATGTACAAAATATCGTCAAACTAAAATAAATATATGATTTATGTAAATAAAAAAAATGTATGATAAAATAATTTAATTAATGTTGACATAAAATGATTACGTATAGTTGAAATCGATTAAAAAAACAAACCTCGTTAATGGTATATTTTACAGTTTTTACTCAATATGTTCGTAGTTTTTTTTCTAACGATTGTAACAACCTGTTGAGAATAGATAAAAACGATTCCCTTAGGCACCATTGTACATCCAATTTCCGATGTATCTAGTGGTTAGACGTGACTTTTAGACAAAGTCTACTGCTCGAAAAAGTGTCTCCAGAAAATAAATTAAAACTATTGTGAAACCTGCAATCGATTATTCGCTTCACATGTAATCTAAAACTAAGTTGTGACATCTATGTCAGCGGTTCTCAACCTGGGGTACGCGTACCGCTAGGGGTACGTGACATGATCTCAAGGGGTACGCGAAAAAAAATTGAGTAATGGCGGAAAATTAAATTTAATGTAACTGAAATAGTTTACTATTAATGAAATATTAATATTTAATAATTTAATAATTGTGTACTTATTACAGTACAAGTTCTTCTTCTTCAGTTGTCTATCCGATTTTGAATGTTGGAACAGTACAAATAATAGTCTACGATATTATGTGATTAATGCAATACGATTTTATCGTTATAATATGAACTCTATAGAATATTAATAATAAATAATAAATAATAATGAATAAAATTAATATAATTATTATTTTCTGTTATTTATATTCCAAATTGATATTTGGGGTACCTGAAATAGTGGTGTTAGGTCAAGGGGTACGTGAATGAAAAAAGGTTGAGAACCGCTGATCTATGTGAACAACGATTCACATACGACATTGTAAAACGATGTTGTTTGTGTTAGACACCATATGGCTATGATCTAAACTCTAAAGTTCACGCGATAGTAATTATTAGACTGAAAAATATAATATGGCATATCACGACGGATCTTCTTCGAACACAAATGCACACGACATACTTCGTTCGTGTTATAATCACTAATAGTGTAATATATTTATCATATGATGCGCGGGGTATCGTACGATAGAAGCGTAGAACTCGCATAAGTTATTGAATACATTTGAGTAGATGAGTGTAATGAATAAAATAATATGTTCATCGACCGTCCAATTAACATCGAGGAAAAAGCCAAGACGGGTTTTTAATTCTTAAAAGTTACGAACCCCGACGGCGACGCGCGACTGGCGTGTACGGGTTATATTTTATGTCGAGAAAACAAATGACCCCGGATATTCACGATGTAATAATTATGTGAGGACCTGACACCCAATCAATCCACAACATCATACAGTATATAAAGGAAATCCAGCTATACAACCTAATTTAAGCCCTTTTCCACAAGATATATAATATGTAATTGTAAATATTTAAATTACTGTAAATTGTAAACTAATGGTCACAGAAGCCGATGTTTTATAAGATCAATAAAAAAAAAAAAAAAAAATTATGTGCGTCCGTACAGAGTGTATATTCACGAACGTCTGCCGATTCCACATTAGAACACACCCGAACGTGCCGGACAAGCATTTAATACCTGTATCCCTGTATACGAATGTATGCGCGTAATATCGCACGCATGTATATGTGTTTAAACTATACAATCGCAGTACAATACACCGATCCCTCGGTAGAATTCGTAATTGACAATAACGTTCGGCGCGTCCGCAATTTCGATGCGAATAAAGCCTGCTTTAGCCCCTATCAGAGGACTACTCGCGCCGCCAGTGTAACCGGGTCCGCACTCTCTTTTCTGTTCATATATATTTATGTATGTATACGTAGTATAGTCGGTGTGTAGGTATTGAACGTGGTGTGCTATAGACGTGAAAACGTAATGAGTTTTCGATCAATCTCCTTCCGTCTCGGAGCGCAAAGTGCACATTTTTTTGTTTTTGTTTTTTATTCTTCTAAGCCGCCGACACGCGAAGAGCAAATACGGCTTGTGCAGGCATAAACGCGTTCGGGAAAATTCGATTTTTTCAATTTTCAATACCTTCGTGACGTTTTATTCGCTCGCGTCGTGAGATCGAATCCCTTCGAATCGAAACGTACGCTATGTGTACGGAATCATCCGGTTGAAGTCGTCGGGAGTCACTGCATAATAACGTTATTTTAAAACGCGTACTTAAACCCGTTTCCGATTCTCACTACCGACGACTCCCCCCCTCGACCCTCTCGTGACCCGCGGTCGATCTGCCATCGTGCGAAAAGTCGTGCGCAATGAGATCTCGCGAAAAAAATAGATTACATCTGGAGCCAAGTCGGTGCGCGTTTCAAATTCCTGCAAATCGGTTTCGACACTCGTCAGACAGGCTTCACCACGCGCGTGTGTGCTCGAACGAATACAGGTGTTGGCGCGCGTTAACTCCGCCGGTCGGTATCGAAAAACACAGCTACAATAATAACCCTCTGTACCGGTGGCGTGAACGGTTTAAATAACGAGTAGATTTCAGGCGCCCGCCCCTCGGATTGATTTGTGTCCAGTTCTCGTATGTGTCCGTTTACGGTATTGCGGTCGGATGGGAGATGTATCGGAACGACTGCAAACTCCTTCACGTCAAAAAACGATCCGAACCCGTAATGCGAGATCAGCACGCGATATCGATCAGATGAGACGTCGTCTCCGTCGATCTCGTTATACCGAGCGCAGGTTAGCACCCATCATCGTTAACGTCGAGACAACTCTTCGTCAGACGGCGATCCCGTGCTCCGCGCATCACAAGTATAACATATTGTAATAACTAAAATTATCATGCCTCAGCCGACCGCGCCTGGTTTTCGTACTGTTAAAGACACGTCGGCCGCCACCGGGGGTGGACCTGATTCAGGCCGTTGTCCTATCTGAAAATATCAGGCCCTACAACTGGCACCGTCTGAACAGAAATCGTTCCGTTGATGAAACGAACGATGCGGCAGTGCAGTGCACGGGCTCGAATCGTTTGAATATGTTAGAATACAAAATAATCCACGGATGTGAACGTGACGTCAAAATGGATACAAGATATTGGTGGATTCATTGATTTCTACGAAATCCGTGCGATTATTTTAAACTAAAGGTGTTTTTTTATGCACCGTGATTTATAATGCTTTCTATCTTTAATATGCGAAAATCGATAGCTACATGATTTGAAATACAGACGAATTTAAAACTCATCCAGAACATCACATCTCATACCAGAACACCATACATTTTTTTTGTCCGAAGAGGAACAGACCACAAAGGTTTCTACATTCCACGATTTCGTATTATTCCTAGACAGCCCGGTCTACGCAGAACCCAGGCTATTGGGGGTAAAAATCGTCTCGCCACCATTCACATGACGTGTTGTACTAGGGAGTAATAAATGTGAACAATCGAAAAGGAACCCGGGCGATTAGGGTCGTCGATCTTTTTTTTTCAGTAAAAAAACCCGAGCATGTTGTATAAGTGGACGACCGAAACACGGTGGCAGTAGGATTTGGCGTGGTACAGTCGCGACGTAAACACCGATCCGTCGCAACACGGGTGACCTGCATAAAATAAACATAATAATATTAATAATATACTATATATTACATCGCGTCGCGGAACCGACACCAATCGTTGTAATAACATTTCGAAATCGGAAACCATCTGCTGAAAACCTGCGCGAAGAGAGTAGGTAATGCGGCCGATGACGATGATTAGCGTTTGTATCGTTGAGCACACATTGTTCTATTCACATAACATATACATATATATACATGTGTGTACACAGTCGTACACTCCCGCGCACTCGTCGAGGCGGTGCACGATATTGCGTCATAATATTATACTCTTTGACAGTTCGCGAAAATGTAAACAATAACACGTATTGTAATAATACGATTATTAATGTTTATATGCACACGGTATAGTCACTGTAACACGCGTGTTGTGTGTGTGTGTGTGTGTGTGTGTGTGTGTGTGTGTGTGTGTGTGTGTGTGTGTGTGTATGCGGTAGCGTGTGGCGGCGGCGGTGGTGGCGTCGCTCGTCTCGTTGCGCGTGCCCGCAAGTAAATATTGGGTAACGATGACGATACAAACAATACGTTATTGGACGAATAATTTCGGAAACGTGTGCCAAAATCCTCGGGAGTGGTGGGGCAGAGGTGAACGACGGGAAACATAATTTACGGTCTGCGAGATGGAATCATCGCGGTCGTGCATTCAGGCAGTAAAATGACAAAAAAAAAAAAAAAAATAATAATAATAATATTAATAATACTCAAAAAGTGTTTTAAAATATCGCGTCGTCTCGGAACGCTTGACACGTGTAGAATACTCGGCATTGTATATTATACAACACGAAGGTTATTATGTCAAAAGCAAAGCAAAGAGTTGAATATTAAAAACATAATATTATATTCTTATCAGCGCTGAATCGGCCAAAAATGGAACGACTCAAAATTTAAGTATGCTAACACATACGTATAGATAAATATGATCAATTGGGTTAAAAATATGGAATACAGATTGCTATTACTTAATATTCTGAATGATAATTTTTTCCTGAAATTTCTCTATTCTTATTTGTATTTTTTTTTAAACTGTAAGTCGTGGTAGGATTTAGGTAAATCCGAAACTATAATAATAATATATAGTGTACAACATGGTAATATTTGAAATTGTATTTTACTGAAAAAGTTTTGAATACCATAGTATATAGCTCTTTACTCGAGTTTCATGCATCACATTATGACGTATATTATATCATGAATGTGAATTTCAGATGTACTTTAGTGTTCTAATAATTATTACGAATACTTATTCTAGACTCATAGTAATGTATATGACACATAATATACGTATATTATACTCTATAGAGTACGTACTGTATATTCATACAACAATCACAATGAGCACAGATTCCGAATATGACGGTGGTATAAACAGCTGGTATGAACGTACACAGTGTATCATTGCAAATCGATTTCTCTGTACAGGTCGATCCTCTGTGGATCACGAGTCACAGCATCCCCAACTGTGCGCGTACAACGCAGCATATCAATATCTTATAAGATTTATAAATTATTATTTTCTCTATCGTAAAAAAAAAAAAAAAAGAAAAAGAAAAAAAAACATTTCTCCGTCACGTGCACACTTCGTGTATACGATGAGCACACATTAGCGCGGGACGTACGCATCGTTAATAAATGAAATACGATCGGTATAAAACAACTGTGCACTGTGCATCGTCGTCTCCGCCGTCATCGTCATTTTCAATTAAACGCGTACGCGCGTCCTATATTAACACACACACACACACACACACGTGTACGATCGACCGCAATGCACTGCAAGAGTGCTTTGGGCGTGTACAGTCATTTGCCATAGGTCAAGATTGTCGGTCGGTAAATAATTTACTTTTTTTTTCGTCTCGGCTCTTGTCTGCCCGTGCGTACACACACACACACACACACACACACACACACACACACACACACACACACACACACACACACATTGTTCTTCGCGATCAACTCTGGCGGCGCGGCGGTGGCGTCTGTTATTTTTTTCCGCGGGTGCGCCGTACGTCGCGACGACTATTAGGTACGACCACCGACGGACGTAAGGCTGTAATATAATTGTTATCACAGAACAATCATAATAATGATAATAATAATACAAATATTAATGATAACGCGCGAACACCTATACGTCCTACATAGGTCGTTAAAACTGTTTAAGAAATTTGCGCCATATAACATCGTCATCATCATCATCAGACGAATAACAATATAACGACGACCACAGCCGTTTTCTCACCCGCACACTGTTCGCACCTAGCGTATGCACACGCGCGACGTCGAGGATAACATAATAATATTATAATGAAATAATTATATGATATAATATAACAATGAAATAACATAATTATGACGTATGATAATAATATAGTCATCCAGACGCGCGCATACACACACACACACACACACACACACACACACTCGAATAATATTTTGTATACGAGCGTTTTGTGATATGATATTCCACCTGAAGTTTATATTTAGTTGTACGATTGAGGACAAACTTTATATAAAATATACATTTTGCCATTGAGAAATACATTTGTCGAGGAGGAGACATTTTGCCATAGGGGGATATAATTGCCGGATAGTTCAAATGCCGACATAGAAGAATTTTTTTGCTAAAGAAAACAAATGTTGCCATAGAGAAATACATTTGCCATAGAGGACAAGAGTTGCCATAGAGAAATACATTTGCCATAGAGGACAAGAGTATCCATAGAGAAATACATTTGCCATAGAGGACAAAGAGTTGCCATAGAGGAATACATTTGCCATAGAGGACAAGAGTTGCCATAGAGAAATACATTTGCCATAGAGGACAAAGGTTGCCATAGAGAAATACATTTGCCATAGAGGACAAGAGTTGCCATAGAGAAATACATTTGCCATAGAGGACAAAGAGTTGCCATAGATAAATACATTTGCCATAGAGGACAAATAGTTGCCATAGAGAAATACATTTGCCATAGAGAACAAACTTTTACACAGAAGAATACAATTATTGTCACAAAGGTTATTTTTTATTAAAATAAATATCAAATATTTTTAATAATGTTTAACAGACAAATGAAATATATGACATTTTATTCAACAATATCATCGTCAAAGAGAAACAAAAATTGTTTATTTGATACACCACACATTCTTTTGACGGTTCAAAATTCACCGCAGGACTGCAAAGTGTGTACGCAAAAAGTTCTATTGCACTACGTACAATACGCATGATAATAACCACGACTTAGCTAAAACTCGTTGTTCGTGAATTTCTGTTAGATTCGTTTTGATTTCGACGCCACTTGAGCGGAAAAAACGGATTATACCAAAGCGTTAGACTTCTCTATTGAGTGCTATTCAGATTTCGCATTCAAACCGTATAGGCCGACATCCCTGACGATGGTATACTTAACAGGAAGTCCGTACGCTCTTTTGTGTCGTGCCGCTACCGTGGATCACTTTTTTTTTTAATATCGTGCACGACGTATGCTTACTGAACTTTAAATTTATAATATTACGAGCACCGCGTGCGTATTAAATATATTTCTTTTATACTTTTATGCTTTCTGTTTACGCTAGGTGCGTTCAATTTAATGAAGTAGTAATTGACGTTTTGTTGATATATTTCGAAATTACCCTTTTTGTTGATAACAAAACAATTCGGGATTGCGATGAATTTTTGAAAAGAGAAAAATGTCTAACTGTGAATAATAATAATTATTAAAATAATACGAACTTTTCATGATTTATAAAATAATTTATATTTGATGATAAATGTTTGTATATATCGATTCGAGATGTAAGGGAAAATAAAACTAAATTTCAGCATTTGCAGTTCTGTACGCCGAGTGCTAATATACGTGTTCCATATTATATACTAAGTATATAATCTATATATACATATATATATATATATAATGTACATAGGTAAGCAAAAAATTAAAAAATTACCGAGAGTATAAATTACCACTTTAATTCACTTGGTCCACAATTGGGTACCTAATTATTTGAGTTGTAATACAATGATAAGCTATTTCATCTGGGAAACGATTGGGAGTGAAGATCAGTTGATAACTGATTTTTTAAATTAAGTAACATTTTTACGTGATACAATTTCTTCGTTAAAATACTAAGTTACAGCGTGTATAACAAAAATGACAAGAAGTCAATCTTTATAAAACTTTATACGTACGTATAGATAGAAAAAAAGCAACGGTTTTGTTCATTTATGACGTCGCCATAGTAAAATTCTCGGTGTCGGACACATTTTCGGAACGATCCTAGCCATAAGACACATCCATGTCAAAAAGAGACAAAGCCCGGTGACGACGACGACGACTGAATGTATGTATTCGGGCCAGGTGACCGTCGTGAAAGAACGCTAAAGCAGTGGCGGTTTTCCCGGGGAGGCAAGGGAGGCACCGCCTCCCTTGAAAATAAAATGGAAAAAATATTTTTTTCGTTTGATTAATAAAAAATGTTTATTTTATTAAAAAAATCACTATTCTTTTCAATCTTAATATGGTACTTATTAATTTGAAAAATTTCAAATTTTTTGGAACAAAAAAAACATTTTTAACATACAAATTTGATTGTATCGTATAAAAATATGAATTTTCAAAGAACGGCGGGCAATCCGCTATAATTATTATTCATGCACTCCCAATTATATTTTATTCCATGATAATATAATATTATATTATCTTGTTATTTTCGTACAGCAGTGGCGGCGGCGACCGAATCAGTCGCCTACCTAGGTGTTATAGTAGTCACGAAATTACACACACAAACACACGTAAAATCGTTTGATTTGCGCATGCGCTTAGCTGGTCCGGCGGCGACAAAAATGTTCGCCGCCTTGCCGATGTTATCTATGATTTACCAATTATCAACGATGCACGTGCCGCACAGATATATATATTATATCGGTATTATATATATCAGCTGTGGCCGCGTGCGATACGCCTTATCACAAAACTGTTTATCATTATACTACATACTTTATGTACTTTGTTATAGTATCATTTCCTTCTTTATAAATATAAAAAAATATTTTTTAATCAGATTCTTTGTTATTAAATTTGTAGTTTGTACAATTAATTGAAATAACTGATGTCTTTTTAAACAGTCGAAGGGGGGGGGGGGGGAAGACCACCATTTATCACTGGAGTTTATTTTGTTGCCTCCCCAGAAATATATGCTCAAGACCGCCACTGCGCTAAAGCGAATCAAGTCGATAACCGACAAACACGGGAATTTAAAATAATGTTTTGTATCAACACAGATACATAGATACATGAATATGTTTCAACACATAAAACATGAGTCCAGCCATAAGACATATTTATGTCAAAAGCAACGATTTTTTTTTATGACGTCATCGTTGTGTATCTTCTGTGTCGGACAAATTTTCGGAATGACCCTAATCCTAAGATATATCCATGTCAATATTTTGGAGAAAAAAAAAATCAAAAAAAATGTTTTTTTCATTTAAATTTTAAAACTGAATGAAGTATATATATAGGTACAGGTAATATAATCACTGTAACAACGAAAACATGGGATCGAGTCGAACGTCTATAGCTTTTTCCGTCCCGGAAACCCAGCGAGAGACCCTTGTGGTCTGAAGCGTTGGTGTACATAATTAAATCATATCAATATGTTATAATATCCCAAGCGCATGTTGTATGAACGGCGTGCAGCGTGAGCACTATACAGGGTGTTTTACGAAGATCTGACATGTTGATTAACTTTTGTTCTATTCAATATTTTCAACTTTTTTTTTTTCTAATGAATACTATAGCCTAGCGCTATAATAAAATTACATTAAAATTTTATTTTTATTTTTAAAACTCAAATTTCAAAATTTTAAATTTTAATTTAGAGTTTGAAAAAAAAAAAATCAAAATAGCCATTTTGTAAACATGATTTTTAGAAAAATTTTGGTGTTTGAAATTCTTATAATGGTTGATCCGTTAATTTTCTATGATTTTTTAAAGTTTACGAAAAATGTAATAATATGTATCGTTTATCAGTCATCAGATAATATCACTAGTTTAATCACACATTTAATTCGATTTTTCGTAAACTTTAAAAAATCATAGGAAATTAACGGATCTACCTTTATAAGAATTTCAAACACCAAAATGATTCTAAAAATTATGTTTACAAAATGGCTATTTTGATTTTTTTTTTCAAACTCTAAATTAAAATTTTAAATTATGAAATTTGAGTTTTAAAAATAAAAAATAAAAATTTAACGTAATTTTATTGTAGCGCTAGGCTATAGTATTAATTAAAAAAAAAAAGTTAAAAATAGAACAAAAGTTATTCAACATGTCAGATCTTCGTGAAACACCCTGTATATATAGACCTATGAGTGTTTCAAAGTAACCCCGTGACACGCGTATACGTTGTTAAAATCGAATTTTCCGGTTTATTTGCTCCAGAGCACATATTTATGTTCATCGGTATCACGAGCGCGTGGCCTCGTCGACGCGTGAGTTCCGGGATAAATATCCGAACGCCACCGTGTACACGTGCGCGCGTGATGACGGTATTGCGCCGACCGGAAGGAGTATTCGAAAAGCCCTACCTGCACCGCAGGACCACCGTCGAATGTATACTCGGCCGTGGACGTGCGGAGTTCGTGAGTTTCAGACGAAAACATTTCGAGAATTCACGAAATAAATAATATCATGTTATCGGATGTTCGTCCGGGTCAAAACGGTATTTGATGGGTTTTGCTGAAAGTTTTTTTTTGGTTTTTTCACCCCTAACAAAAGCACATCGCCCATTCCGAGCGGTAAAAAACTACAGCAGCCGAGTGAAGTCATATTATAATCATATGGCCAAGTATATAATATTTTACAACGACTAAAGTACTACTTGTACGGTTTAAATGTCGTGTTCATTATTGAACTCGGTTCAAGATAAGCGAGTGATTGAAACGTATTTTCGTGTTTATAATAATAAAATAATAACGTCAATGGTACGATAATAATAAACTTTGAAACGTACACATTTTCTTTTTCATAAGTCACTTTTGCAAACTCGACCCACATTCTTCTGAAATTCCACCCATTTCCATTTTCACATTTTTTTTCACACAACAATTTAGTTCTCAAACAACTTTGTGCTTTTATTCACATTATAATAAAACATATTTCATGCTTTTTTGGCATACAAATCCAAACCCCAGTGATAATAGGATAATAAATATATATAATAGTGGTTCCGATTCGCCATTTTTCATTTTTAGGTATTCGCATTACATTCATATTTTACTCGAGCTCTTACAGAGAAATTTAATTCAGTGAATTCTGTGCGCGACGTCGTCGGTGCAAAATATAAGAGAGTTGACTATTCTTTTAAACTATGTTAACGGTTAACCTACGTATAAGACCCCTCTCCTCCGATCGGAAAAATAAACCGGCTACCGTGTACGAACGATATCGTTGTTTTTAAACGAACCAATCAAATTATGTACGCATAAACGGTTTTAATTACTTAAGATTTTTAATACTCACCTACAGTGATTTCGATTTACAGTAAAAATTAACGTCGGTCGTATACAGACTCTGTATAGACCGAACCATATGGCCTATCGGATTTATGTTTATTTATTTTTTTATTTTTTTTCCGAATATAATTACTGAAAAAGTAAAAACTTTATGGTCCGTTGCCGCGTCGAACGCGATAGTTTGAACGTTTCACTCGGTCCCTGTCATAAATATTGCAATAATAGTTTTCCGGAGACCCCGAATGAATCAGGTCACACGTGTGGACACGATATTGTTTTGGGAAGTGGCATTAAAGCACATATACACTGTCCGTATAAAATATATCGATTGTCTATGGACATGGATTTTTTTTTTCTTGTCATAGACAATATACGGATATAGGGCGACCTATCGGATCCGAGGAAGCGTTCGCACAGTGCTGTCACGAAGATGTCACAAAAAAAAAAAAAATTGACATCTTGCCGACGGGCAACCGAAAGTGTTATTGTGAATTCATTACCTTCTCCGTCATTACTACGGCCGGTATCACGGTCGGTTTCTTTAGAATCCAAAACAACCGATTACAAAACTATTGCTCGGCACTTTACGAGTATGTTGCGACTCACTCTATTATAGTATAGTTAATAATAGTTGTGTTCGCGAAAAGTAAAAATCCATATGAGATGACATAATCCGACTGTTATATTTTCATTAATTTCCAACATCGACAATCGCGATTGGTCTATCGTAATCATTATTATTCTTTTTTGATTCCGCAGTGAATATGTTTATTTTTTAATTAGTCAATTGAGTCAAAGTCGAGAAATGATAAATTATTTATCAAGTGTACCAACACCGTGCAGAGAAAAAAAACACTTATGAACTTTTTAGTAGATTAACTGATTATAAAAATCTTAATAATGAATGCGATTAAAAAGTATTCACCTCCGATTACCGCGTGACTGGCATGCCAGAAGAACACGTCATAATGAAAATATATATTTTTTGGTACAGTATTAAGCGAAATTGGAAGGCTTAGTTTTATCGTTATTTCTCTCTTCTTTATAATCAACTGCTGTAGCCTGTAACCGATTAAATAAACCAACATTACCCCGTTGATGAGCGGTGGAGTCAGCATAGATACCAGATATGATTCGTTTTTCCAATTTGCTTTGACATGCATTATATATTTTTATGATTACATTTTGTTCAACTGGAATGAATTCGCATATCAGTAATATTTGGTGAGTGTATTTTTTCGAAATTTTCATCTAAGAATAATAAAAAAAAAAAAAACGCGGAGTTGTACATATCAAAAATACGTGAAATGTCCCGTGGAAATTTACCCAAAGCGATTTAATCCTGTGTAATGCATAAATTTACATTTTTTAAAAATTTGTTTACAATTTAAAACACTAAGAATAACAGTTTTTTTTAAAAAAAAAAAAAATCAATTCATTCACTATTTATTATGAATATAATTTTTCAAGTTTTTAGTTGTCTCATTGTTAAACCATTTCTCATAACATAATATATTACTTTTTTTATAAACAGACAAATAGTTTAGTTGTTATCATAATACCAATAGATTAAGAGATATAAGAGTTTAGAGCGTATAAGGTAACGGAAAGCCATCTTAAGATGAGTACTCAACAAAAGTAAGCTTCTGCTACCTCGCTACTCTAAACTTTAAGTGTATATTAAACATCCTAAACTATTAATCCAATAATTAATAAAAAAATTAAAATATTTTAACTTTCTTTGAAATTGTCTGATTATGTTAGAATTCTCGGAGTGCGTTGTAATATTATTCAATAAAAACTTAACTATGTATAATATTATAAAATGAAAGTTTCATGTTATGCTCAGTTTTAATAATTATTAACTACGTATCTTATATTAATGAAAAAATGATTAAAAATATCGTTTTTTAAAACAAAGTATATTATTAATATTAAACACGGTTATCTAGTTAACCGTGGTATTAAATCAAAATAAATTCAAAATCGATAATAATCGGATTCGATGTATATTTATTTTCAATATAAAATATTATGACGTGTAATGAACGTTAAAATATTTAATACAATTACAGTGGTTTTCAAACAGTGTTTTGGTCACAACTCATAACTGTTGGTATAAATTATATTTTAATTAAATTTGTTATCTAAGAAAAAAGTTAATGTTTTTACATATTTAAGATGCACGTATATTATTAATATTAACTTATCGTAGTAAAAAGCAATTTTTGACATAGCAATTATTCGAGATCACTTTGTAGTTATTATAAATATAATATGATTTAATGATAGAGTGTAGGTACATATAGGAATAATGATATATTGTGTGTATATTTAAGTGACTTAATTCAGTATAAACAACTTTCATTACAATAATTCACATGATTATAATATATTATAGTCTTAAAATACAATAAAACCATTCATTTGGAATACACGCAGAACACGATAGGTATATAATAATTATGGAAAAAAATCGTCAGGCAAGTGTTCTCTAATGTCGATGTCATAAAACTAAGTGTTATTAAACCGGAGTCGGTAAATTTCGTCCCTATAAGTACGGTCATAGTCATATACTATGTGAATTGCGGTCCGCGCACTTTTAAAACATACGTAAATTGCGGCCCGTGTATTTTTAAAACATACGTAAATTGCGTCCCGGGAACTTACGAAAAAAAATGAACTTTGCTTCCTTTCAGTCTCCTATTGACACAATCAGACACAGAACAAGAAACCACCATGATGTTGAATTACTTGAATTGCACTTTATAGTTTATAGTTTATAAATTATAATCGAAAAATTGTGTTTCAATCCGAATCCATATAAAAAGATAACTGATATATAAAACAACATTTTTATGTTATATCTTTGGTTTCAATCACAAAAAAATTATATTTCATGAAATAATATAAAATGCCATGGATTAATCAATCATATTTTGCCCTGTTCGCACATGGATTCTAGACTTCAATTTTATTCGTCGAGTCGGCTATCTAGTTGTTTTATGTATCTGTGGTTGTTCTACAGTTTACAGTATTTTTTTTCTATCTAATAAAAATGGACGTTATGAAAAGTGAAAGGAATAAAACGTTGAAAATAGTTGATGGTTTCTAATTTCGTTTTCATAAATTTCTAAACAATGATATTCAACATTGGTGTTGCACAGTTAAAACGTGTAAGTATTTTTTGAAATTTGATGATAATAATATTTGTATAGATAGTTTTAAGTCTGTTATAGTTATAGTCCTAAGTCTGAAAAATGGGAAGGAAAATATTGGTTTTGTGGAAAAAAGGCTTAGACGTAATTTACATATTAATAAGAAATAGTTAGATAGGCATATGTACAAAAATATACCCGGGCCGCAATTTACGTATATATAAAATATACCCGGGCCGCAATTTATGTATGTATAAAATATACCTGGGCCGCAATTTACGTATGTATAAAATATACCCGGGCCGCAATTTACATAAAAAATTTGAAATGGGACGCAATTTACAGAGACCCTATTAAACGTATATGATCATAATATAGTCACTAGCGATTTCAACGTGGTCACCATAAGAGAAAATCAGTATTGTATTCGAAAAAAAATATTTTAATTCTCTAATTGAAAATCACCCCCGTTCAAGCCGGAAAAATGTATTAATTATACATAGTTCCCAAATTTAACGACAATATGGAGATTGATGATATCGAACGGGTCAGCTAAAGCAAATTCAATGAATAAATACATATCACGTTATTGAAATGTTTCATTTATTTAACGAAAAAGTAATTATTTTTTGTATTTTAAATTTAATAAATGCAATAAAACGATAGTAATCAACGCATCTACACGCTATACGTTATTGTAATCGCTTATTATTCGATAGACAGGGCGCTTAAACGCGTATCGGTCAATTTAAAACGTATAAAATGTTTATTTAAAAACGTGAATAGTTTATCATTCAACAAAACATATCATATTCATTGTTCATATCTTCATAATATTCCGATAGACTTTTTTATTTACCCAACATTGAAATCAGTTATTACACGTAATAATATATAGTTAAATAATTCAATTTATTCACACACACACACACACACACACACACACACACACACACACACACACACACACACACACACACACACACACACACACACACACACACACACACACACACACACACACACACACACACACACACATACTCACACATACGCGTGAGCACAAACGTATAGCTCGTTAAAAATGGTTTGCATTTGTTATTGCCCTAGTAACAAAAGTTCACAAATTACTACGAGTATAAAATTGCATTACGCGCAATGCTGATAACATACAATTGTGGTAAAGCCCGTCCCTCGTTATATGGTTCTTCGAACAAGATCAAAGTGGAGGCTGCTCGGAGCTAATATATCTTTAGATGAAGATTTTTTTTTTTTTTATCGGCTCATATCATACGTTGGTGCGCGACGCAGTGTTTATAGTGTTTTATGATTATTGATCATAAAATGTATTATTTTGAATTCGATGAATCATTTGTGTTTGGAATGCCTATTTGAAAACGAATGCCAACGATAATTGACACGGTAAATCGATCAAATTATTTTGTATGGCCGATTGCGAAAAAACGTATTCTAGCTGTTCGTTTCGTTCGCCGGCTTCTGGATATTCCGTCGTTGACGTCATCGTATACGCAGCTTTGCCGTTCCGTCGAACCATCTGCTGTGTTGCTCATGCTTAACTCACGCCGGAATTAACCGGCAGACGCAAAGTTCGGCATGTCTCCGAGGAACACTTTCGCATGCCCGCGTCGCGCGTCATCGCGACCGTATTATACAGGCCCACGCGACCTCGTCCGCCCGAGTTTTTAAGCCGGGTTTTAAGCTGTGTTTAAGACAGTGGCAGAGTCCATTATTACCAGTCGAAATTATTTATGCACATCATTATTCGATAAACGCAACGTCAATTAATAAACTACACGACGACGCGGCGTTCGCATACCAAACAATATCACATCATGTGTATATAAATATTAATTATACACACAAACACACACACACACACACACACACACACACACACACACACACACACACACACACACACACACCACACACATACACACACACACAGGACGAGACGACGTTTACGATGAACACGCGTTATACAGTGTGTTTCACTCAAATGGTAACACAAAATATCTCTGTTCAGCGACCTCGGATTGAATGGGGTTTTTTCGAGGAGTTAGGGAATACTAAAATTCACATTTTGTGATCATTTTCGAATTTTTAATAGCAACACCTATTTCCAACACTAGGTTTCGATAGAACTATTTTTTTTAAGCAACTTTGATGAACAAACTTTTTTCCTATCTCAAAAATTGACTGAATTACAGCAATCCTAAGTTTTTAATTTAAGTCATTTAAAAACTGTAGTTTATGCTGACCCACAAATTAATCTTCAGCATTTAAAACAAAAAATCAACGAAGCATGCTCAAAACTGACCAAGGAAAAAATAACGGCAACTCAAGACGAAGTTTAGCGCCGCTTACAATCATGTTTACTTAACAACGGGGAAAACTTCGAACAATTTATTAGGTGATTTGTATTATTCGTAATAATATGTTTAAAAAAATTTTAGTTAAATTTAAACTTAATTATAAAAATAAAATGTTTAACTTTATTTAAATTACCTGTAAATGCATGCATTTCATTTATCTTGCTTCCAATTAAAAATAATAATAAAATGATAAAATACAGAGCATTGAAAAATTTAACAAAAATGTTTTTTGTTTAAACTTAGGATTGCTGTAATTCAGTCAATTTCTGAGATACGAAGAAAGTTTGTTTATCAAAGTTGCTTATAAAAAATAGTTCTATCGAAACCTGGTGTTGAAAATAGGTGTTGCTATTTAAAAAAATGTAAGTTTTATTGCGCATGCGCAAAATAACATAATTTAAAATTCGAAAATGATCACGAAATGAGTATTTTAGTATTCCCTAACTCCTCGAAAAAACCCAAATTCAATCCGAGGTCGCTGAACAGAGATATTTCGTGTTACCATTTGAGTGAAACACCCTGTATATACATATGCGTATACGCGTATACGTTCGAGAGGAGGTCTGTACATAATGTGAGTGTGTGTGTACGTCCAGAGTTTATATATATGTATGTATATTTATTTATAGGAAATTAATGGACTTACAAGTTTTATGTGACTTGATGCGTTTGGCCAAATGGCATGCGTATTATGCATACGTTATAGTCCCCCGTCAAATAATGTGTAATGCGTATGTATACATGTAATAATTATACGATACACATACACATACCGGCGCTTCCGTGTTTTTCGCAAAGTACCCGCGGGTTCATAACATATAAGTGTGATAATGTATATTTACACTACGTCAACGTGGTTATGCACGTACACGCGAGCTGTTTAAAAATACAACCCTGCGGACGCGGACGCTCGCGGAACATTGCAGAAAAATAGGCACTCGGTGTGCGTACGGCAGTTTATTATTAATTTTACTCTACCGAGTGGTTACCTTCGTGCACCTTGAAAATCATTCGACGACGATCATAGATCGCACGAGCTGTACGCGATGTTGAATGATCGGCCGCGGTCGCGGTCGCTTTGGTGTCGTCGTCGTCGTTAACTACGTGTCGAACATTGTAATCGTTCGCGTAGAGCAGTGGTTCCCAAACTTTTTTAGCCTCGGAGCCTTTTTTTAAGAAGAAGTTTCTCGTGGAGCCCCAAGAAATATTTAACGTTAATTTGCATTTGCCTGTGTTCTATGAAGCATAATTAACACGAACTGTATACATACATACAATAAAGGAAACAATAGTTTTAAAAGATGTCATAGACTCTAAAGCAGAACCACATACGTCATCTTCCGAATGTGGTTCTGAAGAATTATTTTTGTTACAACTATTGTTATTTTCCTTTGATCGATCAACAGTGGTTGGCTGACGATTTTCAGGTCTTATGGAGCCCGTTTTGAACCACCGTTACATTTAGTAGAAATACACTGCGTCGTTCGTAAATACGTTAAGTAAAATATCGACAAATGAAAAAATTGAATCAAAAAAAAAAAAATACACGTCCGTTATTCATAAATACGTACAACAAAATAATCACGGGTCCATCGTTCCTCAATACGCGCGATAAACTGATAAAATAATTAAATAATTAAGTAATTGAGAATCTAGTTTCTAGTATTATCTTAAAGGTACGTTTCCCTGGCACCACAAATAATAATTTTCTCAATTTTTTTACCTCCATTAATTGTACCAAAATTTGTACCAATTTGTACCACCAAAATCAAAATTTTTACCCAAATTTTTCATCGTGAAAAACTAATTTTTCCTACGGGTGCCAGAGAAACGTTACCCCAGCACCTGATTTTTCCGCAATTGCACTTTTCCGGCACCCGTAGGAAAAATTAGTTTTTCACGATGAAAAATTTGGGTACAAATTTTGATTTTGGTGGTACAAATTGGTACAAATTTTGGTACAATTAATGGAGGTAAAAAAATTGAGAAAATTAAAAGCTGTGGTGCCAGGGAAACGTACCTTTATCTTAATTCTATAAAATTTATTAATTTTACACAGTTATCTTATCGGGATTTTACGTAATATATCGGTGAACGATGGCAACTTGAGTGTTGACGAGATTTTTATGGAATATACATATAGTCGTTTTAAATAATTTAAAAAATTAAAAAATTTTAATTTTTTGCGCACTAATAAACGGAGCCCTTGGGAAACCATTGCGGAGCCCCAAGGGCTCCGCGGAGCACAGTTTGGGAACCGCTGGCGTAGAGCACTCGAGTGTTTTGTTTTTTGTTTTTTTTCGTACGTCAGACAAACGAAAATAGTACCTTAAAAACACGGATTGAAAATAAAGACCAAAGTCGTTCTTTCTCCGTCGTATACGTCTTAGATTTCAAATAAGCATTTGATATTCACTGAAATATTCGAAATATCGCTGATCGATAATCGAACGTCACGGCGAGCTACGTAAGATAATGTTTTATTCGCCTTGAAAAACGATAGTACTGCAGTTTTTCCATGTACTACGTGTTGACCTCAAGTCAATCTATTCGTGTTTTACAGTACGGATATTAACTTTCGTATACAAAGTATTTTAAATAAAGGTTTACTTTTTTCGAGTAGAGCCAGGGAGTTTTGTAAAAAGCACGACTGTGCGTCACACATCACTGTGTAAAAGGCTTTTGTAAAATAACAAAATAGTACATCGGGTATATAGACAACATAATATAAACAATGTGACTAAAACAGCGTATTAACTAATTCTTCGGTACACCAGTAAACGACCAGTAGTATGACGTCGTATTGTCGTTACGGTTTGAAATGATTATAAATGCTTAGTGTAATTTACAGGTCGTTACGCGGACTGTGTTATGTTATATATTTTTGCATTAAAACCGTATGTCAAATTTACCACCAAAATATTGCACATTTAACTCGTAAATACGTATTAACTATCCAAATACGGTCTTCATTTTTACTATATGCCACTCGTTCTGCGATTTCTTGTAACGTACAAAATATCAAAACAAATTACTATTAACAGCCATCTGGTCGAATTCATAACATTTTAAAATATTTATTGGTAATTAATATTTTAACGTAAACTAGTTGCTATTGATAAATGTTGATCCCGGATTTATATTGACCGATAAAAAGGTGTTGTAATCCAGTTTAGTTTTGTGGAATAGCAGCTATCAAAACGTTATAAAATTCGATGCGTATACTCGGTGATATCCAAAATCCAAATAGTGTATGCATATAATGGTTATGTATACTTTTAATAATTGCCCTCGTCGACAAAATAACGGTGGATGGAAAATACTTATGATGAGTTATTTTTTACGATTGGTTCATTTGATATAATGGCATAACGGTGTTGTGTGTTATTGTTTTCAATTTGAACGCAATGAATCATTATTGATTTCCGAAAATGACTGTCAGAAAAACTCGGTAATTTTATTATCTAATAGTTAAGTGTTTTTGGAGAACGTGAATCCCTACTTTTCGGTTAAGTTTCAAGTCTTAAATCGAAAACTTCAAAAAATCATAAACATACAATTGTATAGTAACTAGTCGTATTTTTTCCACAATGTTGATATTTTATTACTGTCTTAAATTGAACGTGCAAATAATTCATAGCTACACAAGGTTAAATCATTATTTTCAAACAATAGTGAATGATAGTAGAGCGGTGGTATAAATGGTAAGTGTATATTGAATTAAAATGGGATAAAATTGAAAAATAACTCAAATATTGAAGTTTGATATACAAATGTATAAATTAATCCTGGTTGGCTGTCTAATATTAATGGACCGACCGTTTAATTAGCTGTACACGTAATTGGATTCTTAAAAATAATGCCAATTGACATGAATAAAATAGGAGATATTATTCCAGTAGATTACACTGCGAACTCATTAATTTGCGTTATGCATGGTGTACAGATAACAGATAGAGTAAAATGTGTACAATAATATGGTTTGTTATGGTTCACTTTGTGTATTGTTTACTGTGAAAAAGTTAAACCGTAGATACTGGACAGTGGCCACTCTGTTTGGTCGAACAAAAATATTAACAATTATTGTTAAACACACAAAAACATACTTAGACCATATAATTTTTGAGATAGGCCTAATTAAACTATACTAATTAAACAAGTATTAAAACGTAAAGTTTTTTTTTACCTTTTAATGAAAGAGGAAAGGATATTAGACGTGTTTTCATTTGAATATTTAGAAAAGTGGTTTACTGGAAATCAATCAGATGTTCAAACATAAGAGTATTCTGTACGAAGAGTCCGAGAAAAAATTATCCTTTCAATTCAAATTTGAGTTATTGTTCCATTTCTATAATACCAACTCAAATAATAAAATAAACGTTGAAACGTTTTAGATTACAATTCTCAGTTTATAAATTTAATAGATGGATTAAAATGTCGATTTCTTGTTTTTAGAATTAAAAGATGGCATACAATATATACTCGTTCTGTATCCATGCTTAACAGACTGATTTTGTACGGCAAAACAAGCTAAATGCAATTGTCCAACAATAATTAATATGCAAAATATGACAGTTTATAATTTATGAGTTTTTTCTGATCATAAGTTGATTTCCGATTTTTTATTGATATTCAACAGAATATTAAAATGTTTTTATACATTTTTATCCTAAAATCAATAAAATATGAATGCAATATTAGTTTATAATGCGCATAATCTCACTAAAATCATGTTCTATTTTTGAATTTTAATGAAAAATTCCTATCAAATTGCATTTATTCGAAGATAATATTATAACATTGGATAATACATATTTTGTTAATTTACCGACCTTTTAAGTTGTTCATATATTTCTGAACAAGTCGACGTATATGCTTGGGTCAAATATTTTAAATAGATAATAACTGACAAAAATGCAAAATATAATATAAAAATGTTTATTCGAATCATTAATACTGATGGCATTCGTTAAATAAACGAATAAGTATATTTTATTTTCTATTTGACACTTTAATAAACGCGTTTCAAAGATCCATTGATTTATTTTTCAACTTTATTCACAGTAAAAGAACGGTTATTTATTACGTCCATGTAATACCAGGCTATATCGGGCATTCACTCGTCTTTTTATTTCTAATTATATTAATACGAACTGCAATATTTTTTTCACCCCTGCCCCCAATCGTGATTGGAATGTATTTATATACTCGGTGACCCGCCCAAAAACTTAAACCTGACATAATCCAGTCTCTGTTATGCAAATAATGTCTAATGGTTAATTTACGGCTAGTTTTTATTCGAGATTTCGACCCACTAAACACAAAACGTGCTACTACGCAAACATGGTCAAGAGAAAAAAGATACACCACTTTCCCGGTTTTCGCCGTAGTTCATAGTTTGTTTCATTGTTTTTTCACCCATTCATTGCACAGCGAGTGGTTCGCTTCGGGATTCAGTCCCGTTCGGTAAAACTTGTGTGTGTGTGTTTTTTTATTTTAATACAATAGATGTCGTGTACTACATTATTACATCGGGATCCGACCTTCTTATCTGACCCCTATTCGTATGTGTTCAGTGTATGAAATGCGATACTGAACACAGAAAAAGAAGAATACTCAGAACTCAGTGGTTCTATCTATAGTCATGTTCACAGTTTAAAAAACATTGACTTATCGCGAACCACCAAATGTTGGTTCGGTTTGAACTAGCCACAAACTAAAATAAGCATTTAATTTTTTTTTACTAGTTTTTCCAATTACTTCAGACTTTCGTTTAGTTTTGCCTTAACCGATTTTCCTCGGTTACGTTATATCAACTCCACCCTCGAAATTTTTTTCCAACTATTGTTAAATAATTATCTTGGCTAAGATGGTTAAGCATAATATGTTAATGTCGTGATATTGTACAATATAAAAAAAGGTAAAGACTCAAAACAGATTTATCGATTTCCGAAATATTGTGAATTTTCCAGATTTTTACGTACTTGCGAACGTTTTTGATTTCTCTGGCTTTTCGTGTTTCTAGAAATCCATGGTTCGCCAAATAAAATCCAACAATGAGTTGAAGATATTAAAGTTGTAACGTCTGAAACATTACGTGAAAAACTGACACCCGACGATGAATTCGAGCGGTTAATTAAGCGAAAGACGTATTTTTCATTTGTGCACGTCGTACATTGCGCAAAACACATCCATAAACAATGGCTAATTAACCGTGAACATTGGTTTGAAAATTGATGTTTTTGACGCCGAGGTGTTTGTATAGGTGCGGTATCGGAGACGACGCAATGATGCGTACGAGCCCGCGATAAAGGGCTAAATAATATCGATCTTGATAAATTACACGGAGATGCGAACGAAAGAATATCGTTTCGGTGACAGCACACGTATGCGAGCATGTAATGTTTTATCGTCGTAAGTCGTTTACGTAGAATCTCAAATATAAAGAAATAAAAATAATAATAAATAACAAAAACAAATAGGCGACTGTTTAAAATAAGACTTAGGAAAAATCTGACACTATAATAGTTTGTTGGCCATGTGTTCGGTTTAAAATTTAGCACGTTATATTATATTTACTGAATAAAAAAATTATTTTATAACATTGTCGCTGTCATGGAAAATAGTATCAAAAAATTTCAAATGATTTTTCCCAACTCCAGGTAGAATTCTAGTATTATTTACGATTCATGAGCTTTTTTAAATTATGCTTTTCGATGTTAAGTGTACTAAGGTTTTGACGTGTATATGTCTTATGGCTGGGGGTCATTCTGTTAATTTGTCCGACACCGAGAATGTTACCATGACGTCATTGGTGCGTTAACGTCTGTGTGCATCGACCGGTGGGGACAAGTTGAAACCTGTCTTTGAAAAATAAATAAATAATTCCTGTCTTTGAAACTTGTTTATTTTTTACACGTGTTAAAAAAGTTACCTACAGTTTAATCCTCGTCTCCTCGTATCTAACTATATTCAGTAGAAACAAGACATATACATGTACCGATGTATCTGTATGTAGTGTAGATACTCTTAGTTTTTTTTTTATCTAATTTCGGTTTTACTTTACTTTTATGCGAAAAATAGGTAAACTTAAGTATTACACTCAAAGACAGACAAAATATATTATCAGGACAAATTATTTTATTATATTTTAGTTTAGTTGCAAAAATTTGAGCGATCTTTTGAGATTTCCTCGATTTCTCGATCAATCAAGATCCGAATCTCACATCAATTAATAGAAATTTGGTTTCCTAAAATCAGAAATAAACGGATAAATCATCTGTGACGTGACAGTTAAATGTAGACTATACAGTTTAATAGTTTCCCAAAAAGAAAAAATTCTCTCAAATAAACTTCACCCCTAGTCTCAACGAATTCCCCCAACTTAAATAATAACTAAATCCAACTAAAACTTTTTTAATGATTCTCAGACATAGTGTTTGATTTAAGTTTAAAATGTTTACATTATATGAAAGAAAACTGTTAACAACTAAATACTCATCTTTACTTACTCTGGCTTATTATGAAATCGAACAAAAACAAAAACGTTTGTATAAAAACTGCCATATCTGTATAGTCCCATGGTATACAAATTTGTGATTCGGCAAAATATACGAGTATTGGTCCAATTCAAATTTTCAAGGGTAATACTTTAAAACTTATTAAAAATGCCTCAACGTCATAATAAATATAACATAATTATTATTATTAATAATAATAATGATTTAATGATATCAACAGAAAACAAATCCTTGTGTACATAATACGCGTTTCCTCACGTGTTCTCAAAACATAAATCGATGACTTAAAAGACGTTGGTGAAGAAATGTATTATTTTAGATAAAAATAAAAATATTTATTTATAAAGGAGGTGTAAATAGGTTAGGTAAGGTTACGTTTGATGAATAAATAACCAAATAGTTTGAGTGGTCAAATATTCTGTTTTTATTCGTACGTTTGTATTATTCAAATGTACACATTCTTATATGTGCACACATAACGGAATTCTTCCAAATACCACATTGAAAGCAGTCAAACCGACCAGATAAAAATCGGAACGAATGAGAAAGTCACACGAATCAATATTCTAGGTACTATTTACGAAAAAAAAATCCCCAAAATAAATTACGTAAAATAATCGAAACATGGATGCCTACATAATTAAGAAAAGTCGTTTTTAAAAGTGTTAAAAATGTGGTAAGGTTAGGTTAGGTTATGTGTTGATTTTCTTATATTTTGGAAATATTCTTCACTAAAACTCATTGCATCGGAACTTGTGAGGCTATCAATAACCACTAAATTGACCTCAAACCAGCACATTTAAAAAGGAACCGTACACAAAATACTACGTTTTACATGAAAAATGATGTGTATCCAAATTTGTTACATCTGCTGAATGTATCAAATCTTATTGTTAGTCTTATATTAAAAATATATATTTCTGTGTGCTCTCTGTGGATTCGGCCAAGATAAAAGTTGTGACCAATCTACGGATGTCGATTAAAAACCACATATCATTCGGCGCAACGGTTAGGCAATCTGGCTACATGCTTGTACACGCTGTATACGTCGTTAGCGTATAGATAATAATATGGTCAATACAATTAATTTATAATTTGAATGCTTCACAATACATTTACAATTTTAAATTACATAGTTTTACATGTGGCAATAATGATTTTAGTAACCAAATGGTTATTTGTTATTTTCTCTCTTTCTGAGTTCAATACGTTCGCAGTAATTTTGAAAACAACGCACATGTATTATTTTAAGTTAAAATATTGAATAAAATCACGAATTTGATTGGCACGTGGCCTGGATGGTAAATAATAGCTGCATCTCAATAACACAGATATTATAAAAGCTGCCCTGCATACCTACGTAATTACTTTGAAAGCCAGCCGAAATGAAACACTTAAAAAAAAAAAAAATAGTGACGGGTGTATTAACTGTTTAAACAAACGATAAATCGTTTCTTTAGTTAAACGATTCTGAGACAAGCTTTGGTGTAATATAATATACTGTTTTTATTATAATTATGAAAAGTTGTATTATTATTATTATATATATAGATTTTTATATATATACATAGATATCTATTTTTTTGTCATCATTTATATGTATGTACCGGACTACTCCAGTTCTCCATTAAAAACCATTACTCTTGAATATGTTTGAAAAATATTAAAAACACATTTCTCTTTATTTAGGTACTTTAGTTTTTATTTGACGTTTATACATTTTTTTTTCATGCAAACGTGAAAATCCGTTTTCGAGTAGCTAACTCAAAGTCCAAGGGTCTGAAATTCAAATCTCTTTATCTTACTTGCAAAAGTTTATTTCACGACCGACTGGGTCGCGCACTGTTTTTTTTTTTGTTTTTTCCGTAAACTTTACGGGGTTCGAACTGGCCGTGTCTCACTGAGTCGGTGTTATTTTCTTTAGCCCGTGTGAATCTATCTTGCACTTCCAATCGGGCGTTTGAATGACATGTAAAGTACGTCGAGTGGAAAAACGTTGAAACATCGTCGTCAACTAACTGTTGTTTTTGTTGTATAAAATTAGGACCGGCTCTGGAAAGACATCATTCCGTTTCAAGTTTTTTGAAACCGTTCGACTAATAGTATTCGAATGCTATGTGCAACAATATTGTTATAGACGAGGGAAAATACTGGTGTTTTCCAGCAGTAAACGGTTGAGCACTCGGACGGATATTTTATTTTTACAGTTTTAACATTCCAAATTGTTTTCATTCAGACACTGGAAATACGTTCGCAATCAAACCAAGTCGTTTTTCGTTTCGGATTATCTTTCAACGTGAGCGGACACAGAAAAAGTTGCTCTAGAAAAACTCTCGATGAAAGATAACGTTTGTTAATTAATTTCACGGTACCGTGAAATAGTATGGCACAAATAATTTCTTGGTTTTTTGGTTTTTTTGTTTTTTGGAGAGGTTTAACCTCTTAATATTGCCACTCCACGTTTTCCATTGTTTTTCGAGAAACCTTAATTACATAGAACGAAAACGTTTGATGTTCATAAAATATGTTATACGATATATTGTAGAAATATATAAACAGTGGGTTGGAAAAATATAATTTATGATAATTTTGTCGATAGTTTTGTGAGTTTTCTTTTGCTTATGATTTGGAGAACCTAAAACGAGCAATTTTAACATTTGACGAACGATACGCGGGGTATGCATTGTTTAAAATTTAAAATCAATATTAAATCCTCCACAAATCTTTTTTATATCCACAGGTACTTACGGACGTTCAAAATATTTTTAAACATATTTTTAGCGATGATTTATATTCTTATTAAAGAAAAGTTACGAAATCAATTTCAATATTACAAAAAACGTATTGAGTATATTTCAAGCTCCTAACTAAATTAAATTTCTGTACGATAGACGAAATATTTTCACGGGTTGACCATGTCTTGTATTATACGGTATGTTTCTTCGAAGATTCATGTTTCTCTATCTGTATACATTAAAATTAATTGCTGTTCGTTGGTCTCGCTGAAATTCAATAATATCTATACCGCTTCGAATAATTAAAAAAAAACTTTTTTCGTAACTGCCAGCATACAGATTGCTTTTTCAAAAAAAAAAAAAAGTCTTCCAAATAAGTCGAAAATTTGCAGAAAATTTGTAACGATATCTAAGATTGAAACTCGATACCGTTGCACTTACTATATATTATAAACGTTCTTCCCCAGTTGCTTATACATGTAGGATTTCACGTGTTCGGGGACTGTCCCGCGTCGTCGGACGTGGAGTAACAGCCGCGGGTTCGCCCGCTCCTGCACCGCCCGGCGCTGCTGCTGCTCCTCGTCCAACTCGTTGTCATCGGCCCGGTATCGTGTGCATGGAATGGTCCGACATCGCGCCCTCGTCCCCCTCATCGCCGCCGGACCAGTAATCAAGTACGGAGTTATCGTCCTATTCCTCCTCCTCCTCTTCCTCGAACGACTCGTAGTCCGACACCGTCATCACGACGGTGGCCGAGGACGCAAAGGCCGTGGTCGACTCGGTGAGCACGTCATCACAACGGTGGCCGAGGACGCAACGACCGTGGTCGACTCGAAGAGCACGTCGTCACGACGGTGGCCGAGTTCGCAACGGCCGTGGTCGACTCGGTGAGCACGTCGTCACGACGGTGGCCGAGGACGCAACGGCCGTGGTCGACTCGGTGAGCACGTCGTCAAGACGGTGGCCGAGGACGCAACGGCCGTCGTGGTCTACCACGGACGTCGTCGACCGGCACGACCATGAAAATCGGATCCATGTCGGGTGGCACGTCGGTGACGTCGTACTTCATCTGCGTGCCGGCGACGGCGGCGGCGGCGTGCGTGCCGGCGGCGACGTTCGCGCCGGCGGCGGCTGCGTGCGCGACGCGACCGACCATACGCCACAGGAACGTGTTCGGGCTGGGTGCTCCACGTCCGTCGCGGCATCCAATGAGCACCGCCGGACTCTCGACGAACTATTTCACGCGCGCCGTAGTGGTGTTCTGGGACCGTCCATCGACGTTGGACGTGGTGCCGCGAGTTGTCCCACTCCTGCACCGCCCAACGCTGCCTCTGGTGCCACCGCCGATGCTGCGGCTGCACCGACTGTTGCTGCTGCTCCACCTCCTCGTCCTCGGACCCGTAGTCGAATATGGAGTTAGCCTCATACTCCTGCTCTTCCTCCACCGACTCGAGGTCCGACAACGTCGGCGTCGAGACGTTCGCCTCGTCGACGCCCTGCCGCTCGTCGTCGGCTCGCGCCTCCGCGTTCGTGCGGGGCGCGGCCGACGGTTCCGGGGTGACGTCCGTGGCGGAGAAATCCGGCAAACTCAGGGCACCAGCACCGGAGTCCCGAAACGCGTTCTCTCCGTCGTACGTCCGTAGTCGTTTTGCCGGTCGTTCGTCGTCCGTTTCTGGAATCACAAAAGGCAAACGCGGTTTTATAGTACGAGACGTACACTGGACAAGATTCTAATCTCGAGAGGGACAAAAACGAACTCGAATCGCACGGTACTTTTCCGTGATATTTGAGTGATGTGTGTCTAAATATGTGTTTTTATTCGACATTGAAACGACGACTGTCCGCGTACGATGACAGAAAACGATTCGAGTTATCGGGGTCCGTGAGCCGTCGTGACTCGACTAAAATAATACGCAAATGTAACGCGCAGTGTAACGTAATCAGAAAATTTTGGCCCAGACAATAAAAACCAAAAACGCCCTTTTGGCAAATTTTCCTGTACAGTTTAGAAATAGTAAAATAGAATCGGACGCGTGCTTCCGTAACAGTGTATGGTGTTAATCGTATGGTGTTCAACTTGTTTAAATGGTAATAACTCCAGTGTTATGATGAAATCTTTAACAGCATATAAGCCGTTCGTCGATTCAGCACTCCCCCTGAACACCATCGTCGTGTTACACATTACACGTGTTACTCTACTGACGTGTATACGCGGGCCGGTCGCCGACGAATACGAGAAGACCGCACGACGCGTTTAGAGCACGTAAAAGGCGCGTGAAACGGGACTTTCCACCGCGTCGTAACGTGCAGAAGAAAGAACGTTTAGCGTCCGTGAGAGACGAAATTGAGTTTTGACGTACCGGAAAGGGAGCGCTTCATCCACGCCCTGGACGGTTCGGGAGTGACGGGACGCTGCTGAGTGGGCACAGTTGCCGCTAGAAACTGACGCCGGTCGATCACCACGAGGCGAACCGACACCGGCGGCGTGGGTGCGGTGACTGCCGCTGAGCCGCTGTTCGTCAGACGTCGATCCCGTGAGTTGGCGTCGTCTTCTGCGTTTGAAACTGTAGACCAAAATACCTGTTAGAACACGTTGCCACCGAACGTCTGTACACGTTCGACGTCACTGGCAAACCATTGGGGGTAGATCCGTCTCGGGAATTCCCGTCACCCTGGCCTGAAGGACGTGTTTTTACAAAATGTATACGACAATCGAAAGAGGAAAGAAAAATGTGAAATTTTCAATATTTTCAAAGTTCTATATATACGTCAAAAGCTAATATTATATTAATAAAATATGTTTGAAATTTCAATTGAGTATACGCGTGACTATTACTAGTAGTCAGTAAAAATGTCAAGTTCCTAGCTCTGTTATTGTTGGAGTTATGGTTAAAAAACTAAAATAGATTTCACTAAATCGAAAATACGGAATTTTCCCCGTTTTTTGTCAAATTTTCGGTAGTTATCGCCCATGCTTGGAAAAACTATTGAGAAATTCGAAAAATTAGTTCTCAAAAGTACCATATCGACAAAATTTCCCTTCGAAAAAGTTGCTGGATGAAACTTTCGGACCAGTGTTTCGATAAGAAAAAGTGTCTTCATGGATAAAAAAAAAATAATGCGTGTTAGGTTTTTTTTCGTTACGAAATTTCTTGAATAGGTCGCCGCGCTCAAAGTCCGCGATAAAAGCTATGCAATAGATTAAAAACTACACCCGATTATTAAGCTGTTTGTATCCATTGAAGGGTGACAACAGACGAATATACCACCCGCGTGCGTAATATGCGATTTGGTGCCGCTGGACGTGTATCCGGAGAAAACGATGCAGCCCTGGTCGGACTCTGCGCCGATAATCATATTTCGTTTTTATACGGTACCTGACAAGACGTTCTCCGTCATTTTCTGCCGGCTGTCCATCATATAATCACAACTGGCGAAGATCAAAATTACAAAATCTCTTATCGACGATTCTCGGTTGACTGATGAGACGCACGAAATTGTTATATATATATATAATTTATTTGTTATATTGCTATACCTCCGAACACTATTATTATTTTTCGGGTTGCCATGCGACAGTCGTGATTCCGTAAGGCCAACGACATTGTACTTGTAAACGAAATCGTATTTTTAAACGACAATAATATCACAGCCGGAATTGCAATGCAGTTTCTCTTTTTTGCGGTGTTCTAAAACGAAGCTTCGTAAAGTTTCAAACCTGATTGTTCAATTCTAATTTTTATATGGAATTTTATTATAACGACATTTTTTAACGTATCTCTCTTGCAATAATATTGAGCATATTGGTTAAATAGTTATTGGTCAGATATAATTTAATGTTTTGTGTCCATATTTTCAATCGTTTATTTAATATTATGATTAAAACTAAAGGTATGATAGTATAGTTAGCGAAAACAGACACAATGCAGGTAAAAAGATTATTTTTTTTTAAAAGTTATTAGTTGATATTTATAGCAATTAAGTACTAGATAATAAATTAAATGACTATTGCATTTTTGACCATCACCCAGTGCCATACTAATCACCATTATCGCCCTGAGGCAACAATATTTGACACCCCCCTCCTCTAAAAAATATAAAACCACATTCCATAAATACATTAAATTCATATTAATTAAAAGTTTCCATGATTATTAAATATCATTTTAATCATATTTAAATATATGAATTTATTTTGTTTTGATGAATTTTTGTTTTTTGACTTTTGACTTTTTCAAGTTGACACCAATTTCATTTTTATGGCTACATTATAGAAAAAAATTACTATTTTCTCGAAACAATATGAGTTTCAGTTTTAGTTCACGTATAAATCATACCTTTATAGGCTATTCAGTACCTACATCTATCCTTCGGTAATATTGATGTTTATAATAAATTATTGTAATGTTTAAATGACACAGTAATCTTACTCATTGTCTATATCATTTTATATTTAATAGCACGGAAACAATTTAATACGTAATCGCTTTTGATGTTACAGTATAAAAAACGAATATAATATGAAACACCAAATTTTTTTTAATTTACATTTTATTTCATTTATTTTTATGATGCATTTGTCCCATTCGCCCCTCCCTTGGGGGGCTGTGCCGTCACCTTACTTATTTATATAAACACATTGCTTCTACGAGATAATTAAGTCATCAATTGAAATAATTAATTCAACACACCAAGTTATCCAAACATATCCTATATGCTCTCAGATCACTATACATCTTCATTAACCTGTCTTTTGCGAAGATTCGTCGTATTATATTTCCGATTAGTTTATCTCAATTAATTATCAATGCTTAAATAATGGTATTGTTATCGAATCAATAACATTTTTACCGTGACACAGTTGCAAAAATATGTGACGAAAACAAAAATTTAATAAATTTCCCTATAAACCTTTAAAGCAAATGCTCTCCTGTTTGGCTGGAACTGTCATATTTATGTTGAAATCATCAATTATCTACATTTTTTATCAAACTAAACATTTTTGTTGATATACAAATAAATATTTAAGTACCTAGATATGCGGAATGAGAACATTTGTATTGTAACGGTCACAATTACCGACTCAACGTTTATGTCACGTTCAAATAAATATACTTTGGTCAACAGAACTCAGAGACATTCGTCTGTACACAAATTTATAAATCGTTTTTCACTTAATATCAACAGGTAATATATACATATCTTAACTATCATAACTTAATAATCTGCATGTGTTATAATTAATGTTAGATTATACTCAATGAATGTAAGTACACTAATGAAAATATTCTCTGACACTCAGCTCACATATCTTATTAATTTAGGCTTAATTTTTAATTGTACGATGCGTTTGTAATTCGATGTTATCAGTATTTTCATTATGAAAATAAAAGTTTAAAATGCATTTTTTTAGATATTAATCTATACTATAGTATATCGAAAAGTAAAAAATAAAAAATAAAAATAACAATAATAAATGACCTGAACGAATCTTGATTTCCCAGCTGAAACTTCATTCCCATTCCACCCTCGATATACCGTTGTATAATGCAGCTAATTACGTTATTCGACTTCGACTTAGCCATCGTTACGTCGACTTGTTCTTTTACCATTTTATAAATTTAAAATTTTCGTTTTTTTGGGGTTTTTGCTCGATGTATTATTATTGGTTATTTTATTTTACAGAAGTGGCCAATTGCGTTCCGATGGCCAAATTTGGCCACGTGTCGAATAATTTATCTGGCCAGAGAAAAACGTAGATATTTTAAATCCTTACTTTCTGCTAATGTTAAGCATATATGTATGATCGGTAATATAAAATAAAATGATAAATATTATAAGATAAATTATTGAGCTGTTCACGCTATAAGCTCTAATATATGTTATATGTTCCGACGATTTTTTTTAAATGTACCATCGCATTATCGTCGTTTAATGATAAATAAGCAAATATTTAAAACGTTAATTTTATTGATAAATCATTTCACACAACGCGAAATCTTAATCAGATTCTAATATTTATCATACACGTTTTGTGTTGTGTATTAGTTAAATACATGGTTGGACAAAATTTTAACTGGATTCAAAACGTGGTATACTTAAAGATCGGTCGGAAAATTATAATTTTTCCGTACTGAGAATAATTAGAGTACAATACAAAAGAAAAATATTTGAATAAAATTACAAATGCCTTTCTACTCTCTCATTCTTGGACGACATTTAAGATTCTGAATAAAGAAATGGATTTATGGGTTTTTCATGTGGTATATTTTATTGTTAAAAATAAAGAAGAAGAGTGAGTAACGTAAAGCACATTTATCGTATATAAAATTGGGCCGATATTCAAGAGTTGTGTTGTGCCTGCCTGGATCAAGGGCGATTCGATCGATGTATATATACAGGTCTGAGTAAATTTTTTGTTGAACAATGACATCAAGCAAAACTTAAATAACTTCACTGATTATTTTATTTCAAACCGATGACGGAAAACTGTCTATATAATTGTAGTGAACACTGCGCAAGTGTGCGCAAATATAGTTTTCGAAGAAAACACGATTGTTCATTTATCAGTGAAAACTACATGTGTAATAATTATTCAATATGTATTATCCCAACATCATTGGGGTAACCATATGATATTCTCGCAACACCATTATATTGTTTAGTGTCACAACTGCTGAATTGTGCAGACATTTTTTACTTGCCATTTAAAATGTGTCATGTAATGAAGTAGTGGTAATTTAAAAACGGTTGATATTCGAACCAAATATTTTCCCCGGACGAACGCACAGTTAGGCAAAGAGCTATCAAAGTTGGCAAAAATAGCATTTATTGAATTGAACTATTTTATCATATTATTATGTATATCGATAGAGGAGTTCATTGGAAACCAGATTTATTCCTGCGATACCGGATTAAATTGATTTAGTTACAGCAGTCGTAACATTAGTCCACCACGCATTATAATATAACTGAATTGTTATTGTTTTTGTAATAACTTTGCGATTTTTAAGTGCACTACCTTCAAATTTACGCGGAACTACTCAAGGTCAGTTTTGTCACACATAATATAAATTTTAGATTCTGAGTGAAGCGAAGGATCTTATGGTTTTACAATGATGTTTATTTTTTTTTATTTTTTTTTTTTTCTGTAAACACTTTTTCGTTTAGAAATCCTTGTCCAAAAGTTTCGTCCAGCAACTTTTTAGATTCGAAATTGAACTGAGATGGTACTTTAGAGAAGTCATTTTTCCAAAATCTCCATAGTTTTTCCAGTTATCAAGGATAACGATCGAAAAACTGAGTAAAAACGGTAAAATCGGTAAAAATCCGCCGTAAACAAGATTTTCACTGTTCAGATTTTAGGTGTTTAGTCATAAATCAAGAAGTATTAAAGCTAGAAACTTGAAAATGTTATCCAATATCAAATACATATTTTTTGATATTGGACAACATTTTCAGAACAATTATAGCACTTTTGACTTAAATATATTTACCAAATTGTTTAAAAGTTTTTATGTAATATAATTTTAAATATTTGACAAAAAGTTCTGAAAATTTAATATGACCTTACTCATATACCTACCTAATTATCCTAACAAAAGTTCAAAAATCGTTAGTCAGGATTTTTTTTTACACACACTTTAATAAATTATTATACGATTTTTTTCGATATTGTCTGATTTCTTTTAAAGTTATTTCTAATGAGTTATAATTGTTATAACAATTGAAGTTTAAATGAGTTATATCTAATTGAATATTTTATGAGGGTTTAGTTACAAAAAAACTCACCAACAATTTTAAAAATAACCGTAAAATACGTAAACAGTATTTAAATAATAATACATTATATTACACTGAAGCTTTGCTCAGAATCGTTTTATACTAAGGAAATGAGTCATCATTTCTTTAAAACTTAATACATTCATCACCAAAAACTTGTCCGAGGACCGAAGGGACGAAGGACGAACTTGTACCATCATCATCTCACCTTTTTTTTAAAATTTTTTTTGTTAGTATTAGTTTGTTATTTGGAATTTATATATATATTTATAATTTCATAAAAAAGATATACAATTTTAGTTCGAACGTTTCAACCGTCATCGTTGAGCACGTCATCAAAACGGTGGCCGAGGACACAACGACCGTGGTCGACTCGGTGAGCACGTCGTCAAGACGGTGCCAAGGACGCAACGGTCGTGGTCAACTCGGTGAGCACGTCGTCAAGACGGTGGCCGAGGACGCAACGGCCGTGGTCGACTCGGCGCGGAGTGGGCGCAGGTGGCTCGAGATGACGTGACTCGCCCTGCGTCAGGTCTGACCGCCTACCACGGACGTCGACCGGCACGACCATAAAAATCGGCTCCATGTCGGTCAGCCCATCGGCGACGTCGTATTTCATCTACTTGCCGACGGCGGCGTGCTTGCCGGCGGCGACGTGCGCGCTGGCGGCGACGTGCACGCTGGCGGCGGCGTAGTGCGGGACGCGGCCAACCAAACGCCAAGAGAACGTGTTCGGGCTGGGCGCCCCACGTCCATCGCGGCATCCCACGAACACCGGCGAAGCCTCGACGAACCACTGCACGCGCGCCGTGGTGGTGTTCAGGGACCGTCCATCGACTTTGGACGTGGAGCAACTGCCGTGAGTCGTCCCACTCCTCCTCCCACTCCTCCGCCCAATGCTGCTCCTGTTGCCACCACTGATGCTGTGGCTGCACCGATTGCTGCTGCTGCTGCTCCTCCTCCACCTCCTCGTCCTCGGACCCGTAGTCAAATATGGAGTTGGCCTCATACTCCTGCTCTTCGTCCACCGACTCGAGGTCCGACACCGTCGGCGTCGAGACGTTCTCCTCGTCGACGCCCTGCCGCTCGTCGTCGGCTCGCGTCTCCGCGTTCGCGCGGGGCGCGGCCGACGGTTCCGGGGTGGCGTCCGCGGTGGAGAAATCTGGCAAACTCAGGACACCGGCACAGGAGACCCGAAACGCGTCTTCTCCGTCGGACGTCCGGAGCCGTTTCGCCGGTCGTTCGTCGTCCGTTTCTGGAATCGCAAAAGGCAAACGCGATTATAGTACGAGACGTACACTGGACAAGATTCTAATCACGAGAGGGACGAAAACGAACTCGACTCGCGCGGTACTTTTCCGTGATATTTGAGTGATGTGTGTCTAAATGTGTTTTTATTTGACATTGGAACGACGTCTGTCCGCGTACGATGACAGAAAACGATTCGAGTTATCGGGGTCCGTGAGCCGTCGAGGCTCGACTAAAATTATACGCAAATGTAATGCGCAGTGTAACATCAGAAAAGTTTGGCCCCGACAATAAACACCATTGTATACGCGATGTACATACGCGTTATACACCATTGTATATAACCAAAAGTATACGCGGGCCGGTAGCCAAAAAATACGAGAAGACCGCACGACGCGTTGAGAGCACGTAAAAGACGCGCGAAACGGGACTTTCCACCGCGTCGTAACGTGCAAAAGAAAGAACGTTTAGCGTCCATCATAGACGAAATTTAGTTTTGACGTACCGGGAAGGGAGCGCTTCATCCACGCCCTGGACGGTTCGGGAGTGACGGGACGCTGCTGAGTGGGCACAGTTGCTGCCAGAAACTGAAGCCGGTCTATCACAACTAGGCGAACAGTCACCGGCGGCGTGGGTACGGTGACTGCCGCTGAGCCGCTGTCCGTCAGACGTTGATCCCGTGAGTTGGCGTCGTCTTCTGCGTTTGAAACTGTAAACCAAAAAACCAGTTAAGTTAAACTTAAGCTGTTTGTATCCATTGATGGGTGACGGCAGACGAATATACCACCCGCGTGCGTAATATGCGATTTGGTGCCACTAGACATGTTTCCGGAGAAATCAATGCAGCCCTGCGCCGAAAATCATATTTCGTTTTTATACGGTACCTGACAAGACGTTCTCCATTATTTTTTGCCGGTTGTCCATCATATAATAACAACTGGCGAAGATCTAAATTGTAAAATCTCGTATCGACGATTCACGGTTGACTGTCGAGACGCACGAAATTGTTATATATATATTATTTACTTGTTATATTGCTATACCTCCGAACACTATTATTACTTTTCGGGTTGCCATGCAACAGTCGTGACTCTATGAGGCCAACTAATTTGTACTTGTAAACGAAATCGTATTTTTAAACGACGATAATATTAAAGCCGGAATTTCAATGCAGTTTCTCTTTTTATCGGTGTTCTAAAACAAAGCTTCGTAAAGTTTCAAACCTGACTGTTCAATAATTGTAATTTTATTATTGCATTTTATTATAACGACATTTTTTAACGTATCTCTCTTGCAATAATATTTAGCATATTGGTCAAATAGTTATTGGTCATATATCATATTATGTTTTGTGTCCATATTTTCAATCGTTTATTTGATATTTTGATTAAAACTAAAGGTATCTTAGTATAGATAGCGGAAAAAGACACAATGTAGATAAAACGATTAATTTTTTTTTAGTAGTTAGTTGATATTTATAGAAATTGGGTACTAGATAATAAATTAAATGACTGTTGTATCTTTTACCGTCACCCAGTGCCGTCCTAATCATCATTATCGCCCTGAGGCAACAATATTTGACGCCCCCCTCCTCTAAACAATATAAAACCACATTCCATAAATACATTAAATACATAATATTAATTAAAGGTTCCCCTGATTATTAAATATTATTTTAATCATATTTGCATATTACATGCATTTATTTTGTTTTGATGAATTTTTTTTTTTTGACTTTTGACTTTTTCAAGTTGACACCAATTTCATTATTATGGCTGCATTATAGAATAAACTTACTATTTTCTCGAAACAATATTTAGTATCAGTTTTAGTTCACGTATAAATCATACCTTTATAGGCTATACAGTACCTACATCTATCCCTTGGTAATACTGATGTTTATAATAAATTATTGTAGGTATGTAACACAGTGGTCTTACTCATTTTTTATATCATTTTATATTTAATTATTATATTTCTGATTAGATTATCTCAATTATTTATCAATGCTTAGGGCTGAAACAGACGACCGGTTTTCGCCGGCCGGCGCGCGCCGGCCGGTTTCTTTTTACATTGAGTTAGATTAGAGTAAACAGACGATACCGTTTTTCACCGGCCGGTTAGTTCTCGTCGGAACTCGCCGGCCGGCGCATTTACCAAGCTTGGTGGGTACCGGCGACCGGCCGGCGAAAAAACCACCGGTTCCCAGCAAATTACATATAAAATGATTGGAGTGAACACACGACCGGCCGTTTCGCCGGCCGGCGGCCCGAAATTTGACGTTCGTGAAGTTGGCCCCCCCACTTTAACCCAGGAAGTTCAAACCTCTTTAGAAAAATTGCTACTAATTTGCTAGAATTTGCTATGGAGTTTTTAGAATTTGCATGGTTTCGGTTTTCCCAGAAAATTTGTTTTTCAATTGGTGGGGCCAACTTCACCGTAGCCCCCCCACTTTAACACAGGGACTTCAAACCTCTTTAGAAAAATTGCTACTAATTTGCTAGAATTTGCTATGGAGTTTTTAGAATTTGCATGGTTTCGGTTTTCCCAGAAAATTTGTTTTTCAATTGGTGGGGCCAACTTCACGGTGCCCCCCACTTTAACACAGGGACTTCAAACCTCTTTAGAAAAATTGCTACTAATTTGCTAGAATTTGCTATGGAGTTTTTAGAATTTGCATGGTTTCGGTTTTCCCAGAAAATTTGTTTTTCAATTGGTGGGGCCAACTTCACCGTAGCCCCCCCACTTTAACACAGGAACTTCAAACCTCTTTAGAAAAATTGCTACTAATTTCAACTAATTTGCTATGGAGTTTTTAGAATTTGCATGGTTTCGGTTTTCCCAGAAAATTTGTTTTTCAATTGGTGGGGCCAACTTCACCGTAGCCCCCCCACTTTAACACAGGGACTTCAAACCTCTTTAGAAAAATTGCTACTAATTTGCTAGAATTTGCTATGGAGTTTTTAGAATTTGCATGGTTTCGGTTTTCCCAGAAAATTTGTTTTTCAATTGGTGGGGCCAACTTCACGGTGCCCCCCACTTTAACACAGGGACTTCAAACCTCTTTAGAAAAATTGCTACTAATTTGCTAGAATTTGCTATGGAGTTTTTAGAATTTGCATGGTTTCGGTTTTCCCAGAAAATTTGTTTTTCAATTGGTGGGGCCAACTTCACCGTAGCCCCCCCACTTTAACACAGGAACTTCAAACCTCTTTAGAAAAATTGCTACTAATTTCAACTAATTTGCTATGGAGTTTTTAGAATTTGCATGGTTTCGGTTTTCCCAGAAAATTTGTTTTTCAATTGGTGGGGCCAACTTCACCGTAGCCCCCCCACTTTAACACAGGAACTTCAAACCTCTTTAGAAAAATTGCTACTAATTTCAACTAATTTGCTATGCAGTTTTTAGAATTTGCATGGTTTCGGTTTTCCCAAAAAAAAAATTTTTTACTTGGTGGGGCCAACTTCACCGTAGCCTCCCACTTTAACCCAGGATCTTCAAACCTTTTTAGAAAAATTGCTACTAATTTGCTAGAATTTGCTATGTAGTTAAAAAAAGTATGAAACGTTCAATATTTATGATAATCATTAAAATAAATGAATAATTATAATAATTTGAACGGGAACAACTTCGCAGTACCCCCAAATTTCACCCTGACAACTCAAACCTCTTGCCAGTGAACTGTAAATGATATTAAAATCTTATATAATTTTATCAAATTTTGAGCTCCTCATATTTCAAAAAAACGTTATAATAAAATAAAAATGACTTATTCGTAGTTTATCAATTCTTTACTTTGTTTTATGTTATTATTATAGAGTACACGTCATGATAAAAATTTTTATTAAAATTAAAAACAAAAAAAGTTCAATGTTTATGATAATCAACAACATAAATTAATTATCATAATAAACCCAAATTACATTTCAAGTTTTTCTTGTTTAATCTTAAAAATTAAAATTAAAAAAAAATATTTAATCATGGTTTATATTTTGAACTATAAAAATATTAAAAAATAACTGCAACTGCTAAAAAGTAAAAATGATCTCTTATAGTTTTACATAAAATATTATATGAGGGTTAATATGATGTTTTTTGGCACTTTTAATCTTATTTATTTTTGGACGTAAGTCGTTGTGAGCTTCCCAAGTATCATCGGCTCTTCTTACATACCCAATATAATGATCAGAGCCATAGCCTATGGCACCTCGAAGTATAAACCTACAAATAACAGATGTATTGTTTAATTGTATATTATAAAGTTATGGGTTTTTTAATATTAATAATTTATTTTATCGTTCTTAGCAATAAAAACATAGTTAATTTTGTGAACAATAATAGAATAAATTGATTCAGTTTTCAACTTACTTTTCTGAATTAACACATATCTCCACAGGAAAGTCATGTAATGAGAACTGTTGTTCATCCGCAATAATATCAGCTTCAATAAATATATGGTTTTGTAGATACCTTAACGATGTTATTAAACCATCACAATTTTTATCCGGACACTTGTAATAAGTTTTGTCTACGTACTGGTTCATTGCATTTTGCAAAGTTGAAAATTCGTGTCTCAATCTTAGTATTATTGTTGGACTATAATTAATTTTTTTTGTGTAGGTACAATCCGTTTTTGAACACATAATATCCTCTATACTGGAAGGAGCAGTCTTCAAGAAATTTATTATAATAAAAGAAACATTGCATCTTGCATCAATTACTTTTAAATTTGTTATTCCTTCATCTTCTTGGAATATTTTTCGCATAATTGAAACTCGATCATTATACAAGCTTCGACATGAACCTTGAATGGCCAATTTTTTTGAAAATGTAAGGAGTTCATTGTCATTACCATCAACCAATATACTATTTTATTAGTATTTCAAAATCATAATTCAACAAACATTTGATTTATTTTTTATAGTATTATTTACTAACTTATGTAATACAAATAATCATGAAAAATATAAAAATTATTCATCAAATTAATTTTTTTATTTTTGAAGTGTCCCGTATTAGATTTTGAGTGAAGCGAAGGATATTATGGTTTTGCAATGATGTTTATTTTTTTTTCTGTAAACACTGTTCGTATAGAAATCCAGGACAAAAGTTTCGTCCAACAACTTTTTAGATACGAAATTGGACAGTGTTGTTACTTTAGAAAGATTATTTTTCGAAATTCTCCATAGTTTTTCAGGATTGTGGAAAAACTGAGTAAAAACAATAAAATTGGTAAAAATCTACCGTAAACGAGAATTTACACTTTTCACATTTCAGTTATTTAGTCATTATTCTAAAATTATTGAGGCTTGGAACTTGACATTTTTATCCTATATCTAAGACATACTACTTCACGTTGAAAAAATTTGCAAATCATTTTGAATACTTTTGGCCTAAATATTGAACTTTGGATTTACCTAATTGTTTGAAAGTTTTTATCTAATAAAATGTTTAATATTTGGTAAAAAGTTCTGAAAATGCCTAACGACCCTAAAAAAAATTCGAAAATCGGTAGCCAGCGTTTTTTTTTTTTATAGACGTTTAAATAAATTTATAAAAATTCGTATACGAAAATCGATATACGAAATATCATTACATAAATGTAAATATCATTTACATAAATTTTCAACTGTAAATGTGTATAAAACTTTTTCGGTGTATCCGATCATTATGAAACTTGGAGTTTAGATATAAAAACAAGTTCTGAATCTTTTGGTAACAGAAAATTTCCACCGAGTTAAAAATTCAATATTTTATTAGAGTTTAATTACAAATAAATTCACCAAAAATTCGACTCATAACGGTAAAATATGAAAACAGTATATAGTGTATACATATTATACTGAAGCTTTGCTCAGAATCATTTTATACTTAAGAAATGAGTCACTGTTTCTTTAAAACTCTATACACTTATTATCACCATTATTTTGGTTGAGGACCGAACGAACGAAGGACGAACTTACAACACCATCATCTCACTTACCCGCTTTTTTTATTTTATTTTTATGGTCACTTTAATTATGTAACTAATGCTATAAATCACATTAAATTGAAATAAAAATTTGGAAATAATTTAATATTAATTTGCTTGTGGTCTCAAATTATTTATAATTTTCATAATATTCAATAACATTTTTATTTTTTATTAAATTTACTTTTAAATAATCATACAAAAAATAATATCAACATGGTGAAAAAACTTTTTTTGTACGTAATATATATAAATTTATTGTGCAATATAATATAAGACATAATAATAATGATGTTGGTCTACAACCGCCTTGATACTAAAACTAAACTAAGTGTTAACGTAATACAGTGGAATATAGAATTCAGATATAAATGACATTATACCTACATGAAAATAATACACAAAATTAATGCAGAATAAGGTTTTTTTTTTTTAAATAAACGATTCAGTTATTTCTTAATGTAAATAAAAGGTTTGAAAGTTTTTTTTTCCTGTAATTTATTAAATTTTGAGTAGACCAAAAAAAATTATAGGAATATAATTTGTCATGAATTTAAGTATCTAATAGACATTTTTTTTTTATGCTAAAATATCTAAAACTCAAATTTTTGATTAAAATACAGACTATAGTTATACTTATATCGGAAGGTATTTGCCATTTGACCCCTTGAAATTCTTTAGATCAATTATCACTAAATAACAAGAAAAACTTTTAAAAAAAAGGGAACTGTAAATTGGGTTTATTATGATAGTTAATTTATGTTATTGATTATCATAAATATTGAACTTTTTTTTTCTTTATTTTAAATTTAATAAAAAATTGTATGATGTGTACTCTATAATAATCACATAAAGAAAAGTAAAGAATTGATAAACTACGAAGAAGTCATTTTTATTATATCATAACGTTTTTTTGAAATATGAGGAGCCCAACATTAGATAAAAATATATCAGATTTGACTTATAAGATTTTAATATCTTTTACAGTTCACTGGCAAGAGGCTTGAATTGCCAGGGTGAAATTTGGGGGTACTGTGAAGTTGCTCCCGTTCAAATTATTATAATAATTCATTTATTTTATTGATTAATATCATAAATATTGAACGTTTCTTTTATTGATTTTTTAATTTAATGAAAATGTTTTATGATGTGTACTTAAGGCATACAAATTCTGAAAATTGCATAACAAATTCATTTCAATTTTTTCACAAAACCCCAGTGTCCATAAATGACAGTGGTAGGGAGAATTATGATGTTGGACCCACCAAGTAAAAAATGTTTTTTCTGGGAAAACCGACACCATGCAAATTCTAAAAACTCCATAGCAAATTCTAGCAAATTAGTAGCAATTTTTCTAAAAAGGTTTGAAGTTCCTGGGTTAAAGTGGGGGGGCAACGGTGAAGTTGGTCCCACCAAGTAAAAAAAAATTTTTCTGGGAAAACCGACACCATGCAAATTCTAAAAACTCCATAGCAAATTCTAGCAAATTAGTAGCAATTTTTCTAAAAAGGTTTGGAGTTCCTGGGTTAAAGTGGGGGGGCTACGGTGAAGTTGGCCCCACCAAGTAAAACAAATTTTTTCTGGGAAAACCGACACCATGCAAATTCTAAAAACTCCATAGCAAATTCTAGCAAATTAGTAGCAATTTTTCTAAAAAGGTTTGAAGTTCCTGGGTTAAAGTGGGGGGGCTACGGTGAAGTTGGCCCCACCAATTGAAAAACAAATTTTCTGGGAAAACCGAAACCATGCAAATTCTAAAAACTCCATAGCAAATTCTAGCAAATTAGTAGCAATTTTTCTAAAAAGGTTTGGAGTTCCTGGGTTAAAGTGGGGGGGCTACGGTGAAGTTGGCCCCACCAAGTAAAACAAATTTTTTCTGGGAAAACCGACACCATGCAAATTCTAAAAACTCCATAGCAAATTCTAGCAAATTAGTAGCAATTTTTCTAAAAAGGTTTGAAGTTCCTGGGTTAAAGTGGGGGGGCTACGGTGAAGTTGGCCCCACCAATTGAAAAACAAATTTTCTGGGAAAACCGAAACCATGCAAATTCTAAAAACTCCATAGCAAATTCTAGCAAATTAGTAGCAATTTTTCTAAAGAGGTTTGAAGTCCCTGTGTTAAAGTGGGGGGCTACCGTGAAGTTGGCCCCACCAATTGAAAAACAAATTTTCTGGGAAAACCGAAACCATGCAAATTCTAAAAACTCCATAGCAAATTCTAGCAAATTAGTAGCAATTTTTCTAAAGAGGTTTGAAGTCCCTGTGTTAAAGTGGGGGGGCTACGGTGAAGTTGGCCCCACCAAGTAAAAAAAATTTTTTCTGGGAAAACCGACACCATGCAAATTCTAAAAACTCCATAGCAAATTCTAGCAAATTAGTAGCAATTTTTCTAAAGAGGTTTGAACTTCTTGGGTTAAAGTGGGGGGGCCAACTTCACGGACATCGAAATTTGTTACATTTCTTACATTATTTTGATGCCCGATTCGAAGATTTTAAAACTTAAACTTATTTATTGTCCTATCTCCCTATTGCCCCCCTCCCGAAAACTCATTCTAAATATGGGGCCATGCCCCTATACACATTTTAAAAACCATAATATTGTATTTAACAGCGAAGATTGAGTTTATGTAAACAATAAAACGATGATACTTGTTCTCATAAAATAAATATCATTCACTGTACCTTCTGTGAGTATTTATTTCTCATTGGTGTTTATTTTTAATGTAATTCAAGGTAGAAAGAATGTTCAAGATAGAACATTTCAGAAATGTATCATTGCGGTAAGTTGTAATATTCATATATATATGTGTATCAAAACTTTTGAAAAATACTGTAAACATTGTATTTACTCTACCAGGTGATTAAAATACGAAACTCGCCGGCCGGCGAGTCCTCGTGTGTTCACATTTATTTTTCACCGGCCGGCGCGCGCCGGCCGGCGAAAACCGGTCGTCTGTTTCAGCCCTCAAATAATGTTATTGTTATCGAATCAATAACATTTTTACCGTTGCAAAAATATTTGACTAAAACAAAAATGTAATAATTTTCCCTATAAATCTTTTAAGCAAATGCCCTCTTGTTTGGCTGGAACTGTCATATTAATGTTGAAATCATCAATCATCTACATATTTTATCAAACAAAACATTTTTGTTGATGTACAAATAAATATTTAAGTACCTAGTTATGCGGGATGAGAACATTTGTATTGTAACGGCCAGAATTACCGACTCAACGTTTATGTCACGTTCAGATAAATATACTTTGATCAACAGAACTCAGAGACATTCGTCTGTACACAAATTTATAAATCGTTTTTCACTTAATTTCAACAGGTAATATATACATATCTTATAAAAATTACAGCATCTCGGCTACAGCTAATTTTACAAATTTTACACAATTTTTAAATATTTTTTTCTTATACTTGGAAAAACTATTGAGATTAGAAAAAAATGACGTCTCAAAAATACCAACCCTTTTCCCGTAATTATATTAATTTACAGTGCTGTGTATGTACATATATGTATTCCATATTTGGATTTTTATGTCTGCGAAAACGAACGGTATTATTAAGGTCAAATAAATAATATATTACTAATTTCATCACCCTATTCGTGAACATTTGGTTTTCTAAAGCATTATAAGCTAATGACGTTCCACTAAACGAGATCCTTACATAGCTTGTTATACTGTAGTCGTACGTTTGTGCATTGCGGTCATACGGCTTTTGCGACCATAGGAAAATGTAACAAGTTTAAAAAAAATTTCGAAAACCAATCAGACCAAAACCGTTTGATGAACAATAATAATAATAATGAATAAAATATAATTGGACTGCCGAAAAGTTCACAAAAAATATTATCTATATTATAGTATATCGAAAAGTAAAAAATAAAAAATAAAAATAACAATAATAAATTACATGAATGAATCTTGATTTCCCAGCTCAAACTTCATTCCCATTCCACCCAAGATATAGTTGTATAACATAGCTAATAACGTTATCCGACTTTGATATCGTTACGTCGACTTGTTCTTCTATCATTTTATAAATTTAAAATTTTCGTTTTCTTTAGGTTTTTGCTCGATGTACTATTATTGGTTATTTTTTTTTACAGAAGTGGCCACTTACGTTCCGATGGCCAAATTTAGCCACGTGTCGAATAATTTATCCGGCCTGAGAAAAATGTAGATATTTTAAATCCTTACTTTCTGCTAATGTTAAGCATATATGTACGATCGGTAATACAAAATGAAATGATAAATATTATAATAAGATCAATTATTGAGCTGTTCACTTTATTAGGTCTATTATATGTAGTATAGCTCTGACGATTTTTTTTAAATCTACCATCGCATTATTGTCGTTTAATGATAAATAAGCGAATATTTAAAATGTTAATTTAATTGATAAATCATTTCACACAACGCAAAATCTTATAAAACCGGGCCGATATTCAAGAGTTTTGTTGTGCCTGCCTGGATGAAGGGCGATTCGATCGATGTATATTTTCAGGTCTAAGTACATTTTTTTTGAGCAATGATATCAAGCATATCTTAAATAACTCCACGGATTATTTTATTTCAAACCGATGACGGAATACTGTCTGTATAATTGTAATTAACACTGCGCCTAGGATTTATTTCATCTAAGTATGGAATAGACTTGCGTCGTAATCAACGTAAAATTCGTAACGTATGTGTTTATTTTTTAATCGGTCGCTTCGCGTAAGTGTCTGGACTATTATTATCGACAAACTGTCGATGGCAAATCTTATATCGGCTCAACGCATATACACGTATACGATGTCCAGTAAAACGTACGGAAATCGCTGGTTATTCATCTTTCTGATGGAGTTATAATCGTTTTTCGACAACTGCAGCACCAAGTTGGACTGACATGTTCTCTGGAGAATGCGACCAATCGAAAAGTAAAAAGAATTATAGGAATCCAATGAGCATTGTATATACAGTGAGTTCCGCTTAATGTGATCACTTTGGTGCAGGTCATTTTGATTCTATTAACCGGTTGATTCTAATAAGCATTTACAACAATTTTTTTTATAATTCAATCTTTTAATACAATTATTTATTTTTAATTAGATATTTAATAATTTCTAATACATATATACATAATTATAATTTTTTAATAAAATTATTGATTTTTACATTTTTTTTATTTAATGATTCTAAATGCGGCTTCTCTTTGAGAACATTTATGCAATTTATCAAAACGAACGAGAATATCTTTTTTTTCTTTTATAGTTAAATCATTTCGTTTGGTCGACATTTTAAAAAATACGTCTGATCACGAACAATAAACCGAATAAACTAAATGACACAAGTACACGACGCCGCGACGTACAAAGATAATTGATTGACATAATGTACAACGATATACAATAATACTGATAAATTCAAAAATAAAATGGTTTTTATAAATTAGCAAAAAATTTTATAAAATACCATAAAAACGATAAGATTGTTCATAAAAGTGATTCAATTATCCGGTACTTAGTGATTCTAATAAAAGGTCAATTTAATATTAGTAGCATACAATTTGGTTTGGGATTTTCATTTTTGATTCTAATAAACGGTTGATTCTATAAACCAGTGATCACATTAAGCGGAACTCACTGTATTATATTTATTATATATATTATACACATTACATACCAGGATTGGTGTAATTAACAATAAATAAGTGGATTGGCGAATATTATAATATTTTAAGACTCACCTACCTCCACCATCAAATTATAAATCTAATTTAGTCATTTTATTTCAAAAGAAAAAAAAACACGTACATCTCTTAAAACACTCTTGTGGTATAGTAATAAATATTCATTATCTTTAAGTATTAATTCACCTAAAAACAAATACATATTGTGCATTATAACCGCATAATAATAAATTAGCTACCTATTTTATAAAAACGGTTTTAATAAAAATTGAATTTTCATACATTTGAAAAAAAAATATGAGTGATGCTTTTTAAAATCGAATTAAAATATACTATGATTAAATTGAAAGAGCGAAATAAATAAAACCTTGCATAAAAATAAAAATAATTACAAAAAACATTATACTAAAAAAAAACATATTTACCTTTTCATAAATCAAAATCAAAATGTTCTCAAAACTTTTAGATACTGCCTGTTTACACAGAAAACATATGATAATTTTAATTTCAACTCAATAAGAGAATCTAGATAATAAATGTGTGCGCAAATATAGTTTTCGAAGAAAACACCATTGTTCATGTACCAGTGAAAACTACATGACGTGTAATAATCAGGGTCCGGATTTTATAGCATTTGCTAATTATTATAGAATACAGATAAAAATAGCAGGGTGGGCTATAAATTTGTTTTATACACCAGGGACTCTAAATATGACATTTTATTTTGTTTTTTTTTACATATTTGATGCATTTTAGATTTGTAGTGCTATTTTTAAAGTTTTGGTACTATTTTTCTTACATAATGCTTTATTTAGTAGTTTTCATAAATATCGTTTATATCGAAAAAAAATTATTATTGATTTATGTGAGTTCATAAGAAAAATTACAGCATTTTTGTTTCGTAATCAATTTATAAATAATATTATAGCTGTAGGTATACAATATTAAACATATTAGTCTATTTTTAAGCAGCTCGGAAATACCGAATATTATACATTTTATGCCCTTTAATCTGTTTCATTAATATATATTTCATTATTGTTTAGATTTTACAATTTTCTCCAAGTAATACGTATTAATTCAAATGATAAAAATATAAACCACCAGTAATAGATGATAATTTCAAAAAAATAGTTTTTTTGTTGCTATTTTTGATATTTTTAGGGCATATTATAGCGCATATTTTAAGGATTTTTTGGTCATATTATAGCGCATATTTTAGTACTTTTGGGTGCTATAAAATCCGAACCCTGGTCATAATAATTCAATATGTATTATCCCAACATCATTGGGGTAACGATATGATATTCTCGCAACACCATAATATTGTTTGGTGTCATAACCGCTGAATTGTGCAGACATTTTTACTTGCCATTTAAAACGTGGCATGTAATGAAGTAGTGGTAATTTAAAAACGGTTGATATTCGACGGCGTATGGGATAAACAAGTCATCATAAGTCTATAACAGTAAATAACTAACGTGCATGGTCGAGTGCGCTATATTGGTTGAGAAGAAACAGTTTCGTGATCGTATACTCCGATACTCGGATATTGACGATTGATGATTACCATACACGGTCAATCAAGACTGACAATCTTCAGTCATTCGGTTATTTTATTTTAGTCAACACAATTGTCAAAAGTGCGGTGTACCGTGTAGTTCTCATTCAATATTTATTGACAAAAAAAATTATATGAATAAGAAGGTATTATTGGTATTGCTATTTACCTCGCGTGTGAAAAAAAACGAAAAAACGAAAAAAAAAAAAGATTTTTATTTTTCTATTTTTGTACAAATCACTTTCAATTTTCCACGTAGCAGGTAGACTACGGTATAAACGTAAAAATTCGAGCCAAAATTCTTCATCATTAACATTATTTGCCATTTTTGAACAAATATATGAAATTTACAAAAGACAAAAAAATCGACTGCTCCAAACAATTTGACTTGGTTGACTGATAAATTTGACATTCATAGACATACACGGTAAATTATAAATGTCAATCATCTTGACTGACGATAAAAATTCAAACATGTTTGAATTTCATCAGTCATAAAATTTGACTGTCAGTCATTAACAGTCATTATCAGTCATACACATACACGGCAGTCATGAATGTCAATCACATTGATTGTCATTCAAGACTGACCGTGTATGGGCCCCGTAAGAAGAATAAGTTTATGACTCGATTAAATTGCCGTGATGAGGCCGAAATATTTTCCCCGGACGAACGTTTGAACCGTCGTCGGTGAGCACGTCGTCAAGACGGTGGCCGAGGACGGAACGGCCATGGTCGACTCGGTAAGCACGTTGTCACGACGGTGGCCGAGGACGCAACGGCCGTGGTCGACTCGGTGAGCACGTCGTCACGACGGTGGCCGAGGACGCAACGGCCGTGGTCGACTCGGTGAGCACGTCGTCGAGACGGTGGCCGAGGACGCAACGGCCGTCGTGGTCTACCACGGACGTCGTCGACCGGCATGACCATGAAAATCTACTCCATGCCAGCGGCGGCGGCGGTGTCGGCGTGCGTGCCGGCCGCGACGTTCGCGCCGGCGGCAGCTGCGTGCGTGACGCGACCGACCATACGCCACAGGTAAGTGTTCGGGCTGGGCGCCCCACGTCCGTCGCGGCCTCCCATGAGCACAGCCGGAGTCTCGACGAACCATTTCACGGGCGCCGTAGTGGTGTTCGGGGACCGTCCATCGACGTTGGACGTGGTTCCGCGAGTTGTCCCACTCCTGCACCGCCTGCTGCTGCAGCTCCACCTCCTCGTCTTCGGACCCCTAATCGAATATGGAGTTGGCCTCATATTTCTGCTCTTCCTCCACTGACTCGAGGTCTGACATCGTCGGCGTCGAGTCGTTCGCCTCGTCGATGCCCTGCCGCTCGTCGTCGGCTCGCGCCTCCGCGTTCGTGCGGGGCGTGGCCGACGGTTCCGAAGTGGCGTCCGCGGCGGAGAAATCCGGCAAACTCAGGGCACCGGCACACGAGTCCCGAAACGCTTCCTCTCCGTCGGACGTCCGGAGCCGCTTGGCCGGTCGTTCGTCGTCCGTTTCTGGAATCGCAAAAGGCAAACGCGGTTATAGTACGAGACGTACACTGGACAAGATTCTAATCTCGAGAGGGACGAAAACGAACTCGACTCGCGCGGTACTTTTCCGTGATATTTGAGTGATGTGTGTCTAATTGTGTGAATTTATTTGACATCGAAACGACCACTATCCGCGTACGATGACAGAAAACGATTCGAGTTATCGGGGTCCGTGAGCCGTCGTGACTCGACTAAAATAATACGAAAATGTAACACGCAGAGTAATCGGAAAAGATTGGCCCCAACAATAAAAAACAAAAACGCCCTTTTGGCATGTTTCCCTGTACAGTTTAGAAATAGTAAAATAGAATCGGACGCATGCTTCCGTAACAATGTATGGTGTGAATCGTATGGTGTTCGTGTTTAAATGGTAATAACTCCAGTGTTATGATGAAATATTTAACAGCCCATAAGCCGTTCGCCGATTCAGCACGCCCCCTGAACACCGTCGTCGTGTCACATTACACGCGTTACTCTACTGATGCTACTGCGCGTATACGCGAGCCGGTAGCCAAAAAATACGAGAAGACCCCACGACGCGTTGAGAGCACGTAAAAGGCGTGCGAAACGGGACTTTCCACCGCGTCGTAACGTACAGAAGAAAGAACGTTTAGCGTCCGTGATAGACGAAATTTAGTTTTGACGTACCGGGAAGGGAGCGCTTCATCCACGCTCTGGACGGTTCGGGGGTGACGGGACGCTGCTGAGTGGGCACAGTTTCCGCCAGAAACTGAAGCCGATCGATCACCACGAGGCGAACAGTCACCGGCGGCGTGGGCACGGCGACTGCCGCTGAGCCGCTGTCCGTCGGTTCCGGGGTGGCGTCCGCGGCGGAGAAATCCGGCAAACTCAGGGCACCGGCACAGGAGTCCCCAAACGCTTCCTCTCCGTCGGACGTCCGGAGCCGCTTGGTCGGTCGTTCGTCGTCCGTTTCTAGAATCGCAAAAGGCAAACGCGGTTATAGTACGAGACGTACACCGGACAAGATTCGAATCCCGAGAGAGGGACGATGACTAAACTATCGACTCGTGCGGTACTTTTCGAGTGATGTGATCTGTGTTTGCGTGATTTTCTCGAAATACAAACGACGATTCGATATTAATTAGTACGATTAATTAATTGAATCTTTGAACTATCGCGACTGATATCGCGTCGATTGTGCAGGTATCCTCGAGGGACGGCATAAAACGATTCGAGTCATCGGGGTCCGTGAGCCACCGAGACTCACGGTTAATACTGTGTAATACGTAGTGTGACGTAATCATAAAAGTTTGGCCCCGACGCTAAAGACCGAAAATGCCATGTTGGCTGGATATCCTATCCAGTTCAGAAGTGATAAAACAAAACCTGACGTATGCTTTCGTCACAGTGTTTTTTCGGTCGCACTGTTTTGACTCGTTTAAATGTTAATAACTCCGTACGTACCAGGAAGGGAGCGCTTCATCCACGCCCTGGACCGTTCGGGAGTGACGGGACGCTGCTCGGGCACGGTGGCCGCCAGAAACTGAAGCCGGTCGATCACCACGAGGCGAACAGACCTCGGCGGCGTGGGCACGACGACTGTCGCGGAGCCGATGTCCGCACGACGTCGTTGCCATGAATTCCCGTCGTCTTCCGCGCTCGAAACTGTGTACCGAAAAACTGGTTAGAACATGCACGCGCGCGAACTCGTCGACGACACAGTTGTACCGTTGCGGGCACGACCGTCTCGAGGACCCCACGTCCCGAAGACCGTGTTTTATAACATTTCTCACTGTACCTGACAATACGTCCTCAGTAGTTTTCTTTGGGCTGCCCATCGTGTAATCGCTTCAGAAGACTACCGAAAACTGTACAAAAGCAAAAACGCAAACAACTTTCGAATATTCGCGATAGACTGTCGAGGCGTGCGAAATTGTTATACACCATACCTAGAAACATTGCTATGGTTACTTTTCGGGATTCCACGCTAGAGTCGAGATTCCGTAAAGCCAACCTATTTTATATTTGTAAACGAAATAATATTTTTTAAATGACGATCATTACAACTGGAATTTCAATGCAGTTTCTCTTTTTTCCGGTGTTCTCAAAAGTAGGTTCGTAAACGGAAAAGGTGTTTCAAAACCCGACAGTTCAAATTTAATTTTTAATTTGGCATTTTATCGACCTCAAAGACATTTTTTAACGGAATTTTCAAGTCTAATGAACATTTTTTCACATATGTAGTGAATTTAAAAGTTTGCACGAACGTAATAACTGCACCAATAAATATATAAATCAAATGATTTCGTGTTGTGATGGACTTGTCATCAATTACCAAAATCAGATTTTATCGACCAAAACATATTTGTTGATATACAAATAAATAAATGAGTACCTATTTATGCGGGAAGAGAACGTTTGTATTGTAACGGTTACAATTACTGACCCAACGTTTATGTCGCGATCAGATAAATGTACTTTGGTAAACAGAATTGAGGGACATTCATCTTTATATAAATGTATAAATGGTTTTTCATTTGATTTCAACAGATAATATTATATACATAGATATATAAACAGAACATAGGGACGAATAGAGTTCGAATATAGAACGCAAAATATGAGTGGCTAGTCGTGTTTTTTCCACCAACGTAAAGACAAGTAATATTCGTCTCTAAATAAATGTATAAATCGTTTTTCATTTCATTTCTACAGGTATTACACGCATATTTTATAATATGCATTTTGACGATTTTGGTTTCGGATAATTGGTTTATTAGAATCAATGTTCATGAATAATGATGTATAGGTGCGTTTGCATGTAGGTTACCTACGTTTAAAATAAATTTAATGTTTGATAACATCACAGAACAAGATATATAGAAAATATAATCGAAAATCGGCGAATACAACATGATGTTAAAACCTCCGATAGTTACTGGCGGCACAAACTGGCGACCATTAAAAACCCGCTTGACGCCCGCCACGTATGTTGCCTCCGTCCCACAAGATTTTTCGGACCGAAGATATCTATATAGATTTTCCTACGTATAGGTACAGTATCTTAAAATAGTGACGAATGACTTTTAGAAATAATAATTCACTCATTTTCAAATTCAGTGGTATGTTGGCTCATTTAATACAATTTTAATATAGGTAGATAGGTGACGTTACTCGCATTTTATATTACTGAATAATATACAGTCTATACCAAAATAATGATAATTATAATAAATTAACGACTTAAATTATGCAATGATATAACAACATGTATACATCGTATTATACGATAATTTAAATTTAGCTTAAAAGAACATAAATGTAACTTTTAGATATTAAAATAAAAATTTTACTAACCATTTTCAGTGTATTTTTTTAAAATTTTTTTTTTTAAATGTATTTTTAAGTATAAAACCGATGATACTGACAAGTAGGAAGTGCAAATACCGATGGTATGAATTTTTTTTTTAAAAATAGCCGTTTTGATATGGATTTAAAAACGCTTTAAGGGTTTGGGTACTATTGACACCGGAACATACATACGTAAAGAAATCAACATACTGTACGATTAATAGTTGTACAATAAAAGATAAAAATATAGAAGAATAATATTATGCATAAATGTCCAAAGCTCGTGTTTTATTCTTGGCGTAAATACGCTTACATGTGCATGATATATCCGGTTTTTTGTTTTACATAAATACCTATTTACGTTTTTAAATGTATCACCTTTTAGTATGGGGAAAAAAATGCTTTTCATCAAAAGATATTTTACATAGCAGCAGCGCAAGAAGTGGCCAATTACGTACCGATGGCCAAATTTGGCCACGTGTCGAATAATTTATCCGGCCTGAGAAAAATGTAGATATTTTAAATCCTTTATGTTGATATTTTAAATACTTTCTGCTAATGTTAAGCACATATGTACGATCGGTAATACAAAATAAAATGATAAATATTATAAGATTAATTATTGAGCTGTTCACGCTATTAGCTCTATTATATGTAGTATAGTTCCGACGATTTTTTTAAAACCTACCATCGCGTTATCGTCATTTAATGATAAATAAGCAAATATTTAAAATGATAATTTAATTGATAAATCATTTCACACAACGCAAAATCTTAATCAGTTGCTAATATTTATCATACACGTTTTCTGTTGTGTATTCGTTAAATGTATGGTTGGACAAAATTTTAACTGGATTCAAAACGTGGTATACTTAAAGATCGGTCGGAAAATTATAATTTTTCCGTACTGAGAATAATTAGAGTACAATACAAATGAAAAATTTTTGCATAAAATTACAAATGTCTTTCTATTCTCTCATTCTTGGACGACATTTAAGATTCTGAATAAAGCAAAGGATCCATTGGTTTTTTATCTGGTATATTGTATTGTTAAAAAAAAAAGAAGAGGAGTGAGCAATGTTAAGCACATTTATCGTATATAAAACCGGGCCGATATTCAAGAGTTGTGTTGTGCCTGCCTGGATCAAGGGCGATTCGATCGATGTATATTTTCAGGTCTGAGTAAATTTTTTGTTGAGCAATGACATCAAGCAAAACTTAAATAACTTCACGGATTATTTTATTTCAAACCGATGACGGAAAACTGTCTGTATAATTGTAATGAACACTGCGCCCAGGATTTATTTCATCTAAGAATGGAATAGGCTTGCGTCGTAATCGTCGCAAAATCCGTAACGTATGTGTTTATTTTTTTCATCGGTGACTTCGCGTACGTGTCTGGACTATTATTATCGACAAATTGTCGATGGCAAATCTTATACCGGCTCAACGCATATACACGTATACGAAGTCCAGTAAAACGTACGGAAATCGCTGGTTATTCATCTTTCTGATGGAGTTATAATCGTTTTTCGGCAACAGCAGCACCAAGTTGGACTGACATGTTCTTGAGAGAATGCGATGTATTGTACACATTACATACTAGGATTGGTGTAATTAACAATAAATAAGTGGAGTGGCGAATATTTTAATATTTTAAGACTCACCTACCTCCACCGTCAAATTATAAATCTAATTTAGTCATTTTATTTCAAAATAAAAAAAAAAACACGTACATCTCTTAAAACACTCTTGTGGTATAGTAATAAATATTAATTGTCTTTAAGTATTAATTCACCTAAAAACAAATATCCCGGGTGGCGATGATATCGCAACGACACTCTCCTACCTACCTCGGACACCGGGCAAAGGGGGAAAGCTTTCGATGCCGATAAGGGAGCGCACCAACGGCCGGCGAGCTGTGTCTACGGACGAGGCTCGAATCTTTCGACGGACATCGGTGGTGGCAACATCTAGACCTTTCGTCATCCGAATCCGTCCCCATTTCATGGAGTATATTGTTTCTTTTTTTTTGTGTTGAAATAAAGAAATCTGTTCCTTTCATGCAATTTTAGTCACGGTTTTTATTCCATTATACATTTTTATTGTGCTATCGTGAGTAACACTACCACACTCCACGAAACGACCGTGTCAAACTATCTTATCATATTATTATGTATATCGATAGAGGAGTTCATAGTGGATTTGAAACTAGCTTTATTCCTGCGATACCGGCTTAAATTGATTTAGTTACAGAAGTCGTAACATTAGTGCACCACGCACTATAATATAAGTGAATTAAAAAGTTTTTATTGTTTTTGTTATAACTTTGCGATTTTTACTTGTACTACCATCAAATTTTCACGGAACTTCAAAGGTCAGTTTTGCCACACATTATTTAAATTTTTTTTTAAAATTTTTTTTGTAAGTATAATTGTGATATTTTAAATTTATATATATTCGTAATTTCATAACAAAGATATACAATTTTAATTCGACCGTTTCAACCGTCATCGGTGAGCACGTCATCACGACGGTGGCCGAGGACGCAACGGCCGTGGTCGACTCGGTGAGAACGTCGTCAAGACGGTGGCCGAGGACGCAACGGCCGTGGTCGACTCGGTCAGCATGTCGTCAAGACGGTGGCCGAGGACGCAACGGCCGTGGTCGACTCGGTGAGAACGTCGTCAAGACGGTGGCCGAGGACGCAACGGCCGTGGTCTACTCGGCGCGGAGTGGGCGCAGGTGGCTCGAGATGACGTGACTCGACCTGCGTCAGGTCTGACCGCCTACCACGGACGTCGACCGGCACGACCATAAAAATCGGCTCCATGTCGGTTAGCCCATCGGTGACGTCGTACTTCATCTGCTTGCCGGCGGCGGCGTGCGCGCCGGCGGCGACGTGCACGCTGGCGGCGGCGGAGTGCGGGACGTGGCCAACCAAACGCCACGAGAACGTGTTCGGGCGGGGCACCCCACGTCCGTCGCGGCATCCAACGAACACCGCCGAAGCCTCGATGAACCATTTCACGCGTGCGGTGGTGGTATTCGGGGACCGTCCATTGACTTTGGACGTGGAGTAACTGCCGTGAGTCGTCCCACTCCTCCTCCCACTCCTCCGCCCACTGCTGCTCCTGTTGCCACCACCGATTCTGCGGCTGCACCGACTGCTGCTGATGCTGCTGCTGCAGCTGCTCCTCCTCCACCTCCTCGTCCTCGGACCCGTAGTCGAATATGGAGTTGGCCTCATACTCCTGCTCTTCCTCCACTGACTCGAGGTCCGACACCGTCGGCGACGAGACGTTCGCCTCGTCGACGCCCTGCCGCTCGTCGTCGGCTCGCGCCTCCGCGTTCGCGCGGGGCGCGGCCGACGGTTCCGGGGTGGCGTCCGAGGCGGAGAAATCCGGCAAACTCAGGGCACCGGCACAGGAGTCCCGAAACGCGTCCTCTCCATCGGACGTCCGGAGCCGTTTCGCCGGTCGTTCATCGTCCGTTTCTGGAATCGCAAAAGGCAAACGCGATTATAGTACGAGACGTACACTGGACAAGATTCTAATCTCGAGAGGGACGAAAACGAACTCGACTCGCGCGGTTCTTTTCCGTGATATTTGAGTGATGTGGGTCTAAATGTGTTTTTATTTGACATTGGAATGACGACTATCCGCGTACGATGACAGAAAACGATTCGAGTTATCGGGGTCCGTGAGCCGTCGAGACTCGACTATAATAATACGCTAATGTAATGCGCAGTGTGACATCAGAAAAGTTTTGCCCCGACAATAAAAGCCATTGTATACGCGTTGTACATACGCCTTATACACCATTGTATATAACCAAAAGTCTACGCGGGCCCGTAGCCAACAAATACGAGAAGACCGCACGACGCGTTGAGAGCACGTAAAAGGTGCGCGAAACGGGACTTTTCACCGCGTCGTAACGCGTAGAAGAAAGAACGTATAGCGTCCGTGAGAGACGAAAATGTGTTTTGACGTACCGGAAAGGGAGCGCTTCATCCACGCCCTGGACGGTTCGGGAGTGACGGGACGCTGCTGATTGGGCACAGTTGCTGCCAGAAACTGAAGCCGGTCTATCACAATTAGGCGAACAGTCACCGGCGGCGTGGGTACGGCGACTGCCGCTGAGCCGCTGTCCGTCAGACGTTGATCCCGTGAGTTGGCGTCGTCTTCTGCGTTTGAAACTGTAAACCAAAAAACCAGTTAAGTTATACTTAAGCTGTTTGTATCCATTGATGGGTGACGGCAGACGAATATACCACCCGCGTGCGTAATATGCGATTTGGTGTCACTGGACGTGTTCCCGGAGAAAACGATGCAGCCCTGGCCCTGCGCCAAAAATCATATTTCGTTTTTATACGGTACCTGACAAGTCGTTCTCCATCATTTTTTGCCGGCTGGCCATCATATAATAACAACTGGCGAAGATCAAAATTGTAAAATCTCGTATCGACGATTCACGGTTGACTGTCGAGACGCACGAAATTGTTATATATATATTATTTACTTATATTGCTATACCTCCGGACACTATTATTACTTTTTGGGTTGCCATGCAACAGTCGTGACTCTGTGAGGCCAACTAATTTGTACTTGTAAACGAAATCGTATTTTTAAACGACGATAATATTACAACCGGAATTTCAATGCAGTTTCTCTTTTTACCGGTGTTCTAAAACGAAGCTTCGTAAAGTTTCAAACCTGACTGTTCAATAATTGTAATTTTATTATTGCATTTTATTATAACGACATTTTTTAACGTATCTCTCTTGCAATAATATTTAGCATATTGGTCAAATAGTTATTGGTCATATATCATATAATGTTTTGTGTCTATATTTTCAATCGTTTATTTGATATTTTGATTAAAACTAAAGGTATCTTAGTATAGATAGCGGAAAAAGACACAATGTAGATAAAACGATTAATTTTTTTTTAGTAGTTAGTTGATATTTATAGAAATTGGGTACTAGATAATAAATTAAATGACTGTTGTATCTTTTACCGTCACCCAGTGCCGTCCTAATCATCATTATCGCCCTGAGGCAACAATATTTGACGCCCCCCTCCTCTAAACAATATAAAACCACATTCCATAAATACATTAAATACATATTAATTAAAGGTTCCCCTGATTATTAAATATTATTTTAATCATATTTGCATATTACATGCATTTATTTTGTTTTGATGAATTTTTTTTTTTTGACTTTTGACTTTTTCAAGTTGACACTAATTTCATTATTATGGCTGCATTATAGAAAAAACTTACTATTTTCTCGAAACAATATTTAGTATCAGTTTTAGTTCACGTATAAATCATACCTTTATAGGCTATACAGTACCTACATCTATCCCTTGGTAATACTGATGTTTATAATAAATTATTGTAGGTATGTAACACAGTGGTCTTACTCATTTTTTATATCATTTTATATTTAATAGCACACAAACAATTTAATACGTAATCGCTATTGATATTATAGTATAAAAAAAGAATATAATATGAAACCCCAAATTGTTTATATAAATTATATAAACTTTATATATATATATATATATATATATATATAAATTTGATTTCATTTATTTTTATGATGCATTTGTCCCATTCGCCCCTCTCTTGGGATGGCTATGCCGTCACCTTACTTATTTATTTTGATGAACACATTGCTTCTACGAGATAATTAAGTCATCATTTGAAATAATAAATTTGTCACACCAAATCATCCAAGCATATCCTATATGCTCTCAGATCACTAGATACATATAGTTACATATACTCTAGATCACTCTGAGATACATCTTCATTAATCTGTCTTTTACGAAGTATCATCGTATTATATTTCCGATTAGATTATCTCAATTATTTATCAATGCTTAAATAATGTTATTGTTATCGAATCAATAACATTTTTACCGTTGCAAAAATATTTGACTAAAACAAAAATGTAATAATTTTCCCTATAAATCTTTTAAGCAAATGCCCTCTTGTTTGGCTGGAACTGTCATATTAATGTTGAAATCATCAATCATCTACATATTTTATCAAACAAAACATTTTTGTTGATGTACAAATAAGTACCTAGTTATGCGGGATGAGAACATTTTTATTGTAACGGCCAGAATTACCGACTCAATGTTTATGTCACGTTCAGATAAATATACTTTGATCAACAGAACTCAGAGACATTCGTCTGTACACAAATTTATAAATCGTTTTTCACTTAATTTCAACAGGTAATATATACATATCTTATAAAAATTACAGCATCTCGGCTACAGCTAATTTTACAAATTTTACACAATTTTTAAATATTTTTTTCTTATACTTGGAAAAACTATTGAGATTAGAAAAAAATGACGTCTCAAAAATACCAACCCTTTTCCCGTAATTATATTAATTTACAGTGCTGTGTATGTACATATATGTATTCCATATTTGGATTTTTATGTCTGCGAAAACGAACGGTATTATTAAGGTCAAATAAATAATATATTACTAATTTCATCACCCTATTCGTGAACATTTGGTTTTCTAAAGCATTATAAGCTAATGACGTTCCACTAAACGAGATCCTTACATAGCTTGTTATACTGTAGTCGTACGTTTGTGCATTGCGGTCATACGGCTTTTGCGACCATAGGAAATGTAATAAGTTTAAAAAAAAATATCGAAAACCAATCAGACCAAAACCGTTTGATGAACAATAATAATAATAATGAATAAAATATAATTGGACTGCCGAAAAGTTCACAAAAAATATTATCTATATTATAGTATATCGAAAAGTAAAAAATAAAAAATAAAAATAACAATAATAAATTACATGAATGAATCTTGATTTCCCAGCTCAAACTTCATTCCCACCCACGATATAGTTGTATAACGTAGCTAATAACGTTATCCGACTGTGATATCGTTACGTCGACTTGTTCTTTTATCATTTTATAAATTTAAAATTTTCGTTTTCTTTAGGTTTTTGCTCGATGTACTATTATTGGTTATTTTTTTTTACAGAAGTGGCCTAACGTGTCGAATAATTTATCCGGCCTGAGAAAAATTTAGATATTTTAAATCCTTACTTTCTGCTAATGTTAAGCATATATGTACGATCGGTAATACAAAATGAAATGATAAATATTATAATAAGATCAATTATTGAGCTGTTCACTTTATTAGGTCTATTATATGTAGTATAGTTCTGACGATTTTTTTCAAATCTACCATCGCATTATTGTCGTTTGATGATAAATAAGCGAATATTTAAAATGTTAATTTAATTGATAAATCATTTCACACAACGCAAAATCTTATAAAACCGGGCCGATATTCAAGAGTTTTGTTGTGCCTGCCTGGATGAAGGGCGATTCGATCGATGTATATTTTCAGGTCTAAGTACATTTTTTTTGAGCAATGATATCAAGCATATCTTAAATAACTCCACGGATTATTTTATTTCAAACCGATGACGGAATACTGTCTGTATAATTGTAATGAACACTGCGCCCAGGATTTATTTCATCTAAGTATGGAATAGACTTGCGTCGTAATCATCGCAAAATTCGTAACGTATGTGTTTATTTTTTAATCGGTCGCTTCGCATACGTGTCTGGACTATTAACATCGACAAACTTTCGATGGCAAATCTTATACCGGCTCAACGCATATACACGTATACGATGTCCAGTAAAACGTACGGAAATCGCTGGTTATTCATCTTTCTGATGGAGTTATAATCGTTTTTCGACAACTGCAGCACCAAGTTGGACTGACATGTTCTCTGGAGAATGCGTCCAATCGAAAAGTAAAAAGAAATATAGGAATCCAATGAGCATTGTATATATTATATTTATTATATATATTATACACATTACATACTAGGATTGGTGTAATTAACAATAAATAAGTGGAGTGGCGAATATTATAATATTTTAAGACTCACCTACCTCCACCATCAAATTATAAATCTAATTTAGTCATTTATTCGACGGCGTTTGGGACATCATAAGTCTATAACAGTAAATAACTAACGTGCATGGTCGAGTGCGCTATATTGGTTGAGAAGAAAAAGTTTCGTGGTCGTATACTCGGATATTGACGATTGATAATTACCATACACGGTCAATCAAGACTGACAATCTTCAGTCATTCGGTTATTTTATTTTAGTCAACACAATTGTCAAAAGTGCGGTGTACCGTGTAGTTCTCATTTAATATTTATTGACAAAAATTATATGAATAAGAAGGTATTATTGGTATTGCTATTTACCTCGCGTGTGAAAAAAAAACAAAAAAACCAAGAAAAAAAAAGATTTTTATTTTTCTATTTTTGTACAAATCACATTCAATTTTCCACGTAGCAGGTAGACTACGGTATAAACGTAAAAATTCGAGCCAAAATTCTTCATCATTAACTTTATTTGCCATTTTTGAACAAATATATGAAATTTACAAAAGATAAAAAAATCGACTGCTCCACACAATTTGACTCGGTTGACTGATAAATTTGACATTCATAGACATACACGGTAAATTATAAATGTCAATCATCTTGACTGACGATAAAAATTCAAACATGTTTGAATTTCATCAGTCACACAATTTGACTGTCAGTCATTAACAGTCATTATCAGTCATACACATACACGGTCAGTCATGGATGTCAATCACATTGATTGTCATTCAAGACTGACCGTGTATGGGCCCCTTAAGAAGAATAAGTTTATGACTCGATTAAATTGCCGTGATGAGGCCGAAATATTTTCCCCCGACGAACGTTTGAACCGTCGTCGGTGAGCACGTCGTCACGACGGTGGCCGAGGACGCAACGGCCGTGGTCGACTCGGTGAGCAAGTCGTCACGACGGTGGCCGAGGACGCAACGGCCGTGGTCTACTCGGTGAGCACGTCGTCAAGACGGTGGCCGAGGACGCAACGGCCGTGGTCGACTCGGTGAGCACGTCGTCAAGACGGTGGCCGAGGACGCAACGGCCGTCGTGGTCTACCACGGACGTCGTCGACCGGCACGACCATGAAAATCGGATCCATGTCGGTTGGCACGTCGGTGACGTCGTACTTCATCTGCGTGCCGGCGGCGGCGGCGGCGGCGTGCGTGCCGGCGGCGACGTTCACGCCGGCGGCGGCTGCGTACGCGACGCGACCGACCATACGCCAGAGGAACGTGTTCGGGCTGGGCGCCCCACGTCCGTCGCGGCATCCAATAAGAACCGCCGGAGTCTCGACGAACCATTTCACGCGCACCGCAGTGGTGTTCGCGGTCCGTCCATCGACGTTGGACGTGGTGCCGCGAGTTGTCCCACTCCTGCACCGCCCACCGCTGCCTCTGGTGCCACCGCCGATGCTGCGGCTGCACCGACTGCTGCTGCTGCTCCACCTCCTCGTCTTCGGACCCGTAGTCGAATATGGAGTTGGCCTCATACTCCTGCTCTTCCTCCACTGACTCGAAGTCCGACACCGTCGGCGTCAAGACGTTCGCCTCGTCGACGCCCTGCCGCTCGTCGTCGGCTCGCGCCTCCGCGTTCGTGCGGGGCGCGGCCGACGGTACCGAAGTGGCGTCCGCGGTGGAGAAATCCGGCAAACTCAGGGCACCGGCACACGAGTCCCGAAACGCTTCCTCTCCGTCGGACGTCCGGAGCCGCTTGGCCGTTTGTTCGTCGTCCGTTTCTGGAATCGCAAAAGGCAAACGCGGTTATAGTACGAGACGTACACTGGACAAGATTCTAATCTCGAGAGGGACGAAAACGAACTCGACTCACGCGGTACTTTTCCGTGATATTTGAGTGATGTGTGTCTAATGTGTTTTTATTTGACATTGAAACGACGACTATCCGCGTACGATGACAGAAAACGATTCGAGTTATCGGGGTCCGTGAGCCGTCGTGACTCGACTAAAATAATACGCAAATGTAATGCGCAGTGTAACGTAATCAGAAAAGTTTGGCCCTGACAATAAAAACCAAAAACGCCCTTTTGGCAAATTTTCCTGTAGAGTTTAGAAATAGTAAAATAGAATCGGACGCGTGCTTCCGTAACAATGTATGGTGTTCAACTTGTTTAAATGGTAATAACTCCAGCGTTATGATGAAATCTTTAAAAGCATATAAGCCGTTCACTGATTCAGCACGCCCCCTGAACACCGTCGTCGTGTTACACATTACACGCGTTACTCTACTGACACCACTGCGCGTATACGCGGGCCAGTAGCCAAAAAATACGAGAAGACCGCACGACGCGTTGAGAGCACGTAAAAGGCGCGCGAAACGGGACTTTCCACCGCGTCGTAACGTGCAGAAGAAAGAACGTTTAGCGTCCGTGATAGACGAAATTTAGTTTTGACGTACCGGGAAGGGAGCGCTTCATCCACGCCCTGGACGGTTCGGGAGTGACGGGACGCTGCTGAGTGGGCACAGTTTCCGCCAGAAACTGAAGCCGGTCGATCACCACGAGGCGAACAGTCACCGGCGGCGTGGGTACGGCGACTGCCGCTGAGCCGCTGTCCGTCGGTTCCGGGGTGGCGTCCGCGGCGGAGAAATCCGGCAAACTCAGGGCACCGGCACAGGAGTCCCGAAACGCTTCCTCTCCGTCGGACGTCCGGAGCCGCTTGGCCGGTCGTTCGTCGTCCGTTTCTGGAATCGCAAAAGGCAAACGTGGTTATAGTACGAGACGTACACCGGACAAGGTTCGAATCCCAAGAGAGGGACGATGAGTAAACTATCGACTCGTGCGGTACTTTTCGAGTGATGTGGTCTGTGTTAGCGTGATTTTCTCGAAATACAAACGACGATTCTATATTAATTAGTACGATTAATTAATTGAACCTAACGATTCGAGTCATCGGGGTCCGTGAGCCACCGAGATTCACGGTTAATACTGTGTAATACGCAGTGTGACGTAATCATAAAAGTTTGGCCCCGACGCTAAAGACCGAAAACGCCATTTTGACTGGATTTCCTATCCAGTTCAGAAGCGAGAACACCGCACGACGCGTTGAGAGCATGTAAAAGGCGCGCGAAACGGGACTTTTCACCGCGTCGTAACGCGTAGAAGAAAGAACGTTTAGCGTCCGTGAGAGACGAAAATGTGTTTTGACGTACCGGAAAGGGAGCGCTTCATCCACGCCCTGGACGGTTCGGGAGTGACGGGACGCTGCATGGGCACAGTTGCCGCCAGAAACTGACGCCGGTCGATCACCACGAGGCGAACAGTCACCGGCGGCGTGGGTGCGACGACTGCCGCTGAGCCGCTGTCCGTCAGACGTCGATCCCGTGAATTGGCGTCGTCTTCTGCGTTTGAAACTGTAGACCAAAAAACCAGTTAAGTTAAACTTAAGCTGTTTGTATCCATTGAAGGGTGACGGCAGACGAATATACCACCCGCATGCGTAATATGCGATATGGTGCTACTGGACGTGTTTCCGGAGAAAACGATGCAACCCTGGTCGGCCTCTGCGCCGATGATCATATTTCGTTTTTATACGGTACCTGACAAGTCGTTCTCCGTCATTTTCTGCCGGCTATCCATATATATAATCACAACTGGCGAAGATCAAAATTACAAAATCTCGTATCGACGATTCACGGTTAACTGTCGAGCCGCACGAAATTGTTATAATATATACTATTATTTACTTGTTATATTGCTATACCTCCGAACACTATTATTACTTTTCGGGTTGCCATGCCACAGTCGTGATTCCGTAAGGCCAACTAATTTGTACTTGTAAACGAAATCGTATTTTAGATTCTGAGTGAAGCGAAGGATCTTATGGTTTTACAATGATGTTTATTTTAGATTCTGAACGAAGTGAAGAATGTATTGATTTTACTATGATGTGTGTTTTTTTTTTTTTTTTGTTTTTTTTTTTTTTTGTTTTTTTTTGTTTTTTTTTGTTTTTGTGTCTGTGTACACCATAACTACTCGAAATAATGCTTCAATTTTGAACTTCAGGGTATGTTTTCGGTGGCAAAACGAATATCGGAGGTACCTTAGAGAGGTCACAAGTGAAAATTCCCAAAAGTTTTCAAATGCCACGGGAAAAACAAACAAAAAATGAGGAAAAAACGGTACTTTTTGTGCAAAACCCGTTTTCGACGAAATCGATTTTTTTATTTAGCCGTTACTCAAAAACCAAAAATTGTAGATACTTGAAATTTTCACCAAATGTTTATATTAAAATCATCTATACGTAGTAAAATTTTTGAACACTTTTGACTCTTTTTGAGCTTTTTATAGACAATTTAAATTTTTGACTTTTCTTAGTTTTTTTTTCTGAAAAGTGGATAAAAAAAATTTGGCTGGACAAAAAATCTTGAAAATTTAATATAAAGTTCCTCATAAGAAGTACTTATCGGTATAAAAAAAAAATTCAAAGCGAAATGCACACCTTTTTTTTTATAAGCATAAAAAGTTTAAATTTTTATGAAATATTGAAAAATCTCGAAAATTTGAACTTATTTTTTTCTGAAATGTGGATAAAAAAAATTTGGTTGGCCATAAAACTTTGAAAATTTAGTACAAGGTTCCTCATTAGAAGTACTTTTTGCTATTAAAAAAAATCAAAAATCGTGAGTCACAATTTTTTTTTATAAGCATCTAAAGTTCAAACGTTTACGAAATAATTACATGATTGCGTAAAATAATAATTTAGCCTTAAACGATTTTTGATATTTGTTCTTATTCAAAAAGTATAAGTCGAAAAAACTTAAAAAACTTTCACCAAATGTTTATATTGGAATCATCTATACGTAGTACAATTTTTGTAAACTTTAGACTTTTTTTGAGCTTTTAATAGACAATTGAAATTTTCAACTTTTCTTTGTTTTTTTTTTCTGAAATGTGGATAAAAAAAATTTGACTGGACAAAAATTCTTGAAAATTTAATACAAGGTACCTAATATGTCGAACTTATCGGTATAAAAAAAAAATTCAAAGCGTAATGCAAAATTTTTTTTTTTATAAGCATAAAAAGTTCATATTTTTACGAAATGTGTAGAAAATCGCGAAAATTTGAAGTTATTTTGCAGTTGAAAATTCATAAAATTTTAAGTATTCAAAACTAAGAATTGTAAATTCGGTACAAAGTTTGACATACGTTTTCCTTCAATTATCTATAAAAAAATTTGCACTGGAATAAAATCAAAAATTTTTATGAGTGTTTGAAATTACAATTTTTTCACATAATCGCGTAAAATAACAATTTAGGCATCATTGATTTTTGATATTTGTTCTTATTCAAAAAGTATAGGTCGTAGAAACTTAAAACTTTTACAAAATGTTTAAATAGGCATTTTCTTTACATAGTTGTATTTTCAAAATATTTCGTTTATTTTTTAGCTATTTATAGGCATTTGAATAATTCGATTTTTCTTAGATTTTTTTTTATAAAAGTCGATAACAATTTTTTGGCCCTACCAAATCGCTTGAAAATTTAATAGAAGGTTTTGAATAAGTTGATCTAAGAGTGATTCAAAAATTATTCAAATACATAGGCACAATTTTTTTTTATAAGCAGTTGAAGTTCAAAAATCGACAAAATTTGTCAAAATCACGAATATTTGCAAATTATTTTGTAGTTGAAAATGTATAAAAATTTTTGTATTCAAAGATAAGAAATGAAAATATTATGTAATATCACAGCTGATAAAGATAATTAAATAGATTAAGTTTATTATAATATAATCAGTAGCTGACAGCTGTTCTATACAAAATATTGGTAGATTGTAAACACAAGGTGTATAACGTACCTTTACATGGTTGAATAGAACGTTACTAACTTCCAATTTCCAGTTATATTAATGTGTGTATCAGTTCCATAAACATGCGGATTTTATATATTATTATTAATTATTAATATTTAAATAGACGTAGCCACGGAGCATTCAGCATATATGGACGGCGGGGTCGGGTGGTACCGTCACGATAGTGCATTTAGGCAAATAATATGGTATTTACCTACGCCCTATCTATGCACATCCTGGTTTGTCCAATGCTCACGAGCAGAAGTCACATGAATAGACAAATGTAAATTTAACCCAATCTAGGATATTAAAATAAAATATATATTACAATTTAAGGCTGACATCTTCATCTTCGTTCAGAATCGTTTTTTTTTTTTATAATATATAATAATTCCAAAATCTATCCAATAATGCCTAATCTAGCAATGCATCTCGTGTATCCCACCCAACTACTGTATCCTGTACTTAACTTAATAACAATAATAATAATAACAATAATAATAATAATAATGAATCAAATATAATTGGACTGCCGAAAAGTTCACAAAAAATATTATCTATACTATAGTATATCGAAAAGTAAAAAATAAAAAATAAAAAAACAATCATAAATGACCTGAACGAATCTTGATTTCCCAGCTCAAACTTCATTCCCATTCCACCCTCGATATACAGTTATATAATGCAGCTAATAACGTTATTCTACTTAGTCATCGTTACATCGACTTGTTCTTTTATCATTTTATAAATTTAAAATTTTCGTTTTCTTTAGGCTTTTGCTCGATGTAGTAATATTTGTTATTTTTTTTTTACAGAAGTGGCCAATTACGTTCCGATGGCCAAATTTGGCTATAAGCTCTAATATATGTTATATGTTCCGACGATTTTTTTAAATTTACCATCGCATTATCGTCGTTTAATGATAAATAAGCAAATATTTAAAATGTTAATTTAGTTGATAAATCATTACATACAACGCAAAATCTTTATCAGAAGTTAATATTTATCATACACGTATTGTGTTGTGTTTTAGTTAAATGCATGGTTGGACAAAATGTTGACTGGATTAAAAACGTGGTATACTTAAAGATCGATCGTAAAATTATAATTTGTCCGTACTGAGAATAATTAGAGTACAATCTAAATGAAACATGTTTGATTACAAATGTCTTTTTATTCTCTCATTCTTGGAAGACATTTTAGATTCTGAATAAAGCCAAGGATCTATTGGTTTTTTATCTGGCATATTGTATTGTTAAAAAAAAAGAAGAGGAGTGAGTAACGTTCAGCACATTTATCGTATATGAAATCGGGCCAATATTCAAGAGTTGTGTTGTGCCTGCCTGGATCAAGGGCGATTCGATGGATGTATATTTTCAGGTTTGAGTAAATTTTTTTTGAGCAATGACATCAAGCAAAACTTAAATAACTTCAAGGATTATTTTATTTCAAACCGATGACGGAAAACTGTCTGTATAATTGTAATGAACACTGCGCAAAAGTGTGCGTAAATATAGTTTTCGAAGAAAACACGATTGTTCGTGTATCAGTAAAAACTACATGTGTAATAATTATTCAATATGTATTATCCCAACGTCATTGGGGTAACCATATGATATTCTCGCAACACCATAATATTGTTTGGTGTCACAACCAATAACAAAGGTATAAAATTTTAGTTCGAACGTTTCAACCGTCATCGGTGAGCACGTCATCACGGCGGTGGCCAAGGACGCAACGACCGTGGTCGACTCGGTCAGCACGTCGTCAAGACGGTGGCCGAGGACGCAACGGCCGTGGTCGACTCGGTGAGAACGTCGTCAAGACGGCGGCCGAGGACGCAACGGCCGCGGTCGACTCGATGAGCACGTCGTCACGACGGTGGCCGAGGACGCAACGGCCGTGATCTACTCGGCGCGGAGTGGGCACAGGTGGCTCGAGATGACGTGACTCGACCTGCGTCAGGTCTGACCGCCTAACACGGACTTCGACCGGCACGACCATAAAAATCGGCTCCATGTCGGTTAGCCCATCGGTGACGTCGTACTTCATCTGCTTGCCGGCAGCGACGTGCACGCTGGCGGCGGTGGAGTGCGGGACGCGGCCAACCAAACGCCACGAGAACGTGTTCGGGCTGGGCGCCCCACGCCCTCGCGGCATCCAATGAACACCGCCGAAGCCTCGACGAACCATTTCACGCGCGCCGTGGTGGTGTTCGGGGACCGTCCATCGACTTTGGACGTTGAGTAACTGTCGCGAGTCGTCCCACTCCTCCTCCCACTCCTCCGCCCACTGCTGCTCCTGTTGCCACCACCGATGCTGCGGCTGCACCAACTGCTGCTGCTGCTGCTGCTGCTCCTCCACCTCCTCCTCCTCGGACCCGTAGTCGAATATGGAGTTGGCCTCATACTCCTGCTCTTCCTCCACCGAATCGAGGTCCGACACCGTCGGCGTCGAGACGTTCGCCTCGTCGACGCCCTGCCACTCGTCGTCGGCTCACGCCTCCTCGTTCGTGCGGGGCGCGGCCGACGGTTCCGGGGTGGCGTCCGTGGCGGAGAAATCTGGCAAACTCAGGGCACCGGCACAGGAGTCCCGAAACGCGTCGTCTCCATCGGACGTCCGGAGCCGTTTTGCCGGTCGTTCGTCGTCCGTTTCTGGAATCGCAAAAGGCAAACGCGGTTATAGTACGAGACGTACACCGGAAAAGATTCTAATCTCGAGAGGGACGAAAGCGAACTCGACTCGCGCTGTACTTTTCCGTGATATTTCAGTGATGTGTGTCTAAATGTGTGTTTTTATTCAACATTGAAACGACGACTATCCGCGTCCGATGACAAAAAACGATTCGAGTTATCGGGGTCCGTGAGCCGTCGTGAATCGACTAAAATAATACGCAAATGAAATGCGCAGTATACGCGTTGTACATACGCGTCATACACCATTGTATATAACCAAAAGTATACGCGGGCCGGTAGCCAAAAAATACGAGAAGACCGCACGACGCGTTGAGAGCACGTAAAAGGCGCGCGAAACGGGGCTTTCCACTGCGTCGTAACGTGCAGAAGAAAGAACGTTTTGCGTCCGTGATAGACGAAATTTAGTTTTGACGTACCGGGAAGGGAGCGCTTCATCCACGCCCTGGACGGTTCGGGAGTGACGGGACGCTGCTGAGTGGGCACAGTTTCCGCCAGAAACTGAAGCCGGTCGATCACCACGAGGCGAACAGTCACCGGCGGCGTGGGTACGGCGACTGCCGCTGAGCCGCTGTCCGTCGGTTCCGGGGTGGCGTCCGCAGCGGAAAAACCCGGCAAACTCAGGGCACCGGCACAGGAGTCCCGAAATGCTTCCTCTCCGTTGGAGGTCCGGAGCCGCTTGGCCGGTCGTTCGTCGTCCATTTCTGGAATCGCAAAAGGCAAACGCGGTTATAGTACGAGATGTACACCGGACAAGATTCGAATCCCGAGAGAGGGACGATGACTAAACTATCGACTCGTGCGGTACTTTTTGAGTGATATGAGCTGTGTTTGCGTGATTTTTTCGAAATACAAACGACGATTCGATATTAATTAGTACGATTAATTAATTGAATCTTTCGACTATCGCGACTGATATTGCGTCAATTGTGCAGGAATCCTCGAGGGACGGCATAAAACGATTCGAGTCATCGGGGTCCGTGAGCCACCGAGACTCTAGTGTTATACGTAGTGTGACGTAATCATAAAAGTTTGGCCTCGACGCTAAAGACCGAAAACGCCATTTTGGCTGGATTTCCTATCCAGTTCGGAAGTGATAAAACAAAACCGGACGTATGCTTTCGTCACATTGTTTTTACGATCGCATTGTTTTAAACTGGTTTAAATTCTGATAATTCCGAACGTACCGGGAAGGGAGCGCTTCTTCCATGCCTTGGATGGTTCGGGAGTGACGGGACGCTGCTGAGTGGGCACAGTTGCTGCCAGAAACTGAAGCCGGTCGATCACCACGAGGCGAACAGACACCGGCGGCGTGGATGCGGCGACTGCCGCTGAGCCGCTTTCCGTCAGACGTCGATCCCGTGAAGTGGCGTCGTCTTCTGCGTTTGAATCTGTAGACCAAAAAACCAGTTAAGTTAAACTTAAGCTGTTTGTATCCATTTAAGGGTGACGGCAGACGAATATACCACCCCCGTGCGTAATATGCGATTTGGTGCCACTGGACGTGTTTCCGGAGAAAACGATGCAGCCCTGGTCGGCCTCTGCGCCGATGATCATATTTCGTTTTTATACGGTACCTGACAAGACGTTCTCCGTCATTTTCTGCCGGCTGTCCATCATATAATCACAACTGGCGAAAATCAAAAATTCGAAATCTCGTATCGACGATTCACGGTTAACTGTCGAGACGCACGAAATTTTTATATACTGTACCTCCGAACACTATAATTACTTTTCGGGTTGCCATGCAACAGTTGTGATTCTGTAAGGCCAACTTTTATGTACTTGTAAACGAAATCGTATTTTAAAACGACGATAATATTACAACCGGAATTTCAATGCAGTTTCTCTTTTTACCGGTGTTCTAAAACGAAGCTTCGTAAAGTTTCAAACCTGATTGTTCAACAATTGTAATTTTTATATGGCATTTAATATAACGACATTTTTGAACGTATCTCTCTCACAATAATATTTAGCATATTGGTCAAATAGTTATTGGTCAGATATCATTTAATGTTTTGTGTCCATAATTTCAATCGTTTATTTGATATTTTGATTAAAACTGAAGGTATCTTAGTATAGATAGCGAAAAAAGACACAATGTAGGTAAAAAGATTAATTTTTTTTTTTAGTAATTAGTTGATATTTATAGAAATTAAGTACCAGATAATAAATTAAATTACTATTGCATCTTTTACCGTCACCCAGTGAAGTCCTAATCACCATTATCGCCCTGAGGCAACAATATTTGACACCCCCCTCCTCTAAAAAATATAAAACCACATTCCATAAATATGTTAAATACATATTAATAATTAAAGGTTCCCCTAATTATCAAATATTATATTAATCATATTTACATACATGCATTTATTTTGTTTTGATGAATTTTTTTTTTTTTTACTTTTGACTTTTTTAAGTTGACACCAATTTCATTATTATGGCTGCGTTATCCGTCTTAGCTATCGTTACGTCGACTTGTTCTTTTATCATTTTATAAATTTAAAATTTTCGTTTTCTTTAGGTTTTTGCATGATGTATTATTATTGGTTATTTTTTTTTACAGAAGTGGCCAATTCCGTTCTGATGGCCAAATTTAGCCACGTGTCGAATAATTTATCCGGCCTGAGAAAAATTTAGATATTTTAAATCCTTACTTTCTGCTAATGTTAAGCATATATGTACGATCGGTAATACAAAATGAAATGATAAATATTATAATAAGATCAATTATTGAGCTGTTCACTTTATTAGGTCTATTATATGTAGTATAGTTCTGACGATTTTTTTCAAATCTACCATCGCATTATTGTCGTTTAATGATAAATAAGCGAATATTTAAAATGTTAATTTAATTGATAAATCATTTCACACAACGCAAAATCTTATAAAACCGGGCCGATATTCAAGAGTTTTGTTGTGCCTGCCTGGATGAAGGGCGATTCGATCGATGTATATTTTCAGGTCTAAGTACATTTTTTTTGAGCAATGATATCAAGCATATCTTAAATAACTCCACGGATTATTTTATTTCAAACCGATGACGGAATACTGTCTGTATAATTGTAATGAACACTGCGCCCAGGATTTATTTCATCTAAGTATGGAATAGACTTGCGTCGTAATCATCGCAAAATTCGTAACGTATGTGTTTATTTTTTAATCGGTCGCTTCGCATACGTGTCTGGACTATTAATATCGACAAACTTTCGATGGCAAATCTTATACCGGCTCAACGCATATACACGTATACGATGTCCAGGAAAACGTACGGAAATCGCTGGTTATTCATCTTTCTGATGGAGTTATAATCGTTTTTCGACAACTGCAGCACCAAGTTGGACTGACATGTTCTCTGGAGAATGCGACCAATCGAAAAGTAAAAAGAAATATAGGAATCCAATGAGCATTGTATATATTATATTTATTATATATATTATACACATTACATACTAGGATTGGTGTAATTAACAATAAATAAGTGGAGTGGCGAATATTTTAATATTTAAAGACTTACCTACCTCCACCATCAAATTATAAATCTAATTTAGTCATTTAATTTAAAAATAAAAAAAAACACATACATCTCTAAAAACACTCTTGTAGTCTTGTGGTATATTAATAAATATTCATTGTATTTAAGTATTAATTCACCTAAAAACAAATACATATTGTGCATTATAACCACATAATAATAAATTAGCTACCTATTTTATAAAAACGGTTTATATAAAAATTGAATTTTCATACATTTGAAATAAAAATGAGTGATGCTTTTTAAAATCGAATTAAAATATACTATGATTAATTTGAAAGAGTGCAATGAATAAAACATTGCATAAGAATAAAAATAATTTCAAAAAACATTATACTAAAAAAAAAAAACATATTTATCTTTTCATAAATCAAAATCAAAATGTTCTCAAAACTTTTAGATACTGCCTGTTTAAACAGTAAACATATGATAATTTTAATTTCAACTCAATAAGAGAATCTAGATAATAAAAGTGTGCGCAAATATTGTTTTCGAAGAAAATACGATTGTTCGTGTGCCAGTGAAAACTCCATGTGTAATAATAATTCAATATGTATTATCCCAACATCATTGGGGTAACGATATGATATTCTCGCAACACCATAATATTGTTTGGTGTCACAACCGCTGAATTGTGCAGACATTAATTACTTGCCATTTAAAACGTGTCATGTAATGAAGTAGTGGTAATTTAAAAACGGTTGATATTCGACGGCGTTTGGGATAAACAAGTCATTATAATTCTGTAACAGTAAATAACTAACGTGCATGGTCGAGTGCGCTATATTGGCTGAGAAGAAATAGTTTCGTGGTCGTATACTCGGATATTGACGATTGATTATTACCATACACGGTCAAATGAGACTGACAATCTTCAGTCATTCGGTTATTTTATTTTAGTCAACACAATTATCAAAAATTTGGTATTTTCGTGTAGTTCCCATTCAATATTTATAGAAAAAAAATTATATGAATAAGAAGGTATTATTGGTATTGCTATTTACCTCGCGTGTGAAAAAAAACGAAAAAACCAAGAGCAAAAAAAGATTTTTATTTTTCTATTTTTGTACAAATCACTTTCAATTTTCCACGTAGCAGGTAGACTACGGTATAAACGTAAAAATACGAGCCAAAATTCTTCATCGTTACCTTTATTTGCCATTTTTGAACAAATATATGAAATTTACAAAAGACAAAAAAATCGACTGCTCCACACAATTCGACTTGGTTGACTGATAAATTTGACATTCATAGACTTACACGGTCAATTATGAATGTCAATCATCTTGACTGACGATGAAAATTCAAACATGTTTGAATTTCATCGGTCATAAAATTTGACTGTCAGTCATTAACAGTCATTATCAGTCATACACATACGCGGTCAGTCATGAATGTCAATCACATTGATTGTCATTCAAGACTGACCGTGTATGGGCCCCATAAGAAGAATAAGTTTATGACTCGATTAAATTGCCGTGATGAGGCCGAAATATTTTCCCCGGACGAACGTTTGAACCGTCGTCGGTGAGCACGTCGTCACGACGGTGGCCGAGGACGCAACGGCCGTGGTCGACTCGGTGAGCACGTCGTCACGACGGTGGCCGAGGACGCAACGGCCGTGGTCTACTCGGTGAGCACGTCGTCAAGACGGTGGCCGAGGACGCAACGGCCGTGGTCGACTCGGTGAGCACGTTGTCAAGACGGTGGCCGAGGACGCAACGGCCGTCATGGTCTACCACGGACGTCGTCGACCGGCACGACCATGAAAATCGGATCCATGTCGGTTGGCACGTCGGTGACGTCGTACTTCATCTGCGTGCCGGCGGCGGCGTGCGTGCCGGCGGCGACGTTCACGCCGGCGGCGGCTGCGTGCGCGACGCGACCGACCATATGCCACAGGAACGTGTTCGGGCTGGGCACCCCACGTCCGTCGCGGCATTCCATAAGCACCGCCGGAGTCTCGACGAACCATTTCACGCGCACCGTAGTGGTGTTCGCGGTCCGTCCATCGACGTTGGACGTGGTGCCGCGAGTTGTCCCATTCCTGCACCGCCCACCGCTGCCTCTGGTACCACCGCCGATGCTGCGGCTGCACCGACTGCTGCTGCTGCTCCACCTCCTCGTCTTCGGACCCGTAGTCGAATATGGAGTTGGCCTCATACTCCTGCTCTTCCTCCACCGACTCGAGGTCCGACACCGTCGGCGTCGAGACGTTCGCCTCGTCGACGCCCTGCCGCTCGTCGTCGGCTCGCGCATCAACGTTCGCGCCGGGCGCGGCCGACGGTTCCGGGGTGGCGTCCGCGGCGGAGAAATCCGGCAAACTCAGGGCACCGGCACAGCAGTCCCGAAACGCGTCTTCTCCGTCGGACGTCCGGAGCCGTTTCGCCGGTCGTTCGTCGTCCGTTTCTGGAATCGCAAAAGGCAGACGCGGTTATAGTACGATACGTACACTGGACAAGATTCTTATCTCGAGAGGGACGAAAACGAACTCGACTCGCGCGGTACATTTCCGTGATATTTGAGTGCTGTTTGTCTAAATGTGTTTTTTTATTTGACATTGAAACGACCACTATCCGCGTACGATGACAGAAAACGATTCGAGTTATCGGGGTTCGTGAGCCGTCGTGACTCGACTAAAATAATACGCAAATGTAATGCGCATTGTAACATCAGAAAAGTTTGGCCCCGACAAAAAAAACCATTATATACGCGTTGTACATACGCGTTATACACCATTGTATATAACCAAAAGTATACGCGAGCCGGTAGCCAAAAAATACGAGAAGACCGCACGACGCGTTGAGAGCACGTAAAAGGCGCGGGAAACGGGACTTTCCACCGCGTCGTAACGTGCAGAATAAGAACGTTTAGCGTCCGTGATAGACGAAATTTAGTTTTGACGTACCGGGAAGGGAGCGCTTCATCCACGCCCTGGAAGATTCGGTAGTGACGGGACGCTGCTGAGTGGGCACAGTTGCCGCCAGAAACTGACGCCGGTCGATCACCACGAGGCGAACAGACACCGGCGGCGTGGGTACGGCGACTGCCGCTGAGCCGCTGTCCGTCAGACGTCGATCCCTTGAGTTGGCGTCGTCTTCTGTGTTTGAAACTGTAGACCAAAAAAACCGGTTAAAACACGTTGCCGCCAAACGGTTGTACACGTTCGACGTCACTGGCAAACCGTTGGGGTAGATCCGTCTCGGGAATTCCCGTCACCCTGGCCCGAAGGCCGTGTTTTTACAAAATGTATACGTCGATCGCAAGTGTGTGTATATACATGCCGTGTATCACATATGCATACGACGTGAAAACGATGAAATATTATACAATTCGGTCGGACGTAAATGAAAACACGTTTAAAATTATCAAAAAAAAAAAAAAAACACTTGTGGCACTCGGGGACTGCCGTGGTAAAGCTATTGCATAGGATTTTTATCAACTTGGCAGCACTAATTATTTTTTATGTGCGTTTAAGTGTGTTATTTGATGTAAAAATAAGAAATTTCTTATACCTTAAAAACTACACCCGATTATTAAGCTGTTTTTATCCATTGAAGGGTGACGGCAGACGAATATACCACCCGCGTGCGTAATATGCGATTTGGTGCCGCTGTACGTGTATCCGGAGAAAACGATGCAGCCCTGGTCGGACTCTGCGCCGATAATCATATTTCGTTTATATACGGTACCTGACAAGACGTTCTCCGTTATTTTCTGCCGGCTATCCATCATATAATCACAACTGGTGAAGATCAAAATCACAAAATCTCTTATCGACGATTCACGGTTGACTGTCGAGACGCGAGAAATTTTTATATACGGTACCTCCGAACACTATAATTATTTTTCGGGTTGCCATGCAACAGTCGTGATTCTGTAAGGCCAACTAATTTGTACTTGTAAACGAAATCGTATTTTTAAACGACGATAATATTAAAGCCGGAATTTCAATGCAGTTTCTCGTTTTTCCGTTGTTCTAAAACGAAGCTTCGTAAAGTTTCAAACCTGATAGTTCAATTGTGATTTTTATATGACATTTTATTATAACGACATTTTTTAACGTATCTCTCTTGCAATAATATTGATAAAAATAATAATAAGTATAATAATAATAATAATACTAATAATATTGAGCATATTGGTCAAATAGTTATTGGTCAGATATCATTTAATGTTTTGTGTCCATATTTTCAATCGTTAATTTAATATTTTGATTAAAACTAAAGGTATCTTGTAACGTTAATTACAATAACAACACGTTTTTGTAGAGTCTTATAATCAAACGTACTTTATTTGTTATATCTAAATAAGTTTGACAATATTTTCTTTAAAACATAAAATTTCTAATGCTCTTCGAGCTACAATATTTTTACTACTTACTACTACTACGACATTGGGTGGTGGCTACTAGTGAGATTCAATATACATATTTATATACAGGCGTTAATACTGAACAAGTCAAGTATTCCAAATATACAATATATATATTAAATTATTAAGAAGGGGGGAATGACTCACGGTGATTCGTGAATTGGATCTGGGCTCTTGGCTATTGGATATTTGGCTGATTGGATAATTGGTTTATTAGAATCAATGATCATGAATAATGATGTATAGGTGCGTTTGCATGTAGGTTACCTACGTTTAAAATAAATTTAATGTTTGATAACATCACAGAACAAGATATATAGAAAATATAATCGAAAATCGGCGAATACAACATGATGTTAAAACCTCCGATAGTTACTGGCGGCACAAACTGGCGACCATTAAAAACCCGCTTGACACCCGCCACGTATGTTGCCTCCGTCCCACAAGATTTTTCGGACCGAATATATCTACCTATATAGATTTTTCTACGTATAGGTACAGTATCTTAAAATAGTGACGAATGACTTTTAGAAATAATAATTTACTCATTTTCAAATTCAGTGGTATGTTGGCTCATTTAATACAATTTTAATATAGGTAGATAGGTGACGTTACTCGCATTTTATATTACTGAATAATATACAGTCTATACCAAAATAATGATAATTATAATAAATTAACGACTTAAATTATGCAATGAAATAACAACATGTATACATCGTATTATACGATAATTTAAATTTAGCTTAAAAGAACATAAACGTAACTTTTAGATATTAAAATAAAAATTTTACTAACCATTTTCAGTGTATTTTTTTAAAATTTTTTTTTTAAATGTATTTTTAAGTATAAAACCGATGATACTGACAAGTAGGAAGTGCAAATACCGATGGTATGAGTTTTTTTTTTAAGAAATAGCCGTTTTGATATGGATTTAAAACGCTTTATGGGTTTGGGTACTATTGACACCGGAACATACATACAAAAAGTACGTAAAGAAATCAACATACTTTAGACGTTTAAGCATAATATTATATATAATATAATATGTACTATAATCCACCATATTTTTCTGCTGTACGATTAATAGTTGTACAATAAAAGATAAAAATATAGAAGAATAATATTATGCATAAATGTCCAAAGCTCGTGTTTTATTCTTGGCGTAAATACGCTTACATGTGCATGATATATCCGGTTTTTTGTTTTACATAAATACCTATTTACGTTTTTAAATGTATCACCTTTTAGTATGGGGAAAAAAATGCTTTTCATCAAAAGATATTTTACATAGCAGCAGCGCAAGAAGTGGCCAATTACGTTCCGATGGCCAAATTTGGCCACGTGTCGAATAATTTATCCGGCCTGAGAAAAATGTAGATATTTTAAATCCTTTATGTAGATATTTTAAATACTGTCTGCTAATGTTAAGCATATATGTACGATCGGTAATACAAAATAAAATGATAAATATTATAAGATTAATTATTGAGCTGTTCACGCTATTAGCTCTATTATATGTAGTATAGTTCCGACGATTTTTTTTAAATCTACCATCGCATTATCGTCATTTAATGATAAATAAACAAATATTTAAAATGTTAATTTAATTGATAAATCATTTCACACAACGCAAAATCTTAATCAGTTGCTAATATTTATCATACACGTTTTGTGTTGTGTATTAGTTAAATGCATGGTTGGAAAAAATTTTAACTTGATTCAAAACGTGGTATACTTAAAGATCGGTCGGAAAATTATAATTTTTCCGTACTGAGAATAATTAGAGTACAATACAAATGAAACATTTTTGCATAAAATTACAAATGTCTTTCTATTCTCTCATTCTTGGACGAAATTTAAGATTCTGAATAAAGCAAAGGATCCATTGGTTTTTTATGGGGTATAGTATATTTTCAGGTTTAAGTAAATTTTTTTTTGAGCAATGACATCAAGCATATCTTAAATAACTCCATGGATTATTTTATTTCAAACCTATGACGGAATACTGTCTGTATAATTGTAATGAACACTGCGCCCAGGATTTATTTCATCTAATTATGGAATAGACTTGCGTCGTAATCACCGCAAAATTCGTAACGTATGTGTTTATTTTTTAATCGGTCGCTTCGCGTACGTGTCTGGACTATTAATATCGACAAACTGTCGATGGCAAATCTTATATCGGCTCAACGTATATACACGTATACGATGTCCAGTAAAACGTACGGAAATCGCTGGTTATTCATCTTTCTGATGGAGTTATAATCGTTTTTCGACAATTGCAACACCAAGTTGGACTGACATGTTCTCGGGAGAATCCGACCAATCGAAAAGTAAAAAGAATTATAGGAATCCAATGAGCATTGTATATATATATGTATTATACACATTACATACTAGGATTTGTGTAATTAACAATAAATAAGTGGAGTGGCGAATATTTTAATATTTTAAGACTCACCTACTTCCACCATCAAATTATAAATCTAATTTAGTCATTTTATTTAAAAAAAAAAACACGTACATCTCTTGAAACACTCTTGTGGTATAGTATTAATTCACCTAAAAACAAATATCCCGGGTGTCGATGATATCGCACCGACACTCTCCTACTTATCTCGGACACCGGGCAGAGGGGGAAAGCTTTCGATGCCGATAAGGGAGCGCACCAGCGGCCGGCGGGCTGTGTCTACGGATGAGGCCCGAATCTTTCGACGGACATCGGCGGTGGCAACATCTAGACCTTTCGTCATCCGAATCCGTCCCCATTTCATGGAGTATATTGTTTCTTTTTTTTTGTGTTGAAATAAAGAAATCTGTTCCTTTCATGCAATTTTAGTCACGGTTTTTATTCCATTATACATTTTTATTGTGGTATCGTGAGTAATACTACCACACTCAACGAAACGACCGTGTCAAATTGGCTCCCCGTACGGAATCACCCCGGTAGCGGAAAAAATTAAGGTAAGAGTTTTTTTTCGCCAGTATTACCTCGGATTTGCTATTATTCAGTGTAATAATTAGATATTCCAGGTGTACAATATTTTTGGTTAGGCATATTTTTACGTTTCTTTTAAAAGTTAATTAGGGAAACTGCGTGACCTAAAAATATTCGCGAAAAGGTTCGGTCCCGTAGTTATGTAACTAACGACCAACCACCTATCACACCTATCCGCACCAATCCGCCGATAATAGTACATCACGCCGATTGTGACTTGGGTCGTTACATACGTGCCACCAGTCACTACAGCATTGACGCTATCTCCGCCGTCGCCTTTATCGAAGCTTGATTATTTCGCGGCGTGGTATTTAGTCATTATCGGAAATAGGTCTAACGACCTACAGCATATATCTATATCAGCGGGCCATATCATCAAAAATAACATCAGTAGCGTGATACCACGGACTGTTTGTTAGTTTTACGAAATCGTAATAAATACATTTTTCGCGAAATCTTTGTCTACGACGATTTGATCTCCACCGAAACACTACACGTACTCTAACCAACAGACGGTGTACCGAATAGTAGTAATTAGAATTATTTATAATTAATTTTTACACTATGCCGGACAAATACATTAGTCAACTGACGTTGAAGGAGTTGCGTCGCGAGTGTGAGGTTCGAGATTTAGCGTTGACAGGGGGCAAAGCCGACCTGGAACTGAGATAAGCGGAATGTTTACGATCAAACGGCATCGAACCCGCGAACGTCCGGTTTGCGTCCACACAGGCGTCAACGGACGAACCGCAGGGCAGGGGCTGTGCAACACTGCTCACACCGCTGCAAGAAACGAGTGCTAACGCACTAGGTTCACCCAATGCGTCAACTCTGTGAGGTTAAGGCGACAACACAGCAGTTGCACGACAACCAGGGGGCGACTTTGCGGGAAATAGTGTGTTTCAATCGATCTCGAATCTACTCGATACCGCAAACACCGATAAAGTTTTCAAGTCCGCAGCAGCACAACTCGGAACGCTGTGTGATTCAATCGTCGGGGGGGACGAGCGGAACTCGTTGGAGTCACGCTTAACGGCGCTAGAAGCGAGTATGACACGTTTCTTTGAAGAACAACGTCAATTTTCGCGCGGAATGCGTCGACCAGAGTTCGACGTAGCCGACCAGCAGCCAGGACTTCCTTGAACCGCCACGTCCTTCAATGCAACCGCACGAAATTACGTACGCACGCGAACGTTATCATCGAAACTTTCCGCCCGTATACGACAGCGATACCCGACAAAACGCGCAACCGGGTACCAGTCGCGTCGACGCCGCAGCGAGCAACGCATATCACACGCGAAACTTGACCGGCGACCAAACGGGTTTTTATGAAAATTCACGGAATTTTTCGACATTCGCCCCACGCGCACAAGAACGTTCTGTGCTAATACCGTATGAGGATTTGCGCGCAGCAAGAGCTTCGTTACCCGAGTTTTCCGGAACAAGGGCCGAAGATCCCGTACGGTTTTTGGATAACACGGAGTCCGTTTTAACGCAGGCGAACATCAACATGTCTGGGTGGTGTAGGGCAGTTGAACCGCAATTAAAGGGTACGGCCGCGACTTGGTGGAAATCCATTAAGGTCCTGGATCTATCCTGGAGCGAATTTCGTGTCGAGTTTCTCGAAAATTTCGACAACGACGAAATAAAGCTACGATTGCGCGCCGACATACTGTCTACACAACAAACCGCGACACAAACGCTTACGGAATTTATTTTAAACAAAAATCAACTCGCACGCCGCGTAAATACTGGTCTATCCGAATCGGAATTAGTACACTTTATTACTGGGCTTACGCGCGACGTATTCCGTACGCACATTCGTTTACGGCAGCCGTCTACTTTCGCCGAGCTTCGACGCGACGCGAACATTTTAGACCCCGTAACGAACACACACACCCTCACCCGGCAAAGAGTTTGTCCACCGCGGAAAAGACTCTTACCAAACAAAAAAGGGTCCAGTCCCGAACCGTGGTCAACCGGCAACAAAAACACGCACGACATTTTCATCAAAACCGCCGCCGAGGCCGTGTAACATTTGTGGTGAACTGCACTGGCAAAGTGACTGTCCCCATAAACCGACCACGTCGGGAAATGGCGGGGGAGCCAGCAGGGATTATTCCACCCAAGTTGCTCCAACACAACCCCCACCCCATCTTCACACATACTCGGTATTTCGAAAGGCAATATTTTAAGCGATAATCCCGCACGATATTCGGTAATTTGCCACAGCAAACAACCGTTTTCAAAAATTTGTTCCACACCACCGTCCGCGAGCACATCGTGCACCGCGGATGACACCGTACCCGACGGCAACCATTTGAGATTTTAACTTGTACTACCTTCAAATTTTCAAGGAACTACTAACTAAAGGTCAGTTTTGTCACACATTATTTAAATTGTTTTTATAAATTTTTTTTGTTAGTATAAGTGTAATATTTTGAATTTATATATATTCGTAATTTCATAACAATGATATACAATTATAATTCGACCGTTTCAACCGTCATCGGTGAGCACGTCATCAAGACGGTGGCCGAGGACGCAACGACCGTGGTCGACTCGGTCAGCACGTCGTCAAGACGGTAACCGAGGACGCAACGGCCGTGGTCTACTCGGTGCGGAGTGGGCGCAGGTGGCTCGAGATGACGTGACTCGACCTGCATCAGGTCTGACCGCCTACCACCGACGTCGACCGGCACGACCATAAAAATCGGCTCCATGTCGGTCAGCCCATCGGTGACGTATTTCATTTGCTTGCCGGCGACGGCGTGCGCGCCGGCGGCGACGTGCACGCTGGCGGCGGCGGAGTGCGGGACGCGGCCAACCAAACGCCACGAGAACGTGTTCGGGCTGGGCGCCCCACGTCCGTCGCGGCATCCAACGAACACCACCGAAGCCTCGACGAACCATTTCACGCGCGCCGTGGTGGTATTTGGGGACCGTCCATCGACTTTGGACGTGGAGTAACTGCCGTGAGTCGTCCCACTCCTCCTCTCACTCCTCCGCCCACTGCTGCTCCTGTTGCCACCACCGATGCTGCGGCTACACCGACTGCTGCTGATGCTGCTGCTGCTGCTGCTCCTCCTCCACCTCCTCGTCCTCGGACCCGTAGTCGAATATGGAGTTGGCCTCACACTCCTGCTCTTCTTCCACCGACTCGAGGTCCGACACCGTCGGCGACGAGACGTTCGCCTCGTCGAAGCCCTGCCGCTCGTCGTCGGCTCGCGCCTCCGCGTTCGCGCGGTGCGCGGCCGACGGTTCCGGGGTGGCGTCCACGGCGGAGAAATCCGGCAAACTCAGGGCACCGGCACAGCAGTCCCGAAACGCGTCCTCTCCGTCGGACGTCCGGAGCCGTTTCGCCGGTCGTTCGTCGTCCGTTTCTGGAATCGCAAAAGGCAAACGCGATTATAGTACGAGACGTACATTGAACAAGATTCTAATCTCGAGAGGGACGAAAACGAACTCGACTCGCGCGGTACTTTTCCGTGATATTTGAGTGATGTGTGTCTAAATGTGTGTTTTTATATGACATTGAAACGACCACTATCCGCTACGATGACAGAAAACGATTCGAGTTATCGGGGTCCGTGAGCCGCCGTGACTCGACTAAATTAATACGAAAATGTAATACGCAGTGTAACGTAATCAGAAAAGTGTGGCCCCAACAATAAAAAACAAAAACGCCCTTTTGGCATGTTTTCCTGTACAGTTTAGAAATAGTAAAATAGAATCGGGCGCATGCTTCCGTAACAATGTATGGTGTAAATCGTATGGTGTTCAACTTGTTTAAATGGTAATAGCTCCAGCGTTATGATGAAATACATATTTAACAACACATAAGCCGTTCGCCGATTCAGCACGCCCCCTGAACACCGTCGTCGTGTCACATTACACGCGTTACTCTACTGACGCCACTGCGCGTATACGCGAGCCGGTAGCCAACAAATACGAGAAGACCGCACGACGCGTTGAGAGCACGTAAAAGGCGCGCGAAACGGGACTTTCCACCGCGTCGTAACGTGCAGAAGAAAGAACGTTTAGCGTCCGTGATAGACGAAATTTAGTTTTTACGTACCGGGAAGGGAGCGCTTCATCCACGCCCTGGACGGTTCGAGAGTGACGGGACGCTGCTGAGTGGCCACAGTTTCCGCCAGAAACTGAAGCCGGTCGATCACCACGAGGCGAACAGTCACCGGCGGCGTGGGTACGGCGACTGCCGCTGAGCCGCTGTCCGTCGGTTCCGGGGTGGCGTCCGTGGCGGAGAAATCCGGCAAACTCAGGGCACCGGCACAGGAGTCCCGAAACGCTTCCTCTCCGTCAGACGTCCGGAGCCGCTTGGCCGGTCGTTCTTCGTCCGTTCCTGGAATCGCAAAAGCAAACGCGGTTATAGTCCGAGACGTACACCCGAAAAGATTCGAATCCCGAGAGAGGGACGATGACTAAACTATCGACTCGTGCGGTACTTTTTGAGTGATGTGAGCTGTGTTTGCGTGATTTTCTCGAAATACAAACGACGATTCGATATTAATTAGTACGATTAATTAATTGAATCTATCAACTATCGCGACTAATATCGCGTCAATTGTGCAGGAATCCTCGAGGGACGGCATAAAACGATTCGAGTCATCGGGGTCCGTGAGTCACCGAGACTCTAGTGTAATACGCAGTGTGACGTAATCATAAAAGTTTGGCCCCGACGCAAAATACCGAAAACGCCATGTTGGCTGGATTTCCTATCCAGTTCAGAAGTGATAAAACAAAACCTGACGTATGCTTTCGTCACAGTGTTTTTTCGGTCGCGTTGTTTTAAACTGGTTTAAATGTTAATAATTCCGTACGTACCGGGAAGGGAGCGCTTCATCCACGCCCTGGACGTTTCGGGAGTGACTGGACGCTGCATGGGCACAGTTGCCGCCAGAAACTGACGCCGGTCGATCACCACGAGGCGAACAGTCACCGGCGGCGTGGGTGCGACGACTGCCGCTGAGCCGCTGTCCGTCAGACGTCGATCCCGTGAATTGGCGTCGTCTTCTGCGTTTGAATCTGTAGACCGAAAAACCAGTTAAGTTAAACTTAAGCTGTTTGTATCCATTGAAGGGTGACGGCAGACGAATATACCACCCGCGTGCGTAATATGCGATATGGTGCTACTAGACGTGTTTCCGGAGAAAACGATGCAGCCCTGGTCGGCCTCTGCGCCGATGATCATATTTCGTTTTTATACAGTACCTGACAAGACGTTCTCCGTCATTTTCTGCCGGCTGTCCATCATATAATCACAACTGGCGAAAATCAAAAATTCAAAATCTCGTATCGACGATTCACAATTAACTGTCGAGACGCACGAAATTTTTATATACTGTACCTCCGAACACTATAATTACTTTTCGGGTTGCCATGCAACAGTTGTGATTCCGTAAGGCCAACTTTTATGTACTTGTAAACGAAATCGTATTTTTAAACGACGATAATATTACAACCGGAATTTCAATGCAGTTTCTCTTTTTACCGGTGTTCTAAAACGAAGCTTCGTAAAGTTTCAAACCTGATTGTTCAACAATTGTAATTTTTATATGGCATTTTATTATAACGACATTTTTTAACGTATCTCTCTCACAATAATATTTAGCATGTTGGTTAAATAGTTATTGGTCAGATATCATTGAATGTTTTGTGTCCATATTTTCAATCGTTTATTTGATATTTTGATTAAAACTGAAGTTATCTTAGTATAGATAGCGAAAAAAGACACAATGTAGGTAAAAAGATTAATTTTTTTTTAGTAATTAGTTGATATTTATAGTCATTAGGTACTAGATAATAAATTAAATGACTATTGCATCTTTTACCGTCACCTAGTGCCGTCCTAATCACCATTATCGCCCTGAGGCAGCAATATTTGACACCCCCCTCCTCTAAAAAATATAAAACCACATTCCATAAATATATTAAATACGTATTAATAATTAAAGGTTCCCCTAATTATTAAATATTATATTAATCATATATACATACATGCATTTATTTTGTTTTGATGAATTTTTGTTTTTTGACTTTTGACTTTTTCAAGTTGACAACAATTTCATTATTATGGTTGCATTATAGAAAACAATTACTATTTTCTCGAAACAATATTTAGTTTCAGTTTTAGTTCACGTATAAATCATACCTTTATAGGCTATACAGTACCTACATCTATCCTTTGGTAATACTGATGTTTATAATAAATTATTGTAGGTATGTAACACTGTGGTCTTACTCATTGTTTATATCATTTTATATTTAATACCACACAAACAATTTAATACGTAATCGCTTTTGATATTGGAGCATAAAAAAAGAATATAATATGAAACACCAAATTGTTTTTTAATTTAAATTTTATTTCATTTATTTTTATGATGCATTTGTCCCATTCGCCCCTCCCTTGGGACGGCTACTTATTTATAGTGATGAACACATTGCTTCTACGAGATAATTAAGTCATCAATTGAAATAATAAATTTGTCACACCAAATCAACCAAACATATTTTATATGCTCTCAGATCACTAGATACATATAGATACATATACTCTAGATCACTCTGAGATACATCTTCATTAACCTGTCTTTTGCGAAGACTCGTCGTATTATATTTCCGATTAGATTATCTCAATTAATTATCAATGCTTAAATAATGTTATTGCTATCGAATCAATAACATTTTTACCTTTGCAAAAATATGTGACTAAAACAAAAATGTAATAATTTTCCCTATAAATCTTTTAAGCAAATGCTCTCTTTTTTGGCTGGAACTGTCATTTTAATGTTGAAATCATCAATCATCTACATATTTTATTAAACAAAACATTTTTGTTGATGTACAAATAAATATTTAAGTACCTAGCTTAAAAAAATAATGAAAATAAATGTTCTTTGACGAAATATCGTTTTTAGAAAAACATACTACTATTTAATTTTGTAATTATTACTCGAAAACATTTTGTTTATAATAAGTCAATTACCTAGTAAGTGGAATAAGTTAATTTAATTTTTTTGTCCTTTATTTATATACTAGCTGACCCGGCCACGCGTTGCTGTGGCTAAAGTTTTTGTTATATTACATTATAGTAAACAATCTAAGAGGAACAATAAGAGAACATCAGTCACGGAGAAAATTTACTGCTTCGCTGTCGTCGCAAACTGTATCAATAGATTTATATGATACCAAGTTCCCTGGCAACAACATTTGTATCTTCAGATTCAAATTGTCAACGTCTACATTTTTTGCCGCTAAAATCGCTCTTTCTGCAAGCCACTCATGATTTATGTACTGTGTGTGTACATCGGGAAATATTTATTCAATGAGAGTATCTTGCGAATCAGCGATTGTGCAGAAATCGGTCGGTAATTTTATGTATCCAGTTTCATCTATAGCAACTTTTCCATCACCGAAATTGATAATTTAATTATTATTGATAAAATAGGAATGATTAAAAGTTAATATGAGAGTTACACTGAGATAGCAAAATAATAATTGTCAACGTTACTACTACACTTGATGCATAAACAATAATGATGGCCGACAACTGTGTAGGGAGTGAGAAAGAAAGGAGACCGGCTTCGCTCTCATCCCTACTCCGTGCTGTTTACTGGGTCAGAAGTGACATCTGTAGACATCTGGCGGGGATAACTATTTAAATGACGATTGATCAGTTTTCGACCGGAGAGGAAAAATGATTAAATTACTAAAATGGCTATTAAAAATTAAGGGTTGATGGTAGAAGGGTGAAAATTGAGGATTGTATGTATTTTTGTATGTTGTATAATGAAAAAATAGAAATTAAAAATTTTGTCTAAAAAATCAATAAAAAGATTTAGGGGTGGACTACCCTAACATTTAGGGGGATGAAAACTATCCTATCTTTTAAGTTGGACCAAATTTCACGCGGTGTAAAAAATGTCATCAAAATCGGTTAATTGGTTTAGGAGTCCATTGAGGACAAACATTGTGACACGAGATTTATATATATATTAGATTTCCATTATAAGTACCACAGAAATTTGCTTGAAATATTATTAAATTAAAAATATTTGTTTGTAACAAATTATTATGATTTTTTTTTTTTTTTTTTGTCACGTTTTGATTAAAAAAATATATGGTCACTTTATATTATACATATCTTATAAAAATTATTACAGCATCTCGGCTACAGCAAATGTTACAAATTTTACACAATTTTTAAATAGTTTTTTCTTATACTTGGAAAAACTATTGAGATTAGAGAAAAATGACATCTCAAAAATACCAACCCTTTTCCCGTAATTATATTAATTTACAGTGCTGTGTATGTACATATATGTATTCCATGTTTGGATTTTTATGTTTGCAAAAACTAACGGTATTATTAAGGTCAAATAAATAATATATTACTAATTTCATCAACCTATTCGTGAACATTTGGTTTTCTAAAGCATTATAAGCTAATGACGTTCCACTAAACGAGATCCTTACATAGCTTGTTATACTGTAGTCGTACGTTTGTACATTGCAGTCATACGGCTTTTGCAACCATAGGAAAATGTAACAAGTTTAAAAAAAAATATCGAAAACCAATCAGACCAAAACCGTTTGATAAACAAAAATAATAATAATAATAATAATAATAATGAATAAAATAAAATTGGACTGCCAAAAAGTTCACAAAAAATATTATCTATACTATAGTATATCGAAAAGTAAAAAATAAAAAATAAAAATAACAATAATAAATGACCTGAACGAATCTTGATTTCCCAGCTCAAACTTCATTCCCATTCCACCCACGATATAGTTGTATAACGTAACTAATAACGTTATCCGTTATCCGTTACGTCGACTTATTCTTTTATCATTTTATAAATTAAAAATTTCCGTTTTCTTTAGGTTTTTACTCGATGTATTATTATTGGTTATTTTTTTTTACAGAAGTGGCCAATTACGTTCCGATCGCCAAATTTAGCCACGTGTCGAATAATTTATCAGGCCTGAGAAAAAGTAGATATTTTAAATCCTTACTTTCTGCTAATGTTAAGCACATATGTACGATCGGTAATATAAAATAAAATGGTAAATATTATAAGATCAATAATTATTGAGCTGTTCACGCTATTAGGTCTATTATATGTAGTATAGTTCTAACGGTTTTTTTTAAATCTACCATCGCATTATTGTCGTTTAATGATAATTTAAATTTAAAATGTTAATTTAATTGATAAATCATTTCACACAACGCAAAATCTTTATCAGAAGCTAATATTTATCATACACGTATTGTGTGGTGTATTAGTTAAATGCATGGTTGGACAAAATGTTAACTGGATTAAAAACGTGGTATACTTAAAGATCGGTCGTAAAATTATAATTTTTCCGTACTGAGAATAATGAGAGTACAATATAAATGAAAAATTTTTTATTACAAATGTCTTTTTATTCTCTCATTCTTGGACGACATTTTAGATTCTGAATAAAACAAAGGATCTATTGGTTTTTTATCTGACATATTGTATTGTTAAAAAAAAAGAAGAGGAGTGAGTAACGTTAAGCACATTTGTCGTATATAAAACCGGGCCTATATTCAAGAGTTGTGTTGTGCCTGCCTGGATAAAGGGCGATTCGATCGATGAATATTTTCAGGTCTAAGTAATTTTTTTTTTGAGCAATGACATCAAGCAAATCTTAAATAACTCCACGGATTATTTTATTTCAAACCGATGACGGAAAACTGTCTGTATAATTGTAATGAACACCCAGGATTTATTTCATCTAAGTATGGAATAGACTTGCGTCGTAATCACCGCAAAATTCGTAACGTATGTGTTTATTTTTTAGTCGGTCGCTTCGCGTACGTGTCTGGACTATTATTTTTGACAAACTGTCGATGGCAAATCTTATACCGGCTCAACGCATATACACGTATACGATGTCCAGTAAAACATACGGAAATCGCTAGTTATTCATCTTTCTGATTATTATCGAAATTTGTAATATTTTAAGACTCACCTACCTTCACCATCAAATTATAAATCTAATTTAGTCAGAGAAAAAAACACGTACATCTCTTAAAACACTCTTGTGGTATAGTAATAAATATTCATTGTCTTTAAGTATTAATTCACCTAAAAACAAACACATATTGTGCATTATAACCGCATAATAATAAATTAGCTACCTATTTTATAAAAACGGTTTTAATAAAAATTGAATTTTCACACATTTGAAAAAAAAATATGAGTAATGCTTTTCAAAATCAAATTAAAATATACTATGATTAATTTGAAAGAGCGAAATAAATAAAACCTTGTATAAAAATAAAAATAATTACAAAAAACATTATACTAATAAAAAACATTTACCTTTTCATAAATCAAAATCAAAATGTTCTCAAAACTTTTAGATACTACCTGTTTACACAGAAAACATATGATAATTTTAATTTCAACTCAATAAGAGAATCTAGATAATAAAAGTGTGCGCAAATATAGTTTTCGAAGAAAACACGATTGTTCGTGTGTCAGTGAAAACTACATTTGTAATAATAATTCAATATGTATTATCCCAACATCATTGGGGTAACGATATGATATTCTCGCAACACCATAATATTGTTTGGTGTCACAACCGCTGAATTGTGCAGACATTTTTTATTTGTCATTTAAAACGTGTCATGTAATGAAGTAGTGGTAATTTAAAAACGGTTGATATTCGACGGCGTTTGGGATAAACAAGTCATTATAATTCTATAACAGTAAATAACTAACGTGCATAGTCGAGTTCGCTATATTGGCTGAGAAGAAATAGTTTCGTGGTCGTATACTTGGATATTGACGATTGATAGTTACCATACACGGTCAATCGAGACTGACAATCTTCAGTGATTCGGTTATTTTATTTTAGTCAACACAATTATCAAAAATTTGGTATTTTCGTGTAGTTCCCATTCAATATTTATAGAAAAAAAATCGTATGAATAAGAAGGTATTATTGGTATTGCTATTTACCTCGAGTGTGAAAAAAAACGAAAAAACCAAGAGAAAAAAAAGATTTTTATTTTTCTATTTTTGTACAAATCACTTTCAATTTTCCACGTAGCAGGTAGACTACGGTATAAACGTAAAATTCGAGCCTCAATTCTTCATCATTACCTTTATTTGCCATTTTTGAACAAATATATGAAATTTACAAAAGACAAAAAAATCGACTGCTCCACACAATTCGACTTGGTTGACTGATAAATTTGACATTCATAGACATACACGGTCAATTATGAATGTCAATCATCTTGACTGACGATGAAAATTCAAACATGTTTGAATTTCATCAGTCATAAAATTTGACTGTCAGTCATTAACAGTCATTATCATTCATACACATACACGGTCAGTCATGAATGTCAATCACATTGATTGTCATTCAAGACTTACCGTGTATGGGCCCCTTAAGAAGAATAAGTTTATGACTCGATTAAATTGCCGTGATGAGGCCGAAATATTTTCCCCGGACGAACGTTTGAACCGTCGTCGGTGAGCACGTCGTCACGACGGTGGCCGAGGACGCAACGGCCGTGGTCGACTCGGTGAGCACGTCGTCACGACGGTGGCCGAGGACGCAACGGCCGTGGTCTACTCGGTGAGCACGTCGTCAAGACGGTGGCCGAGAAAGCAACGGCCGTGGTCGACTCGGTGAGCACGTCGTCAAGACGGTGGCCGAGGACGCAACGGCCGTGGTCGACTCGGTGAGCACGTCATCAAGGCGGTGGCCGAGGACGCAACGGCAATCGTGGTCTACCACGGACGTCGTCGACCGGCATGACCATGAAAATCGGCTCCATGTCGGTTGGCACGTCTTAGACGTCGTACTTCATCTGCGTGCCGGCGGCGGCGGCGGCGGCGGCGGCGTGCGTGCCGGCGGCGACGTTCGCGCCGGCGGCGGCTGCGTGCGCGACGCGACCGACCATACGCCACAGGAACGTGTTCGGGCTGGGCGCCCCACGTCCGTCGCGGAATCCCATGAGCACCGCCGGAGTCTCGACGAACTATTTCACGCGCGCCGTAGTGGTGTTCGCGGACCGTCCATCGACGTTGGACGTGGTGCCGCGAGTTATCCCACTCCTGCACCACCCACCGCTGCCTCTGGTGCCACCGCCGATGCTGCGGCTGCACCGACTGCTGCTGCTGCTGCTCCTCCTCCTCGTCTTCGGACCCGTAATCGAATATGGAGTTGGCCTCATACTCCTGCTCTTCCTCCACCGACTCGAGGTCCGACACCGGCGGCGTCGAGTCGTTCGCCTCGTCGACGCCCTGCCGCTCGTCGTCGGCTCGCGTCTCCGCGTTCACGCGGGGTGCTGCCGACGGTCCCGGGGTGACGTCCGCGGCGGAGAAACCCGGCAAACTCAGGGCACCGTCGCAGGAGCCCCGAAACGCGTCCTCTCCGTCGGACGTTCGGAGCCGTTTCGCCGGTCGTTCGCCGTCCGTTTCTGGAATCGCAAAAGGCAGACGCGGTTATAGTACGAGACGTACACTGGACAAGATTCTAATCTCGAGAGGGACAAAAATGAACTCGACTCGCGCAGTACTTTTCCGTGATATTTGAGTGATGTGTGTCTAAATGTGTGTTTTTATTTGACATTGAAACGACCACTATCCGCGTACGATGACAGAAAACGATTCGAGTTATCGGGGTCCGTGAGCCGTCGTGACTCGACTAAAATAATACGAAAATGTAATACGCAGAGTAACGTATTCAGAAAAGTGTGGCCCCAACAATAAAAACAAAAACGCCCTTTTGGCATGTTTTCCTGTACAGTTTAGAAATAGTAAAATAGAATCGGGCGCATGCTTCCGTAACAATGTATGGTGTAAATCGTAAGGTGTTCAACTTGTTTAAATGGTAATAACTCCAGTGTTATGATGAAATACATATTTAACAGCACATAAGCCGTTCGCCGATTCAGCACGCCCCCTGAACACCGTCGTCGTGTCACATTACACGCGTTACTCTACTGACGCCACTGCGCGTATGCGCGGGCCGGTAGCCAACAAATACGAGAAGACCACACGACGCGTTGAGAGCACGTAAAAGGCGCGCGAAACGGGACTTTCCACCGCGTCGTAACGTGCAGAAGAAAGAACGTTTAGCGTCCGTGATAGACGAAATTTAGTTTTGACGTACCGGGAAGGGAGCGCTTCATCCACGCCCTGGACGGTTCGGGAGTGACGGGACGCTGCTGAGTGGGCACAGTTTCCGCCAGAAACTGAAGCCGGTCGATCACCACGAGGCGAACAGTCACCGGCGGCGTGGGTACGGCGACTGCCGCTGAGCCGCTGTCCGTCGGTTCCGGGGTGGCGTCCGCGGCGGAGAAATCCGGCAAACTCAGGGCACCGGCACAGGAGTCCCGAAACGCTTCCTCTCCGTCGGACGTCCGGAGCCGCTTGGCCGGTCGTTCGTCGTCCGTTTCTGGAATCGCAAAAGGCAAACGCGGTTATAGTCCGAGACGTACACCGGACAAGATTCGAATCCCGAGAGAGGGACGATGACTAAACTATCGACTCGAGCGGTACTTTTCGAGTGATGTGATCTGTGTTTGCGTGATTTTCTCGAAATACAAACGACGATTCGATATTAATTAGTATGTTAATAACTCCGTACGTACCGGGAAGGGAGCGCTTCATCCACGCCCTGGACCGTTCGGGAGTGACGGGACGCTGCTCGGGCACGGTGGCCGCCAGAAACTGTAGCCGGTCGATCACCACGAGGCGAACAGACCTCGGTGGCGTGGGCACGACGACTGTCGCGGAGCCGATGTCCGCACGACGTCGTTGCCGTGAATTCCCGTCGTCTTCCGCGCTCGAAACTGTGTACCGAAAAACTGGTTAGAACACGCACGCCCGCGAACTCGTCGACGACACAGTTGTACCGTTGCGGGCACGACCGTCTCGAGGACCCCACGTCCCGAAGACCGTGTTTTATAACATTTCTCACTGTACCTGACAATACGTCCTCAGTAGTTTTCTTTGGGCTGCCCATCGTGTAATCGCTTCAGAAGACTACCGAAAACTGTACAAAAGCAAAAACGCAAACAACTTTCGAATATTCGCGATAGACTGTCGAGGCGTGCGAAATTGTTATACACCATAGGTACCTAGAAACATTGCTATGGTTACTTTTCGGGATTCCACGCTAGAGTCGAGATTCCGTAAAGCCAACCTATTTTATATTTGTAAACGAAATAATATTTTTTAAATGACGATAATTACAACTGGAATTTCAATGCAGTTTCTCTTTTTTCCGGTGTTCTCAAACTTAGGTTCGTAAACGAAAAAGGTGTTTCAAAACCAGACAGTTCAAATGTAATTTTCAATTCTGCATTTTATCGACCTCAAAGACATTTTTTAACGGCATTTTCAAGTCTAAAGAGCGTTTTTTCACATATGTAGTGAATTTAAAAGTTTGTACGAACGTAATAACTCCACCAATAAATATTTAAATCAAATGATTTCGTGTTGTAATGGACTTGTCATATTAATGGTGAAGTCATCAATTACCAAAATCAGATTTTATCGACCAAAGCATATTTGTTGATGTAAAAATAAATAAATGAGTACCTATTTATGCGGGAAGAGAACGTTTGTATTGTAACGGTTACAATTACTGACCCAACGTTTATGTCGCGTAACCATTAAAAACCCGCTTGACACCCACCACGTATGTTGCCTCCGTCCAACACGATTTTTCGGACCGAAGATATCTATATAGATTTTCCTACGTATAGGTACAGTATCTTAAAATATTGATGAATGACTTTTAGAAATACTAATTTACTCATTTTCAAATTCAGTGGTATGTTGGCTCATTTAATACAATTTTAATATAGGTAGATAGTGACGTTACTCGCATTTAATATTACTGAATAATATATAGTTTATACCAAAATAACGATAATTATAATAAATTAACGACTTAGATTATGTTATGAAATAACAGCATGTATACATCGTATTATAAGATAATTTAAATTTAGCTTAAAAGAACATAAACGTAACTTTTAGATATTAAAATAAAAATTTTATTAACCGTTTTCAGTGTATTTTTTTTTTATTATTTTTTTTTCAAATGTATTTTTAAGTATAAATCCGATGATACTGACAAGTAGGATGTGCAAAGACCGATGGTATGAGTTTTTTTTTTAAGAAATAGCCGTTTCGATATGGATTTAAAAACGCTTTCAGGGTTTGGGTACTATTGACACCGGAACATCAGTGGCGTACGCAAGGGTAGGGTTCTTGGGTTCTAACCCCCACCGAAATTTTTTCATTTTACAAAAAATATCTCATTTACCACCATTTGAATACACTGTCGATCAATTGTTGGTAATTTTTAATTTATTATTAATTATAATTTGTTATAACTTATAAGTAACTAATTATATAAAAACTGTAAGGCAAATTATTTAAATTGTTTATTATTATTAAAATTATTTACTCATGTAAAACCCTAACCGAACTAAAATCCTGCGTACGCTACTGCGGAACATACATAGGTCAAGAAATCAACATACTTTAGACATTTAAGCATAATATTATGTATCCTATGATATGTATGCTATAATCCACCATATTTTTCTGCTGTACGATTAATAGTTGTACTATAAAAGATAAAAATATAGAAGAATAAAATTATGCATAAATGTCCAAAGCTCGTGTTTTATTCTTGGCGTAAATACGCTTACATGTACATGATATATTCGGTTTTTTGTTTTATATAAATACTTATTTATGCTTTTTAAATGAATCACCTTTTAGTATGGAAAAAAAAATGCTTTTCATCAAAAGGTATTTTACATAGAAGCGCAATCGATACAAACCGATTGGGATAAAATTCTTAATGCGTAACGTCACAAATCATTCAATATTACATACACATAATTAATAAACGATTGTTATTCGCCGGTGCTCGGGAAAAACAATTCATTATTAATACTATAACAGTTAATTATTAACGTGCGTGGTCGAGTGCGCTATAGTGGCCGAGAAGAAATAGTTTCGTGGTCGTGTACTCGAATATAGAGCGGGTGAGAAATAACGGTACCTATGTAGTGTGCATGAATATTTCGTTTGGTAATATCTAATAACATTGTTGTCGTTAACATCCTGCCAGAAATCCAGCAAATTGCGCTGTAAGTAGTTTATTCGTGTAAAACATCGTCGGAGAGAGGGGTGGTTTTATTCCCGCGACGTTCACGTACATCTGGGTACACTATACGTCTATACGATATACCGTGGTGTACGATTAACATTTTCCCTCAGGGTCATATATATATATATGTATATGAAATAATATACAGTTACTATACTACGCACGCGCGTTTTATGCTCTACCGTTATTATGGTGTTTTAACGTGAATCTAGTTAGTTTCGGTCTAACAACTCTAAGACCTCTCTTCAACAATTCACAGCGTGCGGGCGGCGATGGGTAAAATGATACGAAAACACGTGCATATGTGTGTGTGTGTGTGTGTGTGTGTGTGCGCGCGGGTTTGTAAATTTGCCACCACCTACCGACCGCGGAATGATAAAATTTCCATTGACGGTAATACGGTGTTGGGAGTAGGGGACGAGGAGAGTATCTTTGCAAGTTTTCGGCGCGCCGCATCGACTGCGAAGTGGTGGCGATGGTCGGTCGCGGGTCGTCGAAACTTTTGACAAAACCGCGCGTGGCTAACGCACTAAATAATTTTACAGGACGCGGTCGGATCAAAGAGCACAGTCGGTTACGCCGCAGTCGCTCTTGACCCGACCTCCTCCCTCTTCACCGCGACGTAAAAACACGCCTAAAACGAATAGGGTAGGTAGGCATTTCAAGTCTCGTGAAAATACTTCTCTTTGAATCAGTTAAGAACGTACACGTGTATATTGCACAACCATTACGGTTTAAATATTCGTACGGTAACCTTTATAATATGATAATGTTATATTTCCATAAAGGGTTCTACCTCCGAACAAGACTGGAGTTTATCCATACTGAGTGTCTAGGCAAATATAGAACGAGTACCAACCTCTCTAATTTCTAGAATATCCGATTGAAAAAACTACGAAGACACACCATTTCTCATCGATTTGATAAGTCGTACCTAGTACATTTTCGACTATTTTCCAATGCTCATTTTATATTATTGTGAAAGAAAAACGTATTACACTCCGTCTACTTGAAATTATTCGATTATATTAAAAATTTTAAAAGTAGTGACTGTCGTTGATAACGTCAACTTGTTATTGATTTAATTCTTGTCGTTTTTTTAAAACGTACGAAAGTAATATAACGGTAAATAAAAAAAATAACGATGTGCTCCGGTTATATAAACTGATAAATCGTCAATCGATAGCCCTGAATCATTGTCTCAAATACGTACCCGATGGACTTACTAGTAAATACTCTCATGTAACTCGATCCTTCTGTGCAAAACATTCCGTCAAAATTACAGTCTATTCGCTCCGATGAATAGAACACTAGTTAGCTCGTACAATAGTGATTCGATAACTCTCTTTGATTTTTTCGATGACAGTCCAACCAAGTTGAAATCTTTGATTTATTCATTAAACATTTTAAAATATACGTCTATCTGTGTTTTCGTTATTCATGTTTATTATATCTATGTTCATTTTGATATTTATCATATTTATTGTGAATTTATTGATATAATTAATAGTATTATTGTTTTAACTACTATAACTTGATAAGTATTACCCACATTGTCTGTACTTAGCCCTATCAAGGGCGTTAATTATCGAATAAATGAAGTTGTAAACCTGATTGTGCAAGTGTAATTTCTTATATGGTATTTTATCGACCTTAAAGACATCTGTTAACGTTTTAACGTCGGCTGGACAAATCTGGTATCGTTATTGACACACGACGGTACTTAATTTCTTCAAGATCAGTGCAGAAGAGTCGAAGGGTTTGACTTGTTTCAGTTAATCTATTACAGCGTGTCATCAGGAGCACGTCGCACACGACACATTGGCACCTATATCAATGGACATTTATCTCGAATGTTTCACTTGGGCGAGAGTTGAAGCCGTGTCGTCTCTGGAGAAAAAAGCAGTGGACTATAGACACGAAAAATACTTTTAAACGTCGCGTACACGAGTTTTATTTTTCTTTTACACACAAAGTTTGTTGATAATGGGTTCTCAAAATGTGTTTTGCTAAAAGTTAGTAGGAATTCCATTAGGGATTTCAACCGAAGTTCACTACATAACCCTGAACTATTTAATCCTATGCAAACCGTAGAAATACAAACGAAATAATAAATTAATTACATACAATGTCAAACTACTACGGTCTATAACGGTACTTCTTGAAATCATTGTTTTGATTTTCAAGAGCATCACGTAAGCACAGTTCAATACAGCACATAATAAATATTGAAGATAATCCGGATTTTTGGTACAAACTTTGAGAAACGACTCAAGTTGACGAATGAAATGTAAAATCTATTCGTCTCATTCTCTATTCGCATGTTAATACTTAAAGTTTCTTTAATGGAAACATTACATAATTTCAAGTACTTTCTTAATTTTACCTTTATAAATCCAAAAAAATCCACTGTCACTCGCCAATGATAAATACAACCTTAAAAACGAATAAATGCTCAATAAGCGTTTAAATCGTGTTGAATCACGAATACTCGTTTCTAATAAAAAAAAAATAAATGAATAAATAATTACATTAACTTATGAAATTAAAAAAAAAAAAAAAAATTAAAAAAAATGATAATTTACATGTTTTCTTGTATTTACATTTCTATCAAGATCCTGAAGTCCGAGAAAAAAAAAGCATATTAAAATACATAATATATTCGCTTACAACTATTCGGTGTGATAAACAAATGTCGTAAAGAACCACAGCGTCCGACTCGAATGATTCGGTGAAAATGAAAACTCGACGACCGGATTATCAAAGCGGGGCCCCCGGGCAGAACTTTTTTGGGGACAACAAATTTAACTTGGAGCTTTTTTCAACAGATTTATAATGGTTTAAGCAGTTATAAAAAAAAAAAATTTTGAAAAATATGTTGGTTAATTTTTTATTTTTTTTTTTTCTATATAAGCGAATCAATTTCAACAAAACGTTCTATTAATTTCAATTTCAACACGACAACATAGCTATTTTGTGAAATTTATCTCCACGTTTCATAATAAGTGCGCGTGTATTGGTTTGTCGTTTGTCATCGGCTGTTCAAAAACAAAACACAGTAGGTACTATCACTCTTATGAATTTGCGTTTTTTGATACCAAATGTATCACGATCGAATAATGGAATTTTTTTTTTTTTTTTGTAATACAATTGTTTAAAATATTATTAGTGTCAAAAAATAATTGAAGATTTTGCAAGATCAAAAGCGCGACGAAAAAATCGGTTAAATGATGTTCGTTTTTCTTCTCTTAAATATTTATATTATATTCATTTTTTCAATATTAATCGTTTTCTTTTGTGGACATTTCGTTCAATATTTCGTAAACAATTGAGAAAATAAATTAATACAATTTACAATTTGATATGATTATTTTGGTACCGTGGGTACTATTGAAAGTACAACATATGATGTACAACATTCTATGGCACTCGATAGATTTTTATACTTGATGATACTATTATCATATCACATATGTTGTAAGTTTTCTCATGGGTGAGAAAAATTGCTACTATAAAAAAGTGTTGAAAGAAAGAGGGCATAAAAAAATGTGTACCCATGGCAGCAAAATCCCTATATACGCCACTGTATCTGCGATTAGGTTGTTCTGCAGTTAGCGAGTCGTCACGGGTAAAAAATATTCCTCGGTACCTGCGTTAACGAAAATAAGTCGAAACGATGTGCTGTTATTTTTTACTAGTTGTTTTTAGATTCCGAGCGAAACGAAGAATGTATCGGTTTTACAACGATGTGTTCATTTTTTTTTTTTTTGGTACGTTAACGTTTTTTCGGGTAGTAACTACGGAACGAAAGTTCCACCCAGCGTTTTTCAGATCGGAAATCGCATAAAATCGGTACTTCTAAAATGCCATTTTTCTCTATAGTCAATAGTTTTTCCCGAGCGTATGAAAAACTGTCTAGAAGTTAAGTAAACTAGGTAAAATATGCTATGTACAAGCTTTTTATAAGATTCATGATTCATGTTAAGCCGTAAATCTAATGATAACGGTGACACTAGACACTAGACATGTTCACCAAATATATCAATAATCTTGAAATGAATCGAAACAAAGTTTCAAAAAATGTTGACCGTCTTTGAGTTACACATAGAACTTTTTAATTATTGGAAAATTCTCGTTTTAGGGAGGTTGGATGTCACACAATTTTTAATTTTTGATATAAAAACTTGACGATTTAATGTTATTTTACTCGTGTTCTTAATCTAATAGAAGTTGCTGATAAAATTTAAAAAAATCGTTAGTCGGGATTCTTTTTATTACTGCCTAAATTTAGAATTCAGACAAAAGTCATTATTTGCACATGAATTTGCGAAATTTTTCAATAAATTCCATTTTTTACACGCGTTTTTAGTTGGTATTACGGTTCGAATATTTCGTTGGACGCAAATTATCAGAATTATTTTTATAATTTTTTTTTATTTGTAACTTTTGGATATAAGGTTTGCAATTTTTATACGAGCTTTTGGAGCACACGATATTATTAAATCCACCACCATTATCTTGGCAGCTATTTTAATTTTGAACACACCCGTTGCAGTAAGCTCAATAAAAACGTGAAAACACTCTGCGCTGACCGACACTATGTATACACTGTGCGTGTTCTGTATTTGTTTATACTTGATCCCCGGTACAAGTATATAATTCGCTAACGACCGGCGGCCGGTGACGCAAACTTTGACAAACCGGCGAACCGGCGATGAAAACTCCACCGCATAAGTGACGACTAGATCTACCTTAGATTGCTTCGAGTTACTCGGAATCATTAATTCCCCGGTTAAACTCAAACAACACATCGAAATGCAAATATATTCATTACGTATTGTCACTTTATACGCGTGGTGTTTGTTTATAGCTGCCGCACGCTTCAACAAGATCGGTCCATAAACAGGTTATATACAAGAATAAATAACGAATATAGCACAAATGATTAACTTGAAAGTCCTGACTTTAAAATTTGAAAACATAAGCTTGCATAAAGAGCGAGAGGAAATTATCCCACGCTTTACCTAATAATATATATGTGTGTGTGTGTGTGTGTGTGTGTGCATGCGTAACGAACTGAATAAATTATTATTATTATCATTATTATGTTATGAAGTACACGGGAGTTGGTGAAACGTAGTCACCCTAATAACATACTGATTTACTTTAATCCGTATTAATACGGCGACCACGTAGACGACGGCTGGAAATCTCGGCTCGGTCTCATATGATTCTCGATGGGTCGTTGGTCGATAAAAACGTATCTAAAATAAAAAATAAAAACGTAGCCGAAACAAAAACGGGTGTAAATAAGTCTATCATATGCAGTATTTTAGATCAATGATCTTTGTGGTAAAAAAAAAAAATAAATAAATAAATAAAAAAACACCACTATAATAATCGCGTGTACTGAACGCGTATGGCTTTACTGCTCAGTATTAAAATAGTAATTGTAGTAATAAAAAGTACCACAAAAGTAAACATATCATGTCAGTACGTTTTCGTTGTGTTAAAATTATAATGTGTTTATGATCATTAATCAGTGACCAATAAATCGGTAAAAAAATACGGGATAATAATATTTTTCAACTGATTCTAACGCTAAATTTAAAACTATATGTTACTAATATTTAACAGTCGATATTTTTGAGATCGTACGATTTGTTTCAGACATTTTTTCGGAGATATTTCAACTCTTGACTTTCTAATCGAGAGACGCGTGGTCTTCTGGAAAATGATGGCTTTGCAGAAGTGCATATTTACCACGGACTGTGGTACGGCCGAAATACGAAATCAGATGAGAGAACCCGTCAAGATTTTGTGTCGGACACGTATCTCTAACCACGTGACCAATAGGTGCGTCACTATGATTCGAATATTACGCCCTGCACGATCCTGACCGCCGCCGTCGTTTGCTTAATCGAATAATGCAGCGATTGTTATGCACTGCGCACGTTCGCCCGTCAGTTCAGACCAACTGTAATAATAATCCGCGCGTAGGATTCGACCGCGGTCGTCGCAGAGGGGTCACGCGTACGACGAAATAATCACCCTAGCCCTAGCCTAACCACAAATTGTGAATTTCCAAAAAAATTTTTTTCGTGGTTCATCAACCCGGAAAATTGATTTTCGGCAGGTACAAATTGCACAATTACACAATTTTCTGTGTTAATAGTAAATTTGAGAAAACTCCATTTGTCGGAAAAGTTGATATTGAACGTTACGACCCGATCGGGAAAATTGATTTTTCCTGTAGAGATTTAACGGTGCAGCAAGTTTCGGGAATAAACGGTACGCATCTTAGTACTATTTGTATAACTGTAATGACAAGGGCGTATTTCTGGGGGGGGATGGGGAGATGGGGCGAAAAGCCCCTGGGCTTTTTTTTACCTTTTTCACATTATATGTATTATATTATAATAATCATTAGAAAAAAATTACGAAATTATTTAAAGTCATAGATTATGATATAGGTGTGTAATATATTGATAGAAGCGTTCGGAATTTACCCAGCTCGTATCGTATCGATTTTATAACGATAGATACTTTTAGATACACGTTATCTGTTACTGAACGTTCGATAATTTTTTTTTTTTTTTGTTAAACACGAAATAGTAATAATATCATTGTAGTACACGAATACGTCTTCACAGTTCACGTAGTACACTAGATGCATGCAAAATAATAGATAGATTTGCAGAACACAAACGATTAAAAGAATTTGTTTTATAGAATAATAATTTTAATTAGTTTGTGCTTCATTTAAAAGAATTTTTATTTATTTTTAATCCTAAATATTATTAGTTAAATTATTTTGTTTATTTTTTATTCCTCGACATTACAAGTCTAAAAGTCACCCCCCCCCTGAAAATAGGGTCAGGGACGCCCTTGTGTAATGAAAGGAATAATTGTGGAAATTCAGTCACGGCGGTACTAGGGGATGACCGTCTGCCGCCGCGGATCATATCATTATGTGTTTTCACGTCCGGCGGCGGCGAAACGCTTTTCGTTCGGCGAAAAAAGCTGCTCGCCACGGGGCAAACACGCCGTTTACCTTCGAGACGACGGCCGTCATCTTGTCACACGTAGCACACGGCGGCCCTCGTCGAATGGTTAGCATTATTACACGGTCGTTGGCGCCGAAACGAATAAAAACGGATCGGCTGCGCGCGTTGTCGGATCACGGGGGTTTGTTTTATCGGCGCGTTACGACGACGACGACGACCGCGGGGACGACACCGGCTATAAGGCGACCGGTGCGCGCATCACACGTATACACACTATAGTAGTATAAAACTCGTACGCAAAGAGAAAAGTCTCACGGCCCCACGTCGTCGGAACGTATTTTTGTATCGACCGATTTTTTTTCTTCTCTCTCGCATAGGCCCGTGCACAGTGCACACATAAAGACGTTTCGTATTTCGCACCGTAATCGTTTTGACATCATTTACCAAAGCGTGCTCACCGCTACCGCTGCAAATACACGCAGTTGGGATCCGGTAAAGACGACCCTAGAGGGATACCGAAGCTCACGCGTATAAGTGTGTCATATCAAATATATAAATACGTGTGTGTATGATGGTATGATACACTTATGTGGTGTAGACGCGTAACTTTTTACGACAAGCGTGTATAGTGCACATACCATAGATACACTGTGCGTGTACGACGTATGTAATAGACGGCGTGGAAGGAAAAAAAAAACCGTGTTATTCGTACAGCACTGTATACAGGGTGATTTCAAACCGTGGTCATTTCGTTTTTAACCTGTGAAATACATACATTTTAATTTGCGTTTTACGTTTTTAACCCGTACAATAAAACTACAGTATTTTCGTTATTTGCAATCGTAATGTTTTTTTTCTGTAAGTTTATTTTTTTGTTGAGACAACTCGATCGTTATTCAAATTCTAAATTTCGTAGGAGAATACCTCTCTGGCCTTTTTTACATTTAAAATAATATGTATTGTCCGATCAATAGTTCGAGAGATAAAAATTTAAAGCGGCAAAATGGATCAGAGGAGCTTCGAAAAATGTATACTGCCACAATACTCGAAACTTTTAAAGATGATTGTACTTCTTAAATAATTGGTTCTATACCTATAAAAAATTCAAAAAATTCTCTACAGAGTTGAAATTGAGGTCATCACACTTATACACGTGCAAGAAGTATTTGTCGAGTGCAGGGTTTATCGAAGCCGTTTTTTTCCACGACCAAAAACGGTCATAACGTCAAAGGAGCGAAAGTAAAACAGAAAAAAACATAACTGCCATTTCAGTATATTATCTGGGATTCTGGAATATTTCATAAACTCTGTCTGACGAAAATTTAAATTGTAATTTTAATTATTTTCCGAATTGTTTTTAACGAATGTAAAATAAATTGTTTTATGTTGACCACATCAATGACGCAAAATACTTTTCAGACCGAGACGAAGCACAGTCGATGCCTACGGTTCGTTTGAAGATTATAAAGTTGTCGATAATCGCCTTCGTCGGCGTTGTTTTGACGACCACCGACGAAAAACCATACGAACTTTGCCTCTGTGGTTTTTTGTCTTATACTTTAATCCCGAAATCGGGCAGAACATTACAAGCAAGCAAAAAACGCGACTCTCACATTATTACGGTGGTGAAACGGATTGAAAGCGAAACCCGCCCGCCCACTACCGCGCGTCACTTGCTCAAGACAGAACGTAATATCTAACTTTTTTTTCCCCGAACGGGTATATAGTATATATTACGATCTGCACTATATTATTACATTCGACAGGGCGTTTATCGTTCGACTAAACAATACGCGAATGTATTATTGCACGCGTTTTATACATTTACAATACGTCTTCGCGTATGTACATTAATCGTTTTGTCATAGGCGCAAATCACCTAAAAATATCAGGGGGGCTTAAGCACCAAAATTTTTTTGCAGGAAACAGACCAGATGGTAGTACTATAAGTTATAATCACGGGATTCGGGATGCTAGCATTAAAATTCAGGGTGCTAAGCACCCTTAGCACCCCTGCGATTTGCGCCTATGCGTTTTGTATACATTATTAAGCCGCGTACACACTTGTAACATTCTTGCGTATCGTAACGCTGTATCGTAACTCCGTACTGTTACGTGTTACGTGTTACGTGTTACGAGATCATTATTGGCATGTTGCGATGTTGCGATGTTGCGAAGTTGCAAGAATTGTATGTTGCGTAGCGTCCCATCAGTTTCCGATCTTCCGATCAGATATCTTCTCGAAAGGACTATACTTATACTATTCATTTATCATTAAAAAAAAAAAGGAACAATCGAAACAAAGAAGATGGTGGCAGACACATTTGTGCACAAGAAGAAATGAGCCAACGGCAAATAGCAACACATTATTAGCTGATATAAAATTTCAAGAAATTAGTGGGTAACACAAAAATTTTACAAGAATGTCACCAACTGACTTCGAGTATTTGATAAATTTAATTGGTCCAAAAATCACCAAACAGGATACTTTTATGAGAAAAGCTATAAGTGTAAAAATATAAACGAATTATACAGTTAATGCAATTAAATGTACTAATTGTACAAACGAAATTTTAAGCGTCACTGACGTATACTTGAATTAATGTTACGCAATCACGTCCACACTATTCGTAACCCCACCTAGCAACATCTTTTGATGCGATTAAAATTTACCGACAACCGGTGGAACGCGGCGTAACTCCGTCGCGTGTCAACTTTTGTTACGCGACGATGTTGCGCCTTTACGTCCACACATGAGTTGTTGTTACGCGACAAAGTTACGATACGGTGTTACGATACGCAAGAATGTTACAAGTGTGTACGCGGCTTTATATTACGCGTATTGTATACGCGCGCGTCGTAAAACAATATTCCGACGAGTGTTTTACAAGGAGCATTGTTCAATAAATAGAGTAGTCGTTGTAAAAATGATTGAAACGATTAGAGCGGTTCTTTGTTTTTTTCTTTTTTTTTTTTTAATTTTTCCCATTTATTCGTATAATGTCAGTTATTACGATGAATAATTGTTGTGCGCTGTGACAAAACTAAAACGCAGACACCAGATTTATGTTTGACGTCATCGCTTTTCGGCGGACTTATAAAAAACCGACGTAGCCGTTGTACGTACGTAACGAGTACACGACTACGAGTATCACTCGTCCAGCCACCGGGTTTGGAATCTTCGAAACCCAAACTTCAAATAAATGGATGAACTTTTGTTAAAGTATAGATACCACCAAAATTTGCTGTAATTTAAATTCACAAAATCGCAATTGTAATTTTTCTATAAAACCATAAAATTGAATTTAAAATTTAAATTTTGTTGTGAAACTAAAATTTTTTTTTTTTTTTGATTATAAATATAACGCAGTAATAATGCAACAATAAAAAAAAAATAAATACGGAAAAATATTGAATAGAAAAAAATTGATTGCCTTTGTCAAATCATCCTGGGACATCCAATATTATAATTTTGAGTTGTAAAATCCGTCCAAAATGTTCGTTCAGAATCTTTACTGATCAAATTGCATCTACTGGGTGCTCTAAAAAAAAAGTTTTGTCCTAAAATATTCAATATCATTTTCAAATTTAAGTGAAAATTTACTGTTTCGTGTCATCGTTTCTCGTGCGATCTATATGCCATTTTATACGAAATACAATATTTTTTTTTTTTTACACTTCGACTTTCGAAATAAAATCGATCGTTCAACACTCACTCGCACGCGTGCTGGCAACTGAACGATGCACGCATAATAACACATAGACACTGTGTGTTTTCATGCGTTCGTTTCAGTAATTATACGAAAATAATAATAATATATCGAACGCTTTCGGTTCATTGATTCGAAAAGAAAAACATTATTCGGATTACAAAGATAAAACCCGCGGAACCTATTCGTTTTATTCAGCTGCGGATGTCGAAATGCTGAAAAGCCGCTAACCGGCGCCAGAGTGTACTTTATCATTACAATCACACATTATAATTTACCGAAGAAATATAATGTATTCATATCGTAACCGCCACGACGACGGTGTGCGTGCGTGTGTGTCATTTAACTTTTCGACATTAAACAGCTATGTGAGAAACGTCTGTCACGCGTTCAATTCAACTCCCGCATGCACACGATACAGTTTTGCGATATGTAGATAAGTGCCCTTTGGAAGGTAGAAAAAAAAACATCAACCCCCTGCAGAATTTCCCACATCGAAAAATAATAATATCGTATAATGTGTACGATGTTTGTAATAACTAGGGAACGGATTTTAATTTAAATAAATATTTTTATGTAGTAATAGCATCGGAAAGTTTTCGATATATGTATACGTTTTATTTAATTTCAAGTAATCTGATGCTAATTTTATTTTAAATATTTTTAAACATTTTAGAATAATTAAATATTTTTAAATATTTTAGAATAATTAAATTGTTTTACAAATAAATACATTAATTATGTAATATTGTAGAATTTTCGTGTATATTTTAATTATTTTAGAAATTTCCTTTTTTATTTCAGTATTTTCGATACGATATGCGATACGATTAGGTCTTTGTACTGTACACGTTTGACATCAAACGACAACGATTCGGTATCTTAGAGTAAGTCATCTAATTAGTAGGTAGTAATTTCAGTATACGACATACTATTAAATAAAACTCCAAATAACAATTATTCAGGAATTGAATACACTCCAAAAGAAATAATGTGTATGAAATATGCGCCTGTCACGTCCGTTGATGTTGAGAGGTCATTCAGCCGTTACAAAGCAATGTTAAGACCAAACCGCCTCCACTTTACATTTGAAAATTTCAAGTTATATGTTGCATCTAACTGTTTCCCACATGAAGATTATAATGATTCTGAATAAATTTTTAATTTTTTTATATTTTTTAATTAATTATGTAATAATTCTATATTTTTTCAATTTAAATATTTAAATATTATACATTTATAAATAAATATTTATCAAGTAATAAACAAATATGTATTTAAATATTTTTGATTTTATACTAAATTAAAATCCGTTCCCTAGTAATAACCTTTTTTTTTTCTCACGTGAAATCATAATGAGTCTCCACTTCGGGGCACGGACGAATAAAGAAAAGGTCACATGAAAAATGAACCCCTCCCCACGGTCCAACTTTCTTTTTTTTTCCACACTGATTTTCACGTTTAGCGTTAAATAATTAGTTCATGATTTCGATATTATCGTACGTCGATCGCACTGATTTACATGCTATACCGCTATTACTGTAATGGCTAATATTAATACATTCTCATAAGTCACGATAACAATAACTAAGCATCAAAGACAAAATCTCGTCGACATATTTCAAAGAAACTACGATTACAAAAAAAAAATGTGATTAGAAATTTGCTTTGGGAAACGATGGACATATTTTTTCATACGTCGTGTAGATTTCAAGAGCTACACGGCTGACAGCTTACACCCTACTGTCTAATTCTAATAATATTAGCACGACACATTGATTTGATAAACACACGTACACACAGCGCATTGTGCGTCTAATATTTTGTTATATTCTTTGAAACATATAAAACTTTAATAAAATGATATATTATATTATTAACATTTAAATTTGAACACAAATATAGTGTGTATTGTAAATAATTAAGCCGACAAAATAATTGTAATTTTCAAGGTCTCTTGGCCAAATCGGCGATTAATTAATTATAAGATCCGTTGTGTAAGTGTAGCATACGTATATTACTGATATTACTCAAATTGTCGATAGTTTTCTCTAAAATTCGTAAACAATATTGAAAATTTTAAAACGTAACTTTTTTAGAGTACCAAGTAGATCTGTAAAAATTCTGAATGATTATTTTGGACGAATTTTACAACTAAAAAATATAATATAGGATATCCGGTGATGATATAACAAAATTTGTTATATCATTTCTTGCATTTAATGCAATAATTTTTTTCTATTAAATACTTTTTCCGTATTTTTTTGTTGTTGTTACATTATTACTGTATTATAATTATTATAATATTAAATATGTTATTTTTAATTTTGCATCAAAATTTAAATTTAAAATTTAATTATATAGCTTTATAGAAAAATTAAAATAGCGGTTTTGTGAAATTAGCTTACATCAAATTTCGGTGGTATCTATACTTTAATAAAAGTTCATCGGTTTATTTCGAAGTTTTCTGAAAATGCTAATAATATTGTCTACCGAAAATTTCGAATTTTATATAATATCATGGAAAACTAAATCGATATCATTAATTGTATCTTAATTATTTGACTTGCAATTTTATTAAATACACATTTAAAAAAAGCATAATAAATAAATTACGTAACTTTGTAAGATATTTTACCAAATTTTGTTTTTTAAAAATCTTGTTTGTAAAAAAAGTTGTTTTGATTTTTTTTTTAACTGCATAAACACATTTGCAGTCGACGTTTTAATTTTTGTTATTTTTTGATTTAAAAGAAATAGTTTTACAATTTGTATATATATATATTTGTTTTCGTTTACAATAGAAAGACTCCTGGCAGTGGTATCCGACAAGATTATTTACATTTATGATTATCTGTTATGGGTTTTTTTCTTTGTAAACACAATTTCATATGACGTATGATTTATTTATACATAAGGACTGTCGCCTGCAGTCCGGTCGAGAATTATTCAATTAACACAACGCGTATTCATATTGTAATGAACTTCCCACGTACTATCGCGAATAGGAGAGTGTTGTCACACATGATGGCGTACTGCCTATACAGACCGCGTCACCACGGTACGTAATATTATTATGTTAATATAATAATTATGATTAAATACAGTTCGGACGCCGCCGCCGCGCCGCGGCAACGTCACTTGCGCACGACACGCGTATAGAAATCCTACGTCGGGCGTTTCGAGCGCGTGTGATCTACGAGAGTGTAGCGACAAACTCGTCCCGGAGAAAACGTTTCGAAATCCCTATAATCGAACGTACGAGATCATTTTTAGTCGACTCGTCCCCGTGATTTATTCCATCGGCTCCGTCGCTGGATTTCCGACCGGGATTTACGGTCCGAACAATACGCGACGTGCGAACGACAATATTACCGTACCAGACGAAACAAATAACGCGAGCGACGAATAAATCGTCGTGTCGACGAGAAAATATTATAAAATCACGTTCTGTGACGTGTGAGCGACCAGACGCAACACTATTTCTGTATTCGGGACGTTCGTCTTCGAACACACCCGAGAAAATAGATTTCGCATGCCGCGTGTTCGACGTTGTCGGCTCCTTTTCGGGTTTCTTACAAAAAAAAAAAAGAAAAAAATACGTCTAATAAGACGCGGTCATATCTGCAATCGTATCTATACGGTAGATTCACGTAGGCATATAATTATTAAAACAGGGTAAAAATAATTCCGCCATAAAGTCGCCAGCGAGCAGCAGCCTGACGGATTCCTTCGGCGGGAAGGCGGGTTCGATTTTTTTCGAGTCAACAGCAACGACTATACCGATTCGGTTTCGTGAAACGAAATAATTTTGTTCGTTGGTTGTTACACGACCGAAATGTTAATTGATTCGATAACGACGTATTCGTATTATATTATGATAATATTATATAAAACGACATTACACACGAGAAAAAAAACTCACTCTTTACACGCTTTCGTTTACGGTTTACATGTTTGATTCAGGACACTACTTTACGTTTTAGTCGATGTGAGTATTAGTATTTACTAACGTCGAAATGCAAAATTATGATTAATAACCTCGATTGTCAAATTTAACGGAGTAATTCGATTATTGATACTTGGGTGTATAGTATATAATAATATCACGATTGGAATTATAAAAGGTGCAGCTAAAATAACTACGATAATAATTAACAGAGTAAACTAGTATTTTTATAATTTTTAAATTAATACTTTAGAGGGATTTTATAGAGACAATCACAATAGTTAAAACATGCAAAAAAAAAAAAATTGAGCAAAATGTTGATAATAATTAAAATATAATTTAATACTGTTTCAGAGTAATTTACGAGGTCCCGTGTCAGTATTACAAAACAATAGAGAATACAATTATTCTAAAAACGAAAAAAAAACAAAATAATATGATGAAATACTATTTTTGTTTTATCCGTTATAGTGTCGAAAAGATTCGTGGAAATTGCACCCTGCTTAAATTAATTACACCGGATTTATGTTACATTTGTATATAAGAACAATTAATATTAATATTACAGTAGCGGAATATCCAGTATGACATATTATTATTATACCCCTTACCGTTCTATATCAGACGGCATTCGTGAATATTGTATATTATTACATCTTTATATTCGACGCGCATGCAGGTAAATCTCGCGCATTTACGTGATTTAATATGAACACAAAACGACCCGAACCGTTGTTTGTTCTGTCGTAATGGTCTGTTTTTATTATGGTCAAAACAGTTTATCTGAAAAAAATTTTTTTTATCATAGTCTGTCTTTTTTGTTTTTTTATCGTGTACAACCTGTAAATAACAAACTTTTCACAATAAGTACCACGAGATAAAACAAATACAACGGAATAAAATTTAATAAATACACAAAAATAAAATGTAATATTGAAAAATTAGTCGAGAAATAAGAGGTCACTCGTTGAAGGAACTTCATGGCGTGGAGTAATGGGATTTTAGTCTTCTAGGAGTTCAAGACACCATTTTCATTTTAAGCGCCTTCTGAAGTCACCTGGGATAGTGTGAGTTGATAGATCGGATGTAAGAAGGTCGCGATTGTTGGAAAGATTGGCGTGTGAAGGTGTTTTTTTTAATATTTCGGCTACAACATTTTAGATCGTTCCGTTCCATTGACTCGGAGATGTGTTTACGAAAACAATATATTATATTTAACAGTATTTTATGAGAGATTCGACTGTGTCATCAACAAATGTAAATGTTTTTCTTAGCGATTGGAACTGGTATGAAGCGTACAGATATGGTCTCTTCTAGCCGCCAAATAGAAGTTGGCACACTCTTACACTTCTACGTGTTTTCATACTAATAACATAACGGCAAAGAATATGATTCATAAAAGTTTTTTGAATAAACAAATTTATTAGTTATACCCAAATTTTAAATTTCATTTCGTACATAACAATCGGTTGTGTAAGGTGTACATGGAAAATACGTATTGTCTAATAATTGGCGATCTACAGTGTTCGAAATTTCCTATCTACGGGTCGACAATCGAAAAATTAGAAAATTCGAATTAATTTGCGTCCCTCGTTGAGATTCGTCGTCATCGAGACTCGGCGGCCGTATTGACAATCGAATAATTAGTTACTTTTTGAAGAATAATAATAAAAAAAAAAATTCCTCTGCTTTTGACGACGGGCCTATCCCTGTTTTCTCCTTCTCCCTAGAATCCGCCCTTGCCCCGGGCTCGTTTGATAACAATTATAGTTTTCGTCGTGCACACGCTGCGACGACGCCGCCACGTAAGTCGATTCTCGTACGTCGCACCTCCACGTGCTCACGACCGTCGCGTCGGTCACGCTGAACCTAACGACTGGACGCAGACGGTTAAAACAACACGGCGGGTACGTCGCGACCCAGACGTGATTAAGTACATAAAGGGACCCACGGTCCTGCGGGGACACGAACAGCGGCACAAAGCGCACCGGAGTATAACCAATAAGTCGCGTACAAAGTACACCGTCGTCGTCGTCGTCGTCGTAGTCTCCTTCGTACGGTATAGTGTTTCACCCGGTCGAAATGACTAATGCAATAACACGCGGCGGGGGCGTAAGAACCACGCGCGCCGGTAAACTTAAGGCTACGAAGGCCGCGTGTACCCACCGCCGGCTTACGCGTCATTACGACCGTGCGTCTGTGAAATACATAATTCAGGTATACATAATATTATATAAACAGTAGTGATACCTGTCTTGAGCGGAATCACAAGGGACCGATAAAAATTCCCGTTTAAGACAGGTTTCCGTACTTGCGCCGAACACAAAAAAAAAGGAAAATTCCGTCTTATTGCAGAGATATAAACGTTTCTGTGATTAAGTTCTAGTATCTAAAGAATACAATATGATATTATGAGGAAATCGCAAACATTATGTATTGCGTTTTCAGAAACATAAAACCAACGAATATAACATTACAGTAAATTGAAATCTTCAGAACGTGATAAGTGGTGATCAAAAGTGGTATCAATAAAGTAGTTTAAAGGACAGTTAAATATTCGAAATAATGATAAATTAAAATTTCGAGTTCGTTATTAGGAGATATTAAAGAAATGCGTTTAAAAACATACATTATTTCTAGACCGTGGATTATATGCAGTGAAAATACTCTATTATATGCATGCGAATATGCAGCATAAAATGCAAAAAAAAATGTGCATAGACTATGTTAAAATATGCACTAAGAATTCGATTTAAAAACAATATGAAAAAATCATGACGATGAGGATGATACATTTTTTCTCACATATCTGTAAGTACACAACGATTCCGTCAGTATAGTAAACGCGCCTGGATATATTCATTTATCCAAACACGAATACGCGTATTTTTAATAGGATGAATCTTATGGAATAAATTAATATCTTAACGTTTACGATTTGGTGGTTCAAACGAGACCGAAAAGTGAACGCAAAAACAAATACGAATTGATTTAGTTCGAGGCGCGTGCAAACGATAAAACGATATCTTATCGAGTTTTCGACGATAAAATAACGACGCCAATAGAAACTCGTCCGGTCAATTAGTTCGGTCGGTGTGTACTCTAAGTCTGTATATAGTATGCGTTTTAACACATTTAATCAGTGTGTTTTTTGTTTAAAAATAAGATTATATGCCATTTTACATCGCGATCAATGAAATGTGCATACTTGGTAAAAAAAAGCTGGTAAGTGAGATGATGGTGGTACAAGTTCGTCCTTCGTCCCTTCGGTCCTCGGAAAAGATATTGGTGATGAATGTATTAAGTTTTAAAGAAATGATGACTCATTTCTTTAGTATAAAACGATTCTGAGCAAAGCTTCAGTGTAATATAATATATTATTATTTAAATACTGTTTACGTATTTTACGGTTATTTGTATAATTTTTGGTGTGTTATAATAATTTATCAAAGAGTGTATAAAAAAAAATCCTGAGTCACGATTTTTGAATTTTTGTTAGGATAATTAAGTAGGTATATGAGTTAGGTCATATTAAATTTTCAGAACTTTTTGTCAAATATTTAAAATTATATTACATAAAAACTTTCAAACAATTGGTAAATTAAAAGTTCTATATTTAAGTCAAAAGTGCTATAATTGTTCTGAAAATGTTGTCCAATATAAAAAAGTATGTATTTGATATTGGATAAAATTTTCAAGTTTCTAGCTTCAATACTTTTCGATTTATGACTAAATACCTAAAATCTGAACAGTGAAAATCTCGTTTACGGCGGATTTTTACCGATTTTATCGTTTTTACTCAGTTTTTCGATCGTTATTCTTGATTACTGGAAAAACCATGGAGATTTTGGAAAAATTCCCTGTCTAAAGTACCATCTCAGTTCAATTTTGAAACTAAAAAGTTGCTGGACTAAACTTTTGGACAAGGATTTCTATACGAAAAAGTGTTTACATAAACAAAAAATAATAAAAAAAATAAAAAGATAAACATCATTGTAAAACCATAAGATCCTTCGCTTCACTCAGAATCTAAAAAAAGGCGATTATATGCAATTATTGCTGATATGCTGATATGCAAATGCATGTAATCCGCGGTCTAATTATTACACTACCGGTTGGTTGATTGCGACGCGTAATGCGTTTTTCCGTTTCGTGAGAGTTTATGAATAATATACGGGGGGGGGGGGCTGACGAATGGCGTTCCGTTTCGCGTCGGACAGGTTCCGTTCAATCGAAGGTTTCGTTCTGTGTGGAATCGTAGTTGAAATGTTCGGAAATGAATTTCGAGATTCCGTGTTCTTGAGGGTCCGGCCGACACGGGTTTTACTGCGCGTATAATACAGCCGTCGGGACCCGTGCGCGGGACGATTACACGTAGACGACGTCTCTATAGTAATACGAACTCGGGCGCTGCACAGACGTGTCGTCGACGACTGCCTGGTAAAACGGTTTCACCGGTCCGCGGCGCCGGGGGAATATTCGCGTCGAATACCCGCGCACACGACTAATATTCATTTGATTAGACTCCGGCCGCACCCCTCTTTGGCTCTCGCCCGACGGCACGAGGAAGGAAGACGGTTATAATAACAGTATTATCGTGATGTTCCGTCGTCGGCGCACTCGTCGCGATCGGCATTTTCGTGTTTTATCGGTGGACTCGCCCGCAGACCGCAAACGCGGCCGACGAATTCGACGTCGGAGTAGAGGTCTCTACTGAAAAAAAAAACGTATAAATAAAAAAAAACAGAAAAAAATGCGTTAAAAACAGGAAATAAATCGTATTTTAATATTAATATTTGTATCACGCCGCGGCGTCGTGTCATTTGATTCATCGACGATTCCGATTTTTATTGTTTTCTCTTAAATTTCAATCGTGCGGTAATAACCGCCAACAACGTAGTGCAGGTACGCGTACAACTAGACGACCTTACGTTTTCACCGAGTACGTATACTACGGACAAGGACGTATGAAGACCTGCAGACTCGTACTAGTAGATTTTAAGACGGGAAAACTGAAAATAAAATAAGACTAATGAGAAATTGCACATTTGAATTAAGAATTTAAATTATGGAAAAACGGATTTTTTTTATCGATAACTGCCTATCATAAAACACAAAATCAAATAACCGATTTCTATCGTACAATACGCACAATTATTGTTTTTTTTTCCCCCAATTATTCCGATAGAGACAAATATGATACTCAAATCAAAACATCTCGAGTGTATTACCCACGGTTATTTGGTACTTTTAACATTGTACCATAAAAGGCGTATAGTTTCGTTATCATCACGTAACAAGACGGATATCGTGTCATGACCAGTGACCACTGACAAATGCCTGATACGAGTCGCAAAACAGTAAACTTTTTAATACCAAAATAAACAATAAAAATCGCCGCCTGCCCTCAAGTAATATATCTGGCCGAGCTTCGGCGTATATTTATACACGTACACAAATACTGAAGAAAGTCACGTATACCTACTCGTTGTGCGGAGACAGACGTGTACGTGAAGTTATCGCCGGCAACTCCTCTAATGAATATAGACGAGAGGTCGTAGTCGTATGAAACTTTCAGAAGAGTACTCTGCCGTCTTTTCGAAAATATGCTGATGTACCTACGCATGTAATGAATTGTGTGCGTTGTAAACAACCCAAAAAAAAAGTATCGGCAACCGACGCGTTCGCAGTTCTGTTTATAAAATGAAAACGCGAGCAACTAAGGCTATACCGGCGTTAAGTCCGTGCGGGATCAATGCATCAAAATATAAAGGATACATGAAATCACACGTTGCATTCATTCGTTGATTTCTATATAAACAAATTGTTGCGGTACGAGGTTTTTATCGTCCATAATTTTTACTATAGTTTTTTTTTTTTTTTTTACCTAAATAACAATATTACTGCACACGGATTTAGTTTCATCAATATATAGTCCGGTACAAGAGATGTACAAACATTAATCGCATGAAAAATCGATTTTTTTTTTTTCATTTTTGTTTACTTTCTTATTGGAATATGTTTTCGAGCACGTAGAATAAATAAAAATGTATATCGATTACATTTTTATATATATAAAAAAAAATGAACTTTTAAAACCCATTATCTACGATGACACACACTCGCATTGAAATTTAAGTGTTATTGTAATTTTTTTAACTATACAGAAAAAATGGCAATTACTGTAAAAAAAAAAAAAAAAAGATGTGCAATAGACAAAATTACTGCATTAAATAATTTAATTTTACGTGTTTTACAAGTTGTTGGAAAATTTCAAAACATAAAATCGACCAAAAAAAGCCGGTAAGACAATGGTGGTGGAAGTTCGTCCATCGTCGCTCCGCTCCTCGGACAAGATTATGGTGATGAGTAGAGATACAGGAGTTAGGTGGGATACACGAGATGTATTGATAGATTAGGCATTATAGGATAGATTAGGACATTATTTTATATTATAAAAAAAAAAAACGATTCTGAACGAAGATGAATTGTCAGTGAATAATATGTTTATAGTAAATCGTAATTTAACGCCTGAATTTTTGTAGAAATTACAGTTTCAGACGCCCGTTAAAATTTTTTAATTGAACCGATCATGATATTTTTATACTTTTTGCAAGAAAAACTTATGAACACCCTTGTATTAAATTTTCATTTCTTAACTTTGAATAGAAATTTTTTATACATTTTCAACTACAAATGTTGTCGATTTTTGAACTTCAACTGCATATAAAAAAAAATTGTGCCTATGTATTTGAATAATTTTTAAATCACTCTTACAAGTTTACAAATGACAGAGTTACAAATGTATACATATATATATATGTATATATATAATATATATATATTATATAGTTTAAAAATAAGCAAAATATTTAAAAAATTAAACTATGGAAAGAAAATTCCAATTTAAGCACTTAGTAAAAGTTTAAAATTTCTATAACGAGTACTTAAAGAAAAATAGCATAAATCCAAAATTATTTTACGGTAAATTGTTATTTTAGGTGTAAAGTTTTGATTTTGTAAAAATTGTCAAATATTGACTGTTTGAACTTATGGCCAACCTTGTATTAAAATTTCAATTGTTAGCTTCAAATAAAAAAATTTTTATGAATTTTTACCTACAAAATACATAGCAAATATACATGATTTTGACGAATTTTGTCAATATTAGCACTTATAAACGCTTATAAAAAAATTTTGTGCCTATGTATTTTTATAATTTTTGAATGGGAGTTAGAACAACTTATGTGGACCCTTCTATTAAATTTTCAAGTATTTCGTCCGAGCTACATTTTTTTTATCAACATTTATAAAAAAAAAAATTAAAAAAATCGAATATTTCAAATGACTATAAATTGATTAAAAATGAGTGAAATCTTTTGAAAATAAAATTATATAAAGAAAATGCCAATATAAACAACTGATAAAATTTTCAAGTTTCTACAACTTATACTTTTTGAAAAAAAAAACAATTAGCAAAAATCGTTTGAGGCTAAACCGTTGTTTAACGTGTTTTTGTAAAAATTTAAATTTCAAACACTCATAAAATTTTTTTGTCTGAATCCGGTAGAGTTTTTTTTGCAGATAATTGAAGAAAAACTAATGAAAAACCTTGTACCAAATTTTCAAAACTTAGTTATAAAAGAAAAAAATTTTACGATTTTTCAACAACAAAATTATTTGCAAATTTTCGCAATTTTTACATATTTCGTATAAATTGGAACTTTGAGCACTTATAAAAAAAAATTGTGACTTACGATTTTGGATTTTTTTTTATCAGTTATGGAACAACTTATAAGAAACCTTGTATTAAATTTTCAAGATTTTCTGGCAAAAAAAAAAAATTTTATCGTTATTTTAAAAAAAAAATACTTAAAAAAATTGAAAATTTCAATTGTCTATAATTAGCTCAATAAAAGTCAAAATACTTTGAAAATTTAACGGTGTATAGAGAACGCTAATCTAAACATTTGGTGAAAATTTCAAGTATTTACATCGATTAGTTTTTGAGTTATAGCAAAATAAAAAATTTGATTTTGTCGAAAACTGGTTTTGCGTAAAATATACCGTTTTTCCCTCATTTTTTAAGGGTTTTTCCCGGCACGTTAAAAAAATATTGAAAATTTTTAACTTTTGACCCCCCAAAGTACCAACTAGATTCAATTTCCTTTCAGAAAAGTTGCTATATAAGGCAATCGAAGCATTTTTACTGCCCCAAATCGTGTCGCCAGACACAAAAATAAAAAAATAAAAAAAAAAAAATAAAAAAACACATCATTGTAAAATCAATACATTCTTCACTCCGTTCAGAATCTAAAAAGTTTAGTACGATGAAACTATCGCCATTTCACAGTTGTTTATGTAATGACTAAATCCACTCACGAGTGAAATAACGTTTAAAAAACATTTGCATGGACATCGATGTTTAAAATAATTTGAATATCAATGACGCGTGGTCGAAAATTTAGAGGAATACCTACGATCGAGTCCACCTACTATTAATAAATACTAGTTTTATACCGATTCAATTTTAATTATTATAAACAGTCTTGAAATTATTTTTTATAGTCCTTCAAAGTTTATAAGTATGAGTATTGAATGAGTTTTAAGATTTTAAATGGGACGTGTAAGTGTGTCGCTTTTCAAATTGTGTGCTACTTTTTTTTCTTTTTTTTTTTTTAATCACTTTTTTATGCAGAATCTTATATCGAATATTCATTATTCATTAGTTTGGAATCGAACATAAATGGTATAAATGAATCGTTTGTAAAATAATAATAAAACAAAAAAGATTAAATTATTTTACTGAAAGTTGTTTCGTATTTGCAATGTATTCATTGATTTGGAATTTGAAATAATGTTACAACTTTGACTATTAAGTTTCGATATTTTTTTTGAATCAATCAAATAATTAATAAATTTGATTTATTTATACAAAAATTAAAACTCCGTTTATTGTCATATTCGTATTTTACGTTAAGTATTGCATATCAGTTAATGCTTATATTGCAATTTTCTACTAATTTTAAGTTAAAAGAAAAAACTGCATATTTACATGGAACATTTATTAATTTCGAATAAAACAAACGGTTTGTTGATAAACTAAAACGATCACTGTCGTTTTTAATTTTTTCAATTGTATCATACACTGTTGAGAATAGGTTTGTGAATGAAAAATTTACATGTTATTACACAGATGAAATAATCAAATGCATAAAAAATCCAGTAAGACGATGTGTGGTGAACGAACGGTGTTAGTAGTGCGTATTTATTTCTTTAGTCCTCGAATAAGAATATAAAAATGAATGTATTGCATTTTAAAGAAACAATAAATAATTTATTCAGTTAAATTATTCTGAGCAAAACTTCAAGTGTAATATATTATACTGTTTAGTGTTTACATATTTTATCGTTTTAACCTGGCAGTCGGTGGGTTTTTTTTTATCAAAACATTATAAAAAAATTTTCTGATCATGAAACAAATTATTTTACGAAAATATCCATAACATGTTTTTCAATTTAAATCTTAAGTTTAATAATGACTCCATGGACTAACTACATTTTAATTACTTTTTACTATGAAGTTGAAAATTTATGTGTAAATAGCCAATCCCGTAAATATTTTATAACAATTAAATCAAACGTGTATGAACAAAAATAGAAATTATAACGATTTAAAAAAAAAAATCCTAATATTAGAGTAAGTATATGAGTTCTGTGATTTTAAATTTCCAAGCTATTATAAATAAAACTAGAAATAATAGTAAAAAGAAATTTTCAAAAACAAGAGCTTCAAAGGCTTATTTAGAGTCCAAAATTTGTTAAAATTTTTTGAAATTTTTATCAAGTACGTACTAAATGGTGAAAATTTCAAGTAGGGACATTACTTTTGGAGTTATAACTTAACAACAAAAACACTTTTGTAAAATTCTCGTTTACAGAAAATTATACCATTTTTACTCAGTTTATCCTCACACTTGGATAAATTACCCATGTGAAAAAAAATTACCTCTTAAAGTACTATATTCATTTGATTTTTTTCTCCCTGTAGGGTTTCTGAACAAAACTTTTGAAGGAAAATAACTGTCTTAAAACTGTCTCTAGAAAAAAAAATTGAATGTCATTTTAAAACCAATAGATCCTTCGCTTCTTACAGAATCAAAACAAACAATGAACTATAAATATGTATGAAATCAATGATATTTAAAGAAATTATCTTAAACATGAGCACCTTGTAAATATCTATGTTTTGTTAATAATTGGTTTTCCATATTAAAAAAATATATAATATATGGTATATTTTATAATGCTACTTTTGTGTTGGTTTATAAAAAAAGCAAGATCATATTATTCAGTAGGGTTTTTAAAAAAATTCGTCACAGAATGTTTGTACGTAGATACTAAGTTTAAAAAAACAATAAAAAAACAATAATTATACATCAACACGAAAAGCAACGAAATAGCGTTTAATTAATTTTTTTTTATTACAGAACAAAATCAACATTATCATAAACAATATATGTTTTCATGTTTAAAAGTGTGTACAGTGAAAATTAAATACACTTGTGATGTAAAATGTAGGCATATGTTTTTGAATTCAACACACCTTAAATGTGTTTACATTGATAATGTATTATTATAGTTTTTGTAAAAACACGATTTAAAAAAACTAACACATTAGCTTTGAAAGCACGTAACAAAATTAACGTTTTTGAAAAATTCATCATATATTAATATCAAGTTCGATTCTTGAGTTGACTAATTTGAGAGTAGAAAAACTTGCTTAGTTTTTATTTATTCAAATAAATTGAATATTCAATGTTGTATATTGCGTTAATATCATAATCGAAACTACGGGATGAAGTCAATGAATTATACGTTCTTTTCGAAATAATAAATAAATATTTTTATTTATTTATTTTTATTGATCTAGTAATAACATACAACCCGGCATTTGTGGCCATTATTTTCAGCTGTGGTGGAACAAAATTTATTTAAAATAGGTATACATTATGTTAACGTATTCTAATAATTAAGAACAAAGGAAGAGTATATATGATTTTTAAATTGAGATTTATAAGTTAGTTGATTTTTTATATAAATTATTATACACACGATTAACATAATTATAAAATATCCAAAACTAGTTAAGTTAATTATTTGTACCATTGCTTCAATTAAAAAGTTAAATTGGATAAAAATAACATCGATCTGTGTCACGTCAAATTGCTCGAATCGAAATAAAATTTCACCTGCGCCAGCAATATTAATAAAATAGCTTAATTAGCAAATCGAAGTTGACACTTCAGTTGCATCATTGTTTTTTTTCATCGTGTAACATAAAATTTTAATGTTTTACGAATTACGATCATTATTTTATTCGGTCGAAATGAGAAAAAGTCGTGTTAGACTTGTGCCATATGTTCGCATGAATCAAAATAAAATAAGATATCAGTTTCTCTGTATAATGTATACCTGCATTATGTTTCACGTAATAATATTTGAAAAACTTTTTTATCCTTAAAAAATATTTCATAACTTTTGCTAAGTTTTCAATTCGGTTTGCGTAGTTTTTCCAATAATACAACTTTTTCATCCCATTTTGATTGGGGAATTATTACTTTTGCTTTTTGGATGCTATGATGAAAACTGCGACTTTCCGTCGCTTCTTGACGCTTAGGTACTACCTATATAATATATAATCATATATCATAATATGGAGTAAAAAAAATAAATAAATAAAATATTTTGACATACAAGAAAAAAAACGTAAAAATGAATGTATTAGCGCAACGGCACTTTATTACGCGTTAATGATTCGTATACATTTATGATGAGCCTAATATTAATAACAATTATTTTATTCGCAAACACGTAAGTATGATAAAAATTATTATCATACAAATTTCAAACACATAATTTTGGTTCCACAAGTCTACGAACGTAAAAAGAGTTCTGTTTTTTTTTCAACTTAAACAGATCAGTGGTTATTAAATTGAATTTTGTCCCCTCTATTGTGAGGCATCCTAACAAAAGTATTTTTTACCCAACATCTCGACATTTATATATATATATATATATATATATATATATATTGTATTTACGCATCGACTTTATAGCATTTCAGACTTCAGTATTCGTACATTATGTGGACTTCTTAGTGACGTTTTCGGTATGCGGTTCATTTCATGGAATCAACGTCAAATCGGACCAAAGAGTTAAATAAAAAAAAAAATAAATAAATAAATAAAAGAAGATTTATTTCCCGTGAAACCAAACAAAATACTTGCTCAGTGACTTGAAATAAGCAGTAAAGTTATCGAATACAATATTTACCATAAGTAATGAAATACCATTTATAAGTCGTGCGAACAAAAAACCTAAGACGATTCAGTTACGTAAATAATGAAAAAAAAACCGACAATAACAACTTTAAACTGTAAAACAAACGTCGGAATAAATAAATATCGGAATTAAAAATTGATTAAATTAAATTTTGTACGAGAACGAAAAATGTTTCGTGCGGTCAAAATCGTACGGGAAATAAATAATTAATTCAAAAACACAACGGTTTACCCGCCGACCAAAACGTAATTGGCCGAATGAATCATCTGCTCGCACTGTTATCGTAACGCCGAAACGTCACGTTTTTCATAAAACACAATAACGTACCACTACACTTTTCCAGATTTATGATGACCACGATTCTTTTGATTTCGCGGCAGCTCATGCGATAACTACACAGTGCAGTGTGGGTAGGTATAATGGATTTTGGGGGATAAAAATTCCCGTGTCACAAGACCCAATGACCACGGCCGTAATTGTAAATTAACTTCAAAAGAGGGGATGTACACTGAAAATTTGTGATGGTCAAATTTTACTATTATAATACTGTATATCGTGATAATAATATTTTTAATACGAATATTTATCAATGGAATTCGCGTTGAAAAAAATATGTCACTGAATTTCAAAATAATTATTAAACTTTTTTTTTTTTTATTGTTACAGTTGATGTTGCAACAATAAAAAAAAAGAAAGTTTAATAATTATTTTGAAATTCAGTGACGCGTTTTAGATTCTGAACGAAGAGAAGAATGTATTGATTTTACTATGATGTGTGTTTTTAGATTCTGAACGAAGTGAAGAATGTATTGATTTTACTATGATGTGTGTTTTTTTTTTTTTTTTGTTTTTTTTTTTTTTTTTTTTTTTTTTTTTTTGTTTTTGTGTCTGTGTACACCATAACTACTCGAAATAATGCTTCAATTTTGAACTTCAGGGTATGTTTTCGGTGGCAAAACGAATATCGGAGGTACCTTAGAGAGGTCACAAGTGAAAATTCCCAAAAGTTTTCAAATGCCACGGGAAAAACAAACAAAAAATGAGGAAAAACCGGTACTTTTTGTGCAAAACCCGTTTTCGACGAAATCGATTTTTTTATTTAGCCGTTACTCAAAAACCAAAAATTGTAGATACTTGAAATTTTCACCAAATGTTTATATTGAAATCATCTGTACGTGGTAAAATTTTTGAACACTTTTGACTTTTATTGAGCTAATTATAGACAATTGAAATTTTCAATTTTTTTAAGTATTTTTTTTTAAAATTAAAAAAAATTTGACGAATTATGCAAAAATCTATGTTTCTTTGTTTTTTTTTCTATGTGAAAATATTAGACTTGAAGTATCGACTGCCCGTCGTATTATTTTTTTTGTAATAAATTTAAATAATATAGCCGATGATACGTTACGAAAACACAAATCTATATAATTATTTAGCCACGACATAACATATTATACGACTCGACCGAATTTCGGGGGGTCCTCCACGTTGGACCCCCAGAAATAGTCCTCCCTCGGGTACGCCCTCGCCTGTGATCGAGTTTCGTGTAGTTCCTACAGTGACGTACTACGGTCTCTGGTCGCCGTGATTAAAAATAATGAATAATAATGTTTGGAGGTACGCCTCGTCGTCGTCGTCGTCGTCGTCGGTTCTCGAAACGCCTATGGAGGACGATCCGGTAGCGAACGTTCCAAGACTGCGGCGGCGGCGGTGGCGGCGGCGAAGTCCTCGTCCCCCGACGATCTACCGACTCGCGCGAGGAGCGTCGTGACGAAATATTAAGTTTCCCCTGTCGTCTCGACGACGCGTGACGGTTATGAGCTCGGACAGGAGCGCGAGCGCGTCCGTTTGACGAAGGTCAAGTTTTTGATAGCGAATGCCTCCTTGAATTAATCCGCGACGTTCACGAAAGACTGACCGCTCACTCACTACTCTCCGGCCCTTCCGGCAGCGTTCTCCGGCCGGAGGTCAGCGTCCTCTCCAAACGACGGGCGATCGCTTAATAACGTGTCGTCCGACGTCCGACGAGTCACGGCGTTCTATTTATCGTTACGCGCGTCCGTGGTCTCGGCGATACGTGTGTGCCGGGGATCGCCGCCGAAAAATAAAACGTCCGACCGTTGCCACCAATACACCCGCGCGAAAGCGGGTTCATTACGTTCGTACGCAAAGTCAATCAAAAATAATAATTGGCACGTCCGATTTTCGTACGAACGGTTTCGCGACCGGCTTATTCGAATAGTCTTCCAGATAATAAAATTGCGAATTTTCGTTTTCGCGTTAAAAATAAACTTTCCCGAACGCCGACGCGTCGTGGAATCGCAATAGCGGTCGAGTGGACGTCGCGTACTTAAATAACGATAGAACGTAATGGCACGCGAAAATTCTCACAGAATCGGCGATTCGTATTGTTTTTACGTGTCACGCGACCGCAATAATGACGCCAGAGTCTCTTCGGAAGAGATAAAATGGTAATGAGTGTTGTTTGCTGTTCGGATTGTATTATTGGATGACACATAATATTATTACGGTAGACATTCGACACCGAACGAGCCGAAAAAATTGTCGATCTCGTTTTAGAGACTTTAGAGCCATCGGTTGATTTTAATGGATTGGTTAAAAATAGTCCTTGGATCTCGATTGTGTCGATAATACGGCCATGTGTTAGGGTTTTGGCGGTTCGACTCCTCCTCTAAATTTTGGGTTTAAGGAATTAATAATATACAAATTTCTAATTTTTTTTTTTAAATTCACTTGAACTATTTTACTTTCAACCTCCCCTCTCCTGAAAAATAAGTATATACATGCTTGATATATTATAATATAACCTGCTTTCGATTATTGAAAAAAAAAAAAAATGTTTACCTTAATATATACCGTGTTATACTCGTTAGTTACCACAATAACAAGCTTGATTATTAATATTTTTGTTTGACTTAAATGTTTTATTAGTTTTAGTATTTCATTACCATTTTTGTTGTAATTCGTATTCTTAATTATTGTCAATTTTTCACTTTTATAATCTCTCCGTGTTTTTGATGAGTACAATTTACTGGTGCTTGAATTAAATAGAATAATTTTTTTTTTTTTATGATTACGTAATATATTACATGATTTCTTTTTTTAATATAAATTCTCTCAAATGACGTATGTTTTACTCAGCAAAATTTTTGTTCGGTCTCCTAAATTAATTACGTCCGGGTTTGGAGATTCATTCATTTTCATCTTTTAAATAGACTACACGAAAAATGTATATGCTTTACATAATAGGTACATTTGATAAAATTTTACAACATCTTTTCAAATTAAAAAATCTAAGTAAATTTATTAAAAAATTGACAATAATAATATTAAATCTAAAAAAATATGTAATTTCAACGAATCCATAAAATTGTATTTACGGCTAACATTTATAGACTTAAATTAAATTAATGTGATGAATCGTCGAAAATACTCGTATACATCGTTCATTTCGAACATACCAACGTAACACATTATTTAAATTTTCAACTCATATATTTACTTAATCTTATACTCTTATAGTTGGTGTATCATAAACTATAGACTTTTGTTCGTTGGAACGTCTGTATACATATATTTGTATTTGTTAGAATTTAAAATATCTTCAATATGTTATAATTTTATCGAGATAAATTGCATTATAAAATGAATTTTCACGGACTGGTATTAAATAAACTTCAAAATGTATTTTTGAACGTCAGGAATAGCTACATATTTTACAGCAATAAAATAATCGAATTAATTTGCAAAAACGATTTTAATCTTAATATTAAAATGTATATGCTCGTAAATTATAGGAGTTTTTTTCTGCACGTGTTTCGTTTTAAAGCTAAAACTATGAATGATTTTTAAATTTTTTTTAAGTTTAAGAAAACATAGTCTTGGATCTTTTCTATCCAAAAACGTAATCATATAGAAAACCCTACATGCATACATCTTTATTAACATTAAGTATCATAACAAAGCCAATAAATAAATTCACTAGAGGGCAAAAATTATTGAGGGATAATTTGTTTTTATACGTTTTGATCACGCGATAAAATCTGACGAGTGATAGAAAACCCATAACGTATTTATATATACTATAAAAAAAGTACAGTAAACTACGAATTCAAAGCTCGGCGTAAAAACACTAAAATATCCCAAGAAAATAAACACGCAGAGTTTATTTAGGATAAAATGATTAAAATGGCTAGATACATTTAATTCGATGAATATTTCCAGACGTTTTGGCCATTATTTGAATTTTGGCTCTTGCCGGAAACTTTATACCAAAGCAAACAAAGTTTGATAACACACAACACCCACACAGACGCTGATTACTTGTGTATGTATGGATATATAACTTTCGAATTAATACCCTCTCCGAGAGACTAAACTCATGTGATTTAGAAAACGGCTACAGTGACTTAATAGAACTTGAATAAAATAATAATAATTAATAATTACTCTCCTGCACGTAAAATCTTTATAAGCAATGAAAATTCAAAACTACGACCTTCGTTACACGCGCTCATGAGAAATTAGTTTACTATGTTTTAGGAAAATCTAAACGTTAAATAATTTTTTTTTTTAAGACACTGTTTTCCAGTTAAATTTTGATTACGTCATTTATAGGATACTTTTCGAACATAAAGTCATGGTTTATGACTAATGAAATTAAGGTTCATTAAGTCATGAAACAAATTCATTATGATATTTTAGTGTAATCATTCTAGTTGAACTCGTTATGAATCGTTGGTTAATACTCAAGACGTAATTAAATAATCTATCATATTTTTTCTTTTCTCTTCATGTTTGTGCATTATTTAAATTTTAAGTTGATGAAATTGTCAGGCACTCGTTAAGGATTTTTTTTAATGAATATATTCATAAAAATTAAGAATAATGAAACAACAAAAAATTAATATTATCGTCTACTTGATTGTCATATCTCAAAAACAAATAATTTTTAATTGAATTACCTAGATTTTAATTCGTCATGTAAATTTAAAAAAAAAATTTGAAGTATAATTTTTATAATTTTGTAAATCATAACGATATCATATGATTATAAAAAAAATTTAGATTTGCGAATTTACTATTCTATAATTATGCTAAATTATTATTACTACATCACCATTCATGAGTAAAAAATTTATGAATCAAACTTATATTAATTATGGAAACTATAACTTTTAATTGAATTATATATATTTTTATATGATGGTTCATAATTACTTGTATACATTTGGTGACTTTTCTTCCTCGAATTCAATGTATTCGTGTGCTAATTGTTTGTACCTACCTGAAATGAACATTTTAAATGATAATAAATTGAGATTAAGGTTAAATGAGATAATTATACTTTTTACGTAGTTTAAAATTAAATGTTTAATTATTTATTTATGGAAAACAAATTTACCCTCATGTATACTCGTCTTATTCATATTCATTTTAATTGTATAATGCTTCCGTGTAAGTATTAGTACCTATGTGCAACACAATACACATTCTGTAAAACACGTTTAATTTAGCAAAAAACACTAACAAAAGGTTTGCTCTAATAGCATACAATTTACATATTATTAACAATTCGTTTAAATTCACCTTTTATAGTATCTAGGCAAATGCTAATATTACATTAGTGGCGGTACGCGATTTTTTTAGCCGCCAGACTTACAATTAATTCACTTTTTAAAATACACTTAGAATCCTGCCGAATTTTAAATTATCGACGATGGTTAGTAGATAATTATATTTATTGTACTCACGACTATTCAATACAGTCGTGTTAAAGTTTTCTAATAAAATTACGTTAGCTGAAATTCGTGAACTTTTGTTATTTAAAATACAAACATTCGGAGGGTGTAAAAAACAAATTTTCAAAATCCAATGCAAAGCATTTTAAAATCAGCTATAGAAGAGCATTGCTATTTTAAATGTTGATTAATATTTTATTTTATAATTACATACATGACCTAAACATCATGACTCTATCGCCACTTAAAAATAGTAAATCCACATGGGACCCTCTTTACACGCAAATACAATTAAAATTAATGAGGAACGTTTTCCTGTTCAATTACTACTGAAATTACTCAAATTGAACGGAAAAACACTCTTCGGTACTTGTTTAAAAAAACTAAACAAAATACGAATTCACTCGAGTACAATAAAACTAATGTTGTAATATAACATAACATTAATACGAACAATTCAATTTCATCATACAATAAGTATATGAGTTTTTTAGATTAGGAAAATCAAAAATAATTAATAGTGTTTTCACACCTATTGAGGTCTGGTTTCGGGGGTAAACTTTTCAGACGGAAAATTATAATTTTTGCCAACACGGTGCGAAAATGTTTTTTTAAATAAACTATAGAAGTTTAAAAACGTTATTCAATAATGAAATCTATATTCCAGAACGATTTGAAATTTTCGGAAAAATCATCACGTGATTATATTTTGATCTGAAGTGTTGCGCTACTTCCCGAACCTGGTATTTCCACATTCCGCTCGATAATATCGCGTGACTCGCCAAATTAACTTATATCGAGTATGATGTGATGTATACACACACACACACACACTTAAGATGTTCTTTTTAAAAGAACAAAAGAAAACTTATTCCGTGGTAGTACTTGGAAAACGACGTGTTCTTTTTGCGCGTTATTAGATAGTCGTTTGATAAAAACGTTTAACAACACAATATCATACTCTGTCTTGTATGCTTTACAACGGTGTAAAAATATTATCGTGTTATTATTTCAATGATAATTGATTAAAACATATCACGTGGTATATACACGTACATACTGTATATACTTTTACAGTTAACACGACGGCGGTTGAAGTGGTAAACACTTGACGGGACGACTATAGTTACTGAAAAAACGAGGAGCGTTCCCGAGCCCGACCCAGGTGTGTACAAACATATTTTTTCTTCTTACGTATTTGTTCGAATCAAAATTTTAAAAAAATCCCTCCCCTAATAAGCTGAAAACGATTCTTGACACACACACTCACCCGGTCAAATATTAACAAAAAAAAAAATAAAAAATAAATTATAATAATACGAGGTCTAATCGAAAAGTATCGAGGCTGTTAAAAAAAAAATATACATATTTATTAGATAAAGTTATTTACATTCAATCACCTTCAAAATATGCTCCTCCTTCTGAGTCTATTCAGGTTCTTCAACGTTCCTGCCATTTTTGAAAAGACCTCTGGATTGTCATTTTTAGAAATTGCTCGTAACTGTTCCGTCGCATTATGTTTTATTTCATCTACATCTTGAAAACGTTTACCTTCGAGTGCTATTTTTATCTCGGGGAACACAAAAAAATTACATGGAGCTAGGTCTGGTGCATAGGGGGGTCGAGAAACAACTGGAATATCGTGTTTGGCCAAAAACTGCTGCACAACATGGGCTGAATGGGCTGAAGCATTATCGTGATGCAATTTCCAACTGCCTGACACTATAAGCTCGGGTCTTTTTCTTCGTACAGCATCTCGTAAACGGCGAAGAACATCAATGTAGTACTCCTTTGTTATTGTCTGTCCTTTTGGAGCATACCTCGTATGGCTGTTCAGTTGTAAAGTTTATGGCAAAATTTAATGCAAACTCTTTGTTCTAAATTTTCGCTCATAATGAAATCCGACAAGACGTAGAAACACACTTTACTTAATAACACCTAGTAGCGGACTGAGTCAATTTTAATCAAATCTATAACTTATGTATTTTCCCAACATGTAAAGTTAGATCAATATAGCACGGACTTGTTCATACTCAAACCGGTTCACGATTAATCTCATAAGTCTCGATACTTTTTGATTAGACCTCGTATAGATACTTGAACAGAAACGCCGCCGCATGGTCGCCGTACGCGGTGGTGGTTATAAGACCGGCGGCACGTTTACCGTTTACCGGTGGTCGTGCGACGCCGGCGGCGGCAAGACGTCTGCGGCGTCGGTCGTGTCGCGCGGTCCGATCGTCACGACTACGGCTTTCCCGTTCGTCACGGCGGTGGTGGAAGAGCTCGTGACGCGGGCCGTACATCATTTTGCGTGCCTATCGTAGACCGGTTTTGAAACACTCGTTTCGTAAGGGTACAGTTTCCAAGCTGCGGCTGGCCACAGTCGACTGCTGTGTAAACAAATGCCTCATCGTGGTTTCCAATGTGCGATCGACGTGTGCGTGTCAACATTGGTCGTTGCGTTAACGATCGTACTGCTCTGGGAGCAGTGCATTGCGTACGCCGCATTGCGATTTTATTCTGAACGACTTTATTACATGTTTTTATAACCGAATTTATTTAATCGAGAAATGTCGAAAACGACGAATACTCTATTCGCTATAACTGACGATGAGCTGTAATTTGAAAACGTGAGTAAAAACCGTGTGCTGTATGACAGTTTTCACGAAAACATAAAGATCATAAGCCGATCATAATTTAGCAGAAAAAATTCGGTTAGGTTAGGAAGTTCTTAAAACGAAAAATAATTACGATAAAAGTCTATGTAACGAAATGTGTTATACAATATTAAAATAATAATAAATGTAGAACGAAATCTAAAATAGAACCTAATAAAGAAAATAACTTAAGTACTGAACAAATGAGTAAGATATGAATAAGAATAAATAAACTTAAATACTATCAAAATCCAAATTTTAACTACTTTTAATAAAAAATAAATATAAACATTTTTATAATATTTAAAGAAATACATAAGTGTAAGCCAATATATAAAGTACTTTTTGACCAAACATGTTAGTACTATTTGCTAAGTATATATTAATATTTTGTTTAAACGCAGTATTATTTTCATGTTCAATATTTGGTATTGAACGTTTATGTTTGTGTAAATTAATTAGAACAGAAAAATCGTAAATGAATTTAAATTTTTTTACATCTAATTCCTCGTATATTTTCATAGTGCTAGTTTGAAAAGGTAATTTTCACAAATATTTTATAATACAATTTATAGTGACATGTAGTCTGGATAGATGGATATTATAGATAAATCTCCTCAAATTGATAAACCATGCGAATAAAAGGATTGTACTATATAATGGACTAATCCCGAATCAATGATATTGAGAAAAAGTCCGTTCTCGCTCTTAAAATTATTTATAACATTAAAATGCAATAACGGCTTAGGTGCCGCCGCCCGGTGAATATTGTGTAAAGGTGGCCTTAGATCACTTTCGAATTGAATTTTATGGATTACAGTTGCCATTTACTGCCATTTACTCGGCATGGTACATTTTCGGGTTAGTCCGTTGCTGCGTTTTAGGCGAGAGGCGACGCGCAAACGATGACCGGCGAGGCCGCGTCTTCGCGGTCGCGTACGTTCCAGCGGACGATTCTGCGGTCACGACAGACCCCGGCCCGGACGACCGCTCTACGACTACTTCCGCGGTGCCGCCGGTCCGCGCGGGCGATCCTGACCGGAATCGCCGGATGGTCCGCGAACAAGGCAGCCGACCGCACGTGCATCTGCGCCGCCGATTCGCGGTCAGAGGCGTCGATGCGTGTAATATTGTCGTCACCGCGGAAGACTCGTCGCACCGGCGCGGCGGCGTTGGGTCCGGACGGTGAAAAAATAATCGAGACGAAATACAGATAATTATATCTTACGATCTAAATGATTTTAGATCATTTAGATGAAATACAGATAATAATATCGACATTTATCTAGATAAAGATAAAGACGACAACGTTTTAGATCATTGGTGCCCAACCCACGGCCCGCGGGCCACATGTGGCCCGCGAAGGTATTCTATGTGGCCCCTTTACGAATTTTCTAAAATAAAAACAATTTTAAAAAAATTAAAAAAATTACAAAATATTTTTTCTATTTATTTATGAATTTTTTTAAATAAATATTTAAAAAATACAATAATAATGATAATGATAAAACTGAAGAAATATACAAAAATGTTTTACGCTTATTTTTAATGTGAAATTTGAGCTTGTATTTCTTTTTACTAAAAATGAAAAATCTGTTTGAAATTTAAATGATCATATCCTCAAAGTTGATCAAACTAATGTGTACCTACGAAGTGTACCTCAATCCATAATATTTTCAATAGGCAATAAAAAGTATGAAAACAAGTCTAATACGTACAATTATTTTTGTACTTTTTTATTTGTGGCCCGCTTGAAGACAATTGTTTACCAAAGTGGCCTGCCGAAGAAAAAAGGTTGGGCATCACTGTTTTAGATAGTAAAATTGATACATTTTTGTTCTCGTGATCAAAAGACACGTGATCAATTAGTAAATTTTTCGGTGTACGCGCGTGCAAGCCCTCACGTACAGATATCATGATGACTATTAACATGTCTGAGGTTTTCGAAAGTGATAAACGAATCTTATAACACCAATAATAGCATATCGTTTGCTGACTATACTGTCGTCGTCGTCGTATTCTATTGTTTCTCGGTTAATGCTAAAAACCATGACACCCTCGCTAAAAATGATTTATCACCAGGAATAGATCACGATCGACGGATTGTTTTATCAGTCGGGCATCCGGATTCCTCGGTGACCTGGTGGTCTCATCTTGGGCTTTTGGCCGCTACGCAAGGGCATTACTCGAGAAAAGTATAATGCTTTAAGAGAGAGAAATACGCTAGAGTGCCGCTTAGCGAAATTCCTTCGTCAGGCAGTGGGCCAGTACAAATCCCCCATGACGACTTATTAGTACGCCACGGATGGTCTACACGAATTGAACTAAATCCGGATTCCTGGATGTCCCCGCGAGAGGACACTTGACGCCGGGTTCGCGTGCGTGAAAAAGGATCGAAAGATTTGTGAGACGCGCCGAGCGGGTACTTGACCGGTGCTTGCACGCCGTTTTGTGACTTGTTACTTACACGAGTTTTGTTTATTACGTTTTCGTCTTGATAAAAGGTACTTATTATTATCAATTAAATATTGTTCTTAATTATTATTGACGATATTGTGTATGAATCGCTGAAAAAATAATTGTTTTTATCCACAATCGCTTTACCTCTACCCGGTAGTAAAATACGCGTGTAGTATGCAAACACCCTTTTTTAAGTACCGTAATAAGTTAAGTACAACACTGTACCGGAGGTTTCATTTATTTAAACAGCGCCCCTGATTGCACGTAAAACTTTTTCGTCTTGTACCTCTAACGTTTATTCTGTTGGGATTCGTTCGATAAATTGAACAATAACAAAAACTAATATAATTATACGACTTGCCCTTTAACAGTGCAATTTGCGGTTTACTCGGTCGTCGTCGTCGGTTCGACGTTTCGATCCGGGCGTCGTCGATCTCGCGATCTCAGCCACTCGTTGTCAACCCCCTGGTCCCAACCACACGTACCTACAGGTATACTGAAGGATTTAACTTCACTTCGGGACGTTCTTCCGAAGTACGGCGGGTCCCGATAACCCAATTATCGCGTCTCATAGAAACGGCGTCACAGGACAGCCCGGAACTCGGTCTCCGGCAGAGGCTTACTGGTGCGACGCGACGGCCGACGAACGAAAATTTGAAATCGTGAGAAATGTAAAAATATATTATAATGGAAGCTCATCTCGCTCCGTGAGAACCGAATAAATAATAAATCGTACTCGCATAACGCGCTTGTCGTCGTGGTGATGTTAATCCGTTTCGACGAGATAAAAAAAAAGTAAATAAAAAAATAAAAAAAAAACGGTTAGTTTTTCAACACACATATTTTCATTTTTACTTTTTGCGCAAAGTCGGTGTTCACGAAAATTCACTGTGGAATATGAAAGGTACGTGATAGTTTCATTCGTCATTGAACCCGTTCGAGAGCAAGCCAATCAGGCATTTTTTCCCCTTTTAAAATACAATTTTGTTTGTAGTTATTGCACACAGGTGTTTGAATACGAGTTTCATATTTGTAGACGACGAATTTTCTTATTTAACTGTTAACCGACAACACGTTACTTTATCCACACATCTAACTGCATATTTTTAGCGTACACAAAAAATTATGACACCACGACGAAATCCGTATCGATCTGTTTCACAAAAAAGTAATTAGAATCGTAAATGCATTACGGATTTGCAATGTTATTGTTTATTTCAGCGGACACACAAATGGCCGTTCGTATTGTGAAACAGAATAATAAGAAAAAAAAGAAAAACGTAAAAACTATTCATTATTATTCGTATATTTACGTCATAGAAACGTTATAGTTCGTTCGACCATTATTAACGAAAAACCCTTTTTCGTTAAATATGAATACGACATAAAATTATTGGTAAATCACAGACCATTTCGTGCAGATGGTCAACAAAATAAATAAATATTTGCTGCAAATATAAAAACTATAATTTTTTTTATGTCTGTAATAAAATCATATAAGGCACTCATGTGTACGTATAAAGTGTCCTATTTAACATGCTCCGCTCATTTTCTAGGTCGATTCGGATTTTTTTTTTAATTTCAAAAAAAAGTTGATGGTTCTTAAGTTTTCCAAAAAAAACGTACACCATTTTTTTGTAACTTTTTCAAAAGAGCAACCACTATAATATTATATTATACTTAACATAATATAAAATAATATGCAATACCATATTGCAAAAAAAAAAAAAATCAATATAGTATTTATATAATATCTTGAAAACTTTAATTCGTGGACATTTTCTTTTAAATCGCTGTAGATGAATTTGAAATTGTATTTTATTTATTTGAATTAAAATAAATACAAGATTGATCGAAAAAATAAATTTAGTATGTTAAATGAGACACACTGTGTATTATTTTACGTGTAATTTAGTGTTTACAATTCAGGTATTACGTGAAAAACTTAATGTGCGCCTACGCGAACAATGATAAAATTATAAATTATGTAACAGCGCTTGTGTATATATAGAAAGTATAATATGTTGGTGTATGCTCGGGGTAATTTGATTTGAATTTTTTTACGATATGGGTTGTGAATACATTTATTGAATATTTACAACGTACCCGTGACACGATTTTATTGTAATAAAAACTACTCATTTCTCAAAACCTCATCAAAAAGTTGTGTACCGAGACGTAATAAAAAAAAAAAAAAAAAAAAAAAAAAATTAAAAAAAAAACGCTAGTTATTATTCTGTGTGAGATATATCAGATGAATGTACGCGAAATGTAGTTCAGGATCTTTGAAAATGTCAATACAATTCCTGCTTACGATGCGGTCCATAAAATATTAATACGCGTATCGGCGTACAGAACAATGTGCTGTCGCATGGGTAATGAATACAAGTGAAAATAAAACGAAAAACACAAATATTGACTACGAGTGGATTTTGAAATTTTCCCCTCGGACGTAACGTATAACTTATATCTTATAAGTTCGAGCGCAATCCATTTGGACAAATTTGAGACCCAGTTACACTAGGAGGTGTACCGACGACGGTGAAATCACAATTCAATTGCATTACCGATATTGCGAGCTGCAATCGTTCCGTGTGATAATACGTCGATCTAAGGATTTTTTTCGCGATATGATTTATTTTATCGCCGTTTATCCACGAGAAATAAGACGTATGGTACACCCTATTATAAAGCGTTAGACTCGACGTATTTTTCGAGGTCGGTTATTGACCTAAGAATGTCATCTCACTCCGACGTAATGTAATATCGCATAGTCAGTTCCTAAGGCGTGTTTTGGGATATTTTGTGAGGGTGTTTTTACGTCTTTGACATCGTACAAATCCGCAGGCGGTATTAAATTTGTAAATACATTTGTGTTCGCTAATATTCTCACCCTTTGAATACTGATATATTATCTAGGCGTAAATCAGGAAAAAACTTAAAATTTTTTTTTCCAAGTCGAGGGTGGTCCAGACACGGAGATCGGAGATTACTCCCCAAAATATGGGACTGCGCTTAGTCAAATAAAGTGGCTCACACGACAATGTTTTTTTTTTGCTCCCTATACTTTACGGTCGCACGTGATGACGAATCGCTAAATACGGTCAATTCGTATCAATATGTTTGTTCTTCCTTGAAATACATCTGGTTGTTTTTACGGCTTGTTCTCCCATTAGTTTGCTTTTCACTCAAAGTCTACGTCCTCGTCTATGCGATATGTATGAAATTAAATAATCGATTGATTCGTTTTTTATATCGAAACGATTAATCCGTTGTACACACATTGTTATCGTCATTATTTATACGTGATTTATTTTTTACGAGACCGTTGCAAACCATACGAGTTCGGGATTTTCATTGATTCGTCCGTTTATTTAGTTTGACGTTTTTTAACACACACGTGTAAAGGCGCTCAGAAAGTTTCCACGGTTAGGTTAGTTTCTACGGACGACGCCGTAGACGGATAAAGCTCGATCGCGATCCGACAGTCGTACCTGTGGAGTCTTCGAGTCGCAAGACGAAGAGAGTGGACTTGAGGAAGGAGTCACAAGTTCCGTGCGAGTGAATAAAATAAAATCCAAGACGAAGCCGTGTGACAACGGTCACAACGTAGTGTAGTAATAGGATTAGAATGTTTTCACGCTAAAAAGAAAAAAATGGACACAAGCGAAAACCGTACTGGATGCGGGGAGTGGTGGGGGATAAGAACTATTCGCAGGTTTTGCAGACCGACTGACCCGGTAATAATTTTATCTAGATGAGACGGACGGATTGATATTTTAGTTTTTATTTTTATTTCACTTCCGTTAAATGCGATTAACCTCGACGGTAGTGAATAATGACAACGTAAAAACGATTCTAATGTACAACGCAACGTATAATAATGGTATAGACTATTATGAACGTCGATCTAATGGAAAGCTATAAAGACCATAGTAATAATTATAAAATAACTCGGAGGTAGAAACGTAGTAATCACTAATAATTAGGTTATAATGCGAAGTGGTACAACAGGTCTAATAATGAAAGTACTCAAAAAATTAAAACCGATTCCGAGTGGAAGTTAAAAGATCGACTAATGCTAGATTTTCGTTCAAAGATCTTCTATGTTTACTATACGTATACACTCCAGGGGTTCTAAATGCGCTTAGAAATGCCAGGCACAAAATTAGTATCTCTAAGATATTTTATGTTGAGCAAATGAAAACCGTAGGTTTAGAGCTTGAAAATGTTATTGAAACAAATCATTCTTCACCGCTTATTTAGATTAATTCAAATTATATTGATTTTCCCGATATCGTCTGCCTTTTGTAAACGGAGTTTCTCAGCTTTACGGTGTAATAAAAACTTGGACCCGTGACATAAAATTGTTTACAAAATTATCCGCAGCTAAACTATATCCAACAATATCGAACGAGACAGGTATACATTTAGGTATATTAATAAAATATTGGAAAATTATGAAAAAAAAAAAATCGATTTTAGAGTTAAGATTCTAAAACGATAATGAACATTTCCTAAAATTAAATATTGATTACAGTAGTTTTCACTAGAGAAAAAAAACTTTTGAAAAACACATTTCGCGTTCATAGTAAAAATGTAAAAAAAAAAGATTGTGAAACGTAAACTGTTGATGAAGCACCCACAATATAGTCGGTCGATATGAGCTTATGTGTTATACTAAATACTCTTACCGAACACGCGACTGCACGCAATACGGTAGGCCCAGTATGTTACGCGTCCGGATCCGTGTACAATAATATTATTCGCGCATCACGTGACGTCACGTACGTCGACGAGCATGGGCGAACGCAGGGGGGAGGGGGGATTAACCCCCCCCCGAAATGTTGGGAATAAAAAAATTACCGGACCTTCAAATGTATTAGTTATTTAAAAGTTTACTGTGGTTTGTAAATGTATGTTATAATAAAATTATCATTAAACTACATGATAATGCAGTGTCGCAGTGAATATTTTATAAACTTATAAATAACTTATCGATACCAGTCGCCACCAATTCGATGATATACTTACGTACTTATGTAAACGACGAGTGTACTTATCGCCGCCACCGACATATTACGGGAAATTCACAACGACCGGAACGAGTAACGACCAGTATTATCTAGAATCTAGATAATTCTAGTTAGCTCGTTATTCTATTTAAACCACACCGCCAACGAATACACGATTTATCTCGCTGTACCATTATTCATTAAAGTTTTTATCGACGTATTTGTATAACGTAATATTTAACGCAAATACAAAAATTAAAAATGAGTTCAATTTTAAAGTTTTTTAAACCAGTAAATAAAAATACTACCTTAGTTCCGATTGATGTGGATTCAGATAAATCGTCCGTGGATAGTCCACCAACAAAAAATTTTAATAATTAATTAATATATATTATATGTATATCTATTCTGTATTACTCGTATACTATAAATACCTTAAATAAAGAGTACCTAATACAGTATGACATTTATGAACATTTTTTTCAAAAACTCCCCACGAAATTTTTTCCTGCGTTCGCCCCTGTCGACGAGCGTAATGAACGCGCACGACAATCGACGCGCCCCCGGCGACGGCTGCTGTGCGAGTTGACGATGAGCGATGACGAGTACGCTAATGATTCATCGTTGGAAATCAATAGGGAGAAACGTTCACCGAGTGACCTGTAAAACGTTACGCGCCCGCGTGATTTTTAGTTTTTCTCCGTGAGTCGGTGGTAAACATCAGCTATTTACGTCTCGCCGAGCCCGGCGAATCACTCCCGAAATCGTACGACGCTACAATCAGTGGCACCGATATAGTCAGTTTTTTGAGGTATTGCAAAGCATTTCAAGCATACCTTCCTCCAAAGCAAGTACCCATCCAACTAACCACGGTAGGTTGAGCAACCGCCCCCCGTTTTTTTTTGTCCTCCCGTCGAAAAATCTAACCTAGTGTGTTTCGCAGCCTTATCACACCCACTCACCCACCCTTAACAGGTTTTGAAACTGCAATACCTGGATATGGGGATCGGCGCCACGAGCGTCATGCGTTTGGGCGAATTTTTAAAAATTCCAATGTGTTTGGGCAATTTAGCATAATGCGTTTGGGCGAGTGATTTTAAAACATTGCAATGCGTTTGGGCGACGATGGTAGGATATTTTATCGATGGTAGAATTCACTAAAACACTCTCAGCACATTTTTTGTTAGTACACCGAAAACGAAAAGACCCGTTTTTCAAGTGGTTAGATTCACTAAAAGTATAATTTTCAGTTGAAATGCAACACGTTTATTTCTTTTTGTATCGAAAATATAATCGATTTTAAGATCCATATTTTACACTATAATAAAAGTTATACAAACGTTTTCAATGTCCAAAGTGAACTGATATTTGAAAATATGATATATACTGCCGACCTGCAATAAGAATGAGCCATAATATCTAGGTCGATATAAAATCCCCTATAGAATAATATTTTTATCTTATAATCATTACAATTTTATCTTTTATATTGTGTCGCACTGCACGTCAATCACTTGTTTAATAATAACGATAATCCCGATCACAAAATTCAGGAATAAAAAAAATATAATATTGTCTCGCCCAAACACATTACTTTTATTGTACGGGTAAAAAGGCAATTCGCCCAAACGCAAACCACCCCAGCGCCACAGCTATGATTATTATAAGTGTATATAATATCGTTTACTTGATCTCTTGAGATAAACATTTAAATTAAAAAAAAAAAAAAAAGCTGGTAAGTGAGATAATGGTGGTACAAGTTCGTCCTTCGTCCCTTCGGTCCTCGGACAAGATATTGGTGATGAATGTATTAAGTTTTAAAGAAATGATGACTCATTTCTTTAGTATAAAACGATTCTGAGCAAAGCTTCAGTGTAATATAATATATTATTATTTAAATACTGTTTACGTATTCTACGGTTATTTGTATAATTTTTGGTGAGTTTTTTTGTAATTAAACCCTCATAAAATATTCAATTAGATATAACTCATTTAAACTTCAATTGTTATAACAATTATAACTCATTAGAAATAAACTTAAAAGAAATCAGACAATATCGAAAAAAATCGTATAATAATTTATTAAAGTGTGTATAAAAAAAAATCCTGACTTACGATTTTTGAACTTTTGTTAGGATAATTAGGTAGGTATATGAGTAAGGTCATATTAAATTTTCAGAACTTTTTGTCAAATATTTAAAATTATATTACATAAAAACTTTCAAACAATTTGGTAAGTTAAAAGTTCTATATTTAAGTCAAAAGTGCTATAATTTTTCTGAAAATGTTGTCCAATATAAAAAAGTATGTATTTGATATTGGATAAAATTTTCAAGTCTCTATCTTCAATACTTTTCGATTTATAACTAAATACCTAAAATCTGAACAGTGAAAATCTCGTTTACGGCGGATTTTTACCGATTTTACCGTTTTTACTCAGTTTTTCGATCGTTATTCTTGATTACTGGAAAAACTATGGAGATTTTGGAAAAATGACCCCTCTAAAGTACCATCTCAGTTCAATTTCAAATCTAAAGAGTTGCTGGACGAAACTTTTGGACAAGGATTTCTATACGAAAAAAGTGTTTACAGAAAAAAAAAAATAAAAAAAATAAACATCATTGTAAAACCATAAGATCCTTCGCTTCACTCAGAATCTAAAATTAAAAAATAACCATAGAAAGTGCCATCGACGGGTGGCTCCTTTCATCAAATTTTCCATGTCAGTCTATGTGACTTTCATCAAAAATATGTAAAAGTAAAAAAAATATCGTTTACTCTGCGTGCGATGGTATACGTTACGACGCATTGTTTATTCGTTTGGTGTACCAACCAGTCGGTGGTTCGCTTCGAAAATAAATTGGAGCTTACATTTAGACACGATTATTATTCTCTTTTGTGTGCGTGTGTGCGTGGACGTTGTGTGAGTCGTGGCGTGAAATTTCAAACGTCTCGCGATAATAATATTGTAATATACACTCGTGTAGAACACGAGAGCTCCACGTTCAACACTAATCGTGCGTTATTCGAAATTCACACGGAAAACGAACAGGAATTCATAACGAGTCGTTATGACGTATCGAACACCGTGGCACGACTAGGGGGTTGTGTCGCTACCCCTTCGTGTGTGAGAGATTTTTTTCACCGAGTAATTTTTAACGAGTAATAACGCGAAGCTGAAATTGCAGACATTAAGACGTACTTCGAAAACGCCGTTTACGCGTACCACGACGTACATTTATACGTACATTTATACGCACGTGCATCGCCGTCCGTCGTGTAAGTCGTCTGGAAAAACGCTCTGGCGTCTATTCGTCCGATATCAGCTACAGAGTGATAGGTGGCAAAAAAATATATTCCGTCCCGTTTTATATTTATTCGTATTGCACACTCGATATTAATACGATAAAACGTTATTGAAGACAGTTGCCGTATCGTAAAATCTTAATTTAATTACAACACTTCCCTTCATTAGTAGCGTTAATTCGAAACACAGAGTTCAATATTGACGAATAAATATAATCATTGAGAAGTAATTAAATTATAATCGGAAAAGTTTCTACTTAAGGAAAAACGTCACGTGGTAATTACCTTTTTCCTGGTTTATATTGGCATTCATTTCCCGTTAATTAAGTTAACACTGTTTTCTTTTTCTTTCGCTTATACCACGACGATAATCATGGTCGGCTGTTTGCGAGCTTTATCACGTACCATCAATGAATTATTTGGTGTAGGTACATACGGAGTATAATATTTTAGATTCTGAACGGAGTGAAGAATGTATTGATTTTACAATGATGTGTGTTTTTTTTTTTTTTTTTTTTTTTTTTTTTATTTATTTATTTATTTTTGTGTCTGTCGACACGATTTGGGGCAGTAAAAATGCTTCGATTGGTACTTTGGGGGGTCAAAAGTTAAAAATTTTCAATATTTTTTTAACGCGCCGGGAAAAACCCTTCAAAAATGAGGGAAAAACGGTATATTTTACGCAAAACCAGTTTTCGACAAAATCAAATTTTTTATTTTGCTATAACTCAAAAACTAATCGATGTAAATACTTGAAATTTTCACCAAATGTTTAGATTAGCGTTCTCTATACACCGTTAAATTTTCAAAGTATTTTGACTTTTATTGAGCTAATTATAGACAATTGAAATTTTCAATTTTTTTAAGTATTTTTTTTAAAAATAACGATAAAATTTTTTTTTTTTGCCAGAAAATCTTGAAAATTTAATACAAGGTTTCTTATAAGTTGTTCCATAACTGATAAAAAAAAATCCAAAATCGTAAGTCACAATTTTTTTTTATAAGTGCTCAAAGTTCCAATTTATACGAAATATGTAAAAATTGCGAAAATTTGCAAATAATTTTGTTGTTGAAAAATCGTAAAATTTTTTTCTTTTATAACTAAGTTTTGAAAATTTGGTACAAGGTTTTTCATTAGTTTTTCTTCAATTATCTGCAAAAAAAACTCTACCGGATTCAGACAAAAAAATTTTATGAGTGTTTGAAATTTAAATTTTTACAAAAACACGTTAAACAACGGTTTAGCCTCAAACGATTTTTGCTATTTGTTTTTTTTTCAAAAAGTATAAGTTGTAGAAACTTGAAAATTTTATCAGTTGTTTATATTGGCATTTTCTTTATATAATTTTATTTTCAAAAGATTTCACTCATTTTTAATCAATTTATAGGCATTTGAAATATTCGATTTTTTTTATTTTTTTTTTATAAATGTTGATAAAAAAAATGTAGCTCGGACGAAATACTTGAAAATTTAATAGAAGGGTCCACATAAGTTGTTCTAACTCCCATTCAAAAATTATAAAAATACATAGGCACAATTTTTTTTTATAAGCAGTTGAAGTTCAAAAATCGACAAAATTTGTCGAAATCACAAATTATGTCGTAGTTGAAAATGTATAAAAAATGTTCTACTCAAAGTTAAGAAATGAAAATGTATTACAAGGTTGTTCATAAGTTTTGCTCGCAAAAAGTATAAAAAATCTCACGATCGGTTCAATGAAAAAATTTTAACGGGCGTCTGAAACTGTAATTTTTACAAAAATTCAAGCGATTTACTATAAACATATTATTCACTGACAATTCATCTTCGTTCAGAATCGTTTTTTTTTTATAATATAAAATAATGTCCTAATCTATCCTATAATGCCTAATCTATCAATACATCTCGTGTATCCCACCCAACTCCTGTATCTCTACTCATTACCATAATCTTGTCCGAGGAGCGGAGCGACGATGGACGAACTTCCACCACCATTGTCTTACCGGCTTTTATTTTTTATTTATTTTTTTTTTACACCAAAAACACGACTACCATGAGTGCAGCTTCGTATACTGATTAGAACCTTGTGCCACGGTAAAATTAAAGTAAATCCATAATTCATTGATGATCATTGATAAGTCAATTATTTCCACAAAACTCTTCAACGATCAAATTATATTTGTGTTCTAAATGGTAGACATGATGCCTAAACCTAGACCAAAGTAAAATTGTAAACCAATTTTTATACTTGTGTGAATTATTTACAAAACCCATAGATTTCGAGTTCTAAGCTCATAAGCTATAAACTATATAATATGATAATCCAAAAAAATAAAATGAATTATTTTTATCAGTTTTTATCTTATTTATAAAAACTTAGTTCTTTGTTCATTATTTCAGTTTGTAATTATTATTATTGGTTTTGAATTATTCATTTATTTTACTATATATATTCCATATGAAATATTCATTTTTCAAAATATGGCAGTTTAAATTTTGATGTACTATGATGATCAAAAAAAACTATTGTAATTTTATCTGTCATTAAAACTGTTTGCAATAAAACATATGACAAAAAAATGTGTACGGAGATAATTAAAAATTTATATTTTTGAACTGTAATATATTTTTATTCAACGGTTATTTTATACATACATGTGCATATTATAACAATTTTTATTGTCTATACGTGTATGCGCATAACAACGTTAAATTTTAATCATCAATAAAAATGAAAATCGTTTTCCGTGGCACGGACTTTCATGTTTTGAATTATTTTTTAGGTTGACATTGGAAAATATGTACCCAAATATATAAAAACATATTTTTTTTTACCGGCTACAATACTTTTTATTACTCGAAATATTTCAAAATATGTCTCATTACGTCATCGCTCCACCGAGATAACAACAATATGTGTTCAAAATCCACTTCGATCTTTGCGTCGCGATCGAAATGCCTGTTGGAATATTATTTTGTGAGTTTCTACCCGGGGAACATCACGTACAATACCGGTCATTTTCTTACATCAGACGCGTACACGCGTGCGCGTGTAAACGACACGGAACACGGGGCAAACTTGTAAACATTATATACGGTGCGCGCGCGGTGAAGTTAAAACAAAAATATGCGATACAGTGATCGGAAAACTTCCGGGTAAAACTCAATATTTCCTTGCGAAATTTTCCCGAGACTCGGCGATAGACGGTTCGTAAATAAAAAAAAAATAAATAAATAAATAAAGTTTCGATACCGTAAGTATATAACTTACAGAAAAATCCGCCACCCGATAGTAAAACATGATAAGTTAGAAAATTAATTTCGTACTCTTTTCTCCCGCTAACAAAAGATGAGAATTTTCATTAAGAGTTTCATTAGGAACACACATTTGCTCCGGTACTTATTTCATATTATTTATATTTGTGCACTCTTTGTGGTGGAATGGTATCTGGATAAATCGATTAAAAACGTCGGTACCGTAACGTACGGATTTACATCGTAATCGATTTCGCCGAGTGAATAAAACAGACGATGGTAGCGTCAAATCGCTCGTCCCGGACGTGTGTCTTTGATCAGCGTGTTACGATATTTTAAACCCGAGGATATGGTCGTCGCGTTATTATAATTTTATATTTTTTCGAAACGTACAAATACATTGCGTGTCGCTTCTTTTCAATGACATCCGATCGACTTAAACTTCACGCCGAACAATAGTCGCTAACGCTACATTGAACCGAGCGCTTTGGCGATACCATAATAATCATGAGCTATTAAACACAAAGTTCACCGTAGAAACTTGAAATTGAATAACAGATTTCCGGGAGGGGGAAAAATGACAATAATAATAATAATAATAGTAACTCGTTGCCGAATACTTTTGAACGAGTTTTCGGCGAGTTTTCCAGTTCAAAAAATAAATAAATAAATCATTCAACGTTTCATGACAAAAAGATTTCGGATTACGTTCTATACGCAATGAAATGATTCTCATTTTGTTATGTCGCTCGAACATTATGTTACCGATGATGCTACGGTGTTGTTGCGGTTTTTTATCGATTTGATTTCGATTAAGTCGACCGTAGAGTGGAATCGAACTTAATTGTGTTGTTTTGGTATACGACAACGTTTTACAAAAATAATGCCAAACAGATTATCATCGTAAACGAAAAAAATAACATACTTGTACAACGAATCGTGGACGTGCGTCAAATAAGTCGAAAATTATTTTAAATCCTCTCGATATATTGATCAGACAATGATTATTGTTACCTGCACACTGTCAACGAAAACGGTTCTAAATTCGGCGACTACAAATCGTACAGTCAGTTGGAATCGAAAATTACCAATACTGTTTCCCAGACCATATTAAATTAGTAAAACAAACGAGTAAAACAAAATTTATGCCAAAAGGTTGATAAACGGTAGAGAATACATCGTCGTTATGTACTTTGAGTACGAAAGACGATGATTATTACAAAAATCAGATTTTACGCAGCTCGAAAACAGTAGCCGTGTAACTTTGTTTCCGACGATCGAGGGAAATACCAAATGATATCGATAAGGGAAAAAAACGAACGGAACAAGAAGCAAATGACGGCAGGTGCTGTGTACGACATCGTGTGCTCAGGGCCGATGCAAAAACGCGGTGAGCGGGGCTCGCGTTCCGTAGGGTCCCACATTTCGAGGTTCTAGATAAAAGATTTAAACGAAAAAAAAAATACTTCAAACCTTTTGACTATAAATGTGTATTATGATCAGACGTGTCCTGACTAAAGTGATCAACGTACAATCAAAACTGTTCCCGATTCATTTGAAATTTCAAGGGAATGTATTTATTCCTATATTATGATCGCACTATGGCACGATTATCCGAAATCCGCATGTTAAATGGTTGAAACTGCGTGAAACATTGAATTGTGTAACGATTTGATGAGTATTTAAGCTTAACATAGGTGTAATTATTGTGTACATAGAGACCGACTATAAAACAAATAGATATTGGCTGTATGCAAGGTGGATAGAGTGTATGCTAGCGTATCTATGGCAAATTATTTTATCGTTATCATCGCACTAGTAGTACTTCATGGCCAAATGAATAAATATTAATGTTATAAATCTGTATACTAGACGGCAAAGTATATACACTTTGTCGTTCAATTACTTTATTAACAAAATTAATTTAATTAATTATTATCGATTTAAAAAAGTCGAAATAGTAAATTAATAATTTTAATTTGAGTCGTCTAAACATTCCATCGTAGTTAGACGAATTAAAAATGTATTATCGCATAAATATGACAAATATTACGATAAAATTAATTTTTAAATGTTGAATTCGGATTGAATATGAGAGAAAGATATTTGTGTTATTATTATTTTTTTTTTTTACTGATGGAAATTAATATAGCTCATAATTCGGATTATTTTCCATTTCATATATATATTTTTTTAATACATTTATGGCTCATAAACACATTTAAAAACATCCGCTTATTCAAGAGTGATTTCAACCATTACAAAATGTTTGAACGAGTAACCTAGAACTTGGGGGTAAAAATATTATCAAATTTACTTATTTTAATGAATTTATTATATACTTAAACACGATAGGCGATGAGTAACGCAGATAGTCATGCAAATATATATAGGGGTCTATTTTGGGGGAGCAAATAAATTTAGTAATTAATATTACCGGTGGAAAAAATGTCGAAAACGTCAATTTAATTACATCGTTTTTCCGAATTTTTTCAAGGAGTGTTAAACCCTTGAATTCTCTTTTCCGACACACGTGGGCTCTGTTCAATACGATCATCTGCATCAGGCCCAGTAAAACTTAGCACTGACACTGTTTGTGATATTTCACGTCCATAAACAACTGCTGTGTTCTGTGGAGTGATTCAAACGTTTCCGAAACCGAAAAAGAACAAGTAACTACAGAGAACTAGGTAGAATCTAGAAATAGTATTCGGAGAACATGATCCATTCGGTACGGCGACTGAATAATTTGAAATAAAACCTCACTGATCGTTAAAGAAACCGTGTTTAAATTGTCCAGAGTTATATCACTAAAATGCACAGACCACGTGGTTTGGATACTTGTGAAATTATTATCATAGACGTTAAGTTCACTTTCAATAAATATGAACTTAATAGTCCTGAAATAGCAATAATGGCTTTAAAAGAAATAATACATAACTCAACGTGGACTCTACTTGAGTAATATTTGTCGAGGGGCGTAATATTGCTTTATGTTCATATCAAGTTTTGCCATTTTAAAGCGTACTAAACAACAAACTTAATGTTAAATACTATTCGAGATAAGAAAAAAAAATTGCAAATCCATAAAAGTGAAAAACGACCTCGCTTATTAACAGATATCAGTACACTAATTTAAAATCTATTTAAAATAATTAAAATCTTAGACATTTAAAAAACCTACCAAATCCAACAAAACCCCACTTAAACAAACCGGAACTCATCAAACTAGAGTTTATCAAAAACAAGATTAAAAAAATTAATAAACGAACATAACTATAGAGTTAAACTGTTGAAAACAATTTTGAACGCAGTTCGAAATAATTTTAAACCGTCAGTTTTTATCCTAAAAAACGTGTTATTGAAACCTATTTATACGGCGAGGTTCAAAAAACTTTAATTTAAATGTCGACTGAAAGCGACGAAACACGTCCTTTTCGACATATATTCGACCATTTATCGATCGTAGCTTGGTAGCCCAAAACGGTTATGGGACTTGTTTGTTTCAAAAAAAATTTCTGTCGAAAAGTTACGACTACAACCAGAGTGATTTGATGAAAACGACGGTGTGCCGCAATTATCGCATTGGTTCATTTCGAACGTCTGTCGTAAAAGATACGGGGAAATACTTTTCGAACTCCGACGTAACGAAAATTACAGAAAACCTTAAATTCAAATAACATTTTTAAAAATGAAAACGATAATTACAGATCCCCGGAGCCGCACTGATTATGTTGTAATACAAACACAGTATACACACACACACACACACACACACACACACACACACACACACACACACACACACATACATAATATATATATATTTATAAAATAAAATAAAATAAAAATCTAAAATTACCGCTTTAGCGAAGATTGGACGTTTTATTCGCTGTGGGTTTTATTATTCCCGTGAAAGTAATTTCGTACGCACGACTCTCGCGCGCTACTAGTGACCTCCGTTTTTATTTTATATCTCGATTTTCCGCTCTCGCGAATCGACTCCGTCCGCTGTAGCCTCACCATCGGCGCGCGTCAGATCCCACGTAAGTACGTAACAAAGGGTGTTCCGTAATCTCAGCCGGTTTTGAATCGGCCGCTATTTTTTCGTCTTTCGATATTGGTACGTTATATTGTTTTTTTTTCTTCTTTTTTTCTTTTCTTATTTTTTTTTTCAGTTATCAATGCGATTAAGTATTCGGTGACACACTCGTATTTTCACAGACGCTGAGTGAAGCTAATCTGTTTTAAAATTATGTTTAAACTTTATTTAGTTAAAAAACTGCTACCATACACTACAAACGCTTTCACGCAAAACTTCAATCCAACCCCGACCAGCTCATCAGGGACCTTGCTACACCAGCACTACCCGGAAATCCAACTAGACGACTCAAGCGGAATTGGTGCCGTGACTTAAAAATTGTATAAATTGTTAAATTAAATGTTATTGTAAAACCACCAGGTGTCTCTAATGAAAGATTTCCTACCATGTTATCATTAGTTCATAGTTTTTTTTTCTTTTCACCATAATTATACCTTATTGTACACCCCAGTATAGATTGTAATATTTCAAAATAAAGTCATATTTAAAAAAAAAAAATTAAAATTATGATTACCATCCAAAAAAAAAAAAAACTTTATTGAGTCATAACTTGGTGACTTAATCATGTTTCTATGGAAACTTAAAATGTTCATATGCCTATTTAACATATCCCAACTCCATTTTGTGCACGTGTACGGACGTACATCAAGTAAAAATAGACTATATTATTATGAATTTATTTATATTTTATGAAAAACTGATGAAATGCAATATAATATAATTGATAGTTTAATTAAAAAAATTGAAATTCAACCAAGTGAAGAGAAACACACTCTTATCAATGCGCAACGGGAAAAATGTAATATCTGTTACAAAGAAATGGTTGAACAAGGCGGAAGACAACATGCTCAAAAAGTCACACGTAGAGTCCAAACCAAATGTACCAAGTGTTTAAAATATTTATGCATAGAATGTTTTTTTAAAACTCATTCGTGAAAATTATTGTAAAATCTAATGTAATTTAAATTAAACTTTGCTATTTACATCGTTTTATGGAATTTTTTTCTGTACTTTTCATTCCAATGACTAGATTGAGTTCCGAATAGGGTCTTCAATAATTTAATGCATGATAAAAGTGAGTACCATTTTTGGCATTCAAAGCCTGAGAAATGAACTTGGTGAATACCAAGATTGGTATTCAAAGCGTGAAAGATAAATTACTTAAAAAAAAAAATAAAACAACAAGAATCGTCACTGATTATGAAACGAAACCGACGTCAAAACGAAAAAACGATATTCGGTATCGACGGGATTCGTGGCGGGACGTTCGTTCCGTTCGTACACCCGTTCGAAAATTCGCGTGAGAAAAAAAAACGACAGACGAATTTTCGTTTCGTGCGCACGCGCGCGCCAAAAAGGGGGGGGAGATAAAGTATAAAGTTTAACCCGCGGTTCGTGTACGCATATCATATCGCGGATACATTATACATGACGTGATATCACACGCGGCGGCGGCGCACAGTGGTCTAAAATTGAAAAAAAGGTGGCCAAAAATGTTTATTTGTATCAATTACATTTCAAACATTTTGTTTTAAAAATGTATTAAACACTCCTTTTGGAATTATATGTTATAGAAATTTTTTTTAAATATTCATTTTTACTCACACCAAATTGGTATTTATGACGAAAAATGTTTCTTTTATATTTAAAAATGTCATTAATTTTATATTAATTATAAGATAATTTTAAACGACTCATTGTTAAAATTATTGTTATATTTGGATATATTATATTGTATATATATGCTTTCAAATATTTATGTTTATAATTAAGACATTAAACTATGTATACGACTTTGTAAGACGTTGATCTCAATTAATTACAAATAGACTATTTATAAGTATTTAGGACTTTTACGATTTTAAGTTATTTAGTCAACGATAGTCACGCTTATATATACATACAATAAAACTAGATAATACACCGAAACCATTTATGTGTAGATTAGTTGCTCGTATCTGCTCTATTTCCGATAAGACATTATTGAATCAGACATGTACGTGAAATCGAAGATATCACGAGAGGACATAAACTCAGATATTTTGCATCGTCTTTTGTTATCTTCAGATCCATTAATCAGCAGTAGGTACTCGGGAAGTAAAAACGAAAAAGCGAAAATTACATCGGTCAGTGAAAAATCTACTTATTATCGACGACCGCGACAGTGAAACAGAAAGTGAATCGGAGGAGCAAAGCTGCAGCAGTGAAATTGAATAAAATTAAAAATTATACTCATTCATACGTGAATATAATATTTATAAACAACTTGTTTTATGAATAAAATATATAATATACTTAGTTTGTGTGTATATTAAATCACTTAAATATTTTTGGCCACCTTTTTTCAATTTTAAACAACCGTGCGGCGGTGGCGTTTACACGGGTAATAACGCACTGGCTCGTAGTGTACACGCCGTAATTCTCATCGCACGAGACATAAACAATGGCCGTAACGCGCGTATAATATTACAGATACACCGCGTCGTTATTGCCTACACGCCCCGGCGTTATAACAATAATTCCAAAATACGGCGTGAGTACGCGGTTACGTAACCCGTAACGAGTCGTTAGAACGTGTACGCGATACGCAATTCGTACACACGTCGCGCGCGCGATCGGATATAACGTACGCGAATGAATAACGATTGCCGTGAACGCGTAGGTACGTGTGTGCGTGTGCACAAAACGTCCCGGTGGCGTGTATAGAAAATATTTTCGGGAAGGGCTACTATGGACAGAGTTAAATTATTTCTGCCGTCTAGAATGACTATAGAGTTATAATTTCGAAGTATTTTGAGAGATTTCGTGGGGGGGTGTAGCCCACTTACAACCCCCGCCTCCACTATATACGCCACTGAAGCGTCTCATACACGAATTTTTGATCCCACGACAGATTGTACAACGATTGCATATTATACTAGTCGTACCAACTTGCAGTACGCGATATCCGACACACATCAAATACGACTTATTGCACCACAAGTTGTTCGACTCATCGTATAATAATATATTATATTATAATTAAAAACAAATATCGAAACACGCGTATAAACATTATATTTAAAAAATTAAGCAATTTAACAGTGTATTTACTATTTAATATTACTTTTTTTGATTCTCTCCTAAATGCCGTAAGCGTGTTATTAATCTTGTTTTTTTTTTTTTTTTAGAAGTTCTGTTCTAGCTTCAGGATATATTTCTTTGAGTTTTTTTTTAATAGTATCACATAACTTGAATTTCGTTGAATCGTATTAGAGTAATCTTTTCATTTCACATTACAGAGGTCATGAATGATTTCGATATAGCTGAATGAAATCTTCCCAAAAATCTTTTTGAACACCCATTACACTGTTTTATATTAATAACTAAACAATAAATAACAAACAATGACAACTGACAAGTACAATATTATTGCAGTTAATACAAAAAACAATATTTCATATTAAAATAATGAAATATAAAATAACAACTAATTCAGTTTTCAAATCTTATCAGTTATAGTATAGTTATCATATTATGATAATTAAACCGATCAAACTCAGTGTACACTGTACGGAGATCCCCACATTTTACCATTTGTCGTATGGCGGACTTGTCTTACGATAGATTTTGTGCAAATTCAAACTTCATCTCGTCGTACTACAAGTTGTACAACAATAATATCATACACGTTACGATAATCGTTTGTAAGATCGTATCGAGCAAATAGTTATCAAACAATCTGCCGTACGATTAATTGTATCGTGTATGGGTCGCTTCAGTGTATGTCTATTGTGCGTATGCATGTGTGTATGTGTGTATATCGAGTGTGCGTGTGTAAATCGAGTGTAGAGGTTCCAAACCTTTTTTGACTCACGGCACCCTTAGTCGTTTTCTAAAAATCCGGAGGCGCCCTATAGACTACAACGGTTTTATTTAGCAATACGCAAGTGCAGACATAAACAAACGTAGTAAGATGTTGTAGGTGTACAGTATATTATACGCGTGTTATACTTTATAAAACAAATAATTACAGTGGACATCAACAGTGTATTTTTATTTTCAATTATTATTGCATAATATTATTTGATTATCTAGATTAATTAAAAATTAGAGAATTTATGGAACTCATGTTTACTCAGGCAGTTACCAATGCGGCTTTAGAAAAGGGAAATCGACAATAGATCAACTGTCAATCATAGGACAAATCATTGAAAAAAGGTATGAATACAGACAGAACGTATGGCAGTTGTTCATAGATTTTAAAAAGGCGTATGACAGCATACATAGACAAAGTTTATATAACATCATGCATGAATTTGGGTTTCCGAGAAAACTGATTAAACTAGTCAAACTCTGTATGGAGAACACACAGTACACAGTGAGAGTAGACAACACAATGTCCACTCCCTTTACTGTAGACACAGGCTTGAAACAAGGGGATGCTTTGTCCCCAATCCTATTCAAATTGGTGCTAGAAAAAGTTGTAAGAGAACTACAGTGCCTAAGAGACAGCCAAGTAACAAACAACGAAAATGGACTGCGTATACTCGGTTTCGCAGATGACCTGGATATTATAGGAAACTCGCTTACAGAGATAGCAAATGCATCAAGGGAACTGGAAAAAGCCGCGGAAAAAGTTGGTCTAACAATAAACACAAACAAGACAAAACTAATGGAATTAATAGATAGTGACATAGACCCCCAACAAAGGGAAGGACTAAGCTTTGAAAAAGTGGAAGAATTCAAATATCTAGGGGCAACTCTGAGCATAAAGAACGACTGATCTAAAGAAATAAATATACGTATAAACAAAGCGGAAAAAACCTTCTACGCATTACTGAAATTTCTTAACTCAAAAACGCTCTCGAGAAGATCTAAAACGAGATTGTATGTGTCTATTATAAGACCCACACTGACTTACGGATGTGAAGCCTGGACTACAACGGCGACGACGGAAAGGAGGTTAAGAACTTTCGAAAACAGGATATGGCGAAAAATATGTGGCCCTGTGTTTGACATGAATGTGGGATGTTGGCGAAGAAGATTCAATAGAGAGCTACAAGATATTATGAATCTGGCTCCAGTTACTAGCTTCATCAAAGGTCAAAGGATCCAATGGCTAGGACATATCCTAAGAAGGGAAGAAAACGACCCTGTACGCGTTGCTTTCGAGTGGAAACCTAAGGGAAAACGACCGAGGGGACGTCCCAGGAAGAGGTGGATTGATGGAGTAGTGGAAGACCTGAAGGAAATGGGCATAGAAGACTGGCGTGTAATCGCTCAAGAAAGAGAAAAGTGGCGGGATATTGTAGTGACGGCTAAAACTCTTAGAGAGTAAAATGGCCAAAAGAAGCGAAGAGATGGAACTCATGTGACACTTGGGCTGGGTTTTTTTTTTTTTTTTATTCGTAGTCGAATAGTTGAAAGACATACTGTTATTTCTATCGCAACGAACTCCGTTTTCGTGTTTGTTTATTTGTTTTGTTTTTATGTTTATAAGAGTGAAAAATGTGTGGTAAAAAAACAAGTGGCAAAGCGGTAACTTTGTAACAGTCCACATCGAAGCGATAGTAAATCAAACCGGTGTGGCAGGAAAATCGTACCGAGTATTATAATACCCCCCCGGAGTACGAAAATCCTAGGATATTTGTACCCACAGTATTAAATTCCTAGGATATCAATACCCCCAAAATTTTATACCGGGGGGTACTATAGTCCTAGGATATTTTTACCCCCGGTATTACGTTACTAGTAAATTTATACTGTCAATTTTTATACCGGGAGGTAGAAATATACTAGGAAAATTGTAATCCCGGTACAAATAACCTAGGATATTCATACCTCCCATGATTATTTGACGGGGGGTACAAAAATCCTAGTAAAACTGTACTGCCCATACTAATCAGTTGTATGGGGGGTACAAATATACTAGGAAAATTGTAATCCCGGTACAAATAACCTAGGATATTGATACCTCCCATGATTATTTGACGGGGGGTACAAAAATCCTAGTAAAACTGTACTGCCCATACTAATCAGTTGTATGGGGGGTACAAATATACTAGGAAAATTGTAATCCCGGTACAAATAACCTAGGATATTCATACCTCCCATGATTATTTGAAGGGGGGTACAAAAATCCTAGTAAAACTGTACTGCCCATACTAATCAGTTGTATGGGGGGTACAAATATACTAGGAAAATTGTAATCCCGGTACAAATAACCTAGGATATTGATACCTCCCATGATTATTTGACGGGGGGTACAAAAATCCTAGTAAAACTGTACTGTTCATATTTATAAAACGTATAGGAGGTACGAATATACTAGGAAAATTGTAATCCCGGTACAAATAACCTAGGATATTGATACCTCCCATGATTATTTGACGGGGGGTACAAAAATCCTAGTAAAACTGTACTGCCCATACTAATCAGTTGTATGGGGAGTACAAATATACTAGGAAAATTGTAATCCCGGTACAAATAACCTAGGATATTGATACCTCCCATGATTATTTGACGGGGGGTACAAAAATCCTAGTAAAACTGTACTGCCCATACTAATCAGTTGTATGGGGGGTACAAATATACTAGGAAAATTGTAATCCCGGTACAAATAACCTAGGATATTGATACCTCCCATGATTATTTGACGGGGGTTACAAAAATCCTAGTAAAACTGTACTGTTCATATTTATAAAACGTATAGGAGGTACGAATATACTAGGAAAATTGTAATCCCGGTACAAATAACCTAGGATATTGATACCTCCCATGATTATTTGACGAGGGGTACAAAAATCCTAGTAAAACTGTACTGCCCATACTAATCAGTTGTATGGGGGGTACAAATATACTAGGAAAATTGTAATCCCGGTACAAATAACCTAGGATATTCATACCTCCCATGATTATTTGACGGGGGGTACAAAAATCCTAGTAAAACTGTACTGCCCATACTAATCAGTTGTATGGGGGGTACAAATATACTAGGAAAATTGTAATCCCGGTACAAATAACCTAGGATATTGATACCTCCCATGATTATTTGACGGGGGGTACAAAAATCCTAGTAAAACTGTACTGCCCATACTAATCAGTTGTATGGGGGGTACAAATATACTAGGAAAATTGTAATCCCGGTACAAATAACCTAGGATATTGATACCTCCCATGATTATTTGACGAGGGGTACAAAAATCCTAGTAATATTGTACTGCCCATACTAATAAGTTGTATGGGGGGTACAAATATACTAGGAAAATTGTAATCCCGGTACAAATAACCTAGGATATTGATACCTCCCATGATTATTTGACGAGGGGTACAAAAATCCTAGTAATATTGTACTGCCCATACTAATAAGTTGTATGGGGGGTACAAATATACTAGGGAAATTGTAATCCCGGTACAAATAACCTAGGATATATTATGACCATGGGTAATAAAATAAGTATATAACTAGGTCACTGCTGTATTTGATTCTATGTTCATAGAAAATAATTAAGAATCTGTAATTATTTACTCTTTAAAAAACAAATAATTTCAGCGAGCATCATTAAGATTTTCCGATTGTTCATAATCTTCATCAAGATCAACATAATTTTCTGTACTTATTTCACTTGTGGTTTCGTAGCTACAAGAATTATAAGTTAAATACATATATTTTATTAATAATAAATAAATAAGACATTTTCATTGAATTCATTTTTAGGTAGGATTAAACATTAAAAATCAAAATTATTAAAATTATTTAGGTATTAATGGGTAGTTATTTAGGACTTGGTAAGAATTAAGTGTTTTGGATTTCAGATGGTAAAATTATTTTTAAATTATAATATGATAGGTAGGTATTAAATCTTTTAATATTTAAAAGATAAAATAAAATAATTATCTAGTATTAAGAATATTATACATGAATTCAAGTAGGGATGCTATTATTCATTTAATAGTAATAATAAGTATTAATTCAAAACACATATATTATACCTGCAAACAGAGCTGTCATCATCAATGTTCAGCTCATTTATTTCACCATTATTTTCTGATTCGTTATCTGACTGTTGTAATTCGGAAATATCTTTTTCAATCAAACTCACAGCTTTTAACATATTAGCCCCATTGTTCGATGTTATCGTATAAATTTGGTCAGGTTCAATGTTGTATTTTTTTAAGACATTTAAAATAACTTCTTTTAAATATAAACCTAAAATATAATAGGTATACATATTATTAATTATTATTATCTATTTATTCATTTTTTTTAGTTAAAAATGATTTTCATTAAAACTAAATAGGTACTAGTAAAACCTAATCAATAATATTAATATTTAATTTATACATGTATGTGATTGTGTAAGCTCAACTAAGCCAAGAGGTCTGAGCTTGATATAATCATCCACAATATATTGAATATTCATTCCCAAAAATGATCGATTGAGTCGTGTCACAGCATCAAGTTTCAATGATATTAGTTTTGCTTTGGTATGTGCTTCAATACAAATTTGCTTTTGAATGTCTAATGATTCTTCATGTACATATTTCCTATGAAAAACAAATAATATTTAATAAATAAAACATTTTCAGTAACTGATGTAAAATATTTTCTTACTTTATAGTATTTGAATTTATAGCCACTTTTTTATTCATACCATCTAAAATTGGATTTATAATATTTTTGAAACCAGTATCATTTAGTAAACTATACAGTCGTCCATTTATAATGACTAAATCTACAAAGGCACTGATTAAAGTGTTCATATTAATGTTAACTTTAACCTCAGGTGAAGAAAAATTAAAAAGTTTCTCATGTGCTTTGATAACAGAAGTGGTGGTCTTTGCAGAAGATGTCTTTTTTACTTTGTCTTTGACTAGCATCTCTTCATATAAATCTTTTGTGGGAACTCAGGTGTCTTTTTAGATTTGTCCCATGTTTTCCCTGACAAAATTATAGGTACATAATTATTAATTACATATATATATATTTATACAATAGGTAACTAATTATATATTGATTATATATTACTTATATATTGATTAGATTATCAATATTTAAGGAAGACGACAATATACAAACATTACAAACTACCTATGTCAATTAAAATAGATATAATTTTAAACTTATATTTTTTTTTACTTTGTTTAATAACATAGTAAGTACTTAGATAAATTATTTAAGATTTTTGACTATAGTAGATAAGTGATATAGTTACAAACTATTAATAATGTCTAGATGTCGTATTGTCGGTCTACATGGAATTTGAATATTTCCTACATAGATATTTTATTTTTATTTTTATTTTGTTGTTTATGATTTTAAACTTAAATTAAAGTCAAAATTAAACAAAAGTAAAATGTGAAAGTACAGTCGTTGCCAGATAAATTGAGACGGCGGCGGCGGCGCTTTTCATTAAGTGTAGCCCAAACTAGTCGCTGGCAGTGTGGTGCAAAGGTCCCACAGTTAGCTACGACGCGCGCAGTCACCAGTTCGAACCCGGCTCAGGGCAAAAAATATATAGATTTTATTATTTTATCATATTATTATAAATATTATGTATTATTATTACATTAATTATATTATTTTACAATTTCTACTTATTGTTCTAAAATAAAAGATTATTATCGGCATATTTGATCTTAAATTAATATCGTAAATTATTTTTTGTAACAATAGTTGGTTTATTGATGTATTTTCGGGAATAATATTGAAATACGGAGAACCACTGGTTTTCCGTTATCGCGCCGCCGCCGCCGTCTCAATTTATCTGGCAACGACTGTACTTACTTTTATTTTACCATTGCAATCATTACAAATTGACTCTTGAGTTTGTTTGTCATCATTAAAATATTCGTATACTGTTGACAATGTATGACGACCCAAAATTAATAATAATATGAACTTGTCACTGGTAGTGAGGTAGACTGTCATGTATATATAATGTGCGTGTGCCACTGCGTTAGCGACTGAATGGCGAGTAAAATAATAACATTGATTATAGAATAGAATCTATTCTATAATCAATGATAATAATAAATATAATACGATACGTGTGATCGTGATCTGATTGTGTGAACTGTGTAATAATATTATATTAAACATATTTTCGAAAATCCAGTGTCATTTATGCAATAGTAAAAATAACTTGTGTTCGTAGAAATTATCCGTTATCGTCGTTATCACGTAACATTAAGTAACATTGATATAATAACATAATACCTATAACAATAGTCGCAGGTCGGTGAAAAACGGTCGCGGATATACGGGCAACGCGGCCAGCGTCCAAAAATAGCATTACTTAGATAGTAGGTACTTACTGTGTATTATATAACTATGAACTATAAAAGTATAAAATATAATTCTTGTTTCTAAAATCTAAACTAAACTATGCATTTTTAGTAATTTCTTTCTACGTCACTAGATAATTGAAAACCGATAATATATAAACGTTTTATAAATATGAACAATACAGTTTTACTAGGATTTTTGTACCCCCCGTCAAATAATCGTGGAGGTACCAATATTCTAGGTTATTTGTACCGGGATTACAATTTTCCTAGTATATTCGTACCTCCTATACAACTTATTAGTATGGGCAGTACAGTTTTACTAGGATTTTTGTACCCCCCGTCAAATAATCATGGGAGGTATGAATATCCTAGGTTATTTGTACCGGGATTACAATTTCCCTAGTATATTCGTACCCCCCATACAACTGATTAGTAAGGGCAGTACAGTTTTACTAGGATTTTTGTACCCCCCGTCAAATAATCATGGGAGGTATGAATATCCTAGGTTATTTGTACCGGGATTACAATTTCCCTAGTATATTTGTACCCCCCATACAACTTATTAGTACGGGCAGTACAATATTACTAGGATTTTTGTACCCCTCGTCAAATAATCATGGGAGGTATCAATATCCTAGGTTATTTGTACCGGGATTACAATTTTCCTAGTATATTCGTACCTCCTATACGTTTTATAAATATGAACAGTACAGTTTTACTAGGATTTTTGTACCCCCCGTCAAATAATCGTGGGAGGTATCAATATCCTAGGTTATTTGTACCGGGGTTACAATTTTCCTAGTATATTCGTACCTCCTATACGTTTTATAAATATGAACAGTACAGTTTTACTAGGATTTTTGTACCCCCCGTCAAATAATCGTGGGAGGTATCAATATCCTAGGTTATTTGTACCGGGATTACAATTTCCCTAGTATATTTGTACCCCCCATACAACTTATTAGTATGGGCAGTACAATATTACTAGGATTTTTGTACCCCTCGTCAAATAATCATGGGAGGTATCAATAATCTAGGTTATTTGTACCGGGATTACAATTTCCCTAGTATATTTGTACCCCCCATACAACTTATTAGTATGGGCAGTACAATATTACTAGGATTTTTGTACCCCTCGTCAAATAATCATGGGAGGTATCAATATCCTAGGTTATTTGTACCGGGATTACAATTTTCCTAGTATATTCGTACCTCCTATACGTTTTATAAATATGAACAGTACAATATTACTAGGATTTTTGTACCCCCCGTCAAATAATCATGGGAGGTAAGAATATCCTAGGTTATTTGTACCGGGATTACAATTTCCCTAGTATATTTGTACCCCCCATACAACTTATTAGTATGGGCAGTACAGTTTTACTAGGATTTTTGTACCCCCCGTCAAATAATCGTGGGAGGTACCAATATCCTAGGACTTTAATACCGGGGTTACGAATATCCTAGAATTTTCGTACTCCTGGGGGGTATGATTATCCGGGGGTACGATTTGCCTGTTACACCGGTATGGACATTAAACTAGATTGGATTCGCAATATTTCTACAAACTATATGAAACACAATAGGTTTTACATGACAATTTGTTTTATGACTCTCAGTGCTATATTTTTCATGAAATATTTTTTCTTACAAAATATATTTCAAATAATTTCGCGGAAACCTAAATAAAGTTCGATGCATCCTTGTTGGGAATCTCTGGTATAGTGTATGTGTCTGTGTCTGTGTGCGTGTGTATTTGAATGTGTGTATGTGTATCTGTGTGTGTGTGTGTGTGTGTGTGTGTGTGTGTGTGTGTATACGAGCCCGTTACGGCGACGGACGTGACTTAAACTGCCCGCTTGGTGCTTAAAACTCTGTTCAAGTTAATGTCTCCGATATGCGTTTTTTCCGGTGTTAACGACTTGACACATTTCTATTTTTTCTATTTTTTTTTTTTTATTATTATTATTTCTTCTCTTCTTTTATGCGTCGTAAAAAAAAATTTTACTTGATAAATTAATTTATAATTTAAACTAAGTTTGGTTGAAATGATTAATTTTAATAAAGAATAATACACAAAAAAAAAACCGAGGCTCGATAACAGGAGTAAAAACATCGATTATCTATATCGAAAAACATTCAAACGTCTGGTTCCTTTCGCATATTTGCTGCTGAGACGGAAATAGTTCGCGACGAAAACAATTTTCATCTCCGCGCCGACGCGTTAGTATATATTTAATATTTATATTACTATTATTTTTTTTTTCTTTTACTCTTTCGTTCGTTTATTCGGTTATCGTTATATCATCCCGACCACAATCGCCTTAGCGTTTCGCGTGCGCAACTCTGTCCGACAAACTTTTTTCCCGCGGTATTCATTCGATTCGGTGGTCGAGTTTCGTGTTTCGATTACAATATTATACGCGCTCGGATTTACGACATGGCGTGCCGCGGAACACAGATAAACCCACGGTATTTCACAACTTCATTTACCATTATTTCAAAAACTCTGTATTAAAATAATGTCCGTTATTCGGAGAGTCCGCTATTCGGAGGTTTTCCTGTTGAAAAGTAGTGAAAACGTCTCCGTTCCCCAAAAACCGTCCACCATTAGGAGGTGTCTGTTAGTGGAGGAGGTTTCACTGTATTTTCAAAGAAACTGAAAACCACGATTTTCCAGGCAGTAATGTCGCGACGTTGATTAAACGGCTGGTGCAAGAGATTCAATGAAATCCCAAAGCGGGGGGAGGGGGATCGACCGCAGCGGCGTACGTATATTTCATTCCGAACTGCGTACGGATCTCCGCCGCGATCACGGGAAAAGGCGATCGAAACGGTATAAATGTTTACGGTCGGTTTTCTTATGGCCGCTTCTAACGCGCGTAATAGCTTACACGAGATACGTACAACGGCATCAAGACGCCGCGTCTAATTTAGAAAGCGTATAAGAAGTTAATTACATTATTGTAGAACCGATTCGCGGTACATCGCGAAATTCGCTTTACTCGGAGACTATAAACCAATCTCTGGGATACAAACACACGCGCACTGTTTATATACCGGCGTCAATTTCATTATGTTTCAAATTATTATCCCGAATAATAAATTAAAATACGATGGATTTACACTTTTTTATTGATTTCGCTCGCTTTTCGTTTTGAGTTACGGTAATTGACGTTTACACATTGCATGACGTATGTTTTAAATTTTGAAAAGACTAAGTGAATTTTCAAATTTACTTTGAAATATTGATATTTCGACATCGATTCGAATTAAATACAAAAATAATAACGGATAAAAAAATAAATAAATAAACGAGACACATGACAAAACAAAATGGAAATCGATAAAAAGACATAAAAAAAAAAATAATAATAAATGTGTATTTACTTGAGACGTCGGTCAAACGTAACAAAATATGTAACAATAACGGTGTTTATAGTTGATATTTGTTCGAAGAAAACTCGTCGTTTTAAATAAATCGAAATATAATACGTATTGTCGAATCGAAATATTTCCACATATTCTGTTCTCGGTGCGAACGCCTAAACGGCCTTCAAAACGGACACGCGCTTGATGTAGGCGCGTACACGGCAAATTCCGCAGTGTTTTTGTCTACTGGTTTTGACACCGGGCAGCGATCACGGAAAGTTTCGCGAGAACGTTTGACGAGGGTACGGATGATATCGTACGTGCGTACACCGGTGAAGACCGAAGTCCAAAAGCTACATAAGTAGGGTACACCGGTAAGGTGACCCGACGCGGGAATCGGACACGGGACGCGAATCGGAAACCGATTCCCGCGTCATTTAGTCGTCAAATCCCCAATCACGTGGAATTCGCTAACCACGTTTCCAAAGATTCTCCTGACGTAACATCGTGTCCGTGTGTACTTGATTTTTTTGCGTTTCGTTTTTATTTTTTTTTGTTTTTCCACTCGGTTCGGCGGACACGCCGTGAAAACGGGTAGTTTACGAAGTAATCAGTCATATACGCTAATACGACTGGTGTAAAAAGCGCGCGAAAAAAAAAAATAATAATAATAATAAAACAAAATATACGGAGCGGGTACAAGTGTATAACATTACCTATATATCATATTTTTTATACGCCATAGTATTATATATTCATACAAATGGGCCCTTCGCAGCGTGTATACACGACTATAGTCCGTGCAGAAACGGAGCGATAATTTTATCCAAGAAGCTCGCAAAGTGGCGAAAATAATGATTAATCATTATAATCTGTCAATGTCTGTACAACACGAGTTCGGTTGAAAAAAAAAGAAGAAAAAAAAGGATAAATATAAATTTACGTTTTCGCGCGGCGCTACTTGTGTAAATATTATTATTACTAGGGCCCGGATTTTTATGCAAATGCATATTCTTCTACATTTGACTTATAACAATTCTCATTAAATATCTTGACGTTTCGTAATACGTAGATTCCGCTATTAATTTCTTTTATTGCATATTTTTGCATATTTGCATCGAAATGCATAAAAGTTGCAATTTCTGGATAATTACATAAAATGTGCATATTTTATAAATGCTTAGTGAAATATTTTAAATTTTACTCGAAAGTTTGTTATACATGCCGATTGCCGACATTCTTGACAAATATAATTCGACCTAATAAAACAAAATATTTTACAATAGGAAATTCCGTGGCAGACGTATAGATATTGTATAAACGTTATCTTCTAAAATTTCTGGAATTATGAGTGGAGAAATAAGAAACGATGATGAAAACCTTGCAGAGTTGTCACCAGAAGATATTTCTTGTTTCAAATACGCACCCATTGTGTCAGCAGACGTGGAAAGAAGTTTTTCGAGATACAAGGCGATGTTACGTCATGACAATCGTAGAAGTTTTCAATTTGATAATTTAAAAGCACATTTTGTTACGTCATGTTGGTACTCGTTCAATAATTAATATACATTTTTATGCTATGCCTAAACACATCTTAAATACTTATAATTAAATTGTATTTTTTTTTTCGTTTAATACAATATTTTTTAATTTTTTTAAAATGTTTGTTTTTTTTAATACATAATAATTTTTTTTTGCATATTTTTTAATTTTTGAGTGCATAAATATGTGCACGTTTAACAATAATTTTTGCATAAAAATCCGGGCCCTAATTATTACGTACCACCCTCGGTGGGCACTGGAAAAATTAGAGCGAAATCGACTCGACGGAAATCTCTAAATAAAACGGAACGACCGCTGCGAGTGCACGCCCGCAGAACGCCGCCATAAATCTTATGTGCCTCGCGCGTGTCGAGCTCTCCGAAGGGTAAAAAGTATTTGACCGCGCGGTCGCCGAAACGTTTGAATCTTCTGACCGAAAACGCGCGACGACATTGTGCCGAAACTCGCGACCGGAACCGCCACCACCGCCGCGGTTTTGTATCACGCGCACGACCGCTGCTGATTATCGATACGTCAAAGTTTTCTCGGTGCCTGTTGCGTGCGGTAAAGTGAAAAGTTTCGCGCGGAAAGTCTGATCCGACCTCGGCTCGACTTTGATAAATTTTGACGCACGACGTGACCTCTGCCATTTTGCACTATTTGCGGTGTTCCGACGTACGATTAGTACTCGATCGTTCATAATATTAAGATTTATCCATGGTGTTCGATTCGTATTTAGAGTAATAATAAATAGAGCACTTGTGAATTTGATTAAAAAGCTTCCGTCCTACGTTCGAGATTCACGAGCCTCCCCTTCGATTCACGTACGTACGTTAAAATCAATCGTCTCTTTTCCTTTTATTAGTCATGTTACGAGCACGAGTCCCACAAGTTTTCATTTTAGATTCCAAGTGAAGCGAAGGCCATCTGAAAACCGAAGGGACGCTGGATGAACTTGTATCATGATATATATACAGTGTGTTCACGAAAAGAGGTACCACTAAATATTTCAGTTCGATGACCTTGTATTGAAATGGGGTTTTCGCCGAATGAAAGATAGTACTTAAATACACATTATCAGATAAGTTTCAAATTTTTAACACATACGACGCGCGCATGCGCGTTACAACTTACTTTTTTTAAATGGAAACACCAATTTTTTTTACAGATTCGGATAGGGTATTTTTTTCTAAACAATTTTTGTATAAAAAGTTTTTTTCTAATTACAAAATTAACGTATAAAATTTAACGATGAAATTCAATAATTTGTAATTTTTACGAAATTTACTAAATTCAACTTATTGTTACTGTGAAACCAAACCAGAACCAAAAAAAAACACAATGTTACATGAACAGTAATTGTCACAAGACAAGTTTCAAATAATTAAAACAAATATGGCTTAGGGCGAAAATAATTTATCAGTATTTATTTATAAAATAAATGTATACCGAACACTGAACAGGATTTACTATCTTAATTAGGTACTGGCAAATGCCGCCAGTTATTTTTAGTATCTTATCTATGAATAAATAGTTATTTAATAATATGGGTTATATTATTTCGATTTTCAAAGTAATAATAACAATAAGTTGAATTTAGTAAATTTCGTAAAAATTACAAATTATTGAATTTCATCGTTAAATTTTATACGTTAATTTTGTAATTAGAAAAAAACTTTTTATACAAAAATTGTTTAGAAAAAAATACCCTATCCGAATCTGTAAAAAAAAATTGGTGTTTCCATTTAAAAAAAAGTAAGTTGTAACGCGCATGCGCGCGTCGTATGTGTTAAAAATTTGAAACTTATCTGATAATGTGTATTTAAGTACTATCTTTCATTCGGCGAAAACCCCATTTCAATACAAGGTCATCGAACTGAAATATTTAGTGGTACCTCTTTTCGTGAACACACTGTATAGTTAAACTTACCTAATATTATTGTAATGATTAAAGACTGAATTGTAATAAACACTTAAATGTACACGGTTGTATTTACAATTATTTAATGTGTGTAGCGACCAAACAATTAGGGATCTACAACAAAGCATATTGGTGTATCTACAAAAATAAATAGGCGTGGTAAAAATCAGTTTGGTAATCGGTATATTTTTATTATCTATCTATAACTTAAATAAACCGTAACTGTTACAAAACTTAGTTTACCAAATAGCACTGGTAGTTTTAACCAAACATATTGTTGTCATGGGTGCAACCGAAAATTCCGGTTATAGCAATCATATTTTGGTAATGATTACCATTCTTTTTTTTCCGTGCATAATCATCTCTTAGGATTTTTTCTTTATATCGTTATATCCATACTTAACTACTAGTTTAACATTAAAAGTGTGTGTGTATATACATAATACTGCATTGCGACTAAATATCACAAATAAAAGGGTTGAATAAATTTAAAGTTTTAGTAAATTTGATATTTATTGATACTTAACTACTGAAATATAACATATCATATTCAATTCCGCCGAGCTTATTTTTCTAAAAAAAAAAACATTGTTATTGTATTCAAATTGTTGATAATAATATTAATCAATTTGAAAAATCGAAAAGTCTTCATCGAATTAATCATAGTAGCCAGTAAGACTTTATCGGCAGAAACTTCTTCAATGAATGAACTGTAATTTTATGATTATTGGTGCTACTGATCTTAGTGAACTGCTGTTGAATAACTAAAATATGACCGAATGACACTAATGACAGCATGACTGAATAATATTGCAAGACTGCCTGTTAATGCGAACTGCACTCCTATTTATAACATTTTTCCGTCGACAGTGCAGTGTCATCATCGGCCAGGGTCGGTTGCTGGTTGGTTTGGACGTTCGAGTTTACGCCCAATACAGTGATAGAAATATTAATGTTTGTTTCTCAGTCACCGATCTAAATACAAAGTAATACTATAATGTGTAGAACCGAAAACGCTACGGTTCTACTGAGGTATTTTTAGTTTTTTAACACCACACTGAAATATTATTAATCTTAGTTTCGATTTACATAAATATGATTTTGAAAAAGCGCCTAATGTTCGGTCATTGTGGACAGTTTTATTTTTCAAACGTGACTCTCAAGGTCAAATACTATACAATGTTCAACTGTTATACAACACACAGGTATGTTTTAGTTGAAAATTTAAATAGGTCGTTTTCTTTATTTTATGACGTATGATGAAATTATCTTAAGTTGATTTTTCTGAACTGTTAAACAGTTTATTTTTATTCTTATGAGTTGCATAAAAAACTGGACTGTTATCATATTCATTATATCAGAAGATATCGCAACAGGTATATCTTCGAAGGACGCCCATAACATATATATAAATATATAGGTATATATAACCAGGTGACATTAAAACGTCTACATAATACTATCGTGATGCAATCACGTACCGTTTAGTTTTAAACAATATTAACTTTTTGAGATAAAAAGAGTTCAACGACGAAATTAATTGTTATATTTTTACAAAAAACAAAAATATAGACCTAAGACTCAACCTCGATATGAGTAGGTACTTATACATTATGTGTATAAAGCGGTTTGTACTGCAGCAGTGGAGGGTCATTTTAAAATAGTTATACGCCTTACCTCTCGCGTTATTTTCCCATTGATTTTATTCCGATCACATTGTAAAATCAAAAAAAAAACAAAAACAAAAACAAAAGTAAGTAAGTAGGATTTACGGCCCAACACCATAAACCACTAACAGCTAATAATGAGCAGACTTTTGGCGCGGTATTTGGTTGAATTGAATTGGTGACATCATACTATAGAATTTCTTCAAATAATTACGTAAATAACGTATTTTTTGTTTTTACTTTTAATCCGTTTTCAGTTAATAATTCGTCGCGGCTAATAATCTCATCAGTCGGAACTACACCGAAAGATAATATGACACAAGTGCCCGACGTTATGACTTTCGGTGATGTCATGTAGTCGTTCTAAACGACTAAATCGAAACGTTTTATTTTTCATAACTAGGCGAGAAGTAGAACGAAACTCGTTAACACGATAATCCTATACTTCGACGAATCAACCTGCGATTCAATTAAATATCGATGTAAATCGTTTTAACACGCAGATTAATTCGATTTTAAATGGATAAACAAAATATCCACCTACGCAACGGTTACGTGAAGTCATAATATAATTATCGTAATATACAAAATACATAAATTAAGTACGTCTAAAGCATAAATACTCACACAAGAGTTTTGCTATTTATTGTCGTGTATGTTACCGAATGCGTTTAAATTACAGACTTAATTAAAAATAGCTAAACAATGCCGTCAAGCACGGTCTTCGAATTACTTGTGTAATACGCCCTACAGCCGATTGGGTTGCAAAGAAGTGCACGGCTTACAAACCTCCTTGAGTATATACACTTAATTTCCGAATAATTAAACAAATAACGTTTGCCGAAACAAATCCGTGTCTATACGTACCGTTCCTACTAGCGTTTAGCGAAACTCGTTTAATACATTTTATAAACAATTTTATCGCACTGAACGTATTCGTATGTTCTTAGAGAGACCAATGAAATGATAAACACAATGCAAACTTTTAAAACGGTACCGCAATGAACCCGACTGACTCGGCGCTCAAACAGTTTTCCGGCTTATTCAACACACCGTCTTTTTACCATCGTAACAGAGTCTAGTTAACATATTATTATTAAGGTTTTACACGACCCAGGGCCTTTGGCAGATTGCGCCGTTTACGAGCGATATGTGCACATAATAATATCGATAAAATCAAATACATTTAGAGGGAAAAAAAACTAAATCGGTGTATGATCGGGTGTAATAATTAGGTCGAATAAGCGTACGTACATTGTTTTAAAACGTGTTGGATCGTTATTGATTAAAATCGAATTTTCTCAAATTTAAAATTGATCATTCGTGGAGTTTAGAGAAGATTTTCACCATTATTTTTGTAATTTACGAGGGCATCGATTAAAAAGTTAACGTAAGTAATGAGCTGAATGTTATTATCTGTGAACCCGAAACTGGTTGATGTCGGGGGTAGAATTGTTTATCTTGTATACGACGACGATCTTTATCGAGTAATTCGTTTGATCCAAGCTCTCCTCGTATAATCTCCTTCGTTTTGTTTTACTACTCTTTATCGTTTTTGATATACGTGAATAACTATGAAATGAAATATTGTAAAAAATAATCTAAATAAACTGTTCTAATAACTGAAAACGACATTTTATCTGTTTCGTACACGAGGTTTTGAGAATATTATAGACCGTTATTACACAGACTTACCAATGTTTTTTTTTTGCGACTGCTTTATATTTATATGTGTATTCAAACGTGTAATTTTATAAAACAAGAAATAATAATAATAACAATAAAAAGTTTTTATGTTATTTTGGGTGGGAAAACGCGATTCCCTCAGCGCAATATCAATCATTCGTTTTTTTCAGTGTAGTAAATTTTTCCATACATTTTTTTCGTACCAACTCATTTCATTATTTCAGTGAAACCTAAATTGTACAATAAAACAATATGATTTCAACGTCTACTTATATGTATACATAAAAACAAAATGGTAAACATGTCTAAAAAAATAATGTATAAATAGAATATATGGTCGATTTTCGAGAGGCTTTTTGAAACATGGAGAACCCATTTTAGGCAAGGACACGTACGTAATGAAATCCTCGATTCACCTATGTCACCGAGAGTAATAAAATTATTAGTTTAGAAAAATCTATTCCATAAAGTTAAAAAATTATTGACTTACGTAAAATCGTTTTTGAGACATTGATTGATTTCCTCAATGCATTTCTATATTTATGAGATACTCATACTATACCTACGGCACATAGTTTAGAGAATGTATCATTCAATATTCCAATTAGTTGAATAATTTATTACTGTCATTGAAATAATATTATTCGCCGTAACAAGTTTAATTAAAACTATTTCGATTATTAATCTTTCGGCTATTGGTATTTATATCATATAATCTTAAATTATTTTGTCGTGCTAAGAAAAAGTACTAAACAAATTAGCCAAATCGTATATTATTATGTAGAGAATAATAATATAAAGGCAATTTTTTTTCTTACGTATTTCTTTGCGTTTCTATCGTATTACTAATTAGTAATAACATACAGGGACTGGACTAAAAATTATTTTTTGCCCGTGATTTTTCGGGGAAATATCAAAAAATTCGGCTTCTTTCAAAACATTTTTAGTGAAAATCACGATAAAAAGTCTAAATATTTGACTTTTCGAAAAATATTTTCATTCCCGAATACAAGATTTTGTTTTATTTTTTTTTTAATTATGAAATTAACAATATTCATATATTTTTTTTTTTTAATTTATTTTCTTGACGACAGTTTGATTAAATATTATTTAATTGATTATAAACAAGTTTAATGACTTCTCAAGTGAATGGTACATATTCAATATGAAACGATCATGAATTAATAAACTATATTAGGCTGTAACTTCAGTAAGATTTTCTAAAGCCTCGATTCCTGCTCTTACATCGATAGTTGATTAAAAACGGAAAAATGGTTAAAAGAAGCCGAATTTATTTGTGAAAACCAAGCCGAATTTTCGACGATTCCCCGGGAAATCACGGAAAAAAAACAATTTCGGGGACCAGTCCTCGCGTTTCATTAGCACTTTACTAAAATCATATTTTACGCGTGTAATAATAACGTTGATTCGATTTAAAACGATTCGTGAAATTATCACGATTTCGGAGAGTTCCGTTTGATAGAATACCGTTGTCGAGTGCACGACAACGATAGATATCGAAATAAATATTCTTGTACAATACTTTTTTTTATGTGTATAATATATTATATAAATAGGTATAAACTACTTTCGGCTGCAAGCGGTCCGGCGAAAAACGGTCTTGTTTGTTTTCAAGCATATTTCGAAAACATCAGTGTAGGTTCTCGTGAAGATGAAAATCCATTTGTTGCGTATAAGTACACGTTGTGCACTTCACACGTAAGTGGCCGTATTTCGGTCGAGCGTTCCAGACGAAACGGCGGCGGTTTTGTTTGCGTTCCGATCAACGGAAAACCCTATATCGTAAACCGAAATACGTACGCGCGTCTCCCGCCCGTCCGGTCCGGTCGATAACGCGCATTACGCGAGGTTCGGATCGATGACGCGCGCAAAGCGGCCGGACAACGGCGTTCCGAAACGGACCCGTCGCAGAGGAACCCGATATAGTCGCCGGACGCCGGCCGACGCACAGTGGTCGGAAATACAAATTTAAGCGGACAAAATTATTTTATTTACAAAATGTGTTCCTCAAAATGTGTTGTCATCATTGTTTTCATCGTCGTCATCACTGTCGTCGTCATCATCATTGTCGTCGTCGTCAGCGCCGTGATCGTCATCGTTATCGTTATCGTCATCATCATTTTTATCGTCGTAATCATTGTCGTCGTAGTCAGCGCCGTGGTCGTCATCGTTGTCGTGGTCGTCATCGTTGTCGTTATCGTCGTCATCTTTTTCATCGTCGTCATCATTGTCGCCGTCGTCATTATCATTGTCTTCGTGAACATCATTGTCGTCATCATCAGCGCCGTGGTCGTCATCATTGTCATCGTCGTCATCATTGTCATCGTCGTAATCATTGTCGTCGTCGTCAGCGCCGTGGTCGTCATCGTTGTCGTTATCGTCATCATCATTGTCTTCGCCGTCATCATTTTCATCGTTGCCATCATTGTCGTCGACGTCATCATTGTCGTCGTAAACATTGTCATCGTTGTCATCATTGTCATCATTGTTTTCGTTGTCAGCGCCGCGACGGGGTGAATCGGTCGAGTGGTACACGACGTTTCTATGATGACAAACCGGGTGGCGGCCCGACCAGGCCTTCAAACGAGGCCCCTTGAGAGCATACGCTTCTTTTTCCGATATTACTGACCAACTTGTAGTCAACGTTAACCGTGTACCGTGAAATCAATGCACGAGTATAGATTTCGTACAGCTGCGTTCAGCGGTGATCTGTACTCGGCGTTTCGATTTTTATTAATTCTTCCGTGCACACGAGTGTATTGTCAAAGATCGTTCTCCGAACTAAAAACAATAAAAACAAGATTAAAATTCTCAATGAGTAGAGAACGATTTGGAACCTTTATTACTTATTAGCGTCGAAAGTGATAAAGTTCCTGATTTAAATGAAATAATAGAAATTAAAAATGTTGCATTTAAATCAATTATCGATATTTATTATTTTTCGTGTGATTGAATCAATTTAATTTTTGTGTTTAAATTTCAAAGACGTATTTTAATTATTTACCAAGGTAAACCTACTAATCAAAAAATCGGTCTTTATAATACAGTTATTAAAAAAATGTATGTCAAAGACGTTATGTTTTTCTAATCGCGCCTAAATGGAAGGGCCCTTTTCTGTCTGGTCGACCAAATATCGTGTGCCCAGGCCACCACTATAACAATAGTATAAATTTGGTCGTCATTGTCACCGCGTTATGACACGATTTGCAAGTAGGTGCGTACGGCGGTCGCGTACACGTGTGTGTGTGTGTGTGTGTGTGTGTGTGTGTGTGTGTGTGTGTGTGTGTGTGTGTGTGTGTGTGTGTGTGTACAGACGACAGACTGTCGAATACTGCGGTGTTAATCGTTCCGCGGGTTGTTCGAAATCCTAATCATCCGTCCGTTTCGCGTCGCTATGAACGTATGTTTTATCGACTTTCGAACCGATGAAAACAAAAAAAACACCATCTATCGATTATTTTACTATCGTATGCATCGCGCGGCCGACGTGCTTTTGCCGACGAATCGATTTTGACCTCACGCGGACGTCGGGGACGGCGACCCTCAAAATTTCGAATAATCGTACGATTATTAACATATTACAAATAACGTGGAATCGTCGACCCGCGGAACGGCATCATAACGCAATTAACCATCGCCGCCGTCGTCGGTCTCGATGGGGCAAACGACGTGCGTTTTACGCGAGCGATTTTCGAAATATTTGTTGGATTCCCTCGTATACTCCACCCACGGGTATCTCCCCTAGACGCTTTCGCCGGCCCGCCGCGCCGTACACGTTTAATAAATATTATGTACCCGACATAACTTCGGAAGACCTGTTGGCTGTTCTCGGAGGACAAGCAGTGCTTTCCGACAAAATATTACGTCGAGATAGATCCACTGCGGACTCTGACACCAGTGACGATCGAACGGTACGGAATGATAGGGATAGATCCGCCCCGTGATTTTTACGATTTTTTTTCTGATATACATAATATTGATGTAAATTGAAATGAAAAAATGTAAAAAAAAAAAAATAAAAAATATAATTTATTTCTGAGAAAAATATTCTAGTAATTTCTCGAAGAATATTTCTATATAAAATTATCCGTATTAAGACATATAAAATACATTTTCACTAAATCGATTTTAGTTATATGATCAAAACTCAGAAGGTAATGTTGATAGGAATTTGAAATTCTCACCATCATATATTTATGGAATATTTATACATACTTTATGAAAGTTTCAAGAAAATTTGAAAGCATTTTTAATATATGCCGAAAAGTTTTATGAACCTAATATAATCATACACTTAAGTAACGATACTGAAAAAAAATTCAAAAATCGTGTTTCGGGATTTTTTTGATAAACGTATTAGTAAATAATTATACAATTTTTACGCTATCGACTAATTTTACGTTAATTTTCAACGTTAAATTTTTATTAAAAGAAATTAGTCCAACCAACCATTATGAAACAGGATGCAGGATAAAGATAGTAAAAAAATGTTTTGAATCTTTAGGTAAAAAAAGAATTTCTCATTTGTCAAACAAGAAAACTTAAAACAGATTTTATAAAAAAAACATACCGACAGTTAAACTAAAAACGGTTAATATTTTTTTTTTTTACTGCAGCTATTTGATCAGAATCGTTTAACTAAACAAATGATTAATCATATCTTTATCATCCCCCCTCCTGATAAAATCATTCGACCACCACCATGCCACACGTCGACTAACTTACAAACACAAATTCCATGCAGGATCACTTTTTATTGCAATTATCATGATTTAGACACCGTTTTTGTCGGATTCGTTAGAAATTTACAGTGAACATTCTGTAATCGGTTTTAGGAATGACATCGTGACTTAGACACAGCCGTTTAAAGGGTTTATGAATCACGTTATAATATTATCGATGAAAATGCACTCGAAAATATAATTCGCAAACAAAAATATCCTTTTTGATTTAATAATGAACTACGTCATATGCACTTTATTATAAAACAGGAAAACAATGGCTGATGTAAAATTAGGATGTGCACTTATCAATAGACGGGTTGATTGCCAGGAAATATTTGAAATATCAAGTGGAAAGTTGATGTGATTATATCAAAGATTTTTTTTTTTTTTTATCATACATTCAACTCACGTAATTATGCGTTAAGCTGTCTTGTAAACCAAATAATCAAATACTAAATCGCTTTGATTCTTCACTGTCGTTTAACACAAAAATACGTATGTACTTATAATAAACGATAAATAATTTGTACGGTTATATTATATTTCGTATGGTGTTTATGTCGTATTGTACCCAACGATGAATAATTTGAAATTGTATTTTCAAGTCACTTTCCACATTGCATTTACCTTGCCGTGTGTTATTAAATGAATACAAATAAAGAAAGTTAATACACAAACACACACACACACACATATATATATATATATGTGTGTGTGTTATACGAATAAAATGCGAAAATTCTACATTCGCCAATTTGACGAATGGTCAGCAATATAAACGAGTAGAAATCAGGCAAGCGTTCTACAGTTAAACCGTTTGAATGGATTTATGTTACGTATAATTTATCGGGAGCACATCAAAACCACGTTATCACGTCTTTCGAGCGACCCGTTATTTAGTTGACAACCGTGAGTCCTGCGAAACAAACATTACGATAAATTAAAATTTGTTATTTATTATGTTTTCACGATCGTTATAATATCTCTTGTCCGTACATTCTCTTGCACACCCTTACGTGCTATACAACAAGCAAACTGCTACACACACACACACACACACACACACACACACACACACACACACACACACACACGCACAAACTCGCACTTTCAGTATTAATTAACATGTGAATATCGAGACGAGCTTACTAAGCGTAAACGCACACACGCACGCACACACAACACATACATATACACGAGACCACTATATTATTAGGACGTTCATAAGCGCGCACGTGTTGTATTTGTAGCAATAATGCACGTGCGTCACCGGACGATAATTCTAGCACCGTCTGCGGGACGGTCTTCTTCGCAGTACACACGCGAGTAACGTTATGCAGTGTGTGTAATATCATACTATTATTATTATTATTATTATTATTATTATTATTATTATTATTATTACCACAAGGCGGCCGGCGTGTGTACGCGACAGCGATTTTCCTTTTCGCTTCCATTACGAAGTATGACCGTAAATCATTTCGTCGCGCGTCTCTCTGTCTCTCTCCTAAATCACCCGTGTCCGGAATGGCCGGGCTCCATCCGCGCGACCGCACGTCTTTTTAGATTTCTTCCGAGGAGAGGGACGAAGGGGATTCACGAGACTTTGATGAGAACGCGATCGAAACCGTCCGGTTTACGCTAAAAAAGGCGAACAAGAGAAGAAAAAAATCGTCAATAGTCATGAAAACATCGTATTATCAACACGATGCATCTGTTTCCGATGAAAACGAAATAATATATTAAAGTAAAAAAAACACAAAAAATAATAAAAGGTTAAAAAAATATATATATATATTATTAAAACACTGGACGCTGTATTTTTTTTTTCCGGCTCCCGGGAAGGATTGGAACCCCAAACTCCGACGTGATTATTCAGACTTGGTGTGCGTATTAAATTCGTATTGTGTAATTACACCTCGCGTTGTAAAAACAATTTTATTTTATTACTGCCGTCGTCGGTCGCGTGATGCGGTCTGTTTTTTTTTCACGTCTGAGCGTGATGGTTTTGGAGGCTTGTCATACGTGTGTGGAACGCGTGCAAACGTCACCGACCCTTGGCTGTGGAGGTTCATTATCCTATAGTATTATCGTATACAAAAAAAAAAAAAAAACCGTCTGAAAAAGACAGTTTTTTTTTTTTTTTTTTAATTTCCCGCACGCGTCCATGTCGTTAGGACGTCAAGCCAAAACACGGATTTCGTTCAACGCACTCGTCTTTACCGAATTCATACATTACAATCGTTCGCTACGACGTCGAGTGCTCGTCGCTGACGACTATACCGCACGGTACGCTGTATACGTCTATCTATACACTCTGCGCAAAACGATGGCATAATATCCCGGGGGGTGAAAAAATGAGTACCTGTCCCTACCGCCTCTAAAATCTACCACAAAAGACAAGTATATTGTCGTTTCGTCCTCCGCTACGCGTGTAATTTTTGGAATCGTTATATACCGACTGACTGACTCGAAAGATTAATCTATTTAATACAAATTGTAATACCTTTTGAGAAAATTTTAAAAACGTAATCAAAGTAAATTAAACCCCTATAAAGGAATCGGAAAACTTTCACGAAAACGTCAAGTATTTTTTTGTCTTTGTAATATTGAACATAATATTATACGACGAGGTTACTTACATGCTTATGTACTTCCTGAAATTTCAAAATTAAATAGCTGAGCTTAAAAGAAGTATGTCGTTTCGTTTTTTTCTTTTGTCTTTTTCTTTCTTTCTTTTTTTTTTTTTTGTAAATTATTTCCTAAAGTAAGTTTTTCAACCTTTGGTAGTGTGTAGAGTATGATGACATAAATGGTGTATTAAGCGAGAGAAGAAAAATTCGTTTGACGTTTGAAACTTATATTCGTTGTTTTGCTTTGGGCGATTTAAGAAACTATTATCGTGCGGAGGGCGGAACGGGGTGAACGGAACAAGAGATGTGTTGTTTTAGGCAGTTGCGCCACTGGCGTCTACGCCGTTCGATCGTCAGTGGGCGATTCGACTTTATTCCGCGGCGCCGTTTATACGTTTCGCGAGGTCAGGTAAAGTAATCCGACCAATTAAACCGACGGTCACACACCCGACCACTCGCACACTGCACGCTCACTCACACGTGCGAAACACCTCGGTGTACGTATACCACGGTCAAACGCGTATATTATACCCGCGTGCGTTTATATAATTCACGTGTTTACTGTTTATCGGTGTCCGTTCTGGGCGCACACGGACCATTTAGCGCTGGGCGGCGCGGCGCACCGTTTCATATTTTACCGGCGAACCCTCTCTACGGCGGCGGCGGAGGCTGCCGCGCGGGTATTGTACATCGTGCATAATCGCCGTGCACGACGGCGGCGGTACCGTTTATTAACCACCGACGATTAATGCCGTCCGTCAGACCCGTTCGAATAAGCGCCTTTTGCGAGGGGATCAGGGAGAGAGGAGGTTAGAGCGTGATTTGTTTTAGAGGAACCCAGCCACCACGCCGCGTTGGCGGAGGTCATGGTGGTGGAGGTGGTGGTAGTGGTGGTGGGCAAAGTGGTGGAGGTGGTGGTGGAGGTGGTGATGGTGGTGTACGGCGATGAATGAATCGTCCGTATTAATTTTGCAATAGTGCAACGCGTTTTACCTCCGGTTGTATACCATCGAATCGCGTACGCGACCGCGCGCAGCTGTCCGAAGCGGTGAAATCGTTTTCCAAAAGTCTTTCATCGCACGAGCCAGTCTCGTCGGCTGGAAACGCCGTATGCGGTTACGCCTGCGTGCCGCCGCCTTCCGCCTTCGAGTCGAACCACGCCGCGTTGGTGGAGGTCGTGGTGGTGGAGGTGGTGGTGGTGGTGGTAGTGGTGGTGGTGGTGGAGGTGGTGGTGGAGGTGGTGATGGTGGTGTACGGCGATGAATGAATCGTCCGTATTAATTTTGCAATAGTGCAACGCGTTTTACCTCCGGTTGTATACCATCGAATCGCGTACGCGACCGCGCGCAGCTGCTGTCCGAAGCGGTGAAATCGTTTTCCAAAAGTCTTTCATCGCACGAGCCAGTCTCGTCGGCTGCAAACCGGCTGCCGCCGCCTTCCGCCTTCGAGTCGAATACGGTTCAACGAGAAAGCTGGCTTCAAAGGGATAATCGCGGTTTTTTTTTGTGGGGAGGGGACGTTCGTCCCGACTTTGACGATTGTCGGCCGACCACGTGCTGCTTTTCGGCTAAAAACGATCGTGTTGATGTCAGTTTACCTTCTTCTGAGGGGCACCGGAAAGGGGCTGATTAAATACGTATTATAGATCTGTTTGTTTTTACGATTCGACTGTGCATTTAGTGTCATGCGAATATTGATTACGGTCTTGATAATTCATGCTGATTTCCATATAACTACGTAGTTAAATGTATTTCGTAAAAGCAATGCAACTCTGCGATTTGGGAAGTCACTGCGGTTATACTGGAACTGTTGGCCAAATGGCGAGTGTGCCAGAGTTGAGCCACCGTAGACGTAATTTTCGATTCAAATGAATTAAAGTGGCAGACGGTTTTTTGAAATGATTTTTCTAAAATTATTCAGTGTTGCAGTGATTTCCACGAAAAAAAAACGGAAAAAGCAATTACTCAATATCATTTCAGATCGATTTATTTTCTTCGGCATTTTTTTTTTTTTTTTTTTTATTTATATATATATTTTTTTGATTGTAAGATACTTGAATTTGATACGCTATCTCGAAAAACAGTCACGTCTGAGTCATGAAAATGTCATAGATTTACCGGATTACCATCGTACATTAATTTTCTTAACCAAAAACACGGTAGTTATAACTTGAAAAGTAAATGGGTTTATAAATTAGTGAGAAACAAGTTAAGCGTCCGACGTTTTTACGTAATCAACAAGGAATTAAAAAGGATTTGGAAAAAATTGTTTTTCGTACTTTGAAACACTCGAAACTCGAAAGAATAAAACAATTAATTACTTATTGTGTTTATAAAAATTCGATGTGTATTTACCGTACTAACTTGTGTAGTGTACTCGATAATTTTTAAGTCTGAAATAGTTCGGGAAAATCCCCTGTATCGTTGATTAGATTAAAAACAATTTTCGTTTTTTAATAAACGTATAGTCCATACAAAGTGTATAAAGTTTATGTCGTCAACAGCTTTTTTTTATAAAGTATTTTTTATTTAAAACATACGACAAAATACAAAAGTTCGAACCTCTTCGAGACGATAAACGTACGACAATGAGTTTACACTCAGGTCAGATACGTATGGCTTGAAACCTAAAGGAGGAGAAAAATCGTTAGAGTTACCCAGATTAGTATTAGTACTGTTGTACACGTACGAACCGCTGATATTTTATTCAGTTGTCGAGAGTTTTGAATTGTCGTCGTCGAGTTACACTCGACTGTATTCCACGCCGTAACCAGCTATCGTTGTTGTTGTTGTTGTTTTTGTTGTTGTTGTTGTTGTTGCTACTGTCGTCCAACTATTCGATTTTTATTTTCATTTGTGTATAGTTATGTATTTATTTAGATTATAAAAAATAAACGAAATTCCATAGAAATCTATTGGCTCTTACAAGGTCAGTCACACTCTCTCCGCCGTTTGAGATATGATACATAGAAACAAAAGATTTCAGTAGAGCCCGAGTCCAAATCAAATTGTTTACGACACTTGCACTCGAATATTAGTCCGTGTTTAAAATATATTTTCTATGTTTTCGAAACCTTTTTTTTGTTGATTTGTCTACAATACATAAGGATGCAATGCAGTTTTTCAACGCATTCGACCCGTCTCTCTTACCGGCGACCAACGGTACTTTCTATCAAAGTTGAAGAGAAATTGAGTCAGAATGCATTTTCTTCGAGTTTATATTTTGTCTTGTAAACAAACTACACATGATAACACTCGCTGCTAAAATACCGCGTCCGTGATTATGCATTATTGAGTGCTGTTATTTCGTGGTAGAACTTTACTGTTTCCCTCCCGCGACACTTAGGCAGTGAATTGTAGCAACGCAGCTTGGGTACAAAGTGTGTATAGGTATACAGAGTGATTCGTTATTTGTGTTGGGGCAATTTTATCATATCAATATTCAAAACGAAGTAGTATTAATGTTTCTTCATATTAGGAAATCTAAAATTTCTAACAACTCTACCAGGGGTAGTTTTAGAGGTCGACTTTTAAAAACCAAATGAAAATCAATTTTTTTTTTTTGTCAATTCAATATGAATGTAATATAGTACATACATGGTAAAAAAAAAACATCAACCAAAACAAAACTTTAGATTTGAGAGGGATTTTAAGAGTTGCGGTGTTGTACGTTGTTAATTGCATTTTGACCGCACCGTGATTGAGTACGATTTATACGATATATTTAGATATATCTAACGTAATTTATTAAAACTTAAAATCGCTCTCAAACCTATAGTGTTATAACTTTAGAAACATTTTCACGTGTATCAATAAACAGTAATAAGTACAATAATTAAGTGGTACGAGTATCGCGACGACAAAACGGGTTCATATTGACATTTAATATTTTAAAGAGCGAATTTAGGATAAACTAATGACCTACATATTTTTAGAGCGTTTTAATAATAATAATGAACCTTTTTTAGTTTATTGAGATTTCAAAAGCTAACGTAAACAAAAAATGTAATTTTAATGAGTCTACTCGTGAAATGTTATACTTTAAATTTCCATGTTAATAAAACTTGATATTGTTATTCATTCGGAATATTTTATTTACAAATTTCAAATTAAAAAATCATCCATTCTGTATAATTTTCAAATAAAAACCCAATCGTTATTTTTATCGGTTGAAACATGTAAATTAAATACAATTGTCAAACATCAATAATCCATGATTGAACGTAAAATTATTTTTTTATGTTTTCTCCTATGTATATATTATAGATTATAGTCTATATTTTAATTTACCTTCATGCTTAATAACGAATTATAATTAATAGCTATCATTGAATTCGAAATTTAAAATTTAATTTATTTTTATAACTTTGATAGACATTTTAAATTATGCAATTTACGTAAATGTATTTTTTAAGACTTTAGAGAAGTTTAATAATAAATTCGCTTTAATATTTTAAATCCCAAGTTGAAATATATAATGCACACTGCCTACGTACGCGAAGAAATAGGTACTACGTAGCGTATAAAAGAATACAATTTCTGTTTTTTTTTTTTTCGAAACTATTGTTAGGAGTTAAATAATTCAGTTGTTGAACTTAAATTTCATAAATAATATTAATAGTTAAAAAAATCGTTTTTTGTTTTCATTACGACGAATTACTATATAAAATCAAGTATACGTGCATGTGAATAGAACACTTAAATCTCAATGTTATAATTACTAAATGGATAAGATACAGCAAACACTATGAATGAAACATTCTTCTCGCTTCGCTTAACTTGTCTTTAAAGCGTGTTGTATAAGAAACCATTGGTATTATAATTAAATTTTTGAAATCAATGATAGTTTCCATTCAACTAATCATTACACTAATAAATTAATTCCAAACGAATCTTTTTATAATAAAAATAATACCCACAATTTGTTTTGCGAATGCACGGTGTAAAAAAAATTCATAACATTAGTTGAGAATGAGAAACTGTAACAACACTCAAAACACAATAATGAAAATATTTATCGGGAAGTGGGGACATCGTTATAATGATAAAACGCTAAGAACAAGGGGAGCGTATATAATACGTATAGTTTACAAATTCTTAAGTACTGTTTAAAAATTCTTGTACAATACTTTCTTAATATTTTAATATAATATAAATCTTGTATTAAAAATTAAACCCTTAATATAGTAATACTTCAAACTAAAAATACTTTCAAAAGAACTATCACCACGAAATAAAAAAAAAAATGCACTTTAAAAAAAAGACGGTAACCGTTGAAAATAAAATATGATTTTGAATATGATAGTTATAGTATTAACGTAAATTTAAACTTCAAAATCTTAAAAGATTTAACTACACCATTTTTTTTTATTTTTTTTTTTTTTAAACTGAAACACACACGGCTAATTCATAATTGTTCATTATATCGTGGAATAAAGAAACGCATAATTCAAATCAAAATCGTGTTGTTTTTAAATATTATTTAAAATGGTGAGACTGGAGATAAAAACGGAGACTCATTATCTCCCGTGTCATTTTATTTAGTCATGGAAAAATGTTTTAAGAGAAATAAACTTGTTATGACTGCGTGATAGTGAAAGTGAAAAATTGAAAGTGAATTTTCAAGAACATATTTGTACAGGTGTTATCATATACGAAATAAACAGATACTTAAGAGTTAAGACGATCACCGAAAGATTAAATTCGATAATCGAGTCGATCGGAAAGAAACATCGCAAAAAATAGGCTTACGCGGCAATGTAAAGAAGACAGAAATAACTGGTCAGATCTCATTAGAAGGTAAAACAATGTCGACGTAAACTAATCCCTCTAAAGTTTTCAGTGGAGTAGATAAATACTTCGGGACGATTTAAAACGGAAAAGATAAAAGAAGTAGAATTTAGAGTGGACAGAAATATACCTTTGGATAACACTATTGTTCGGATCAAGAGAAACAGCGGTGTCAACATCGATGCGACTTGTTGTTAATCGTGAAAGGCAGAGAAGATTTTTTGATCAATGAGAAAAATCAATGAAAACATACTTTTCGAAATTGAAAAAGAAATCTCAAAGACAATATTTAGATGTCTGAAAGATGCCGAGACCGGTGATGGAGAATACAAGACAAGGAGCTAAAAAATTATTCCTTTAAAACACCTACAATTGGAGGAACCATCTGTAGTTAGAGTTTGTGTTGGATTAGGCATGCCCAGAGAGGTGGAAATGTAATACTTACACAGTCTTAGAAAATAGTCTGGTTGATTTCTTTTCAAAAATCAGAAAACGAAAAGGGAAGATTTGATTAGATTAAGAAAACAAAATTACTAAAAATTTCAATGAACTAAATCCAATTGAAAATATTAGAATCAGAAATAGACCGAAGACCTGAATAAACGACATGATGATATACTCCTAAAAACGTATCAACCAAAGCAATAAAAAATATTAAAATGACATAAGATAATTGAAAATAGAATGTAAAAAAATAAGAATCTATTAGTTTTACAAAAATGTTTATTTTTTTATACAATTATGATTTTTTTTTTATAGATTCTGAATGAAGCAAATATTACTACAATCATGTACTTTTATTTTTTTTTTAGTTTTTTCTTTTTACATTTGTAAAGACGTTTTCGAGTAGTAGACTTCGTTCACGAGTACCGCTCTAAAGATGAATAACTTTTTTTTCAGTTATTCAAACAGATTATTTTAAATTATTCTAAGAATTGTTTTCCATTATACGCTGGAAACTATCAGAAAATTCTGTAAAAACAATCAAATATTGTGTATACGAGATTATTTGAAATTAATTTTAGTTATTTAGCCGCATAACATCAAAAGTAATGGTTCGAGAAACTTACAATGTTCTCCAAGTATCAACAACAGATTGTTGTCAACAGTGACATACATACTCGAAGAAAGTTTAAAAACGTGACCGTTCTAGAGCTGAATATAAAACTTTAGCATATCAGATATATCTGGATTTGCCGATGTTCTGACCGATTGAGGTTTATTCATTAACCATCCAATTTAGGCTGAATCCGAATTGTATTTTCTGCATACTTAAAAATCTTGTATACCAAAAATGAAACTGTACGTTACAGAGCAACTTTGACTAGCAACAATGTAACAGTCTTAATTCGGAACGTATATGCCAAGGGTGGCCAAACTTCTTTTGGTCACGATCTACTAAAAATATGCTTCAACTTTGAGTATCGACTTTCATAGAAAATTTTGTAGTTAAAATTATACGGATAAAACTTATCGACAATGTGTTCACTACAACCTCGATTAATTTTCGTGCGCGTGTCCCTAAAAATAAATTCGAACATGATCGACTTTGAAACTGTCCGCGATCGATAGTTTGGCCGCCCCTGGTATATGCCTACACAAAACGATGAAACTCGTGTGTTTTCGCGATATGTATTATACGGGCGCCCAATTATACACTACTGAATAATATAACAATGTTTTATCGGTGAAAACCGGTGACTCCATATAGAGCATAACTCATAATATTAAACCTGTTTTATATAATTTATGCCACTCGGGTAGGTAAATATATCGTTTTTTTTTCTAACAAATAGAGAATATATTTTAGTAGACACAATAACACGGTGTAACCTTACCGAAACTCGAGCCGCATCAACTTCGCATGATAGTAGATAACACCGAGATTGCATCAAATTAAAATACAACCGGCCAATCCACGGCGCCGTCATTGATAGGTCACTCGAGTTTCTCTTGTTCGAAACTGAAATCAGACTCTATACCGTGTCACCGACAAGTGTCAGCAGTTTACGAAAAAAAGAACCCGAGTTACACTCCATAGCGTTTTTACGCCCCTCCTCTCGAACCGCGTACACGCAAATTATGTTTTTGTTGTTGCATTATTATTGGTAATATTATGTTTTCGTATAATTTTGTTTGAAACGAGTAAACGAGTAAACGAGTGTATATGAATTTTGGCGCGCTGCAAGTGTAAAACAAATATATTATTATAATACACTAAATATATTTATATTATTATTACATACGTATATGTGTCGTGGGAATACATTACGTCGTCGTTATGTATGTGTGTGTGTGTGTGTGTGCGTGTGTGTGTGTGTGTGTGTGTGTGTGTGTGTGTGTGTGTGTGTGTGTGTGTGTGTGTGTGTGTGTGTGTGTGTGTGTGTGTGTGTGTATTTGTGTGTGTGTGTGTGTGTGTGTGTGTGTATACATGGCACACGGTATGCGCGTATATCGCATTAGCGGTTAAATGTACGTAAACAGTGGATCCCGGAAAAGCTTGAGCCCTGCGACTGTACGATAGTATCGTGTGGAATCGCGTTTTTGTCGCAAAAAGCTGTTTAGCCCGTGATAGGATTAAACGTACTTTACGCGCGGGCCCTTTCGCGCACGCCCGACTCCGCGCCGAGCGTATATCATCACACGCGAGGACGAGGTAGGTAATAATGGAAAGAAAACAATGTAGTTTTTGATACACCCACTAAACGATATATCACCCGACACACACAAAATTCATACGTATCAGTGGTGCCGAAGTCAGTTTTCGTCGGAAATGCAAAGAGCATTATAAGCATATCTTCAAAGCAAGTATCCTCCACACACCTCACCCACCTACCTACCCACAATAGGTTGAGCAACTGTCTCCCGTCGATATATAATTTTCATAACTACAAGTGATCGTTAAATGTACAGAATGCCAACGGGGCCGTGTTAAGGGACGAAATAGTTATTACGGCGTTATTGCCTTAGAGTTAAACTAACTATAAGCCTATAATATTACTCAATGGTTTAGCGAATAGCTTTATCATGATAATTCATAATGTTAGACATAATTAATAGTTTATGACTTTCATACATTGAAATTATCAACACGCGTGTGTTTACACGTTATGTGACATGGACAGGGCTCGTTTGGACCGATTTCGAAGATCCGTATGGACTGAAGGATATTAAGTTTTACACGGCGTTATCTTTCTCATTTTGACAGGGTTTAAGACTGTCTTTGGCCTGGTCAGAACGCTGATCCTTATTTTCATCAATACGAAATAGTATAGCGACATTTTTTTTTTCTAATAGTTTGTAAAATCAATTTCGTCCTGTGGATAAAATGAAACGAAAAAAAAAACAAAAATATTTGTAAATCAAGTAGTTTCAATCAATACTCTGTTCAATAAAATTTCCAAGTACGTCAAATCGAGACACGCGAAAATGGAATCGGTTCAGGTCGCAGTGTGGTCCAAACGCGCTTCGCCCGTACGGATATCGGACACGTTTACAGCCCCAAAAGTGACGACGCACGAAACACGAAGAAACGCAAAAAGGGGGAGGGGGACGCTTTCGGACGACTCGAATCCGTTCGTAAAGCACGTGCATTTGACGACGATAATATAGAAATTCAATTATAAACTTAACGGCCGAGTATATACGTATTACGTATATCATATTATATATACGAAACGAGTGTGCGCCCACAACGTTGTACGTGCGCATCACATATAGACAGTGGCGAACCCAGGGGGATGAACCCCGGGTCCGGACCCCCCCCCCTGGCGTATGTCATAGTGTTATTTTTAAAAGTTTCCGTGAAACGTTCATCGAAACGTATTGATTAGATTGATTATTACTTATTAATCGTTAGATTAGATTTGGACATTAGGTATTTTGTTGATAACACTTCGAACCCGATGCATTAGATAATATCACGGTCTTATACACCTAATATCGTGACAAAATAGATAGGTATCATCACAGTTGTAATAATTTTGTTCAGTATACGCATCTCCTTCACTCCCAGTCAACGTCGTAGTTCTCCACTTTTGATTGGTTGATTTTTTCCACGTTATCACCATAGAACACCTGTGATCATCACTTACCTATTATTTATTATTATTGTTGTAAGAATAATGTTAATAATTTAGAATAATTTGATTATGATTATTAGGTAATAGATATACTTTGGCATCCTTAATATTTATTCTGTGACAAGAGTAACACTGATAAAATTTTATATTTACGTGGCAAATGACAACGATAATGTCTACCAATAAGAAGTGATGAGCTACGATGTATGTGAAAAGAAGAAATATTAGAGTGGGGCGTGCGTATCAAAAATCCGTGATGATACCTATCTATTTTGTCATGTCTAATATAACAATAATACTATCAACGATCGACAATAACACACTACATCCAACCATGGTTCAAGATAAAATGTAATATACGTATGTCATATATTGTCTTAAACCGTGTTGAAACACTGTTTTTCTACAATATTGTTATCATGCAATCATGAACCAATAAATGTTTATTATATTTTTTGGACCCCCCCCCCTTCTCTTGAATAAATCCTGGTTGCGCCACTGCATATAGACAACCACCTATGTGTACGCGTGTATATATAGACGTGACTAGACTTCATCCGCAGTGGCAGCCTAGCTTATGACCGGCGCCATCACACATTTTTTGTGGCGAGAGGGGAGGGGTGTAGCTTCCTTATGAAATATTTGTAAAACTTAAAAAAAAGTCTCATATACAGCTCTGGTTTACGTCACCTGTAGAAACACAATATTAATCTAGATATCATCATTTTAAATAATTAAAATCCAATGACGTAGCATTTTACATTAAACAAAAGTATGGTATAGTGAGTTCGGTAATAAAAAGAAATACATGATGTGTACGTGTATTCATGAAACAAAATAACTTAATTCTTTAAAATATAGTACATAACATAATAATAAAAAATACAAACAAGAAACAAAACATAATATTTAAAATATTACATGATGTTTTTAAAGGACAAGTCTTCTTTTTGTTGGAACATTTTTAAAATCATCAATAACTTTTTCAACATTAATACTACCTGCACTCCGTGCCATGTCTACGATGGACCTTAGACTGACTACAGAACAATGAATTAATGCTATCAATAGTTTTAAAAATAGTGCCTACACAAATAACAAATCATACTAGCAGAGACAGTTGAGTTGAGAGTTACCCACGTACATAATATTATTGTTTTTCGATAAGGATCATGTATGGACACCATTATACTATAGTACAGCGGTTCCCAAACTTTTTTTTTCGTGTTGCCCTTTTAGGGGCCCCAAGTTAGCCACGGTGCCCTGCTGTATATTACAACATGAAAGACAGATCAAAAAAATGACTAATTAATAACCAATTTTGTTAATTTTATTAAACCTAATACAATTTAAGCATTCTAAGCTACACAGCTAATTTAATTATAAATAAATGCATTTCAAACAAAAAAAAGATAAATAAATAAAAATAATTGTCATTATGATTATATTTATTTATTACACAAAAATATTAAAAATGAAAAATATTCGCATATAATTTTATCTGAAATTATACTTATGTATTCAATTATAAGGTTAAAATTAGAATGTCCGAATATACAAAAGAAAAGATACATTATTTGTTAAAAAGTTATTACGAAAAAAATAAAATCAAAAAAAAAATTAAATTAAATTAAAAAAAAAAAATCTAAACATTTTTAACTATTTGTTCTGAACCCTATACCGCGGTGCCCCTAGGGCACCGCGGTGCACAGTTTGGGAACCGCTGCTATAGTATGTTATTACTTATTACTTATTAGCAAAATATAAAGATACTCGATTTAAAATAAAATTTGGAACCCATCCGACTTAAAACTCGGCTGACCGGCGCCTTTGGAAAATTGCAGGGGCAGCCTAGGCGCCCTAGGCTGACACCGTAGACACGCCTACGTATATATATATATATATATAAAATATGTATTAGTGTATTACATACTTATACAAATCACGTCGTGCCCGCGTACACACGTCATAGTTGCGCGCGGATCGGGTCGTGTGTACGTAATAACAATAACGCGAACAATACGCGTTGGTCCGCTGTGACGTACGGACGCGACGCGCAGGGTAGTCGTGTGTGTGTGAGGGGGAGGTTAACGTGTTGTGCGCGGGGGTGCGGGAGAAATCAACGGTTCCCGATTGGTCGGCCGGCGTTGGCGTGCTCTCTCGCACGGACGACGAAAACGCGTCGTCCCGCCGTCGTCGGCCGCCGCGCCCCGAGACCCCGTCGCCGCCGTCCCCCGCCGGCCCGCCGTGGACGATCCGACCCGGCCACCCCTCCGAAGGCCCCGGCCCGTTTCGGCGCGCGGAGTATAAACGAGCGCCACAAGTTGATCCGCATTTCACAAGTAACACGGTCGTTGGAGCATCAGCCGCCCAAGTCCTCTGTACACGGCCGGCACCACACACGTCTCTCTCTGTCCGACGCACAGCCGCGCGCACACGCTGAGGATACCGTGTTGGTAAGTAAAAAGTAAAATTAAGACAAAAAAACAAAAAAACAAAAAAAAAATAAAAAAATAAAAAAATTTTGAAAATAAATTTATCATGTCAATTTAATCGATAAGTAATAAAAACAAAATCGTATTGTGTGTGTGACTATCTACAAATTTTCCATAGACCTCACGCGCGTGACGCGTAACGCGCGATCGACAAAACGTGCACCTGTAAAGATCTATATCACGCGTACTGTACGAGTGGTATTTGTAAATTCCGTCTGGTTTGTGTTTATAAAAAATGATCGACGACTAAATCTGTGTTTTTGCGAGTGTGTTTTTGCGTGTACGATCTACTCGAATGATAAATTCTGACTTTAACGGGGCGATCGGGGCTCCTGCATTGTACATGCCGTTTCTATAAAGTGGAAAGCATTGCTTGTTCGTTGGACATCAGAAATTCGCATCTGACAGAGATTTCGCATGGATTTTCATTCATTTTATTTATTTATTATTATTATTTTTTTTTTTTTTGCAAGTTCATTAATTATTTATCGTGGGTTTTTACTTTTTTTATTATTTATAATATCGTGTGAATCATGTTTAGGTACATGCCGTATACTTGTTTTAGGTCAGTTATAATTTAAAAATCACCTTTGCTGTTTTTTTTAAAAATTATCTTCAGCTTTTATGTATCACCGATTTGCCTATAATTAATCAAAAAAATAAATGAATAAAATAAATTCACTTATTATTCTTATTCATTTTCTAGATTCACATGATTTACCATTTACTCACTTTCAGCTGGCAATTTTTACATTTGTTTTGCTTAAAAAACGTTCCGTATACTTTTTTGATTTTTTTTTCTTGCTATTATTAAAAATAGTCAGCAATACTTATAATATTTAATATGAATTTGTACACCTACCTGCACAAATACTATTCGTTATATTAGAGCGTATTAAAAATATTTCATTACAGACCTGTTAGCCAAATAATTTAAAAGATATGATACTACGATGTTTTTTCTGGATTTATAAATATATTTAACCACGATTTATAAGTCGAGACATTTTTTACATAACACAAATACACAACATACACGATAATTCGTCTAAATTTTGAAATGCATATCTTCGCATCATGTTTCCATAAAAATCTTTTAAAAGTAGTGAATTTGTAAATTTTGAAATCAGTTGGTAAATAATGATTAAAAATAATTAGTGAGCGCGTCAATTGTTCGTTATTTAGCACAAATATTGTATAAAAAAAAAAAAAAAAAGGTTCAGGGTGTTTGAAGGGTGGAGGGCCGCGGCAGTGTTGTATTCTTTTATATTTTCCAGTTACGTAATAGTAAACACGACGAAAACGTGAATTATTCATGCGATCAGGTCGAGTTGGTCATCGCCGGTGTAAATTTGTTGTTTTTTTCACGTTTGCGCGGATATTTTCCACTGTAAATAGTTCATTAAATTGAAAACGATCGCACCACTCCACACGCGTTATTGTTTCTAATTACACGACGACGTCGAGGAGAATAAATCCCGGGACGTGAATCTCGACTCTTCGACAAATCGAACACCGTTGACCTTAGACATAGTACTAGTATATTTTATACGTCTGCAAAGAAGGGTTAGCGGCGTGTGAAATCTCAATCGCGCGCGCGTCGTCACATGCAGCGGTTCGTCACATCCGCCGTCGCAGTAATATTAAAATACCTACTACGTTTCAGTCGATGAAACACATCAAACGGCAGCGAAACGCGTCAACGCGATAAATATTATAACGCGTACACGACAATATTATATAGGTAGGTACTATTGAAAAAAAAAAAAAAAAATTAAAAAGATAAAGAAAAATGATTTCGAAATCGACAGTGCCCCGCAGTTACTACCGACGCGTACGTGCGACAATAATTAATTATCATAACGTAATTTGAAATCACTAGCAATAATGTTTGCGTATTATTATTTCGTAGCGTAATTAAATCATACAAAGAGACACGATGCGTGCTTGTATATATACATATTATTATTAATAATACCTATGCGTACGTATTATATCCCCGGTCCGTAAATTAACGATTTACTCATTATGAGCAAGCCTCGATAAAGGTTATAACGTGTACGATTAAATAATACCTATTAAAGTATAGAACCATATTATTTCACACACACACACACACACACACACACACACACACACACACACACAATAACGATGATAATATATTATATGTATATGTATGTATAGAATAGCGGGCGTACTGGACCGTAAATCCGAATATTACTGATCTTATCGTAACATATTTCGAGTCCCAGACAAATCTTGTATCCGATAAAATTATAGGGCCGCCATATCAAACTTTATGGGGAATATTATCATAGTGCAGGAATGGCCAAACGCATAATGTTCACTATAAATTTTATTCAGGGGCAATCCCGCGGAGATGTACTCGGTGCAATTTAACTCTGAATTATGCTTAATTTTAAAGTTTTTTTTTTTCACGTATAATTCAAAACCCTAATTAAACTTCATTTTTCTAATATACATATATTTTTTTTATCTAAATAATCGTTTTAGTTTTTAATACCTAGGCTTAAGTGATAGCCACCATGTAAAACTTTTAACAATGTTATTGAATCATGAAAAAGATAACATTTTTGAAAATTCGAATAGGTATTTGAATTAGTATTATTAATGTTGTTGAACTAACAATTTAATAGGTATATGTGTTTAAAGTTCAAAATAATGAAAAACAAAAACCAAAATACACCGCGAAAATGTCCTACCGATACTTTCCCGATCACAAAACTTTATATGCTTACATTCCTTAAATGATTGGTCGAATAATAATAATTTTAAAATCAACATTTAAAAAAAAAAAATTGTTCTCTTTTACGATATTAGTAAACATTAGTTACCATTTAAGGAAAATTAAAAACTTAAAAATCATGTAGGTAAAAATAATTTTGTTCGTAAACATTTTACTCTATAAATATTTTGAAATTTACATCAACAAAAATTCAAATCTATGCATATCCAAAGTTACATCACATTATGCCAATCTCCGTAAAACATTTTATGTCTAATATAAATAGTGTAAGTAATAATAAAACGTCTGTTTTTCTACGTTTGGTTAGACAATGATAAAAACAAAACCAAATAATTACAGTCTAAAATACACTTACAATGTTATACGATGTGAATGAATGAGAGAAGGTTTTTCTGTATATACGTAAAAACATACGAGAACTTTTTTTGTCCAATTAATTGTTTGGAATCAACATTGTCAAACGCATGTATGCCCCATTAAAATTTAAAAACATGTTACATTTTTTATAAATAGATAATATTGGTTATTACTTTTTCGCTAAAACAATACGTACCTAACGTACGAAGTCGATTATAACTATTATTCGAAGTATTTGAGGCCGTAGAGTAAATTTGTTGACTAAGTTTAAAAAAAAAAAAAATTACAGAACAAAATGTTTCATTAAAAACTCAACAGGCGTTTTCGATAAAATATTAAGTTTTAGGTAGGTTATAGGTATCCGTCTATTTTTCAATTGTTTTCAAAACGAATCTGTCTGAAGACTTTTTTCTCCGTACTCGGATTGAGAAAACATAAAGCTGACTAAACTTGTGTATTTTAACGTTTTTTCAAAAATATTCGAGTAGAACAACCATATTTTTTTTTACACTTGAGAGTTTACTTAAAAGATATAGCCGATATTTTTTCGTAAATAAATCCCGTCCGCCTACTTTTATTTACCCAATTTAAGCACTTAACCATATTTCAAAGGATTACAAATTTTATGGTCTATCGAAGATTAATAAAAATCTTAAAAATGTTTCATACGTTACAGATTAGATATTTAATGTAAAAATTGTTATTTTCCTTCGAGTTATCGGTCTCGAATTCACTTTTTTTTACTCGAACAACGTATCAATACCTTTTGTGCCGTTCGGTTATTCGCGTCCCCAATCGATTTCACAGTACAACATATTTTCAACGATTACTTTCTACATTGTTGAAAACTGCCCTTTTATTGATATCATGATCGAAATGTGACATCATAAAAATCTAAGCACAAATAAATGTAAAAACAAATAAAAAAAACGATGACAATAAAGTAGGAAACCCAAAATATGCGATGATAGTCGATCGAATAAATTAATAAAAACGGCCGTTTTATGGACATGCAAAAATATGTCTTAAATTGTTTTTGATCGTTTCAAAAGCAACGTTGAATTTTCGCTAAATCAAAAATTCACGTTCAACGGTCCAGTCACTGATTTCATTAAACATTTAATATGTATTTGATAAGCGCCGATCTCGATCCCTTTGAAACACAACTACAGCTAGGTTCGTAGGTAATTAAAAATCTAATCTTCGCGATGAAACATTCGCGCGGTTTGAACTTTAGGGCTCTAAATAAGCGTCGCTTGTATTTCAGTATTTATTTTTGTTTCTCAAAACCGAGCTCGCGAGTTATTAAAAGTTTAAATTTCAAAAATAATTGTGTTTACCGAAGGTGGTGTATAATGATCTTGAACACTGTATTGTGCGACGCTGAAAAGTCAACTGCAGCGGCGTTCGAGGCGCGCCGTACAGTGCACGACGACTGTTCCACGATGTGGGCGATTTCGTTTTCAAAAACACTGTTGTGTGTTTATTTTTTCAAATCTTTTCACCGCGAATCTCGGGTCCGCGATAACGTGCGAAACGCTCACGCAATTTCAGAGCACGCTCCGTACGAAAAACACGGCCGTAAAACACACGACTTCCTCCCTTCTGATAAAGCGCATATTGGCGCGGCTCGGAAAACGATTTATTAATGGGATCATCGGATACGTGCCCTCGGCGAGGCCGCGTAGGTGCGACATAAACAATTTTCGCAAACTTTACGACGGGATCGTGACGCGTGTAGGCAGGGAAGAAAAACCTACGGGCCCGTACCGCGCGGAGTCGAATCGCCAAACCCCGTTGGTAGAAATCGAACGCGGTCGCGTCGTCGTCGTTCGCGGCTCGGCCCTCGGGAGTGGTGCCGCACAGTGACCTCTGTACGTTTGTCATTGTCGTTATATCCGGGCAATAGCGACGTACGTATGTGATCGCTCAATATCGTCACAAAGATTCGTCACGATATCGTTCGCAACGGTATTGCGGGTTTTCCGTTCGAAAAACCAAGTGCCGACCCCTGAGATGTGTCCACGTCCCTGTCTCCCGATATGCCGTAAAAGAACGAATTTCATTCTTTTTCCCATTTTTTCACCGATACGAGTGGCGCCGAACAGGTCCTGGCAGACCGGTGATTTTTCTCCCCGCGATTTACTTGTTCCGATTCGTCAGGCCAGCGGAATGAATAGGCGAAACAGATGTAGACTGACGTATAGGCGTTCATGATTCATTTTTTTTTCCACGTTTTAACGTTGTTCAATACACTATACGCCTCTACTATATCACATCGTCGGTAAAACAAACGATTCGTCATAAATCGTACTGCGTCACAGACCACAATATTGCTGTGTGGTGTACACAGTGTACTTCAAGGTTTTTTTTAGGAAAGAAATATCGATATAGGTCCGTTTGAATTCCTCTCACCTCCCACCCGTTTACAATAATATCATAATAGCATAACTGTATAAAGACTACCCCCATTTTTCGTGTCCCAAGTGGATGTCATGTTGTTAAGTGAATACACACACACACACACACACACACACACACACACACACACACACACACACACACACACACACACACACACACACACGTACGTATGTAAGTACGTAGCTATGTGACACGCAAAAGGGATTTATAGAAATTGCCGGAAGCTTCATCACGCGCTGTAAACAAAAATTAGTATTTCCCGGAATCCAATTATCATTTAATCAATAATCTACCGGGAAAAAATAAAATTTTTCTTAAAAACTTCTCTGCGACAGACCCTAGGACACGGTTATAATTGAGCACTAACACAGTACAGTACAATAAAATCAAATCTTTTACTCGTCAAACAAGTGCGAAATGGTGGAATTTTGTACACTTCCTACATTATAGTTAAGTGATACTGGCCGTTGTTTAAATTCAAATACGCGTCACCGTTTTGATCGGAATTATTGTTTTTCCGGAAACCAAAATATTGTTAATATAGTTTGCAAATGATTTTGCGATTTATAACGGTGCGAAATCAAAAGTAATACATTGTGGAGTCAAATTTACTAAAGTATAACGATAAAAAAAATAAAAAATGTTCCACGTTAGTTTTTACGGCCTTCGTTTGTTTGAAATCAAAGCGCTACATTTTAATCATCTCGTGTGGCGCAATAAAACGAGTAATTAATCCAAGCAAGAGTTGTCCGTGCAAACTAAAATTGAAAGGCCGTATTCGGTTTTAAAGAGCTTCCCCTACGTGAAACGTACACCCGGCGACATTCCTTTTGTTTCCTATCGGGCATTTTGTCAAACAAGAAACAGAAACTTTTATCATAATATACGATATCCGGACACGCCACGCTGGTCCAAGACAATAGAACAGAAATATATCGCTGGAGAAAAGTCTAACGTCTTTCGGATTACACACCAGACGCATGAAGAACGTATACATATATTCACGTAGTTTTCTAGTACCTATTCGAAGGAAAATATAATGAACGAAGGAGACAGTTTTGTTCGTATTCGGTCTGCAGTGATGGAAATCATCTTTATGTGTGTATGAGAGTGTGTGTTTGTGTGTGTGTGTGTGTTTGTGTGTGTGTGTGTGTGCGTGTGTGTATGTGTGACGTTTGTGTGTGTATGTGTGTGTGTGTGTGTGTGTGTGTGTGTGTGTATTTGTGACGTGTGTGCGTGTGTATGTGTGTGTCTGGGCACGAGCACTATCCGTGAAACGAATTCCATGATGCTTACAATCACGGTTTATCCGGCCCTCGATAACATAATTCAAACAAGATGATTTGCATAACACTTTTATTGTGTACATATTATATAAGTACGTATTATGCGTACATAGTCACGAGTTTTTATTCGTCATAACAATGATAATAATGATTATGAAAACAAAGAATTTCCGGCACCGTGGAAATTTATAACACCGAAAATTATAACCTACTCTCTCGGTAAAACACCAAATTAAAAATTCAAAAATTTAAAAGGGCAATCTTTTGAGTACAAATAGAGTTAACGTAAAACGTGAAAAAAAATGTTCGCCAGAAATTTCTACGCCAGTCGTATGTCCGATGCGAAACGTCCGGACGATGTACAATAGGGCGTCGCCCGAGTGCGTCCGGTTTTCATAGCCGTATCTTAATAATTATAGCCCGAATGCGTCCGCGTTATAATCACTGATATTATATAGCTTCATTTATAAAACAAGTGCAGTATCTAAAATAATTTTGAACGACGACAACCGTCGTTTTATTTCGATATCTATTCCGTTATTGACTACAAATTCAATAGCACTTTGTATTTTTGTGCGTACTATGAGTATCAGTCGAGATTGTGGAGTGTATGTACCAACTACACTATAAATAATATTACAAATTAATTTAATCAAATAAATTTTTTATACTTATAAAATAATTAAATTTGAAGACTCGAAAACATGTCATTACCATTATAATTTAATGATTAGTCAAAATGGTGAGGAAATTTCAATTGTAAATGGCTATAAAATGAGATTTCATAAAATATTGAAAGACGATAGAAAACGGTGGTGTTGTGTGAAGAAAACGTGTAAATGCTACATGAAAACGGATATGAGTGGAGATATAATTATTGAAGATAATTTGAATCATAACCATGAAATAGAACCTGAAGGAACTGAGACGTACAACCATCAATTCGGGACGCACTCGGGATACGAGAAAAAAATCACCTTTTTTTCTTGGGACGCAATTGGGCGATACTTTATTGCGAACGCATTCGGTACATTGAAAAAAGGGTTGACTCGGGACGCACTCCGGAAACTCCCGTACAATAGTCCACGAGCGATATTCACATTTTGTGTTTATATACGAAAATCCGCTAATCGATTGTTTTGTCGCCGCGGGCGGCGGACCAGAGGTAAAGGTCGCGCCCGTTCAAAATTCAACCGTGTCGGCCGACCGTCGCGATGAAGATTTCCGTTTCTTTCGTCGTGTAAAAACATATTATTCTTTACTCGCGCACCGGAAAAACGTGCGATTTCAAATTCGGCCGGGTCGAAAGAACGTTTCACGTTCAATTAGTTTTCGTGTGTTTTCTGCGTGACGTGAAAAGTGAACATACGCTCACGATCCCGTGGCCAGTCGCGTTTTAAGAATTAAAAACGCACGTGTGATCGGGATGCCGGACGTTTTCGTAAGCGCGAAAAGCCCGACCACGCCGTGCCAAACGATCGCGCGTGAAGTGTTCAATCGCTCGTCAAATCGATCGCATTCCGTCCTGCGACCCGCTATTCTCGTTTTGAAAGTGAAACCGTTACGAATCGGTTTTATTTATTTATTATTATTATTATTTTTTTTTTTATCTTCTTCGATCACATCGTCTAATCGAGACATTCCTGCGGCCACGGATGTGTAAACGCGCTTGGGCGAGACCGGAGAAGATAGATCGAGTTAATTACGAACCGTCGAAAAATAAAATACGGTCAAACGCGAGTAGCGGGAAAACTTTTTTTTTATCGCGTATAATGTAATCAATACTATCGCCATGAAAGGACAATGCAACGAGCACACAAACGCGACGCGTTTTCGACAACACGCGTCATTGTTCTTGTATTACATTACATCATAATATTATATTTAATACATCAATGGTTCTCAAACTGCGTTCCGAGTAACCCTAAGGACCTGCGACTTTCCAGGCGCTTCGCTCCGATTTTTGACGAAATCGTTTTTATGCGTTCGACCTCGTTGGTTGGCCGGAGAAAAGTTTTTGAAAAAACCGCGAGCAAACACGCGCGTGTTCATAAAAAATTCACGTTGTTTCTTAAAGTTTAGTTTATCACGTCTTGAAATACATTTCGTCTACTATTGATATTCTGTTAAAAACATAATAACGTGTCGTATCGTCAGCACGATTATAACGATATTTTAGATTTTTTTTTACGGCTCCTTATCAATGGCGGATCCAAAAAATTTTCAAAATTCCAAAAAATCCATTCAATGGGTGGGGATGAAAATAAATATCCACCTGTACGGAATGTAGTCCAAATTGAATAGGGTGATTCCAACTAGTACATGACTTTAGGGAAAGTATTCACCCCATTACTTCTTCCTATTGGAACGATCACTTATTTGAATATTCTCTTCACTGTATAAGGGGGTGGGTCAATATTTAATTTTTTTTTTTTTGAACCGCTGTGCTGTAAATAATATTAGTAATTTCACGAATCGCGAATAAAAAAACGTCAGCGATAACGACAACGTTTTGTAGAAAAATCATATGCGCCTGGGTTTGGAAAAATTAGCCGTTATAGAACTTGCCTGGACGTATATCACGCAGAGGTTTTTTTCATGTACCCTCGGTACGAAAAACACCGAACCGACGGCGTTTTGGAGTAGGACGGTCGAAAGAAAATATGCGAAAATGAGGATACGGCGGCCAAGATATAACACTCGATTGTGGACAGGAGCCGAAAACGTCACACTTACTTGTACGCTGGGTCATCTTTTTCCGAAAAACTTCTCAAATCTAATAATTTGAGGTATTTTGAGTATTTTGAGTAGATACCTATAAAATATAAACATATTTATAGCTTTATATGATTGAATAAAAAACAGGACAAAAAGCGTCCTGAGAGACTTTCGTCAGGACAACAGGACACAACTCTAAAATAAAGAAAAATCCTGTAAAAAACAGGACGTACGGTCACCCTACACTCTAAACCGTTTAATGTGACAAGCGACCGAAAGCCGGTGGACGCGATTCGATTCTGAGCCAAGGAAAATATAAATGCCTCGATAACATTCCGTAGCCTTTGCCGCTGCTCCTCGCGCTGCTGTTATGATTCCCAAAAGACACCGGTGGCAGCGTCGTAGGCAGTGAGTGTTCACGTTGTCCTGCTAATAATAATAATAATACGACGAATTGATAATGTCGTCCGCCATCTCCTCTGGCGACTATTTCCAATGTTTTTTTTTCTTTTTGAAATATACTCACGTAGTTATTAAAACTTGTATAAGTTATGTATAAACTCAGCACAGACAGAGGTGTGCCGGGGCTGCAATATTATTTCAGCGTCCTCCGCCGTCTCTCAATGTCGCTAGTCAATGTACACGCACGAAAGTAGAAAAGTACGCGATCGCGCTACCGTCGCCGGTCAACCTGCTGCCCGCGCTGCTCGATTTACCGTTCTCGACCGGAGCGACAGGCGGCGACAACGCGTGAAGCCGGGTTAGCGCGAGTGACGTGTTTACATACCCGTGCTGCCCACTCTCACACCCCCCTCCCACTTCCCTGCTCGCCGCCACGAAAACGGGCTGAATGTAAACGAGGTACAATAATATTATAACCTATATACTTGACGATAATATACTCGTATCACATGATTACATCGGCTCGTTTCGTCCGGTATTTATTGTTTTATTTAAGTGATTTATTTTATTTACTTCGCTCTGATTCCGTTGTACGAATCACATATACGTTTACTTATAAATAACTAATATGCTGCTCGACGCGAAAAAAAAAACCAGAACGAGAACGTTACAGCCCGTAGTTACAGAACCCGGCCCCGGCCACGAGAGGCGGCGATCTTAAACATTTCAATTTGCGATTTAGTCACCGACGACGGCATGACGTCATGTACATCCGGTCGCGTTTCGCAGTCGCGATGTAATTACCGGACAGTAATCAACGGCGGGCGGCGATCGTGACTCGAGTGTTTGATTGCGGGCCGAAAGACACCGCTGCGAATGTCGAGATTACAAGAAATAATAAAAATAAAAAAATAAATTTGAAAAAAAAAAAAATATAGAAATAGAAAAGAACAAATAAAACGGGTGAGAATTAAAAAAAAAATAATAATTAAACAACAATAATAAAACGAACGGCCATATTTTACGGCCCCGGCGGAGTGTGTGTACGCGAGATTTTCGGGTTGTTATAAATTTTTTTTACACAAAAAACAACGCGTGTGCTCGACGACGTTTCGTGAAAGACTATACTGTTGGTCATTGTGTCTTTGTTTTTCTTAATTTTTGTTTTTTTATTATTTTTATCGTTATCGTTATTATTATTATTATTATTACTCCGCGTAGGTATTGAGTTACGGCGGTAGTCGTTATGTAAAATATTTTGGCGCGCGGAACACGTTAAAACGCAATCTTAAATTCTATAAAACACTCAATTTAACGGCTCCGTTAAATTAATACGATTCGGCCACGTCGCCGTCGTCGTCGTCGACCTCCCTCCCCCCTGGCCCACGACGTTTATAACGACGTTTCGGCACGAGATTAAGTTTTACGCTTCGTACACCCGTATTATACACGTATACACGTATTTACGCACATAACGCACGCGCGCATAAACACTTATGATTATAATAATAATAATAATTATTGTTAATAATTTCGTAATAAACGCGCGGCTTTTAATTAACTGAATCATTAACCACCCGTCACAGACGCGACGACCTAACCGGAATTATTTACTGCGAATGGCGCGCGTGATTAATTTGTAACATGACAACGACGATGAATGCGTTTAAATCGAGACGAATCAACACAATATTACAATATCTGCCGCGCGTCGAACATTATTATTATAATATTATCGTCACGACATTAATCTCGGGACAATGGCGTTTCGCGATCGTACGTTTCGAACGATGTGCGTGGACGCCGCGCCGCGCCGTGACGATATTATTCTGACGTCTAACCGGTTTCACATTTTACGCAAAACGTCAGACTCGCCGACGAAATTTTTTTATCGGGATTTCGTCTACGACATAAATGTAAATAATTATGTGAGAACTATAACTTACTTTATTCAAACAATTACGATGATAATAAATAATTTATCGCAACTACACGCGACAGAAACAGATTTTTTTTTTCCAAACACTCTTTTAACTTTTTAAACACTGGCTCATCCAGATTAATTAAAATACATCTGGTTCTATAAAAGTTAAACATTTTTTTTTTTTTTTTTTTTTTTTTTTTTAATAATAATAATAATATTAATTAATGTTTTTTTGTTTTGTAGAATTTTTTACATTCAAAAATGAAATAGGAATTCGTATCAACTTTTAAATCGTTTCCCGATTAATTTAAAAACGAATAAACAAACAAAAAACACACAACTATGTTGTGAACACAATTATGTAAAGAATTTTTATTAAAATGAATGAATATTATGTTTTTAAATGAAAATCTGTATTATCTCAAAGGCAAATAGCTTTTGCGTCCGGAGTATGAAAAACATCAAATTACTAATAGGTGTTATACTAATAATTAAAAATGAAACATTATTATCTTAGATATAAAATTTAGTTTTTGGTAATTTCCTCAGAAGCAAATTAAATCTCAAGAAATTGTCGTTTTAAGTGACTTTATTTACCAGAAAAAAAAAGTAATGAAATAATCGGTTTTTTTTTTACAAATTACAAAAAAAAAAAATAAATAAATATTATGTCGGAAGTGGTAATTTTTCAAGTTGAATCACTGTGTAATTTAAAACAAGCAACGAATCTTTATCCGGCGCAGGAATAAAATATTAAACGCAGAACGTACCTGTTCCGTCTACCTACTTAGGGAGCATAAACTAATTTATTACTGAATTAATATTCGCAATTAACCTAAACTCGCGCATCTGAGCATCTGTGCCGTAGAAAACACCTTTTATTAAATTCGCTGGGCAACGCAGTTAATTTAGACTCTCTTGTCTCTCGGAGATATGAATGCAAATTAACGTCGATGGCAGTATCGTGTAGGGAATTTGGAAAATTTTCAACGAAAAAGTTTCAGTCGACTTTACGGTTTAATCCAAAACTAGTTTGCTACCCGCAGCATAATGTTTTTGTTTTCCGAAATCTAATCATGAAAACTTCGACGGTTCTAATCAATATTTTCCACTAGTTAAGAAAACATAATATTGCCTTGAGACGGAAACAAGACAAGACAAGTAAATTCGTCGGCAAAACAAAATATGTGAATTTATTGACGGCCTAACAACATGGACTATAGGAGGAGACGCGTACAATGTACGAGACGCGTTAACGTCGTTACGCGAAAACAAAAACGAACGAATTAAATCGGAGTGTTTACGTTTTCTGTACGTTCGTCTATAATAGTACGCGTGGGTTTTCGTCGGTGTGATTTTTACACAACGCGTTTAATTCGCTCAAATACGTAATATTTCTAACGAAATCGACGTGAATCCAGTGCGTATTGATTAAAAGTTTGTCTGGTACGGCAAAAAACAAAAGTCATTTGAACCTTTACACGAGAACGAATGGCTGGTTAAAAAACTCGTTTATAAACGCATATTTCTGATGACCTTTCTTTCGACCGTTTTACGTCGTTTCCGTTTCAAAGCTCGAAATAGTGTTCATAACAAATTGCGCTGGTATTAACTCGTAATGTTTTAGTCTGGAATGAAAAATTAAAGTGGTACAGAAAAAAAAACTCCTTCCTACATTTTGTAAACGACGTGTTTGCACGGTATGTATTCTGCGTGTAAGCGTAAAACGTTCGAAGATTGAAAAGGGAATAAAAAAGTGTCGACGCACGAGCACGACGCACGAACGTCTTATACATATTAATTAGGCTGCGCCCGTTGATCAGTAAATAATTACCGAAACTTTCGTGGGATATTTTCAAGTATACCCCGGTTTCGGGATACGTAATTATGCGGAGCATCATAATATTAGCTTAAGTCGATGTAATACGATTATAACGTCCCTTTGTTTAGGGATAAATCAAATTAACTTATCGTAATAATAATAATTATTGTCTAGAATAGAGTCGACTATTATTGTTCTTAACAACTAGTTTGAACACTTGAGCGAATCGTCGAGGAGCGAGGTTCTCGAATGAAAAATAATAGTGATAAATCATTGGACAGCGATCGTTTTGTTGTCCCGCAACAATCGTTACTGTTTTTTCATTACGTCTTGTTCACAATCATTACTGTGACGCGCTTTGTTATTCATGAACACGTCGTGGACGCGAACAAACGACGGTACGGACGCGGTGACGCACGACTCGGACGAGTTGGCGATGAATTACGACGTTCGCGTAGTGGCGCTCGAAAAACGTCGACCGAAAACACACAACGCGCTGTTTTGGTTATGAATATTTTCGAAAGAAATTAACCGTTGAAACCGTATCTTCGGAGGTCGAATATACTACGTTTCAAAGTCGGATGAATAGAAATAATGTTTAATGCTCGTGCCCCGGCCGTATGCATTATTCATTCGCGTCGGTTACGGCCATGTAGTTTATGTTTATGAAGTAGTAGGTACACGGCGTTTAATTTAAACATGGCGAATCCGACGTCATAAATTTCGATGTCAAAACTCGTGGTCGGAACAAACGGCCGATCGCGTAAACATCGCGACGCGTGCACGAAACGTGGAAACGGATTCGAAAATCGGATATTTCGCCGTCCGAAACAATCGACAAAGGGCGCCGCCGGGTCGAGAGCGCACGAAAATAAGCGTACCGCGACGACGACCCTCACGTAGGTACGTCGCGAAAGAGTGGAAAAAAAAATGTTGTACCGCGAAAACAAAACAAAAAAAACAACCGAAACAAAACAAAACAAATTACGCGTATAATATTCATACCTCGTGAACACAATTGATTTACGTCGTTTACGGACGTCAGTTAACAAATTACTTTTCGCCCTCGATTCATTTTCATACGATCAAAATCAGTCCGTAGGTACTCGGAGGTTCGGGAACCGCCTACCCGCAGAGATTCGGTGTAAATTATTCCGAGTTTAATATTCGCGATATTGTTATTATTATTATTATTATAAAATTTAACCGCGCGTGGAACATACCCGTGTTTGTGCTTAACACACGACGACGCGCTGATCAACGAAACTCACTTACTACCCACTACCATTAGAAGCGCGGTATAGGTGTTATGCAAATCGGCGGCGACCGCGGCAATCGCAGTTTTTAATGGAATTAGCCGGAACGCGAATTCGGCGTTGACCGTGACTCGATAGAACACACAAATGAATATTCAAAACGACGGTGCTGATTTGAATTGCGGACAAGGAGATGTCACTGGCACGCCGACGAGCGCGAATCTCCGTGCGTGTATATGCGCGCAGACTAAAGAGAAACACGCCGAGAGAGATAAAAAGACAGAGAAAGAGAGAAAGAGAGAGAGATAGAGATAGAGAGAGAGAGATAGAGAAAAACAGAGAGACATCAATATTCGCCGACGGCAATGGATTAGACGCGAAATAATCTTTAATATTTGTCATGTGCGCGCACTATTATACACGAGTACGAGTCGTACGCGCCACGCACGGCGGGATCGACCGCGGAAACCAATTAACACGCCCGTCAATCAACGTGTGCACAGTCTCGAACGGGTTCCCCCGTTTTTCCCCGACGTCCCGGCCGAGGGATTTTTTTCCCGGCCCGAGCGCCACCGACCGCGTGGCCGCAATATCGGATTTTTCATCGTCGTCGTCGAGCCGATATCGTATTATTAAAAACGGAGGAGGAACACTGGCGCGGGAGGATACGCGCGCGGAGACGAAAACGAGAATTTCGAGTGTCATCGTCGTCTAAACGTTCATACACCCACGCGGTCTCCGGAGATTTTCGTGACGACGCCGTATAAATATGTATACGCACGGACGACATTACATCCACGGTGTGTGTGTGTGTGTACACTTTTGTTATGGCGCATGCGAGTTCACACGAGTCGCTCTTTTGAAATTGTATCGTCGACGAAAACATTCGGTGTTTTTTTTCGCCGATAAACGAACACTCACCCGGGACCGCGTCGCGCGCCACTTAAATATTCTTTTGTTCCGCGCGGACACGTACGCGTATCGTTTTACGTCCCGGTGTCGGCCAGTTACGCGACGTACGAGGAATACGGGATTATGTCGAACGATACGAGCACACGGTAAATTTTGACCGGTCCGAGCTCGAGAGTGCGACGTCGCTATTTCGCGGTGAACAATTATTTAAAACGCCAGAGCAACAAACGCGTTTCCACGGATACGGGACGACTAAATTCTATCAGGCGTTCCGATCACAACAACGCGTGGCGTAACACACGACCAAAGCGACGAGTTCGTCCGCGGTGGGCTCCGAAACGGCGACTTGTGTCATACGAATTAATCGCTCGTGTCGCGTAAACGCTCGATGCCGGTTTTCAGTCGTTCCACACCCCTAGGGCCGTATTTACGCCTAGGCCCGTGAGGCCCGGGCCTAGGGTGGCTAATTTTTTGGGGCGGCAAATTTTTTAAGAAATAAAAAAAAATCCTATAAATATTTTATGCATTTATGTAACTATTAATAGATATTTACCCGAACGTCACAACAGCGTTACGTATGTATTTTTGCACGTTTGCAACAAATTGTACAGCAGAGCGGTCGTTTTTAGCATTGAAAAGAGTAAACTCGCATCTTCGTTCAACTTTGGAGTCAGATAGATTAAACGCGACATCAATACTACACGTAGAATCTGAGATGCTTCGAAGTATAAATTATGATGATATTATAATCGACGATTTCGCGTCTAAAAAAGTTCGTCGTAAAATGTTATAGATAACATAAGTATAAGATTAAAGATTATTAAGATTATTTTAAGATTAAAAATGTGTACTGCTAATGCCTAATTAGAATTTATAATTATTTGTTTTGTTTATAATGACTATTGATCTAATTTCTTTAAAATGAAATAAATTTATTAGAAATAATTACAATATTATTTTGTCTTGAGGTAGGGGTGGCATATTTAAAAGGGCCTAGGGCGGCACTTGTTCTAAATCCGGCCCTGCCCCTCCCCCAACCGTTATTTTCATACGACGAAAAAGCGATGTGCTCGTCGACGACTGCCGGCCGACCGTGTAGCGGTGATAGTTGAGTCATTGAGCTCGGTCGAAAAACTGCGTTTTAACAAGTCGAGCCCACGCCGCGCCGGGTACGCAAACGACCCCGGGTCTCTTCAAGATTTCAGCGACGGCACGCGGTAGAAATGATTTCAGAAAAACCCCGATGATTAATCGCCGAGATCATCGTCATTGTTGCCCTGGAATCTTGGGACAATAATCCATCACGGACAACGTCACGCGCGCATTGTTCGCCGTCGGTTCCTCGTTGTCGCGGCGTCCACGGGTCCTCCTGCCGACGGCTGCTCGGCGTCACGGCCAGACCGGAGGATTCCGGGGCGGCACGAACCGACGACGACGTGAGACGGACAGTGATCTTTTCAAAAAAAAAAACACACACGAACGAGAAGACGATTGAGAGACGTGATCGTAGGCGGAACGGCGGTCACAAGTGACACGTCGTCTCGTGACCGTTGATTGATGCTCACAAGGCATTTCGTAAAAAAAAAAAACGTTACGAAAACAGTAAGAACCGAGTACTCGTGGGATTTCGATCGGCTTTTGTAACGTGCGATTCGGTATACGGACAACGTATGTCATGCGATTAGAGTACATATACGCTCAATTTTTGGGGTGGAGGCCCAAAGACCAGCCATGTCTCCATTGATTTTCAATAACTTACGTTTTTATACGATATTAGATTATAATATAAAATAAAATAAACACTACACACGCTCATAGTTGAATACTTTGTTTTTAGTACCTCGCTGTATATTTTAATGATGAATACCTATTGACAACATTAAATATTATGATCGAGTATTGTTTTGTAGAACAATTCAATTTACTAGTGCGTGACGTTTCGGAGAGGGACGTTTAATAAAACAGTGTTGTCAAGCAGACTAGTCTTTCTAACTATATCTGTCTAGCGCGCCCGCCGGACCCGGATTGCATTTCGATCGTCCGTCGCGCGCGTCGTTATAATAACAATTATAATAATCTGGTCACGTCTCTCCTCGCGGCGGCGGCGGCGCGGCGGCTGAATGAGCGCGCTCGCCGTAAAGAGTGTAACGGCCCGGTAGAGAGGATTTCTCACCCCCGAAATGTGATTTCGTTCGCGCGGCACAGCGTCACAAGCGTCGTAACGCCGCGATGCTGTGCGTGTGAAAAAAAACCGCTTTCATCCAACCCGTCGTCTGTCTCGACCGCGAACGTTTTATCCGAGCCGCCGAGTGCGATTTATTACGTATTGTCGTTTCTATCAGCGCGCGCGATCTCCTGGAACCCGCCGAACGATCAGATCTAGCCGTCTCCGCGTGCAGTCCTGTACGACGCACGCCGCCACCGCCGCCGCGCGTATATCACGTCACTCATTACCTCCCTAGAGTCCAGGGGTCGGCAACCTTTTTCGACGGAAGAGCCAAAAGTTACAATACACAACATTTTCCAGATTTTAAAGAGCCACTAAAAATTTTCGTAATTTTTTAAATATAATTTTATTTTTAAATTTTAATAGGCATAATAATAACAAAATCAATTTATAATAATAAAAAAAAAAATTAATAATATTGACTGCGTAAGACTAATTAGTTGTAGATAGTACGCGATTGGTCTATATCAAACATTTTACAACGATACACTGTGCTCCGTGCGGGCTCTATCAAATTGTTTTATAGTTATAAAATATTGTTTTTGAATATAAAATATTAATTTTTGTGTGTAGCTGGAGAGCCGCAACTTTAGACCGAAAGAGCCACATGCGGCTCGCGAGCCGCAGGTTGCCGGCCACTGCCCTAGACCCGTCCTCTCGGTGAATTCTCTGAAATCGCGCTAAAAGCCAAAATACACATCTTTACAATCTCCTTCCTCTTGAACCCGAACGTAATTCAGCTCTGAAGCACCGCCAAAAGTACCGACAAACAATACGTGTGTTCCGGTCAAAAATCTTCACACTAGTCACTAATATTGTTTATTAATAATAAAATCACCCACTCGCCCCCCCCCCACCACCGTACGTTTCAAACTATACCCTTCACTTTGGTTCTCCACGTTCCTAAGTCACTGAATCGGCTGAGTTATACTAATTAATTTTTTTTTTTTTTTTTTTTTAAACCATACGAATCTCCGTGTTGGAAATGTACTGTATATCTCCGTTTCTGGAAATCTCCGCGGGAATTCGGAGTGACGACGGCCCGGAAACCTTATAAATCAAATAAAACCAATTAACTAAAATCGACTCACTTTGTATGAAAAAAAAAAAACAAATATCCTCGTGCTCATTGTACCACTTCGTGTTGTATAAATTGTCTGAATAAAAAAACAATAAACAATAATAAAATAAAAAAAGTGTTACGACACTGTGTAATGCTTCGGTCGTATTTATATCCACGACGACGACGGCGGCGCGTTCGTGACGGTCGGGGAAACTTTTCGTCGTCGTGGACGAACATCCGCGCGCCGCCGCCGCCGCCGCGTCGTAACGGTCTCTGAATAACAAAAAAAAAACGTAAAACAAAACGAAATGATTTCACTGTATAAACTTTCGGTTTATCGCGTACAGACGCCGTTGTGGCGTGATTTTATCCAAGATCCCCTGCCCCGCCCCCACCGATCTGCCGCGAGCTCTCGGTCCGTCCGTCGTGTCTGCGCGCGCGTGGTGCGAGCGACGTCGGCGGTACACTCGGCTCCGCGACTGACACACGACCGTTTGACGGCGATTTTCCGACCCGTTTCGAACGACCTCGTGTCTCCTACGCACGCGAAAACACATCACGCGCGTCGGGAAAATTATTATAAATCATCGCGTGGCGACGATTATAGATCTCGTTTTCGCGACGCACGCACGACGGCGTACTCGGCCTTCGCGGGTCGTTGACGTCGTCGTGCCCGGGCAGTACTCGGATTTCGCATCCTCGATTATTGTTATTATTATTAGTATTACTATTATTATTATTATTTTTACTATTCGACGATCGTTTTACGACTGCGTTGTTTTCGCGCAGTCGAAACCGTTCGGTTGTGTAAACGCGCGGGGTTACGGCGAATAAATATTTTTTTTAAATTACTTCGCGAGCATTGAAGAAAACTTTTGTGGGCGACCGAGTTAATTAAAATTTAGCGTATGTCCTCGCGGCTTTAATAAGTTAGTATTTTGAAGAAGTTACGACGGCGAAAAGAGAAGACACGAGTGGATATTAATTCTAAATTAAACGAACACGTTTTGAAACTTGCTCTTTTCTTCCGTTTTCGGCTCGCCTCGCATTCCCGAAATTATTATCCACGTGATAAAATATTAATTAAAAACTCGCGTGTAATACGTGCAACACCTAGGTCAGGTACGTCAAAATATAAAACGTAATACCAGACTTAATTAAAATGAGATAAAAAAAATAATGTTATCACGTTAATTCGATATCGCGAGATCCAATTACGTTGTAAATTATACTTTAAGAGCAGAATTATCCTATTGTACTTTGTTTTTCTTTTTTTTTTTTTTTTTTGCTCTTTTATAATACTTGCCTCGAAACGGAAAAACAGCAGAATCGCAAAAACAAACAAAATATTCTAATAATATATTTATCTCGAAAGTAAATATTTGATCAAATTCTCAGTAAATTAATGAAAAAAAGATACATTTGCTGAGCAAATATTGAAAACACAAAACAATACAATTGGTATATTGGTATAGCTTATTTTAACATTTTGATCGAAATTACTCGACCGCGAAAAACGCCAGAATCGGTTACGCGACATTGAAATTATATTTACCATGAAAATCCCGAATTAAATTCGGCTCTGAGGCATGATTAAGAATATTAAAAGGAAAAAAATTGAAAAAAAAAATCATACGCTCTTCGGAAAATTCTAGAAATAATTCTAGAAATATAATAATCTGAATACATGAATACATTTTTACTTTAGTTAGTCGTTAATTTACTTTATACTACTCAAAGCGTAACATGTTTGTTTCAGTATTTTACTTTCTATTCGAAATGTATCTTACTGCTTCTATACAAATTCATATTGTAAATATCGGTTTCTTTTGATATAACTAATATAAGCATATAATATTACATATATAATAACAGTGTTATTTATCCACGTTTTATTTTCAAATAAATTCATAATTATTTTTCAGTACCTATTACTCACATAAATTTACACGATTCACGTTCCAGCTGATGTCTTGAACGACAATAGATCTAATTGTTTAAAAAAAAAAAATTATTTTGATGATTATTATTTGTTATGTTAGTCAAAATTGTTACAGTTAGTCTTAGTACTTTTAAATTTATTTATAACCTATAGATATGTTTTAATTACTTATTATTTATTCTTTCGTTAATCTATAATTGCCCATGTGATACTTGACTGAGAGATTTACAACATCGTTGCACGTCTTTTTGTACTTATCTGACTCAAAATTATTCTTAATATCATTTATGAAATTTTCAAACAATATGTATTCATATGTTGCATGTTAATATTTATTTTTTTTATTCCCTAACATTATTTACAATTTTATTGAAAAAAAAACGAATATTTTTTATTGTTTCAACATTTTGCCCGGTCGGGCTGTCAGTAATAACAATTTTAAGTTCAAAAACTTTCAAGCACAATTTTATTTGACAAGTAATAATAGACTCTATAGTACTTCTATAGCACGATTTGTCTTTTTGATCATATTTTAAATCTGAATGAAAAACTCAAAAAATGTAAATTTACAATAATTATGTTGGGTTTTATGTATTAACACTATAGAAGCCCCAACTTTCAGGTAAATATGTGTTTTTTAAACGTCATGAAATATTAGTTTATTTACGTGCGAATCGAATTCCATAAAAAAACAGCGCCGTAGTTCCAGAATTCGTTTTCAGAATTTTCGATAAGTTTTCCGAGAGTCAAGGAAAAATACATTAAATCACCGTTTCAATTCGCAAGAGACCCCGAAGAGCTTAGAAGTTTGAAGTATGTATTTTTTTATAATGTTTTATAATTTGAAAATAAATCTAGAAACACGAAATTACGGATGACTGATAATTTTTGAAATAGTTATAGACATTTTTATAAGTTTTAATCATTTTAAAAGGGTTTTTTTTATGATGCAACGACAATATTAGGTACTCAGTATAGAATTAGTATTACGAATTTCTTTGAGCCATTCAAATAGATTAATTGATAAGTTGACGTTGCATCCCCTTTTCAGTCACTCTCAATTGGAATAAAAAGCTTATTTCATGCGTACCAAATTCATAATTTACTTTACATGTTTTGAAAAAAAAACTGGCTAGGAAACTCCGTGGATTTACGATTTTATGTTGTAAACAATATTTTGGATTAACTAAAATAAATTTAGAATCGTATTTCAGATTAAATGTTTCATCATTATTTAGTAAAATAATTTTCTTGAGCTTTGCGGAGAACGACGTAATTACCAGCCACAACATGTGTTCACTACGCACTTTTTTTTTTTATTCCATTCACCATAATTATCTGCGCAAATAATGACGTATTCGTACATAGAAATTGATTGAAATACGATTGAAATCGTATATTTAAAAGAAATAATAAAACGTAATAATACCCACCAGAAGTTTTTATTTTTCCAATAAATTTAATAATTTTTTTTTTTTTTAATTTATACGTATCTGACATAATGTTTTAGTGGGAAATCGTCAACTGTATCTTGTGTTTTTTTTAAATAAATTACAAGTTATCACTGAAGAGTTTCAAAAGTTTTCATTTATAACTATCACAAAAAGTTCAGATTTTCTTTGCATTTCCCGGAAAAAGTGAATTCTACATATAGCCTCGTTATTAGTGCTTGTGTCTTCGAATGTCTGATAATAGATTTTTCAAAACATTTAAATAGTTTCATTTAGTAACTCTCGAGTATCAAAACTTTTGAGATAAATTATCATCGTTGTTATTTTTCATTGCATGGCAACGTTGAAACTTAATAATAAACAACGGTCAAAATCAAGTTAAATTTACAAACTTCAACTGTTTTTTTTTTTATTATTTTTTTAAGAAAATCTATTTAAAATAATCGAACGAAATACAATTACATCAAAAAACTATTATTGTTAATTTTTATATAGATATTCAATATAATTTTCGTTAAAATATCAATTGATGAATGAATACTTTTAGAAAACTATCCCAAACGCGTGTTTCTTGAGAAAAAAAATTCAATTTAAAATCATCAGATTTCAAGACCAGCTCAGGTTTTGAAATGGCGTACATTTTTTCATACAAAAACTTTGTGAATAGTTCAGGAAATTAAGAATTATTTTTCAGATAAATACCCCCGAGTTATAGCGTCGTACAATGTCCGTTGTATAAATTATATTAGCTTTATAATTCAAAATTCCGTATTTCTATGCACTTTATTCAGTGAATAATCGTATTATTTGACAGAATCCTATTTAAATATTACACTTTTGTATAGAATGCGAAAAATATGTAAGGAGTTATAATGTTTTAATACAGATTTTTTATTAAGTTTATCATTGATACTATAATACATTTTTTATTAAAATATTTATCTATATTTTATTTAATGTAACCGAATCACTCTGAATTAACCATCGGTAAATTTCTGTAGAAGTATGAAAAATCAAAACTTGGACGATTTCAATGTTTTTAAACGATACAGGGATGAAATAACGATATAATGACGTCCCGGAACAATGTAGGCGTTTCCTAACCATCACGACGATGCCACGTCAAAATTTAAATAGTAATCTGTCAAAGCAGTTTTTAATTGAATAGTGTTTCCCCGCGTACATCATAATTGTTTACTCGAGTTTTAATTAAATACTTTAAATTGGAAATTTCTATGTATTTAGCATTTCCGATGTTTTTTTACTGGAAATAATTAAATAATAGTGACCGGTAAAAATCGACGACACTAATAACATGGCGTTAAAAAAACACACACACACGCCGTACGATTTTTGCAAGACGTTTATCGTCGTGAATCGTCTATAGAACAAAAATATTTTATTTCTCCTTTTTTCACCGTTCACTTTCATAAAACACCGTGAATTAAATGGCGGACAACTAAAATAAAAATAATATTATAATCTATGCTAGATTTATACACATCGAATAAAAAAAAAAAAAAAAAAAAAAAAAAAACAATAATAAATAAAAATAAAAATACGTTCGTACAGGAGTAAAAATCATCCGTTTTCATAATATTAAAAACGTCCGGAATAATTCCAGTCACAACCACATGAATTCAATTCAACGCGACCGAAATCGTTGCGCCCCGATATCGATATACATATACACGAGTATATGGTTCATAAATAATCGAAGGAAATCCTATTGTGGTTTCTATATTAAAAACGTTAGTAAGATAATGAAAAAAACGTCGCGGCCGCCGTTACGTGAGTATAATAACATGACAGCGTGGCGTGTACGCCGCTCGCGGTCCGAAGGGTTTTCGTACGTATACTTCTTTTTCGTCCCCGCAGGGCCGCCGCCGCCGTATCGGTCAATGAAAACCGACGCAAATCCCGAGAGATTAATATCCGCGCGCACGCGTTATGCATTCCGGAAAAACGGGGGGGGGAGGGAAAAAAACGTCGCCGACAATTCATGCGCTAAAAACACGTCATAATATGATGCGTCGTGGCGAACGTTTCGGCCAAGGGCGTATTTCTGGAGGGGGGGCGATGGGACGATCGCCCCCCTGGGCCTTTTTAATTTTTTTTTTTTTTACTTTTTTTTCACATTATCTGTATTAAATTATAATAATCATTAGAAAAAAATTACGAAATTATTTAAAGTCATAGATTATGATATAGGTGTGTAATATACTAATATATTGATAGAAGCGCTCGGAATTTACCCAGCTCGTATCGTATCGATTTTATAACGATAGATACTTTTAGATACACGTTATCTGATACTGAACGTTCGATATTTTTTTTTTTTTTTGTTAAACACGAAATAGTTATGATATTATTGTAGTACACGAATATGTCTTCACAGTTCACGTAGTGCACTAGATGCGTGCAAAATAATAGATAGATTTGCAGAACACAAGCGATTCAAAGAATTTGTTTTATAGAGTACCTAATAATTTTAATTAGTTTGTGCTTCATTTAAAAGAATTTTTATTTATTTTTAATCCTAAATATTACAGTTAAATTATTTTTGTTTATTTTTTATTCCTCGGCATTACAAGTCTAAAAGTCGCCCCCTCCCCTGAAAATAGAGTCAGGGACGCCCTTGGTTTCGGCGTGTTCGACTCCGTGACGCTCGAAATATCTTATCCGTAACGTCACACTTCGACGATGTATACGATATACATGTCGATTCCGACCCGTCCGTCCGGAAGTTTTGCCGCGGTCGTCTCGGGTCGTTGTTTCCCCCCACCCCCACTCACCACCTCGGTTCAATTACGAATTTTCCCAGAAGTTTTCGCGCGTACGAGCGTACAGGTGCGAAAATCAATTTCCACTCCGAACGCGGTCTCGTGGACCATTTTCGGACACACGGCGACGTACCCCCGGGCACGCCACGGACCAAGCGTGTCTGGGTACATTGCATTATTTTTACCTGTGAAACGTAGAACACGTTTGGGTACACAAACACATAGCACGTTTGGGTACATACGCTAATTGCCAATAGGTTGTCGCGAAAAAAAAGATTAACAATCTTCGTGAGATACGGTTTATGAAACTAACTAAATGTTTCGACGTTTCCCAAACGTTCAGTTCCGATTTGGATTTTCAATCGGCAAGATTATTTTATTTTTTTTGTAATTATTATGGGCGTGAACGTTTCCGATGTTTTTGAAACCCGGACGTGGGAAAAAGTGTGTTACGATTAACAGTTATACATTTAGTGAGTTCAGAGAAAACAAACGTACAACCAAAATTTTTTCGTTGCACGAATCGTATATGCACTGTCACTGCTAAATCAACTGCCAATTTAAAAACGGTAATTTCAATAAATGGTGAACATGGTCATTTGATTATTTATTGTTTAGTTATCATAATATGATATTATAATTATATGATTGAAGAAACCATCACTAAACGATCAGTGATGTCACTTTTAAAGCGCAAAGCAACTACTGATCTTAACTTGAAACCAAATAAAATCATGCGACAAGAGCTACGTATTTGCCCAAAATCAGAGCATCTGAGTCATTCTGACGTCAGGTTATTCGGGAAAAGTATGTATGAAGCGAGACGAAAAATATTTCCTAAAATACCAAAATCATTATTCGAAGCAAAAGCTATGATTTTTCAAAATAAAAAAGATTTCGTTTCAAGTAAAGAACCATTTTGTTTCACGCTTTCGGAAAGTAGTGTACCTATTTTTACAAATGGTACTAACACGTCTCTTTTAAATAGTTCAAAGCATGTTTTTGCCGATGAAACTTTTTCGTATGCACCAAAATGTTTTTTTCAAATGTATTCAATACATGTATGTTTGAATGTTAAAGTATGTGTACAATTTAATGTACATGCACATTAAAGTGTTATATTGTTATTATGTTTTATTAATACCTATGTCCTATGTACCCAAACGTGTTATTCTTCTGGAGATAAAGTGTACCCAAACGTGTTACGGCTCTTCGAGTTTGGTCCGCGGTGACGCGCGGTTTCGGACGCATAAATCTTCACTCGCGACGGGTTCGGTTAATTGCTCTCCGAACGCACGTAAAATCGTGAAAAAAAAACATCAGCTAACGCGCGCGCGAATGTGACTCGCGAGGTGCGTCGCGAACACACCGAAAATCGATAGGGAGACTGCAGTGGTTAAAAAAAAAAAAAAAACGGTGAAATAATGTTCAACTAATATTTAAATATAGTGTTTATATTCACGGCAAAAAAAAAACAATTACGATATTTATAATATGACAAACGAATAAACGTCTAAAACAAAAACGAATTAGATAAGTTTTTCGTATTTTACATCTGTCGTCTCGTCTCTTGTTCAAAATACGACCCTTTTTCCGAAAACCAAGCGAGGTCCACTAACCCGTCTTCGATGGATAAAAAAAAAAAAAACAAATATATTCAAAAAGCGACATTGTCGTTCTCGTGCGGTTCGTGAAAATCGGAAGGGGTTGTTTTCAAACGCCTCGTTTCGCGCGCGATAAACGGCAGTCGTTGTGTAAAACGACTTCTCCGGCCGACGCGGTTCGACTCGGTCCACTCGACACGAATAATTATTATTGCGCTCGATTATTAATTATTCGTGTTGCCGACGAGACGCATACCGACGAGCAGCGTGAAGAGGCGCAAGTGTGCTCTCCCGAACTCCTTCAGGGTTGTTGACGGAAATTTCCACAGGCCGACAACGATAATTATTATAACGACGGTCCCGTCGAATTAATCACTATGTATTAAATTCGATTCGAGAACTGGCCGTCGTCGTGAAACGCGTAAGCGGCGGCGTATTCCTCCGACGTTTTCGACGGTTTCGGCTAATGACGCGCGTGAAGACGTCAGATAAAACGCATCGCCGTCGACCGTCGACTGTTCGAACTGTTGGAAAACCAAAGGACGACGACGCGGTCCGATCGACGAACCGAATGACGGCGAATCATAAAGCGCGGTACAAACGAAACGTAATCGCACGAGGTCGTGGGACGGTGCTTGGTAGAAAGTGTGCGAAACGCTAATAATTTACAGCCGCGCGTCTCTGTAGCCATACGATAATCTATATACCATAATATACATATTATAAAATCCAAATACCTGCACTTAGTCACTGATCGCTGTAACTCAAAAACTACGCAACGTACGAACTTGAAATTTGGATTCTTCTCGTAGATTCTTCTCGTATTTTCACCGTGCATTAATAAGAAAGGATTTTCAAAAATGTTGCGTTTTAGTGGAGTGATTAACAATAATAAGTTATTCACCGCGCCAACACGTATTGTGCGGCACGGCGGCCCGTGGTTTTCTAGCTATCTGCAATTATCATTACTTTTCCTTTTTGTCCGTCGTGTAGATCAGAATTGTTCCGAAAAATTTATCGATAAAAATAATCGCATGCATCGCGCGTACACGTGCAATATAATATACTTATTACAATATATACCAATACAAAATTATACTCCTACTAGCTTAATTATCCGGCTTCGCCCGTGTGTTTTTTTTTTCATATTAAAAATATTATTTTAGAATATCATGGGTAACATTGTTGTGCGCAAAACAGTCTTTTCGTGCGAAGCCGTTTTGCATTTTTTATAATACTTCCTTGTACACAATATTTTTGGTTCCGCACACCGATGACATAAACCGATACACATACAAATTCTACATAATATTAGCTGTTATCTCTCTATTATTGCCTTGCCACGGTGTCTATACAATACACATTCTTATGTGCACGCGAACAAATATTCATTTCATTTGCCCACCGTACTATCAGCAGTTCGGACACGCGTGACACATATTATCCATATTATAATATCCTAAAATAATATCGTAAATATGAAAAAAAAATACACACGGATGAAGCCGGATAATTATAAAAAAAAAAAAAAGCAAAAACGATATACTAAGCATAAAAAATATATTTCACTCGACAATATTAGTATATTACCCATTATATTCTAAAATTATATTTTTAATATGAAAAAAACAAAAATACACACCAGCGAAGCCGGGTAATTCAGCTATAGTATCGTATGTGGATTAGTGTGAAAAACGACTAAGCCGTGTGGGGACGAACGTTTCTCCGCTCGTTAGTTAAAACGAGTTTACAGATTATATTTTACAATTTTATCGTTTCGTGCCTTGTGACCTGCCTGAACGTGTTTTTACGACGCCGGTACGATCGTCGACGTGTATCGCCGCGAACCGCCGCCGATTCGGACGAATTTGCAAACATCGTGTTCGCACGGTGTAATACCGGCGTTTTAGATTCCGTACAAGTGTACACGCGAATCGCGTGTGAAAAATTCGCGTTTTATACCGAGCGGACGTGCGACGTTCGACGACGTGTTGTTGTTATTATTAAATTTTTTTTTATAAAAATTATACATAATTTTATAACTAAATTTTACACATAGAACAAAAATACATAATTTATCTGCCTTCTTTAAGCTGACGCATGTGTTGAAAGCAGAGAGTTGAATATTATATTGGTTATAAATATATTTGATTTAGCAAAAAAAAAAATATATATATATAATAACAGACTTTCTTAAACTGCGTTACAAAATGAATTAAAAATAGAAAAAAAAGACAAAAAATAATTGCTATTACGTATATAGGTTTGTAAATAACGAAAAGCATTAAACATTATTAAATAGTAAAAATTAAATGTTAAATAATTGATGATAATAACCATTCAAGAATAGGTTTTTTGATATTAAAACTATTATTTACATGTATATTTGATTTTAAATATAAAGGCATAGAATTATAATAGTTCTGTGCAAGATAGTCCACAAATTTTTTACCCGACGATTTTTTTAAATATATAACTTTGGAATAATCGGCTAAATGTTTTCTTTTTTCATCATTAAAATTTACCCTGAAATTTAAATTTTTTACAAGCCACAACAAAGCTATTTTTTATACATATTATAGTTATTTGACAGGGAGCACGTTAAATGTCTTAAAGTTTTCTTTTGAGAGGCTTTCTAACGTACCCTTTCTCAGACATACCCGTACAATTTGTTTTTGTTGTTTTATTTAAGTACATAAAAAGCATTATCATTCGGTCCTCCAGTCCAGTTATGGACGATTTAATTTCGCCAATCGTCACCGTCGTCGCCGTAAAGCGATACGGGGTAGTAGGCGAACGACGTAAAAACAAACACTATAATGCCATAAGGGTGTGAACACGCAGCGCGTTCTTCGGGTGACCAACAGTCGCAAAATCGCAATTCTCCCCGACCCCCGTGTCGATCGTATCTCGTTATATCGTATGGAGGGAAAATCGTCGAACTCGCACGCGGGCTGCATGGTAACTGCATGGCCCCGCCAATAACGCCTAAACGTTCTGAACGCCGTTGATACCAAACGTGGCGGCGGTTTTCGATATTTGAACTAGCGTCCGTGTGCGCACGGAAGCGTAGGCGGTTGGTTCGCGAGCGGCTCGGTTCCGACGTGATGGTATTCGACGGGCGAAATAATAACAGCGGCCTGGCGAAAAAAATACGTTCGCAAACGTTCGGTTCGGGTTTATCGCGGTTTATCGCACAGAACTTTTCGTATTGATAAAGTTACGACGGTCGGCGATTCGACGCCCGAATGTAACACACGTACGACTCGGTGAAATCGTCGAAACTCTTATTCCCACGCGCGCGTATCTATATAACACACCATATATTTCAAGAATTTAAAAATTGAAACATATAACATTATACGCGTCGTAGCTAATCGAATGGGCCCCGGCACACGTTTACCTAAATTTAAAGGCCACCTTTGATCTTACTGCGATTATTCTTGAAAAGAAATCAGGGACTTTAGGCAAACATAAGGGACTTTTTCCCAACCGAAGTCCCGGGTCTTCTCGTAAATTTAAAACCGTCAGGTCCTACGTGGTATTTCAATGTTCTTAATTAATTAATAATAATGCGAGTTCGTAATGAAATCAAAGTGAATGATATCAAGACGGACAAAAGATAAGCGATAAGTGTACCTGTAGTGTAGGACGACGATCTTTATACGAGAAATTCTGGCAACACGGTGTCGGAATTCAACCCCTTTTTCAAAATCAAATCAAACACTAGATCCGTCACTGGCAGTGAATTGATCGACAGTACACGATAATATTGTTGTACGTGAAATCGCCAACGGTTTTCATTCGCAATGCCCTGGCAAATCACGAGTTGTCGTCCAAAAAAATATCGTCGTCGACTCTTTTCGTCCGTCGTACTTGTTGCTGAGATCATCAAAGTCAGATCCGGCAAAACACGTGTAAGATTTTCATAATAATTGTTTCGCTGCCGTCGAACAACAGACTACGCGGTGTAGATATTATACTTTGCACGCGTGAAACGTGATCGAAAACACATTATCGTCGCTTAGATCGCAAACGATTTTATCTATGGACAACTGACGCGCGTGCAACGGGTTTTGCTTCCGCCGTCGTCGTGAAATAGATATAACTCCTAAATCAATACTATTGTTTCGTCCGCGTTGCACCGAGTGAAAACTTTTCAACGGTACCGGCGACGTTATTAAATCAAAAGATTCATACACGTTGCGTGCGTAATGTTTCGCGATGAAACCCGAAAAAATCAAATAGAGAAACAGACGAAATTAATGATGTTGGCTTGCTTTTTGTAATGTTTTAGCTAAAGTGAAACGACGTTTATTAATGTACAGATATTATAATGTACGGGTAGTAAAAGATGAAATGCGTCTTGCGATTCGTGTGCAACGCATTAGGTGCAAACAAATCGCCGTCGCCCAAGAACGTACAATTAAGTTCAAAATAAGCGTAGAGCATTAATTAATTCGACATTAAAACAACAATTATAAACAGTGTGATTAATAACGAGTACGGAAAACATGGCATCAACTCGGACTCGTACCTAAATATAAATATATACATGGATCCTTAAAAAGATTAATCGTCGACGTTGAAATCGTTATAATTAAAGCACGAGCTACTCCGACGACGAACAGGAGTTTCAATAATATCTAAAGGTTCATTTTTATTTTTTGTTTACAATACTACTACTACTTCTACTACTGTAACCGGGAGATTATCGTGAGGAGGGGAAATTCTCCGGTGACGTAATTTTCAGTAGTTATTTCGTTGCGAGTAAATCTACGAAAACATTTCGCTCGACATGAATAATGTATAAAAGCCGCCTGAAAGTCTAAGTCGATCCGCATTACGCGATGATTGACTTTGGCCAAATGACGCGCCAAACCCAAGACGCGCGATTATTAAGTTTGTGCGATTATAAAGTTAGTACAAATGTATAAATAAACCGCTCGAGACAAAACTTAGACTAAGAGCTATTGGATTATTCGCTGGGATTGTTCGATGATTTTTCAACGGCGAAAAAAAAACTATTATACGTTTTCCTCGGGCGCTACAGCAAAACGTCTAGATTGATCGCACAGTAAAGTATTTCCGAAATAAACATTTCGTCTGAAAACCATTCGCTCTTGCGGTCGCGTCCGCTTTCACAGACTTTTGCTGGCGGAACGGTCTACAGATGTGCGATAAGAACAGCACAGCACAGCACTAAAAGGAAAGCATACGTACAACACGATATCATTAACTATTGTTATGAGGGCAAATGAGATGTATATGCTCTGATTCATTAATAATATGTCACTGTTTTATACGCATAAATTAAAACATCTTTCGTTTTTAAATATATATATGAAAGTATTATGTCTGAGAAACGAGAAAATAATAACAAGACACAAATCATTCCGTCGGTATACAGTGTATTAAGCGCCCTGCTACCGTTGCTCGCGTCCGAATAAGACAGTTCGTAAGAACTAAACAAAAAAGTATGAAAAAAAAAACTGAAGCATTTCATAAGCGATAGTGTATACTGTATACGTATACAATCGTATATATGTATATATAGGCTTCCTAAATTGTTATTTATTACTTTTTTTTAATTTTAACAGGTAGAAAATAAATTTCCGTTAACTTTTCGAAAAAGTTTCCGAAACAAATCTACCCGTATCTATCTGTAAAGTGCATGTTCACATAATTCACGTTTAACAGGCACTGATAGAAACGAATAAATTAAAACGCAAATGCACGCGCGTTATACCGTCGGCCGGAGGGTCGTTCTCGCCACGTATTAATACCGTCGTGTTTTTTCTCGTTAAAACGCTACGTTATTCGCGGGTTTTCGTCGACGTGCCAGGACGTGTACACCTGTGTAACGCATCGCGTACGCCACGGCATACACACACACACGCGACCGGCCGCGGTGCACGAATGGCTGGCACACGCATTGCCGTCGTGTTACAACAGCTTTTCTAATAAAACACCTCCGGTGCGCGTGTGATATGGGCGCGGTGTTTGGTTTCATGATAGACATGTGTACAAAAGTGATATTAATCCACGGTTTCCCGGTATGTTCGTGCTCAACACGAGCCGACAATAAACATTAGGCGCGCCCAAGTTCTTCTAAATAATCCTCTTGATTCTCCCGTAATACGCAAACACATACGCGCACGCGTACATACCTATTAAATCCCGTCTCTGCAGTGATTTCGTACGCAGCCAAATCATAATTTCGAGGGCGGTTGCGAGTGTGTGTGTGTGTGTGTGTGTGTGTGTGTGTGTGTACGTTGTACGTTAAAATAGTTAAATAAGTCACTATCGTTTGTTTCGACGTTTTTTTTTCACGTCGTACCATTCGATCGCATCATAACCGGTACGTCGGTTTACGCCCGAGCCGAAAAGTAGTGACGCGAATAATTATTAATTTTTTTATAATTATTAAGGTCCGCAGACCCCGTGGCACGGGGTTGGGTTACTTAGGTTACCTAGGCACTAGTTTTCGTACAGAACCCTCCGTTTAAAACGGAAAAAAATTACTTGTTGGCATAAAAAACCTCTGCAAATCACATTCCGACGCGAAGGGGGGGGGAGCTAAATATTTAAGCCTCGTCGCTTCAGGCCGTCTCGAACCGACTTCGTCCGTCGGTCAGGTTTCCGGTAAAATTTCAAAAAACTACACGGTTCACAAACCGATTCCAAAAGCACGGTAATCACACGCGGAAGAAGGACAATAAACCGGGGGTGATAAATAAGGGAACAAGGGGCCCACACGTTTGCACTGCACCGCTGTGCACGAGAGCTCGACGGATACAACAAAGATCACACAGCTAACAAACCCACGAATGACGTTACGGACGGCCTGACCTCGCCGGCGACATCTCTTCGAGTGGTTCTTTGTATTGTTTTCAGACCAGATATTTTTCAAACGAGAGAGACGAATTCGACGACGGAACCCGCACGACCGGTAGAACGACGACGACGGTTGGAGACAATTCGATTTATTGAAATTCATTACCGGCAGGTCGTTATTACACCCACGGTCAGACGTCGACTAGGACTCGGTCGAAATCCGTCTGTCGACGGAGAACACGCGTCTGATTTTAAACCGGACTCCGCGTTTCGAGTCATTTCGGGTAGTGGAAAATATCGAGCGCGTGGATGTAAATATCAATCGTATATCGTACGGTTATTACGTGAACGGAATTCTCTCCGTGTTGCCGTGCTCGACAACTTTTTCTCAGTACGTCGTACTGTACGCGTGTGATTGTCTGTACAGTTATTATTATTTATTATTATTATTTTTTTTTTAATGAAAATTTTCCCCGCGATTACAAGAATTATGATAATTTGGATATTCATCGCGCCACGATTACGGTGGAACACGCCGAATAATATTATTATTATCTCGCGTCAAAGGCTTTTCCAGTGGAATTAGTTGTTTTCCGATCCCGCGCTCACTTTGGTTACACGTGCCGCATAATATTACATACGAGTACACACATGCCTGTGTGTGTGTGTGTGTGTGTGTGTGTGTGTGTGTGTGTGTGTGTGTGTGTGTGTGTGTGTGTGCACAGCGGCACCGTTGCCGATCGATTTGACACTCAAATATTATATCGTTGACGCACTGTTTAATATAATAATAATAATAATAATAATATAACATGTCGTGATCGATAGTCGTCAGTACGAAATGGCGTTTTGAGCATAGTGCGTTTCCGGTAGATTCTGCGAGTGAAATTATCAATCAATATCGGGCTGTCACACGAAGCGATCTTATTCTCCGCGACTACTAGTAGCGATTTCTCTTCTAACTAGGTTGTCACACACAGGGTTGTACGAGATTGCGAGTAGCGAGTAGTAGTCAGTTGATTCCGTACGCAAACCAGTCATGTTGTTCTGACGTGCATTTTTTCGCGTGTAATCGTCATTGGCTGTATCCCATAACGATTCGTATTTTCTGTATAAAAATAAAAATCTACTGATGATGACCATTTAATTGATTTAATTAATAAGGCCGGTTATTCTTGCATACTATTCATATAGTATGAAAATAAATGAAATTAAGTCGACGAAAATTGACAAATATATTATTATTATTATTATTTATTATTATTATTATATTGAATAAGCTAACTCGTGAAATGTATTGAAATAGAATAATATTAATATAATAAGTAATAACAATAGATAGAAGGATTGATAATAACGTTAATATTGATAAACAATAGATAGCTAGTAGCGACCAGCGGGTGTCGATGTCGCACAGGGTGACTTTACGAACCCGTTCCCAGACCGCCAGTGACATGCTAAAAGTCCACATATCCGTCAGAGTAGAGTGCGAAACGTAAAATATCTCGATCCCGGCTCCCTGGTCCACAGAAAATCAGACGTCGTTTTTTCTCTCCATCGTTTTGCGAATTGTAAGCGTGACGTTTCCGAAAAAAACACACGTTTATATATACGTAATATTATCACGTCGATCAAAATCGAGGATCAATAATAACGCTCACTCGATTTCGTAAACGGCGATAAAACCCCGAAGATACGGAATGATACGGAAAAATAAATAGACGGCGCGCGCGAAATCCGCGGGACTTTTTCACGTCGCCCGGCAATCGTTTGCCGAGCTCACGCCTCGAAACGTGTGACCCCGCGACGCATACGTACGTCGCGGTCCGAAGGCGGCTGGGGTCCGGGAGAGATATTTTAACGACGCACGCACGCGCGCGCGAGCGGTACGCGAACGGCGAATATTAATTCGTACGCGACCACCGCTGATCCCGTGGGGTCCTTTAATATTTACAATGTTATTAGGACCGACTGAACCGCCGGTGTACTCGTATATTATAATTTGTTTACATGCGTGCGTGTGTGTGTAACCTAACCGGTCGCAGTTACCGCACACGACTGCCTTTGTTTTTCGACGCCCGCGACCGCGTTTCATTAGATCTCGCTCGTAGTAAAGACGGCGAACGGTGCCGGCGCGTGTTATAACAACGTTAAGCCTCGGCGAAATGTGTCGTCGTTTACTTTTCAATAATTCAACGCGGTGGAAGACGACGAGTGCCGCGAGCGTAAATACGGCTTGCGCGAGGGTATTATATTTTGGAAATTAAACGCCGGCGACATCCGAGACGTTTTACGCACACGAGTGTGTACGCCAAGTGTAGGCGTATAACAGTAATAATAATCCCTTAGATGCCACACGCGTTATACCGAATCGCGTCGTCGAGCAGAGCTATTAGTGTCGCGAAAACAGAATTTTCACATTCACCGAGCGTCCGCTCCCACTATCCGTCACGAACCTGATTAGATCACGCACAATTACACTTCGATCGCACCGTCACGTCACGCCGATTCGTGCGGATCACGATAGGCTCGTTCAAAGCGTCGTCGGCGGTTCGTACGGGGGTAACGCGGACGAGTACGACCGGCGAAGGGCGATAGGTAGATTACTCGCCCCTTTTTCCCGGGAAATGGTTCATTTGTATCGGCCTCTCGCAAAAATACGCGGTGCGTCTTGGCCATGATGATTGTTATTTGACGATTCGTTTTTGTGCGTGAAAACAGAAGAAACAGCGTTCGATAAGGCTCTACGATTTGATATTTTATTTTTCTCGCGCGTTTACCGTACAAAACCGTTAAGGCAGCAGTCAAATACAAACGTCAAAGTTATTGGGGTTTTTCGGTAGTGTCCATTACATCACAAAATTATCCGGAGGAAAAAAAAGGATACATCGAACTGCGTGCACAAAATTCATCGTGATAAAACATTGTGTTTTTTCTCGTTTTCGAAAAAAATAATAATAATAAAAGAAACTTCTTAGGTACATTTCGAGTACCAGACGTTCTTCTTTATCTTTGCTTGTATCACACTAAATATAATGGTACATCCGAGCGTCGTTTGGTGTTTGTACCTACTATAGTTCATGACATGACATTGAAAGAGCATAATATTTTATATTCGTGTCGGTCGAAATCGTAGGGGCAGTTCAATCACGTGGCGGACAAGGTGTAATATAATATAAGTGCAGGTAGTGAAATTCAGGGTGGAAAATATATAAACGACACGCCGTTCGAAACGAATCCGTTACGATTAAAACGACTCGATAAACAATAACTCACTGAACGACCTTAAACGATGAAAACTTGCGGAAAATGATAATTTTACCGAGTGGTTTCGATACACGAATAGTACGTTTTACACAACATACGTCGGTCCGTTGTAAACAACACGCGTAACAATTTTTTTTTTTTTTGTTTCGATCGTATTAAAATATTTTCACGTTCGCCATTTCACGAAATCAATCGTAAATCACGTTTTGTTTCATATCACAGTGCCTCTGGTGATTTGACAACACGTCGTTTCGTATTTTACTGATAACTAGGGCTCGGATTTACATGTAAATACATATTTTTCCTGTGACTTGATAAATTAATTTAGGTAAGTGATAAATGTGTTTCAATGGACTTCCCGTGAAATGAACTAAATATTTTTAATTTACATATTTTGCCATGAGTACGTGTTTTTACATATTTATCGATCATTTCGTTTTTTCCAACATATTTCGACAATTTTTTCATTTATTAATAATTATCGATTATGTACGACGGTATTTTTCAATGGAGACAATTTTCCATGTTTCCAAAAGTACAAAATCGTAACAAAACAATACCAATTATTGAAGTTAATCTACGGTCGATATTTCTGCCCTCGATAAATGATAGATAACGGTTTATATACATAAACTCGTGATTTAACTTAAGTTGAAAGTTTGAATATTGTAGAATATATTCGGCGAATTATAAATATCAAAGTAAAAAATATTCTACGAAAAAATTCTGATTTTGCACAAATGAAAGTAATCAAAAGTATTATCATTGATCGTGCTTCTGAAGTTTCTTTGGAAGTAGAACTTACTCCTTCAGACATAATCAAAACGCATTACTGTCCAATGACATCAGTGGAAGTCAAAAGATCATTTAGTCGGTACAAGACAGTTTTACGACCAAATCGAAGATCTCTTGAAATTGGAAAATTAAAAAACGCACGATATCATAAATTTTAATCGAGATAATTAATATATGAAAATAAATCATATTAGTGAAATACATATTTTGAGTTTTTTTAGCACATATTTATGTACATATTTTGGTAGCATAAATACATATTTTGGTTTCATAAATACATGTAAATCCGAGCCCTACTGATAACACAATACGCGAGACGTCATTGGCGAGTATGTGTACGCGTCCACGCGTGTTTTGCACGTGTACACTCTGTGCTATTATTGCAACGCATTCGTATACACGACGTAAACTCTCGTGCAACACACGTCTTTTGATCTTTCGAACAAAGTCAAAAGTTTGACACTCGTTTACCGTTGAACCCGCGTCGTGCCCGCGAGTGCGTTCACTTTCATAAAACAACATAATAAATGGGTTTTCGCAGGTTGAGTATGCACGGAAAAAAAACACCGCCGCTAAACCGATTATCTATGAATACCGACACAATACTTTATGAAAACACGAGTGTCATATAAAACAATTCCATTACAGTAACGTTCCGCACACGAGCGACTATGTGAAAACGAATATAATATCATCACGCGTTCGCACGGACCCGAATAGAAAAAACCCTGCGTTCCCAATCACAACGTAACCCGATGTATTGTCGACATACTTTCCTAAAGGTGCGTCCACACTCGCGTAACATGCAACTGCAACACGCAACTTGCAATGTGTTTTTGTAACATATTCTTGTAACAGTCCAGTGAACTTGTAACATATTTGTGTAAAAAACCGGCGATCGGCTGTCAGACGGTAATTTAGTGAACCATCAAAGGATGTCATACGAACATGTTGCGGCCAGTATGGACTGGTTTGCGAACCAATTACTAATAACTAACCTGTTATTAATGATTTTTGTTATTCCAACTGGCAGTTGACGATTGACACTGAAACGAGCTTGTATTTATTGTTTATTAAAATACTTTTTATTTCGAATAACTATACAATGTTCGAGTGGTCAAACGAAATTATTTTAAAATGTATAGAAATGTACCGTGATAAAGAAATATTATGGAATCCTTCGCATAAAAATCATTTTAATAGTATATTAAAAAACGACGCTTGGGTTTCCATTGCTGATCAATCATCAACGGGTTTATCGAAAACGGTATCAATTTTAGGTACGATTAAATTAATAAGGTACTAGACAGTCACTAGAAGACATTCTTAAAAACATTTTGAAATTGACAGTTTATTTCTTGAGCTCTCAAGTCTGTCAATAATGTACTTCCACCAAAATGCAATCTGTGAGCGAACAGTCGAGTTTGCCACCACTTACGCTTCCTTCGACGTTTCTTTAAAGCTAGAGAAATAAAGATTTATGCAGCTGCAGCTACCCGAGTAGACATGTTGACTAGGCGTTAGGTGAATTGCGTCCCATTTCCATAAAACTAGGTGAATTGCGTCCCTGTTATATTCTAATATTAGGTATGTAACAAATACATAAAATATACTAAGTTAATACATTAGTTGAAATATAATTTACAAATTAATTTAAAAAAATCCAATAAGTATATACAATAAATTTTCATGCTAAACATTAATAACATTTGTAGGTAAATTATTTAATTATTCATCAATTATTTATGTAAAAAATATTAAAATTATTATAAAAGTATATTAAACAGGTAAAAATTTAAATGAAACGGCTTTGACGTATTCAAATCTGGTCAGTGATTTATTATTATATTCAATCATTTTTTCTCCAATATAATTTTCTTTTTCGATAATTGACGTGATTTTCTTTGTCTACTACTACGTATTTTTATGTATGTTTCGGATTGAATATTTTTTATAACATCAATAAAATTGTAAATATTTGGATGACTAGAGATAAATAGATTATTTAATTTAGAGTGCAGGAATGCCTCACAACTGTTGGTTGTCCGATTTGTTGTTGGTGTAAATTCAGTCCAGAGATTTGGTGGAGAACTTGCATCTTTTGTAATGTTAGTTTTAAATATGTATTCTATTTTCTAACAATTCAAAAACTATCGGGGACGCAATTCACCTATTCAGAAAAAATATCGGGGACGCAATTCACCTATCTGTGTATTAAGATTAACATTTTTTTTTTTTGGGACGCAATTCACCGAACCCGGTTGACTATACTCTCAAATTTCAATAGACTATTTTTTTTTCTTTTTTATATGGAAACCAATAAATTATGACTTGTAACACGTTGCAAACTAATTTTGCAACAATGCAAACGAACACCGAACACTGTTCCAGAAACATGTTACATGTTGCGTGTTACGCATGTTGCGTGTAATGTGGACGTATCTTAACGGAAACAAAACGGCGTCGTGGATAGGCAAATGTGATACTCTCGTGTACGCGTGACCGAGACGACGCGACGCACTGATCCGGATTCCTTCGTCGTTGCGGTATTAACGATAATGTTACGAACGGCAAAAAACGATAAAAAAAAAAATAATACTTCAAACGATTTATTTAGAAAAAAAAAATCCATTTCCGACAACGATCCGACCGACGGCGGTCGGAGAAAGATTTATTAGATTAAGATCGTTTTATGTTTTTATCCGGAATTTCTCCGGTCGCGAAGTGTGGAGACGCATTTAAAACGTACGCAATCGATATCGTAACACGACGTCATTAGCGTACGCGTGCGGTCTATCGTAAAAGTCACACTCGTACGTGGAAAAGGGCAAAACGAATTCACATTTTGCCCGTTCGGTTTGACGGACGATAATAATAATGAACATAATAACGTTTTTTTTTTTTTTTCAATGCTATTTGTTTATCCCGTCACAATATTACTAATGAAAATTTATCTGTTCACAGTACGTTCACAGGACACACGATGGTGGGAGTTTCGGTGGCGTTTGGCTTGCTAGTCGTCTTGCTCGTGTGCACCATCCCGACGACGCTGTCGGCACCTTATCCACTGTTACAAGGGTAACGACGTTTTTCCGGACTCTTTCGGAAAATGTGTTTTTATTTTTTAACAAACGAATAAACGTTTACGAGAGAAACGCGCCGCCGCCGTAAACATTTAGTACCGCGCCGGCACAAAAACTATTGGCCCGCACGGACCGGTTGAAAGCCGACGATTATTACCGTTCACTGTGGGTGCTTCGCGCATTTGTCTATAAAAACGTATCCGCAGACCTTTTCACGCCCTCGAACCGATAAAGTAGCGATATGGACGACCTAAAGCGTCAATTTAGATTTGAAAAAGTGCGAAATAGGCGAAACAAGGGTTGTTTCGAGGGAGGAAAAAAAACACCGTCTTCGAAATCTTATACGCGGATGACGTGGTAGTTTTTCACCGTGTTTTATTCCGTACAATGAGTTGCACCGCCCGACGTCGGAATCCCGTTTGATCCTCGTCGACGTGGTGTAAAGAGAAATCGGCGAGGCGTGTGCGCGACGAACGCGGACCGATCACATCACACGACGACGGGATCGAATTCGACCTCGACGACGGTGATAAACGTCCGCGTCGAGATCCGATAAATCCCCCCACTTTGGCCGGCCAAACGGATATAAATAATAACGTGGCGATTCGATCGGGGTCAACACGCGATATGATACGGTTCTGATATGTTTTTTTTTTTTTTTTCGGTCACATTAAATCTTCCCCGCCGCTTTCACCGCCGACCTCTATTTATACGACTGTTGTACCAGAATAAACACTGATAAAACGTAACGGATAACGTTTGTGTACACAAACCATAACATCGCTCTGTGTACACGTACACTCGGTGCTATAATCAATCGGCGTTCCAAGTCGAAATAAAATATTTATTTTACAAATCAACGTACGCTCGGAATTATAGAAGAAAATATAACCGTTTGTCGCGATCGAATGTGACGAAACTTTTGTATGTGTGTGTGTGTGTGTGTGAAATGTTAACTTGAAATCAATCGACGTTATTATTATTATTGATGACGATTTAAGTTTTTTAATTTTTTTTTTTTTTTTTGAGACTAAAAATAATATTAAACAGACAATTTTTTTTTTTTAATATTTCACTTTTCGTAATAGGTAAATAAAATGAATTATGTGTAAGACATTACTAGATAAAATCACTGAGCGTTTTTATATTAAACTAATATTTATTTTACTTGAGTAATGTACATTATATAATATTATGTTATTTTCTTGCATATTAAAACGACTTTTAACAATAATTGTTTATTAGCTGATAAGGCCACACAAAAAAAAAATCTGTTTCAAATTGTATAATAGATAGCAAGTGAGTGCCGCACTGCCAAACTACCGTAGTGTATAAATTATTTTTGTTTTTTGTTTTATCTAATTCAAAAGCACAAAAGAAAAAGAAAAACATGGTATAAATAAAATTTAAAAATTATCTTTGTTGTTGGTCCTGTGCATTCTGAAAACTGGCTTTTTCAACATGCCTACTAATCATGAGATTTCCTTTTTTATCTAATTATCAACAACGATTCACGCCATAATTACTCGTCAGTAAAAACAAAAAACAAATACTCTAACGACGACATTAAAAAATATTATGTCTCCGTCACTGAACGCATATTAATTTTGTGTGATAAAAATGTAACAAATGTGTGCGTACGGCAGTTTGTAAAACATGCAAAATACGAGTTAGAATAAATAATACAACTACCTTTAAAAACAATTTATTTTTATTTTTATTTTTTTTTTTATATAATAACTAAATAAATCAATACGTTGTGCACGAAAGGGGGCCCGGGAGCCCCTCCGTCATATTGAAATGTTTTGGAAACTATACACGGTCCCCGAGGGTGTCGTATACGTAATTAGAAACCAATTTACTGCCAGCCCTCGGACAGCTCTATGTATACGTTTATGACATACATACACACACACATACATGTATTTGCAGATTAATCTGTAGAGCCACTGTACGCAATCATTCACGGACGCGCACATCATATATCTACGAGCACGAATTATTATTATTGTCGTAGTGCTCGTTCACCCATCATGTATGTGTGTGTGTGTGCGTGCGTGCGTGTGTGTGTGTGTGTGTGTGTGTGTGTGTGTGTGTGTGTGTGTGTGTGTGAGTGTGTGTGTGTGTGCGATGTTCGTGTCACTCGAAAACGGTTGTAGGTAAATCCAAAGTTTCTGCGACGCTCCAAGTACGGAGGAAGGGATGTGTAAAATCGTTTGTCCTTAAAGCGCTGGTACTCCCCCCCCTCTAATGGGAAGTTCCAATCGCGTATAAAGATCGTCGATAGCCGATGACATATTTCCGCGATGTCAATACGAGTGTAAAACGATAATTATTGCTACCTACGCTTACCTTCGTCGTCGTGCAAGTTTACCCGTATAATATACACGTGAACGCAGCGCCGTCACGCGAAAACCGTGAGATTTCTCTTCCTTCGTCCCCTGTCGGCTTCACAGGCCGTTCGGAATTTCTTTACCATTAAAACTATTTCCAGCTCCTCCGTCTGTCTCCCCACGTTTTACGCAACGTTTCGATCTCAGAGCTCGGTTTGACTCCTCGACGCTGTCAGCCGGTCTCCCTCTCACCGGTATCGTTCTCGGGCGGCTTTAATATTGTATGAACTCGATCGTCATTGTCTCGGTTAGACTTTCGTCCCCTTTCCCACTGGCCACCACACGTGCACTCGCTCCCGTCGCGGTCTCGTACCACCCCGTCTTATCCCAACTGCACAACGTCTTCCCGCGCTCTTCCAGTCAGTTGTCAGGTCTCATATAAATATATAATATAAACACGAAATATATACATGGGTATAAATCGGATATAAATATGTTTTATGCATCGGATTCAATTTTTACGTTCCGATATTAAATATCACGGTTCGTGTGAATTTTCAGAGGATTATTCTTTCGAATCATTTCAACGCCTCAGTCATAATTATATATATATATATACGTCTACGTAGTAGGATAAAAATATCCCGGAATTTCGTTTTGTTTTTTTACGCATACAATCAAACTGACTTGATCCCCTTCGAAATATCGTCTTTCGGTACAGACACACTTACTCCGACGAATTCGGCATCTGCCGAAAACGTCTTTGGTATCCCTCTATCGATAAGGCCCTGAGGTTCGCTATCGCATTGACTTCAATGTCTTCTACGGAACCGAATCATTCACCTTTGAGTCTTAGTTTTAATTTTGGAAATAGTCAGAAGTCACACGATGCAATATATAAAAAGAAAACGGGGGTTGTGGAATCATGGTAATTTTTTTTATTGGCTAAAAATTTCCGAACTGCAAAGGATGAGTAACACGGCGCCTTATCGTGATGCAAAAACCAACCATATTTCCGGCCTTTTTCGACGAATTGAGTTTCTCGAACGTTTTAAAACTTCAACATAAAAATGAGAGTTTACATTTTTTTTTTTTTGGATTTGGTACGAATTCCCTGTGAAACAACCCTTCGATGTTGAAGAACACAATCGACACGACCTTCATGATCGGCCACTCCGCTCTTTATCTTCAAGTGACTCTTGACCATTTTTGAAACGATTAAACCGTTCAAAAACGACTGTTTTCTTTAACCCTTCATTGTAAACTGTTTGCAAAAATCCGAGCGTTTCTGCAGCAGTTTGGCCAAGTTTAAAACAAAATTTAATGTTGGCCCATTGTGCGAATCGTGACATTTTGAAAAAACGCGTATACCCCGTTTCGTATGGACACGATTACGGCAAACGAGAGACTAATATAGTTTTGACAATTCAACCATAAGATAGGAAATCACATGTACTTTTGATTCCAATAACCAGATATTTGATAAGAAAAATAGTTTTTTTTTTCTATTTATGAATTCCGGGAACTTTTTGATCCTACTACGTATGTTCCGTCCTCGTCCGATCGATAACACGAGATTTTATTTAATCTGGACACCGTATAGCCACACGTACTCTAATAGTGATTATATGAGCTATTACGAGAGGAGATAACTCCCCCGCGCGTGATATACCTACTTAATAACAACAACAGGTCCGCGTACACGTTGGAACGCCACGATCTGTCCGCCAGAGTTCATTCCGTCGCTACGTGTATAAAAACTTTTACCGAATCCGTGAACGCCGGCTGAAAAACGAATCAGAACAAACGTTTGGTTCATACGCGTTTTTTAATTACGAAAAAACAATTTTATTACACTTTTGTCGTTTTACGTTTTCTCGCTATGGTTCGAAACCGCCGCGAGACGTTCGCGCGGATAACGTCCAACGTATGCCGTCTATGATGATATCTACAAAAACCGAACGGTCTTATTATTATTCGAAATCAATACAACAACACTGTGTTAGTATTACAGTAGGTAGTGACACGCGTCTTGCGCGAGATTATTTTTTTCCCGACACATCGTCGGTAACGACCGACGAATAACAATAACAATAATAATAGCGAAACACCGTCCGTTCCCACGAAATTCCACGTGTACGTGTGATGTGTGTAAAGTACACATTGTACCACTCACAAAAGACGCGTGTTGTTGAGAATCGTGTACGATAACGGTGAGGGCGTTTGGCGAATGTTTGCCGCGAACGTCGCATTATAAACTGACAGCCGATGACAAAACCGACGCTTTCTTCTTGAAATGCCGACACAAACACGGACACGAACGTCAACGGAACGGCCACCCTACGTTTCCCGAACGGCGGTCGAATAATGACGCGTAATAATATAGTGGATATTATCTTTTGATGCTAAACGAATAGCGTGTTTGTATCGCTACCTACGGCTTGTTGTTACATTCGCAGTGTCTACCTGCGAAGAATTAACGACATCAACAAACGCCTTTTTTTTACGTGTATACAGAGCGATTCAGATCAATTTGACAAATGCAATCTTTTTTTTTCTATTGATTATTTTCAAATTTTTTTTTTCAATAAATACTAGAGTCGTGCACTACAGGGAAATTGCGTTTAAAAGATTTTTTTTTTTGTTTTTAGACTCATATTTAAACATTTTTATAATTCCGTTGGACCGTTAGGTAAAAAATTCAAAATAGCTATTTTTTGAAACAGAATTTTAGAAAAATGTTAGTTCTTAAATCTTTAATAAAGGTAATCCGTTAATTTTTTTTCAGTTTGTGGAAAAATTAACATTATCATTGTGTTTCACGTTATTTTATCACAGCTAATTAAACGGCGGATCGAAAATCAATTCATTCCAAGATTTTTGTTATCGCTCGTAGCTATATTATAATTAATTAAAATAGATAGATATTTAATGGTATAATTAGTAAGTCAAGACGCTGTATCGTACATTAGTAAGACCCATTTTAGAATACGGCTCCTTTATTTAGAGCTCACATACTGCTAAGGGTTCTATTCAGCTTGAAAGAGTACAACGTAAATTTCTTATACAAGCGAGTTTTATTATAGGCATTCAATGTGATCCTCATGATTACTATCCTGTCTCAAAGATTCTTGACCTCGACTCTCTAGCGGACTGTAAACGAATGTTTGACATGCAATTTCTGAATGGTCTTCTATCAAATAACATAGACTCTCCTGTTCTCTTATTTCTTATACAATTTAAAGTTTCACATTTTTCTACCCGTACTCCAAAGTCCTTTCATATTCCTAAATTTAAATCCAATTACATGAAAAACGAACCTATAAGACGAATAATGTCTAGCGCCAAAGAAGATCCTTCCTTTTTTGTTTAGTCATAATTTCTGTTGTTCTAATTGTTATATTTGTATTTTACTGTCATTATGAATTTTATCGTTGTTGTTATTATAAGTATTATTATTACTGTTATTGTTTACACTATCATTACTACTACAATCATAATATGTACTACCTATTATATTCAAAGGGCATAGCCCGTTAATTTTTAATAAATAAATAAATAAATAAATAATTAGATTAATCGAAATCACTGAGTTTATCTTGATGGAACGTACAATAATTTTAATTATTAATATGGCATTTCGTAAAGTTTAAAAAATCATATGAACTTGTAAGTGTAGTGCTTAGGACGTAATCCGGTTAGACGTTCTGTAACGACGCACGTGTACTATTCACTTTGCTACTTTGAAACTTTTTCGATTTTTGAAAATAAATAACCACCGTATATTGACGATAACGATTCGGATAATAATTGTCGACGTTCAAATATACTAGATAACTATCATATCAAAAAATACTAATACGTTGAATAATGTTTTCACGCAGCTTTTTTGTGTTTATTTCAGACAAAACAATGCGTTCTTATCATCAGAAAACGACGGAGACCCAGAAGTCATGTTGGAATTATTGGCCCGAATAGGTCAGAATATCATGCGAGCGAACGAACTGGAAAAGTAAGGCCGACGAGTAGAGTAATTCGAAAAACGGAAAACCGTCAAATACCGATCGCTATTTTATGACGGTATACGATTATCAATGGTTTTATACATTGTATACGATTGAAAACGTATAAATCGGCGTGGTGGCCACTTAGAAATTGCCGTATTCGATTACACGACACATAAGGAACTATTTCCGAATAATCGTATTTGTTTTATACGCATATGATCCTAAAAAAATAAATAAATAAATAAAGGGTACGCTTTCGCGAAACGCTGTTTTTGAATCAACGGTCTAGGTTTTCCCAATCATTACTGCGGCCGGTGACGTTGCGTTCAGATTCGACATCCGAGTCGATTTCGCGTGTCGGCTGTGAATTAATTTGACGATTACGTTCGAAGACATCGATTCGTAACTCAAAGATATCGGTTTTTAAATATTGCATTCGGATTGAACAGCGTAAATACCGTGACGTTTCGCGTAAATGCGCCATCGCAGGTCAATAAATTGTTAAAAAAAAAAACAAAAAAAAAACTACATCAAACGAAACAAAAAAATCACGTATTTCTTTCGATGAACACGATTTTATGATATCATCGTCAATACCGTCGATCGAGTATTTAGATTTTTCGTAAAACGGCCGTATTGAAAATCCACGGTTGACGTTTAACACTCCGTACGCGCGCGTTCGAACGCCACGGTACGTTCACGAATTCACGACGGAAGGTGTTTGTTTTATTCTATTTTTTTTTTTTTTTTTTTTTTTTTTTTTGTTCCGTGTAGACACCAGGCACGTTACACCGATGTTATGAACAGTTGTTTTTCGTGGCGTTCGTTCAAATATCACGGCCCGTACGCTACGACAAAAAAAAAAAAAAGAAAGAAAAAAAGCCGTTTCGGATCGCCACAAAAATATGTTTTCACGAAAAATGACGCGTGGAAAAAAAAAACACCGACGATAAAACAAAACGCGAAACGCGTAATATAAACGACGTAAACACGTAGGTACGTTTTCGACGTCCGTAGAATATTCGTGTACGGCGACGGCGACGGAGGTATGAATACAACGGGATGCTAATATCGAACGAGAATCGGACGTTTGTTTTGATGAACTCACGGAGTAAATATTTACGGGCTGCTGTTTGATCCGCATAAACATTTAACAATACTTCGTCATTTTGTATTATCATTATTATTATTTTTTTTTTTAACGCGTTCATTTGTATTTGTACTCGTATTATTATTATTTTTATTTCCCCCCACCCTCCCGTCTACGCATAAGTGAAAAAACGCTTACGTGCTCGGGCGTATTCTTTTCTACGTGATACAACACAAATACCGGGTATCCCACGACGATTTTACCCGAGTGTGTGTATTATGATGTAAAAGCTTTTGAATGTTTTCCACTTGTTTCCACTGTTGAAAACTTAATTCTATGAAAACAGTACATTTTTTACCGATTGTCGTCTAAGAGTATTTTTTAAGTTCTTATAAATTTTTTATTTTTTTTTTTATTTTTTTTTTTAATAGCGACCAAATCTCATACCTTGTAACGTTTCGAAAGCGAATGATTTTTGTTTGGTAATTTTGGCAGCGTAAAAACGTTCTTTTTCCGATCGTCGGCTTAATAGAAGTACAAGTACTAAAAAAAAAAAATCGCTGTTAAAGGAAACTAAAAAAAAAATCACATAGATAAAAATGTTTTAAACGTCATTATAATTTCCCCCCCTCCCCCGTGGTTTTATTTGTGTTTTTAACTCTGTACGTGCGTCAAAAAAAAAAAAACTAAAACGCGTGCGTCACGCCCAGAATTAAATTTCAATTTGGTAAATCCTCGCGGGACCGGGGACCGTGTACGACGATACACACTGCACTTGTACCGCGGCGTTAATCGGCGTGAAATAATACACGGTCACAAAACGCTGTTGAACGTGACGGTTTTGTTTTTTTGGTTTTTTCCGCACAGTAATGTCGGCCAACGGATTTGATCTACGCACCGCGCGCATAGCAATCGGACGTGTAATAATACTCGAGCGTCGGCCGCGTCACGCGATACATCCGTTGCACGATTGATAGGCCGCCGCGACGACGGGCGCGATATGATAATATTCCGAAGGGCGGGAAAAAAAATCGAAATAGAAAAAACTCTCGACCGAGGGCCTCTGACCTACTCTCCGAAGCGTCCCACCACGCCGGGCCGAGTGCTCGTATTTTGGAAAATAAGAAATTCGTATTTCGTGACGTGTACGTTAACGTAACGTGGCGTTGTACAATGAAATCATGTTTAGCAAGACTAATTAAAAATGGAAATTCAACTGTAAGTAGCAATTTTGTTCATAACCATAATGCCGATGAAAAAAAGTTAAATCGTCAACTTATTCGAAGTGTGTGTAAAAAAAGAGCCAAAGATATGACTGATCGTCCAATTAAAATTATACGTTCTGAAATTACAAAAAATAGTTTTGATACGTTAGATTATGGAGACGTTAAATTAATTCGTGATAGAATGTACCCTTGTAGAAATATACAAAAAAATATTCCCAAAAACGTTGTTGAAGTCCAAGAATTTTTACAGGCAGAAAATATTATATCATCTAAAGGCGAATCAATGGTGGCAGTTAATGACATAGAAAATAATATTGTAATATTTACATGTACTACTAACTTGCAGTTTTTAAGTTTGGTTAAAACGATATACGTCGATGGCACATTTACTTATTGTACAAAATTTTTCTGTCAACTTTTTACTATTCATGGATTTTATAATAATCATTACATACCTCTCATTTTTTGTTTGTTATCATCAAAATGTGGTGAAGTTTATGAATATGTGTTTAGAAATATTAAGCGTTTATGTTCAAATCTTAACTTAGAGTTTTCACCAGTTGAAATGTATTCTGATTTTGAAAAAAGCATTCTAAATTCTGCATCTAAAATTTGGCCAGAAATAAAATTGTCCACTTGCAGATTTCACTTGGGCCAGAATGTTGGTACAGAAAAATTCAAAATCTTGGGTTAACAAATGTATATAAAACTGATACTCTTGATGGAAAATGGTTGCAATATTGTTTTGGTCTTCCTTTTTTATATCCACTGGAGGTTTCAGATTGCTTTTTAGATCTTATGTCAGAAATTCCAGGAGAAAAAAAAATACATTTATTTGCAGATTATTTAGTTGACAATTTTATAAGCGAAGATAGTGTATTTCCACCTCAACTATGGGCTAAAGGATGTAATAATCAAACGCAGACAACAAACGCATGTGAATCATTTCATAAACATTTCAATTCATATTTTTTTAATAGTCATCCGTCAATCAATAAATTTGTAGAAGTTTTGAAAGAATTTCAAACAGATACGTATTTAAAAATAAATATTGCTAGAACAACAATAAAAAAAACAAAAAATAATGCTGTGGTAAAAAAACACTGGGAGATTCAAAACTTAAGAAATGCATCCACATCACCTATTCAATTTATAAAAACAGTTTGTAATAAAGTTAAAATCACAAAAATAGTATGAGAAAAAAAGTATAATAATTTTATAAAATTTAAAGTATAGTAACACGGTAATAAGAAATTACCAAAAAAATTTAATTTTCAATATACAATATCAAAGTAATGACGCATCAAACTAGAGAAGCTTAAATTTTTAACCACACCAGAATAATTATTAAAATATATTTAATTCTGTCAGTTCGAAGTCTGAAAAAAAGTGGGACGAGAAATTTAAGTTTCACTGCACAGTTGCCATGTACGTTTTTATTTTTAAAACCAGCTGACTCGGCGAACCACTCGGTCTCGCCCCGATTCAACGCCTCGAGGTTTTTCCATAGAACCGTATTGTCAATTATTATTGCGGTTAAGTAGTCGATACACACGGATTATGGTTCCTATGGGGTGACATAGCGCCATAGAATATCGATATGTATAATGACCACTTGTTGACATTTTTACGTGGAAACAAACAGTAGATATAAATCAATTATTACTCGATTGACTTGTAGAATTGATCTCCCGGCAATTACGAACGACTGAAAAAAAAATTTGAGCCGAATCGGGCCAGCCGTTCTCGATTGTTGAATTACCATAAATTTTTCACACTTACATAAATTGAAGACCCCGGTGCAAAAACCAGATACGTCCATTTTTCATAATGGTCAGGAAACGCAAAAAACTATCTATGAAGTTGGTAAATGAACCAAAAATTTAAAACGTGGTGTTATTGTTTTTGTAAGATTAAGATACATCACTTAAACAAGTTTTCTTTGGTTTGAATTTTATATCCATAATAATATTTATAAAAAACTAAAAAATAAGTGATAATTAGATTTTCAATGGTCGCAGTAACCAGATACGTCCAATTTTTTTTTTTTTTTTGACGTATCTGGTTATTGCAACCAACTAATCAACAAAATATTTTACTGTAGTCAATACATCCACTATTATTATTATGTATGTCAAATAATAATCATACTATGTTTTTAACTAATACAAATATGTATTTTAATGTTATAAAGTTATTTTTTAATTAAATTGTTACTTTATGACTATTTCATTTTTGAAATATTTGTACTGATAATATACCAATGTGAATTTGTATCAAATATTATTTGATTAAATACTATTACAACAGTACTTAATAATCACCAAAAAGCTGTACCAGACGACTCCAACAAACAATGAAATATATTAAAACAAAATAAAATACAACTTTATAATTGTATGCTATGTAAAGAAATACAACTATTAATATCTGATTATTGCAATCAATGAAAAATCAAAATTTATATAGACGTTTCGGGCGCAAAAAAAATGGATATATACTATTTCATTGAATACGACCGGAAAATTCTGGTTATTGCACCCAATGGAAATTTAAAAATCAATTTTTATCATTTTATTTCAATACTATTCATTGGACGTATTCGGCTTTTGCACCCATCGATCGAGATTTTTTTTTCTGAGTTTTTCCATAACAAAAAACGATTTTTGAAAAATGTGGACGTATCTGGTTTTTGCGCCGGAGCCTTCAATTAAAGCGAAAAAAAACCGAACAAAGCACGTTCTCGCGCCGGGTACGGTTCTGTCGAAACGATTCTTCTCTCGTTACGATCGCGTCGCCTCTGCGTACCCTTCGCCAGGCTTTGGCGGAAAATTTTGGCCAACGCCGTCGGATCCGGCCCGCTGTAAACGAAAAACGTTGGAGACCCCTGCACGAAACTCGCGCGAGAGACGACAGTCGTTACTAGGGGTGGGGGGGAGACGCACGCGATCGACGATGGCGACGTGTGTACCGCGCGGCCGAGTGCTCTCCCGCAGAGGCGAGCGGGTGAAGGCGAGTAGGGAGAGACGCGTTGCAGATTGGCGACACGCGCGCCCGGAGTCTGTGCGTCGTGGCATCCGAAGACGTGTCGAGCGAATTCCTGCGAAAACTTTGCGGCTGCATCAGCTCAACGACGACGACGACGACGGCGGTGGCGGCGGCGACGGCGGCGGCCTCTTATCGTCGAACAGACTTCCTCGAAACACATATGCGCCGCGACCGCGACGTGTACATATTCTCTCCGTTAATACAAGGTTTCCCCGCGAAGTTATACGTACCCGCAGCAGCTACGGACACGTCCCGAGATGATGAAAATGATCAAATTCTGTTTTTTTTTCTTTTTTTTTTCTGAACTCACAAGTCATGAGGACTTTGACCGCTAATATTCGTATTTTAATAATTACATTTTTATGTTTTAGTGAAAAATCATTTTAAAAAATTACTTTTTATGTTATTATTTGAAGAAAAATTTGTAAATAGCCGTTTTTAAAGTAGCTATCCTAATTTGTTATTTTTTTTTTTTTAAATAAAATTCAAAATACATTTAAAAATTCATTTATAGTAAAAAAAAAAAAACTTTAAATATTGTAGTCTTTAGCCTTGAGAGTTGTGTAAAAAAAAAAAAAAATCACAATTCGATTTCTTTTACGGACACTAGAGATAATTTTCGGACCAGGAGATAGACACTGCAAACGGGCACCGATATTCGTGAAGACCCGAACGGAAGACTAAACTCTCGATTCCTGCGTTTCCGAAAACAAAATCGTATATCATCTGCCTATGATACCGGTGAAAACGCTGATGGCCGCGGACAGGTGAAAAAACGTATCGTCGCCACAAACCGGTACTTTGGACTGGCGCCGTTAACCGCGTCGAGATCATCGTCGAGGAAAACAAAAGTCAACACGTTACATAAAATCCTAGCGGTGACGTGTTACGGAGACAATACGTTTTCAAGACCGCTTCGATACCTATGTGGTGTTCGGCTCGTAAAGAAAAAATTATAACAATAATAACTAAATTATGATCGCGGCAATACAGTTTTTATCTCGACACAAAATTCCAGAACATATAAAAGTATGGCGGTTTGAAATATTTACTACGCTTGTGTGCTTTAATCGTCGAGTTTTGTATCAATGAATAAAAATGTCTTTTCTAACACCCCGATTCTGACTGTTGTGGAACTCTGTAGAGAGGGAATCATTTTCGATGTAAAAAAAAAAACATCAAATCGTACACCAAGAAATACCGGCGAAAGTCTATATTCTTTGGTTGTTTTAGCCATAGAGTCGTGTTTTACAAAGACGTTACTTTAACAATCTTTCGATTTTTTAAAAAAGAAGCTCGGCGAAGACCATAGACCTTATACTACCTTACTTATAGTATAAGGTCTATGGCGTAGACATATTTTGCGTCTCGATTTCAATTTTCTCCGCTCAACATATTTTAACCTTCATACATTAGTATTATAATAATTTCACGACAATAAATTGTATGGGTACCGTCGATTTCGTTCTAACAAGTCTATTAATCATGCACGCTGTACACAGTAAATGTATCACACGCAGAATCGTCGACATGACAATATGTGTACCGTCAAAAGTTTACGAAGTTCGCACACCTAATATGTTTTTATGTCCTACGAGAGTAGTAAACAATGCGGTGGTTTCGCCGTAACGTGTGTTTAAAAAAATATATATATCACTGAAGAAATTTCGGGTCGTGGAGAGGGGTGTTTTTTCCTCTTGTCCGGGGGGGGGGAGAGACGGAATCGTGCAGAGTACCGGATTACCTACGTTCCCGAGTCGTGCGTTTGGACCGGTCATTCTTTACGCGTACGGAAAAAATCGAACAAGGAAAAACTTGAAGGGTCCGAGAGAAAAAAAAAGTCGGAAAAATAGTCTCCGGTTCGACGGCGGAGGAGCGTACGAGGTGAGAAATCGGAAGACGTCCGCAACAAAGATGAACGTGTTGTCGAAACCTCAAGACGTACGAAGGCGAGAATAATAGTGTGGAGGCATGTATGCATGTGTGTATGTGTGTGGAGGTCGGCGTGGACGGAGAAGGGGGGCTGGCAGATTTGTGATCAATGGGCGTGAGGCACGCGGAAGAAGCTGCAAAATACCGCGGAGAATACGGGCTGCGGCGTCGTGTCGCAGTGGCGACGAACCCGAAAGGTTTGTGACGGCCGAATGAAAGTAAACCGTAAAGACCGTGTCCGTTCGCCAGTGCCTGCTGCGGATTAAACGGCTAGACCGCAGTCGATACGCTCGTAGGTACGACGTCTGACGCGCGCGACACTCGCGATGTGACCTGAATCGAAAATCTTCCCGGCCGTACCGGAATCCGCCGCGGCCGCCACCGTCGGCCCATCGGTTCGCTGCGGAAAAAAATGTAAAAAACCAGTCGGTATGCGGACCGACGCGTCAACGGAGAACACGACGACGTTCGACGTAGCTACCGATCGGTTATTTTTATTTTTTTTTTCAAATATTTCTATGATTTGATTAATAAAAGTCGGCTAGTCGACCTAGTGAACGCGATATCGTTATGGTATCATAATATTTTGTTGGTAAATCATTGGCAAACGTCAAGACACGACGTCAAAAAAGTTACGCGTCGCTCAGAGTATGTTTCACATTATAGGTTTCGTTCGAACGCGTGATACAGTCGATCACAAGATCTGTATTGTTCGGGACCAGAAAAGAAATTCAACATTTTTTTTTTTTATTATTAATTGTTATTTTAATATTCACAAAAGTCTCACGGCCTCCACGACGATTCAATCAGCTATAACAGTGATAAATGTGTAAAAATATTTTAGATCTAAACTCGTACGATATTACGGGGGTACTTGTATTTAATTACTTTCAAACGTATGTGGATTCGAGTGCTACGACCCCAAGCCCAAAAACGACTTACAATATCAAAAAATAACACTGGTGTAAAGTTTATTTTTTTTTTTTTTTTTTGAACGCGTCTGCTGCGGTAAAACTCTTCTCCGTCGATTTTTTACCACCCATCCCAGGGACCCGGGGCCCCCACTCTGTTGCGTCGCTTCGCGCACTGACCGACAAGCCTACAAAGTGCAGGCTGCAGTGGTCGTCGTCGCCTACACACGGTCATAATTCACGTACGATATTATGAAACATGATCGCGACGGGTCGTGTACATACTACATACACAACGTACTTGTCTACTTTTGCGGCGATGAAACATGAACGTTTACCTAAATACCGTAACGACGTAATATCATGCAGTGACAGCAGGCACGTAAATGGATGTTTATTTTTTGGGGGGGGAGCAATATATATATTTTGGGAGGTATATATGAAAAAAAAATAATATATACAATTTTTATATTTAAAAATTAATGATATTTATAATATTAGGTCAGTATTTCTTTTTTTTATAGAAGCAAAGCGTTTAATTATATCATCAACTGATATATCTATTTCACGACGTATATGTAGCAGAGCCAAACCGCATAGCCGATCTTGTGCCATCTTCAAACGCAACCAAGTTTTTAATCTATAGCAACAGCAATCAATAATAATAAAGCAGCTTATAAGCAAAAGCAAAAGCTTAATACAATTAGTGTAGTAGTTAATCATTAGCAAAAAATTAGGGAGGAAGTGTTGGATTCATGCAAGTTTCAAGTTGTATTAAAAGTTTAAAAAGTGTATTAAGTTTACATCAATGAAAATCAGTTAAGTTGAAGTTACCGATCGTTTACTCATTTTTAAAAATTAAAATTAACAATATGCAATTTTCCAATATCGCCTGCAACTATTTAACACGTTTTTAAAAATATCAACTGTACACTGATTAGCTGGTACTGATGAGATAAAAAAAAAAATGATAATACCATAGACTCTATGGCATAGAGCAACGGTCGGAAACTGACGGACCGCGGTCCAAATCCGGACCGCGGAAGGCAGTGATCTGGACCGTCGACATATCTTTCTTTGATAGTTTAATAAGTAGGTACGTTATTTCAATTTCCGTCGTGATTATTAAAAAAAGACATCGTTTTGTAAAACAATATTTTTTATAAACAAGTAGAGAACAAAGTTAACGGATTCTCACCTTCAGCCTTGAAAACTCGATCGGGATCGACCGTTTGGCCGCCCCTGGTATATAACATCACAAGGCATGTTAACTCTTCATATAATTTTAACATTTTAGTAATAACTATTGAAAAATGTAATAAAATTAATTTTTTTCTCTAAGGACCCCGTTTACGAATTATTTTGGTTTTCCGGACTCCAGTAGAAATTACTTGACGACCCCTGCCATAGAGTAATTTTTTTTTTTTATATATTCAACCCTAAGGTTGGTTTTGCAATTTTCCGAATTTTCTCCATTCATCTCTATTGTCAGCTAACCTCTTCAGCTCCTTATAGTTTGCTAGACCCGCATCGGAAATCATCCATAGAGTAAATACTGTATGGATAAAACGAATTCACCGGGCGCCGCGACGTGCGACGTTCGGGTATTGAATATAAAAACGGGTTTTATCGTAGTTACGGAATCGGTTACCGTATTTTGAATAGAGTGATCAATGACCAAAGATAAAAGACCGATATGACAGTTTCCGACGATACACATTAGGCGTGCAACGTCATTGCGACGCTTGAGTCATATAGGTACGTCCTCCTCTCCTCTCCTCTTCCACCTAGCGGCCAATGTTTATAGACGCGCGACGTCTCCGTGGAAAACTATCATTTTTATCGTCCTATATGGGAACGTTACTCGATTTGGTCAATCGTGGGGGCATTGTAGATACTAACCTTCGCGACAACTCTCGTACCACCGCTACTGTCCATAACCAGAACGATATCGTTATCGACTCCGCGCGGCCGACTTGTGTCTGGTAAATTAATATTTATGGAACTCGGTGAAACGCGGAATTAATTGTATGATCGTCGCTAAATAGTTTTTGTTTTTTCTTTCCTTTTTTTCACTGAAACTTTTTTTTTTTTTTAATCGATCAAATATACTCGCCGTGTTTGATTGTTCTTCGACGAATAATACGACTCGGTGTTTCAACACGCGTTACAACGCATATTTTATTTACCTACATTCGTTAAAATCGAGACATGCGCTCACTAGCTCTGTTACCGAGAAAAAATAACGACGGTCGTCCGTGACCGCGGCGTAGTACGATATTAGTTTCAAAAAGAATAGGTACCTAACACACAAAGAGAATACAAACATGTACCATACCGTGTACATATTATTACGACGTTCGAAGAAAACGAATCGCGATGTTTCTTTTTTAAGGAATATAATAACCGCAATAATCGTCAGTACTATACGACTGTACAATATTACGAACAAAATTATGAACTATTATTACTCTGACCGACATGAAATATCATTGTCGTAAGCAGACTCATTTAAAACACGAACGCGTGTATAAAAATAATGCTGCGTGATTTTGGTGATAGTGAAAACGTCAAAAATGTTTTATACCCAAATTTATTTTAATATTTTCTTTAACTTTTAACCAAGTATCCGCCCGTTGGTACGCCTTAATACCCTACAGTGGTGTTTATCAAGTCACGTTACAAGTTCATAAAAAATAATAATATGAACTTTAAAAAATAAACATTGAATAATAACAATTGCGCGGTTCAGTTCATCGGGATAAACGTTGCGTTAATAATAACGTATTAACGTGTACTGAATTATCTTCTAATTATATAAAATGTATTTATAAAACACAATAAATCTAAAAAAAAAAAATGTATTATATATAAGGTGACCATACGTCCCGTTTTGAACGGGACAGTCCCGTTTTTTGAATCTCTGTCCCGTTGTCCCCTGGGAAATCTTCGGAATGCTAAAATGTCTCGTTTTCAAAAAGTAGACAAAAAAAATTAATGAAAATAAATGTTCTCTGACGAAATATCGTTTTTAGAAAAATATACAAGTATTTAATTTTGTAATTATTACACGAAAACATTTTGTTTATAATAAGTGAATTACCTAGTAAGTGTAATAAGTTAATTTAATTTTTTGTCCTTTAAAAACTTTATAAGTACCACAGAAATTTACTAGTAATATTATTACATTAAAAATATTTGTTTGTAACAAATAATTATGATTTTTTTTTTTTTTTGTCCCGTTTTGATTAAAAAAATATATGGTCACTTTAAGTATGTACCTACTACAAGTCTACAACAAATAAATCCAAATGTTGTGCCATAATAGCTGTTCTGAACAAACCAGTTTTCTTTTCTGCTTTGCAGTAATAATTATGTACCTATCAAAGTATCAGACCTGTATACAAAGCAATAACTACTATTAGATTGTATTAATATACATATTTTCATTGGCTTATTATTTAGCTAAATAGGCCAATATTAAGTAGTGTCACACGATAATTATAACAATTTAATTAAACCACTATCAAACAGCACTGTATCAAGTTGCCTACTAATTAAAATGTGAAAGTTTCGTTTTGGTTAAAGCTTTTTTTAAGTACCTATATCAATAACTTACCTAGTTTACTTTACACATGAGCTCTGTAAGAATATTTTAGTGTTATTAACCGTCTGTAGGAGCGAATCCTAAATCAACCTTCCCAACCACTGAACACATAGTACACTAAATATGAAAAAAAAAAACCAAAAACAATGATTAAAGTTAAACATGAAAACAAATTATAAAACTCTACAAAACGTGACTTAGAATAAAAATATCTGAGTCCCAACAGCTTAATTGTAATTGCACAGTAGACAGTAACTATATTCTTGTGTACCTACTTCAATTTTGTACAGCCTATTCATAAAATTAAATTCTGTTGAATATTCAAGATAACCATCAAACATAGGTATTGTTCAAATATACAGCACAGCAACCAGTTTATTTAATATATGAGTTTACATGATAAACCAAGCTCAAATAACAAAACGTGATAGGTTTTACTAAATAATACTTCAAAAGATAGGATAAGTACCTGTATTGATTCAGTTGTAAAATATATCTACGGTTTCCTAATAAGTCAAAATTCAATGTCTAATGGTATTATACTTTCAAAATTCTATTCAAACTGTTTAAAACACGTAACCAAAGTAATAGCGGTCCATTTTTTTTTTTTATTTATTATTTAGTTTAAATCGAATAACAAATAAATATTCTACTGGTAGGCAAGAAGATAAGTAAATCCCCAATATTTACTTTGATTAAATGTATATGGTGAACATCTATGCAACACTCATGGGAAATAAAAATTCATATACATACTGATGGCTGCTATTGAATAGTGAAATATACATTTATAGCAAAGCTTTTGATGGGATATTTAAAATGTTATAAAGAAGTTTCCACTACCAATTCGGTCTCCATAGATAGAGGTTTTTTTGTGAAAAGATTTTGTAAAATGTGCACATTAAAACCAAATATACTGTATGAGCTGATCACTCTATAATTTATTAGCATAAAATAAAAAATAATTAATAAGTGATTGAAGAATATATTATAATATATAACAACTGAACTATGTTATATCAAAGGTTGAATTACATTTTGTTACTACCTATCTAACATAGCATAACATTAATATACTTTTCAAACTTCCTCAGGGGATACAAGAACTTTATCCATAAACCAAAGTTTATACCAATAATACTTACTTGCAAGATTTCTCTAGTACTAATAAGTTGCTTCTAAGGTTAAGTTGTTCATTTTAAATGTATGATAATTTTAAAGAAGTAATTTGAGTCATTCATTCTTTTATTATAAATGTATATATTTCATTGATCTTAAACAATAAGTAAAAAAATCATTTAAAATTATGAATGAATTATTCAAAACATTAATTGTAGATCCTTAATTTAAAACAAATATTAGCAAAATGCATTGTTTATGTGATTTTTACTATTTAAACAAATTGATCATCTTAATTGTGTTTTAATTATGTTTTAGTTCTAAACGAGGTCTTGATCTGGGCTTAAGCAGAGGCTACTCAGGCACACAAGCAGCAAAACATTTAATGGGCATGGCAGCAGCCAATTTTGCTGGTGGTCCAGGGCGCCGACGTCGCAGTGATATGCTTCCTAAACTTCTTACACCTTGAACTTTTAGTTTGTTATAAATTATATCTACAAACAATTACATATAATTATACTAAATATTATATAAATATATGAATTTTATTTATATTTATATATATATACATACATATATACATATAATATAAATATACATATAGAAATATTACAAGTCAATGATTACTATAAGCATAATCCATCCATTGTTTTGTGAATGTTACCCCACCTAAGTAGAATGTTAACAGATTATAAAAATGTCATAGATTAGCATACTTGCTTACTGTATGTGTTTCTTTTACTTAGACTATTTTAATTGTAAACTCAATGACTTTAAAATGTTTATCTCGTATTTTATTTTATGACGAAATACAGCATTCCTGTTTTAAACAGTTTTGGATTTTCTTTGCCTTAAATTCCTGTGTTCCTGATAAGCCATGAAGTATATAAATAAACAAATATATACATAAAAACAACAAAAATATTATTTTTAAATGATTTTAATAAAATATAATATATATACAGCATAGTATTATAATAATTATTATTATTATGATAGATCTAAAAGAACACTACAAAATAAAATATAAATAAAACCAACATAAATTCATACACAAACAATACCTAATATTAAATGCCTTCTAATTTATTAGAAATATTATTTAAAAATTTTATCATATAGCCTAATGATTTGTTAAAACACAAAACAAAAACATCACAATTAATAATAATAAAAACATAATAATGATATTAAATAATACTCATCGATTGTAACTAAAATTAAACAATCGAAAACAAAGGTTAAAAACAATAAAGTAAAAGAATAAAATAAAACAATAATTATTATTTTAGTTGTTTGAAATACTGACTAGGGATTTTGAATGCTCCTTTAGACTAAAGTTTTAAATTATTATACATTTAAAATCTAAACATGGTAAATATTGGTAACAAGAATATGTTTTCATAGATTGTGCTTCTTATACAATGAGCAAAAAAAAAATAATAATAATAAATAAAACAATATTTATTTCATCAATTTAGGAGAAATCACAAAGACTGTAGATGTGTAATACATAAGTAGATAAGTAAAGCGATTACTAAAATTATTTTTAGTTTAATGTTAACTTAAAAATCATAAGAGCTGACACCATTTTAAGACTGATAAAGAAAAACATAATTTTAAGTTAAGTACAAGTTGTTATATGTAGATGCTTCTAACTCCGGGAAACATACCCTGAACTCCGCACGAAAAATGAAATATCAGTTAGAGCTTAGTATATATATATAATTTATATATATAAACAAAAAATACATACATAGGTATTCTGTCACAAACTTTTGGCAAGCCAATTTAACATTGTATATATTAAATAGGTATAATTAAATGGGACAAAATATTTGTAAATAAACCTATTAAAATGCTAATATCTAATATCTTAAACTGTTTAAGTCTATAATTATAATTATATTAATTATTATTGTATATTATGTAGAACATTCTCAGTGTGAATTCTACAAAAAAAAAAAAAAACCACTTAACACATTATAGCATTGCACTCAACACAAAAATAAAAACAAATAAATAAATACATAAATTTATATGTATAAATAAAAGCAAAATAAAATACAAAGTGAATAGTTCCTTGTGATTTGTAAATAAAACAACATCGAAAAATATCCACACATATAACACGTTAAAAAAAAAAATCTTAAAAGTCTATACACAAGTTAACAATATTATTACTCACATTTTTGTTTTAGTAAATCATACAACTTGGACTAAAAATGAAAGTAAACATTACATTATTTAAATGCGATTTAATTTTTAAAAAAGATAGCATTTAACAAAAAAGATTTAGTGGTTCAAACATTGGTTGAATAATTATTATTGCTTGTCAACATTCATGATGAAAATTTGACAGCCACGATAGAAAAGAAAGAGATGAGAACCATAAACATTGAAGATTTATGTCGCTTCACTAGGAACTATCCAATTCCAAAAACAATAAATAAATAAAAAAGATTAACAATAATAATTACTATACAGTAATTAATATTAGACAAGCTCTTTAAAATTTATAAACAGATAATAAAAGCAATGAAATCGGATACCTATTGTTCAAATGGAGGTTCAATACAAATGGCACCGATTTTAAAACATAAAATAATACATACGATGAGAAAAATTCTTTACGTATACACTTAAATTATTGGCTAAACAAAAATTGTTCTATTAATTTTAGTAGTCGATTAAACCATTTTTGATTATTTTGAGTAAATAAAAAGGTTTGAGAAATCTTAGGCAGTGGTGTACGCAGAGGTCAGAATACACTATATAATAATAATATGATATAAGTAACAACTATATAGTAATATTTTAATTTAATTTATTTATTTATTATTATTATATATATTTTTTTTACAAGTAACTATATTTCAATTATCTATAATGTCTCTAAAGTCCCAATTTGTCAAAATCTAACAAGTGAGAATCGAAAGAAAAATATTAATTCAGATATTGTAAACAAGTTAACAAAAGAACACAATCAATATGAAAAAAGATTGTATCTTATCTAGGGTAGAGCAAGATTTTGATATTACATAAATATACCAAAGTATATTTACACATATGTGATGTAATGATAATTTATGGTATTCTGTTCTCTACCAATGTCATTTAAGTTCAGCATGATGTAGATATTCACACAGTGATGTAATAACAATATTTCTGACACTTAAACATAACAATTCCTGCGAACGCCACTGGCTAAACAAAGCCGTCCTAGTAAAAAACTACTAAATCATAATAATATTGATACAAGCAGAATTTCTCATATACAGTTTGGTCCTCCTATTTTAATATTAATTGTGTACTGAGGTTGCGAAAACAAAATGTATAAATGTATCTAAATAAAATAGACAATATTGTGTACCTTAAAACTCAGCAAACTCTTTGGCGCACTTTTCCGTCGAAGAAATTCTCAACGCTTCTTCTTCGTATTCGTCGAAATTGCTTGTGTCCCCGGGTCCTTTGCACCTGGGAATGAACGGAGCTTCAATTTTCTTCTGGAACACAGCGATCCAATCTGTTGATGCGAACCACTTATGTCCTTTGATATCGTTGACACCGTTCTTTAGGTTACCAAATCGCTTGGTTAGATCAACTTGTAACAAGTTTCTCAGTAGATCTTTAAGGTCAGAACCAAAATGTGAAGGGAAACGTACTTTACCCGATACAATTTTTTCGTATATCTGTATGGGTTGATCGGCAAAGAACGGTGGATAGCCAGCAGCCATCTCGTATACAAGAACTCCAAGAGCCCACCAGTCGACAGCTTTATTATATCCCTTGCTTAATATAATTTCGGGTGCCAAATATTCAGGCGTACCACATAGGGTCCATGTTCGCCCTTTGACACGTTTTGCAAAACCAAAATCAGTCACTTTCAAATATCCCTGCGAATCGATCAACAAGTTTTCTGGCTTGAGATCTCTGTAGATTAGGTCAAGATAGTGTAAGTACTCGAACGCTAGCACTATTTGAGCCGCGTAAAAACGCGAATGTGGTTCGCTGAAACGGCCGACCTTTCGCAGGTGAGAGAACATTTCACCTCCCGGCACGTATTCAAGCACCATATATAAATTGGAATTGTCCTTGAAGTGATATTTCAAACTGACGAGGAACGGGAAACTGATTGCTTGTAAAATTCTCTTTTCATTCAACGTATGTTCTACTTGTTTCAACTTGACCACTTTCTGTTTGTCAAGTATTTTCATGGCATAATACTCCTTGGAAGCTTTGTGCTGTACAATCATGACACGGCCGAACGAGCCCGTACCTAGCGTTTTGATACGATCGAAGTCTTCGAGGGCCGCCGTGTTCGTGGGGTTCTTTTTCCACTTCTCCTCGAAGTCTTCTTTGGCCTGGTCGAGGAATTCTTTGACGCTCTCGGCCGAGTCGCCTTTCTTGTTAGCCGTCGCGGCGTTGCCCATGACGTTTGCTTTTTTACCTTCCAGGGCTCCCAACGAACGAGTTGTCATCAACTACTGTCGTTTGGCTGATTGTGTGATCCGCTCCCGTTGCTGGACGTTCGCTACACCGTCAACGCAACGTTATTCAAAACAGTCTTAATTTAATATTATAATTATTACTAGGCTAATCAAGCCTACCGTGTATCATCACGGGCTTACCTCAGAGTCGGACGAGGCTGGTGCGACGGGACGACGGCGGTATTCGCAAACGCTCGGCCACTATCATAATTGTTTAATTAACGGCTACGGCGATCGTTAATGGGATTAAAATCACGGAAATACATAAACAAAATGGTCAATAAAAAAAAATTGATAGGAAAACAATTTTTCCTTTTTTTTTTCCCCCGACCGAGATCCTCAAAATGGCCGATCGACCAGCTGCGGACGAACCGTGGAGGAAACGACGATTCCGGGCCGGGAAGAAAAAGTCGCCGCGACAACGCTGCCGCGGCCGGGACACGGACGCACTCGTCGTCGCCACCGCCGCGGTACTCTCTACCCCGCCCGGCCGACGATAACAGACACACCACACACGGCTACGCCGCCGCCGCCGCCGACGACGTCAACAAGTAACGACTAACGACCGACAATGGCGGCCGCGGACAAGCGGGGACCTGTTTCTCGATTGTCGTGGACGCAAGTCACTGACGCCTGACGAAAAAGCAGTGAATATTAATTATATAAAAAATACTATGTTACGAGCAACGGCCGTAACGCAGCACGAGTTAAACTCGCCAATCCCGAGCGAAAATTCTCGAATAACTTACGTCGACGAGCGCGCACGTGAATAGGCTCGGCGAAATATGTCGTCGCCACGATAACGCCGGTCGTGTATCCGAATGAGACTACTTCGAGCGGCGATAACAGTAATATGGCATTAAGACGATCGCCGGAATTAAGAAAACGTTGATTTTTTTCCCCGCCGATGACGTTTTTAACACAATAATTTCAGTCTGAAAACGAATACCGGTTACCGATTGATTAAAATAATGAATTCGGACGAAAAACAATTAATGTAAAAAAACGCGATTGCGATAACATACGACTCTGTTTCCCTCATACATATATTTATATATATTATACAGAGTTCAACCGAAACACATTATAAAACAATGTATACCTATAGAAGCTGATGTTAGCAAAAATATTCACTGTACTTTATTTACTGTAAATCCAAAATTGTTGAAAATTTTGCCTAATGTGTTGCGACTACTACATTTGCAGGTTAATTTAAAGAGTTATTTACTAGTCAAATCGTAAACTTCTTTTACAAAATTTAGAAAATTCATGTTTTATTCATAATAATAATACTTCAGAATAAAGGGTTATATCACAATAATTCACAATTTTAGTATTTATTTTTTAATTCTCATAAATCCATTGGACTGAACAATAGCTCAAACGTTTTTCTATTAATATATTTAGTAACATTGCAAACTTTTTTTTATTCATATCTCAAATCAGATTTCACAATATCATACATGCTCATTTCAACATGAAATGCAAGGACAGATAATTAAAACTTAAAAATATTAATCAATGCTTTACTGAACAAATTATCAAAAAATAAGTGTAATTAACACTCATGCCTTTACAAAAGTCCAATTAACTGTAACTAATGAATTTATAAATGCAACTGGGCTCACAGTAATTAGTTCAACAATGTATTTATAACAAAAAAGCATTTCAAATAATTGTATATAACAAGAAAATTTTCATTATTTATAGGTACATGGCAACTTCTATTTTTTCTAATGAATACGCTCTTTAAAGCCTTATTATAGAATGTTCAACAGTAAACCAAGTAAAGAAACAAGTAAAGCCGTAGAAAAATAAAAACGTACAAAACGTTAGTATTCGGATTAAAAAATAGCTTTTAAGTTTTCATACACTTATTTCAGTAAAAATAATATTGATATGGATTGGTAAGATTTGTGCTTACTATAAATAATAACACTTAACCAATATTAAAACTGTACAAAAAGAGTACATACAAAAAAAATGACACATGAAAAATCTCAATGTACATAAGTTACATTAATTTTCAACACAATAAGTTTTTAATGAAAGGAATAAAAGAAACGTCGAATAAACCATTTCAAAAATCTTGTCATGAGTCTAATTAATTCGGTATTAACATATTTTATTGTTTTGTAGACAAAAAATATTTGCCATTGTAAACTCTAAGGAAGTTTGTAGATAAAAATAAGTTATTACTCATTACACATACATTGTAATGCTGATCAGCAGTAAACAAAAAAACACTTAAATATAGTCAAATTGTTTTCTTGGGTATAACTCTTGTACATTTGACAGTGAATATTTGATTTATTTAAAACAGAATTATGGTAAAACAATGATAATTATAATAACACAAATCATTTTTTTTTTTTTACTAACACTAAAACCATAATGGATCAAGTCGTAGTTAATGATATTGGATATTATAGAAAATAAAGATGAAATTGATGATGAAACTTAATAGGATTTAAAAATTATTATTAATAAATTACAAATGCATGTATACATTCTAGACAATTTATTAATTAAAACAGATACAGTACAGTACAATATATGACTGTGTAGTAATATACACAGCTTTTAGTATTACCAAAACAGAACTTTGAAAAATATTTAAAATTAATCATAAAATTACACCATATTGAATATAATGGAAAAGTTGGAAATTGTATTGTGTATACAAGGGTAAAAAAATTAATAGGACTTTATGTATATATATATTATATATATAATTACCATAGGTAAATATATTTTAATACTAGATCTGTATATTATCCTAAATAGGTAAATTGTATAATTACAACCATGTTTTAAAAATTCATTCCACTTTTAACTTATAGATAATTGTTTATTTAAATTTATAGTAGAATATAATACAAAAAACCTTACTAATGGGGCCATAAAAGGTAGTTAATTTTCTAGCTACTTACATTGCAGTTTTGAGAAATATTGATAGATTCAACATAAAAATTATAAAAAAAAAAAAAAAAACCATCCCCTGTCTAAAACTATATTTTTGTATATAATTTTACCATATCCTATAGTAAAAATATATAAAATAAAAATTGACCAAATAGTTAAGTTTATAAAGACATAAAAAAAACCATTATCTTAAAATTAAATTTAAAATTAATTAATTATCAAAGTGCCGCAGTGCTGTCGAGTTTTTGAAAAAGGAAACATTTTGTACGTCGTTTTATAATAATTTGGAGCAGTTACAAATTGAACACTGAGTGTTATATAATTCATGTATCAAAGAGATCTGCTTCGAAGTCAAAATGGTAGTTATCGTTACAACAAAAGGAGGGCAGGGTCTAGAATAATTTAATGTCATGGACAAGATGTTTACGCTTCGACAAACTGAGGCTCAGCAGTAGCTGGGTCTTCTTCAGCTTCGTCTAATTTTGCTTTCTTATCACTGTTTTCTTCAGAATCAACTGCAGCTTCTGATGCACCAGATTTCCTCTTGACACCCTTTTGTAGACTGTCAGTATCTTCCTCTTCTAAAAAAAAATAAAATAATTATTCATTTGTTCTACTTCAACATCGTATCAAATTAAACAAACCTTTGGAATCACCATTTTGTTCTTTTTCGACATCTTCTTCTTCTTCTTCTTCTTCTGAAGCACCATTTTCTTTCACTTCATCGTCATCTTCTTCCTCAGTTTTGGCAGATCCATTCTCAGCAGCCTTTTCTTTGATTGGAGATTCGACTTTCTTGGCTGGAGAATCTGGTACCTTCTTGTCTTTAACTGGAGAGTCAGCAACTTTCTTTTCTGGGGTGTTGACAGTTTCACTAAAACATTTAAAAAAAACCGTTAATATTTTATATTTAAAAACAATAATAATAACTAGTAAGTTCTAGTTATATAATAATTGACGAAAAAATAAAACATGTGAATTCTTTCATTTAGACTACTGTTAGGTACGAAGAAAGAATTCTAGCAGGTGGTCGCTGTTTAATTTATGGGCCAGGTGTTTGGAGATATTAAGAAACATACAGTAAACAGGTTTAAACCAAATTAATTACTAAGCATTAAATATCATGACTTCAATGTATGCACACAGCAGAAATATGGACGAAAAAAAAGAAGAATCAATTTAATTGACAGATTGATCTAAAACACGAGTGATATTGTGTGCACAGAATCGGGAGATGGGTCACATATAATCACTAACGATTTTATCGCAACACCATAGTCATTCTGAGCAATTCAACACACCGAGGGGCTAATAGGCCATTTATAGAGCAATGGCGGTCACAATTTACGAGGGGTCAATACGGTAACAACACTGACCTCTGTACAACGGTAATTGGATCGGGTGAAAACATCGCTGTGTTAGTAATAATTAATAAAATATCAATTATTTTTTTTTATTTTTTTTTCAATCCAACTAACTATACGGGTCCCGACCTCCGTGCGGCGAACGATTCGCTAGAGCAGATAAGAACCGGCGGCGTGCGGATGGTCGCGGGTTATTTTTTTTTCCCCCGGCTGACGCGCGTGGAGGGCCGCCACAGTTCAACCGCGCGTACGACGCGTGAAAAAGCGGCGGCGGCCCGACGACAAGGTCAAAATGCCGCGCGACATGGAAAAATCAAACGGCCACTTACGCGCGTCGGCGGCGGCGTCTCTCTCCAGGTGACCATGTGATTCTCACACCTGGACGCCGCGCGCGCAAAGCCGGGTGACGAGTGGATGGGGGGGGGGGTCGGCGTACGCGAGACGAACGAAGAATAAAGAACGGACGCGATTCCGGCGGGAACCGGGACGACTCGGGTTCGCCGCTGCCGACGCCACCGCCACCCCGCCGCTCTAGCCGTAAACGACGGTCCGTGTGTTTCCGTCGACTGGACAACCGTCGCCGACGCCGCCGGCGGTCACGGTCGAGGAACCCGCGATGAACGACGGCGGCGGTCAAAGACTCCAGAGGGCTAACGTATTGGCGGCGGGAGCGGCGTCGTGATCGTCGACGCCGGTGAGCTACGCGTGGTCGCGTCGGCTTAATAATAACAAGCGGCGAAACGAGGGGGCGAATAATAACGACGCCGGGTTGAAAACGCCGCGACGCCGACGGTGGTATTACGGAGACGACGAAGAAAAACCCATTAATAATTGACCGATCAATTATAATTAATAACTAATTTGTACGACGACGATAATGAATAACGACGGCGGCAATAATAACAACAATAATAATTAACAATAATAATAACGACAACGACGATATAATATTAATTGACGACAAAACAAAAAAAGCCGGAGGAAACGGCGCGGACTTACCTCACATCTGCTACAACGTCGGCCATTGTGTTCGGTATTTTTAGCGTTGGTCGTCGGATAAAGATGAGCGAGTGAAATTCGGCTAGGAACTGTGTTGTGCGTTCGGTAACGGACTCTGGATAAATAAACGGTGAGCGAGCAGTGCGACAAAGGGAAGAGACGCGGCGTTAGCGTTTCGCGAATGAGAAGAAGCGGCGGCGGCGGCGGCAACAATGGAGGGAATGCCGCCGGACGCCGACCGCGGCGCGCACTCCGCGCGATTCGAATCGGAACGGGCACTATCGATAGTTGGGCGGACGGCGTCCCGGGCCTTTCGGGCCGGTTCCCGGGCCCGGGGGCGCTCGCAAGTGGACTTGTTGGACGTGCCGTAACGTGCCGGCCACGGTGGCCGCGAGAAAACGTCGACTCGGACATTTCGGTGGCCACCAGGCCGTGAAGATCGAACGGCCATCGATGTCGGTGGCACGCGGCCGACCGGCGTGGGTGAAAACCGTTAAACCGGCAGGGCGCACGCGCAGTGACCTCGATGCGGTCGGGCCAATCCGACATGGCGACGCGCGCGCGGCGTGACCAACCACGCCGAGCGTCCGGTAAACAACCTGACGGTTGGCAACACCGCCGTCGGCTTTTCGTTCTCACGACGCTGTCGGACGCGCACGCTTCGACGCCACCTCGCGCCCGTCCCTCCACCCCACCGCCCACCCACCGCTTGCCGGTTTCGCTCGCTTTTAATATTTACTATTTATTATTTTTACCATAATATATCACGTCGTGTAGGTATATACGGCGCGTTTACGTATGAAATGTATATTATGTGTGTGTGTGTTTGTGTGTGTGTGCGGGTGCGTCGTGTCGTGTAAATATAACGTGCGCGCGTGTATCGAACGGGGCCGCGATGATCGCGTCGCGGGTGTATTCGGTGTCGTCGGCCTATGCTCCGACATCGACGTCGGCAGCTGCGGCGGCGGGAGGGAAAAATCAACAATAACTTTTTTTTTTCACGCCTTTCATCTATCATCGTCGCGCGCGTTTATAAATACACGCGGCCTATGGCGCGTCCGACGCGCTCGCCGGCGGATCTCTTATGCGTCCGTCGCGGCGTACGAAATCGCAAATCTCAGGATAATTATAACCACCACCGCTCCTGACGTCGTGCGTGTCCGCGAACGAGAGGGTCCGCCGCAGCGACGAACGGCCACGGTCAAACGGCGGCTTGACGACGACCGCGGGGGGACGTTGGACCGTATCGGTCGAGAGGGGGGTCGCTCGTTTTCCCGAGGCCGCGCTTCCTGTGCCCGAGCTCGTCCCGTCACGGAGCGCGATTTTCCTGCGGACGCGATTGCCGCCGTGGCGTGTGCCGAGGTCGACTTTTACCGTTCGGCTGCGATCCACGAGTTTCTGTGAATTAATATTACATCGTTTTGTAGATCAAAGAAGCGGCGCTCGGAAGTAGCATTCGGTTTTATAGCGACGTACGGCGGTAAAGAGGAAAAAATCAAAAGGAACACGCGGAGGAAACGAATATAGCCCCCTCCGACCCCCCGATCGTCCGCCCAAGGTTTTGTGACTGCGGCACGTCCGTCGCGCGTTATATATACATTAATATATGTATATATATATTCTACATTTTTCAATTTTCGAGTGTGCATGACACATGTTGTGTTCTTTGGCGCAAAGCAGCTGCCGCGGACGCGTGCCAGATGCCGCGCGGCGTTTACGTCGTACCGAATTAATACGGAAATCGCTTCGGGGCCAAGCGAAAATCGGACGATCGATTTGTACGGGCTCGGTTTCTCTGACCGCAACAGTTTCGGCCGCGGACGAACAAAAAATTACAAAAAAAAACCGTTTTTTTTTTCGTGCGTCCACGGCGGCAACGTGTAGCGGGGCCCTCGAAACAAACGTTTGAAAAAAACCGAAAACTCAACGGCACGCCTCGTCGAAACGTTCGATTTTATCACTCGGCTCAAACCCTTTTTAGCCCCGAGAGCCGAGGTCGACGTTCCACGAAAAGCCACAACGGCGTACACGTCGTCGTGTTCGTGAACATTGCTAGGGGTCGCGCGACCCAAAGGGGTGGTCGGTCGATGCTCCACGAACCACGGGCGTACACAATATATACCGTGGCTCGTCTTTCGGGGCCCCGTAGCAGTTCTCGATCGAAACCGCGAGTCATAACGATAATCGCACGGTCTATAATCTCGAATCTCGAGGGAGACGCGACGTATATTATAGATTCCGCTCGTGTATTTTACGCGAGCCATACACCGACAACCTGTTAGTTACTCCGAGGGACCGGAAATAATAATATTCTAGGCCGCGAAAACCCGATTGAACTGTTAAGAAAATCGGTGGGGACCTAACGCGGTTTTCCAACGATCGCGATCGTTAATTATTAACAATCACGTCGTCTTTCTCACCGAGTCGCGGGGCGGCCCGTCGCACCGTCATCGAACAGTGACGGCAAGGGGAGAGGGCACGGGATGGATTGTGTGTGGCGTCGGCGAACAACGCGTTTTTTCGTTTTTTTTTTTTTTTTTTCCATCAACAATAACGTCGGCCGCGCGACCGGTGTGGAATGCGAACGCACGCGATCGCCGAGACGGGTCCGGTAATAGTAATAATAATAATAATAATAATAACAACATAATATCCCGACGCGGCGGACGCGCGCTCTCTCTCACACACAATGAGAGACGAGAGAATGATTTTTCGCGGCGAGATGACTGTACGCCACGCGGCCCGCGGCCATTGCGTCCGGCGCCGGTGAGCGGCGTACGGCGTGTAAAAAAACACCGCGTCGTCGTTGCTGTGACGAACCGCGGCGCGCACCGGGCCCCGGTGCGTGTAGAACGTACGCCGCGGCCACACGGTGCCGCCGCCGGTCGTCGTGACCGAAGACCCGTCGGTAATGGCGCCCGCCGACCGTTTTTTTTCCCCCGCGGTCGAGGGGACGAGGCACCGAACGGCGGCGGCGGCGGGTAAAAAGCAAATACCTACTCAAATGCACGCACAACACACCGCCGCCGATCCGTCGCGTTTTCACAACGATAACAATACGTTTTCGGTCGCGTGTCGCCGCCACCCCCCTATATAGGATCGTTTCGACGGCGGTACAATCGAGAATTTTTTGTATTTTTATTTTCATTATAAACCGGACGTTTTTTCCCCGCGACGCGGCACTCGGCCGAAATTTACGATATGACCGCGGCCGGACGGCTTAATTGGTCGAATTATCAATATTATTCCCATGCTATTCGATCTTTCACGAGCCGCGCCCGCCGAAAGTGTCGTTTTAAAATAGATTTTCGTGACGAACTATACTAACCTATTTTAAGGTCTATTAACGAGCAATATAGTATATTATAGTATCGAGCGATAGGAATTTTATCGGTCGGCCCCTCTGATCACTTAATAACGTTTTCTTGATATCACCTCCGAAAAGTTGAAAACATAGATATTATAAGAATATATATATATATATATATATATATATATATTATCTATGGTTGAAAACAGATTAGCTCTGCGTTCGCGATTATAATTATCGCCCGAAGAAACTATAGATTATAAAATTTTAGTCGTAAGCACTCGTAACAAACATTCAAAAGAGCGACAAATACTTGATAAACAAAAAAAAACCAATAGATAAACAATATCTCGATGAAAATAAAATAAAAATCTATATTAATATAATATGACTACCCAGAAACCAGAATTTGGCTAAGAAACAAAATCATAGCTTGTTTATTTCTCGTTTTATCTTTGAAAGTTGCAATAACAAAACGTCACGAAAACCTGTGGCCTCCAGATCAACGGTCGACGAGCGATAGCTTTTTAGATTTTTGAACTCCCGAAAAAACGTCCCCGTAAAAAAGAACCGTGCCCGTCTACCACTGCGTTTCGCTACTAGTCGTCCGGCGGGCCACGCTTTTGACATTTTCAAATTCCAACTGGACTTTTTGTCCGTCAACGGCGCGACGACGACGTATCCGGGTATCCCCCTGTCGTTCGCAGGGGACTCCCGAATAGTAATCGACGTGTTTATCTGTTTTTTTTTTTATCGCGTCCGCGGTTTTACACCGAGACAATACGACGACCACCGCCCACGCGGAATTTCAACGCGCACGGCCGATTTTCGTCGGTCGCGGGACTCGCACTTATAATATTATACGGACGGGTACACGCGCGCCACCACACAGTGTGCGTGTGTAATAATAATCTCTCAGCGGCGCATCGTCTGACGTTTTCGGTAATCGAACACCCGAAAAAAGCACACGTCGGTAGGAATAATAATAATATTATAATGAGAATAAATTAAGTCGCGTCGGTTTTTTCGCCTCCGTAAGCGTAGTTGGTTCTCGTGCGCTGTCTGCGAATCGCAAAAATCGTGCGAACATTTCGTTTCGTCGAACAGAGACCGGCTCGGTGTAATACGTAATGTTGTTACGCATAGCTCGGGCACAAAGAAGAAGAGAGATAGTGTGAGAGGGCGAGACGGAGAGTGAGAGCGAGCGAGAAAAAACGAGCAGATTCCGTCGACGACGACGTGCGCGCCCCGGCCGATGACACTCGTCCGCCGCCGCGCGTCATACCGTCGCAATACGTACGAATCGCACGGAGAAAACGACGGCGGCGGGCGTGGAGGTGTGTGACATACGCTCGTTTTTTTTTGTTTATTATATTATATACTCTTTGCACCGTCCTATGCTAATCGTTCGTCGGTGACGTCTATTATAACGTCCACTCGCACGGGTGGGGGGTGCCCGAATGTCGCGAGAAAGTCATGGCCGCGTTTGGAACAGGGAAGAAAAAGTAGTCCTCCACGCCACAGCCGTGGAAATACCGATCGTCGGTATTGTTTTTCCGAGAGCGTCGGTTATCCCGGAATCAACCGGCGACCACCGTTGTTATTCGGTCGTAATGGAAACGTTGGAAAGCGCCGATGTACCGGACGAGTCGGCGCGTGCATGTTCTCGTCGGGTCGTCGAGACTTGAGCGCGCACGTCACGTAGGTGGGGATGACGTCCCCCTAGGCTCGGATCCCCAAAAACCGTTGAAAACCCACCCCAAAGACGGGACGTGGTTTTCGAATATTAATGTCGCGAAACGACAACTATAGTGTACGCTCTGTCTTGACTTTATTTTTTTTTTCTATCACTGAACGCGATTTCATAATCGAATGCGTCGCGTCCTTTCCGTGCGTCCACGGGCGCACGAGGGATAAACAATTCGTTGGTGCGTCGTAAAACGTAACAACAAGTTTATAATATAACGCTTCGAAAATTCCGTCGAAGACCATCGGCCAATGGCGACCGTACGTCGCGGACACCCATTCCACAGAACGACTTGTTCACGGCCCCGTGGACGAGAAACGGTGTTCGGTCGGGTTCGGTTGTTGGTCGCGGTACCGGACGATGCGCCGTCGTGGCCCGGTGCTACTCGACGACGTAGAAAAACATTTCGGAGAAAATCGATACGGAACATCACACGAAACGATATCAAACGCGGCCATGGGAACGTTACGGTGTTGAATGTGTTGATGGAAATTGGAAATATGCAAAACCTTTAACCTCGCGCGGCCCCGGTCGAGAAACGCGGTTTCATTCGATCGCGTGCTCGACACATGTGTTTTGCGTTCAAAAACCGCGCGCGCGTCGTCCTCGGCGACATGTTTCCGACGTCTTTGGTGTGTCTCTCTTATCTTTATAATTATCACTCGAATTTTTCTGGCCTGCCGCCTGTGCGCAAGCGTGGCACCGTGCGACGACTTCGCCATGTGAACGAGAGCCTTTATCTATTATCTGATAATTTGTAATTTTCAATTTTTCCGGTTATCTCGTCGAAAACTCAACGCGATTACGTGAAATTCATCTTTTTATTTTCAAGTTCGTCATGTAATTTTGACCACCGTTGCCGTGTTTCGATTCCATACAAGTCGCCATGGACGGCGCCGATGCTTTGTTGAGCCAATGCGTTTTGAAACCAGGTTTCCAGAAAAATTTTAGAGTACCCGTGAACGAAAAAAGTTCAAGAATAATCAAAAGAGAAAAAAAGGTATTTTCCACTCGTTTTCTAACAAATTATGTACCCTACAAATTATTAATCTTTCAAGTATGGTAAACATTTTACAAAATATTTATAGTCTTGAAACTGTTAAATCTATTGTTGTAAATCGTCACAGTTTTTATCCCAACTTTCATCGTGTATACTAAGCGATTTACCTCTTTATTATATTACCAGTATCACTTAGATTTTAATTTGATAACATTTGCTTATAAATTGTTAGTACGAGTTAATGTATCAAAACAAAATATTATAATTGTGTTTATTTTTATTTTTAATTTTTTATCATTAAAAAAATTTAATTTAAATTTAATTATTTTAAGATTAATGTAATTCTGAGTGATAAATCACTCAAGTTTATTACGTTACCTAACACTACATAACCATACTAAACTATTAAAATCTATTAATTTTTTAATCAAAATTAGTACCTGTGTATTAATTGAAAATATTCATATTCATATTTATAGGAGTGTATTGGTATGAATATGAAGTTATTTTTCAAACAATATCATCATTTTTTCTACATTTTAAACTAGGTACCTAAAATGTTACTTATATGTAAATAAAAAAACTTTTCATTATGATCAACATTGCAAGACATGACTAAAAAATAAAATTATACAGTACCTACAGCTATAAATTACATGTCTTAATGTTATAACAGATGTTTTAATGTTATGTGTTTTGTATTTAAATATGTGCATAATTTTTTGAATAAATTTTAAATTCCTTTAGTTAAATAAGTTCTTAGCTCTAATTGTTATTTAATTGCAAATTGAATAATATATTTTTAATTGTTTGTATGATATGTTAACTTGTCAACATTTTATATTTTTATTTGTTTTATTTTGTTGACATAAAATATGTTTAGTTGTATTTGTTATTAATTGTTTGAATTTTTTATAGAAACAAGAATCTAAAACTAAAGGCAAAGATTGGTTTAATTTACCAGCCACTAAAATAACAGACAGTGTGCGACATGATCTTGATTTAATTCGTATGAGATCAGCATTGGATACCAAACGATTTTATAAAAAGAATGAAACAGAAGCTTATCCCAAATACTTCCAAGTAAATTTATTGAACATAAGTTACAATAGAATTTTTTTCTTTGTAATTTGTCGTTCATTTATTTTTTTATTTATTTATTTATTTTTAGATTGGTACAGTAGTTGATTCTCCGTTTGAATGTAAAAATGGTCGTCTTACCAACAAAGAACGAAAACGTACAATGGTTGATGAACTTTTAGCAGATGCAGAATTCAAACAAACCGCTAAAAAACGATACAAAAATATATTAATGGCCAATCCTAAAATGGCAGCTAAAATACGAAAAGAAAATAGGAAGATGAAAAAACTAAAAAAGAAAAGGAAATAATTATTTGCAAATAAAGCTTGACATTGTGTACATTTTAAAAATTATAAATATTTTTAATTATTTTAATTTGAAATCCTTGCTATGGCCTTTGTTTGCGATTATATTTGGAAATTGAATAGGTCATAAATATTTATGTTTTATACTGCAGACCATATAATTTTGCTATGGAACTATTAAACAAATTATTTATTTTATACATCAATAAAATGTATTCAATTAGGCCATACATACACATGTATTTATTATATTCTAACCTCAGTCATTAAACAAACTTAATTTTTACCTTTTTAACTGTTCATTTTTATATTTTGAGGGAACTATACAAATAATGCTTTACACTTCCTACAATTATTGCTAGTCAGTATCTTGAGTTAAAGCAGAATTAAATTGCTGAAAACATATAAACATGAAACAGTATTTATATTTTTTCAAAATTATTGATTTATTAATATTATTTTATAAAAAAAAGAAGATACTTTCTATGTTATGATCACTAAAAATTTGTCATCATTTGCTCAATTATACTTTTTTTTGATAAATTAATAATTTAAATTATAAACAACTGATTTCATTCAAAATACTTATAATTTGTAGTAATGTGTTTTTGTTCAAGGAAGTTTAGATGTAGCTCAACCTACATTTGTTGAAGTTGCTGAAGTAAATAATACAAAATTTCTTTTTTTTTTTTTGTGTGTGTGTGTGTGTACTGAAAATTATGCATATCAATTATGAGATGGTCAAATGACGGCCTAATTGATAATTCACATTTCTGCTGTACTATTGTTCTGAATCAAAGCCTATAACTTTTACTTATAGAATGTTTAAGTCTTAGGGTATACAAAACGATTAAAAAAAAAAAATTATTTTCAATTTTAATAGGCTGTGTTTAGGAAATGCTAACATTTCATCATTAGTGTCATAATAATTTAATGTTTAAACATACCATGAATTGTTTTCTACTGAAAAATAATTAATTTGAAAATTGTATACCATACTTGCTTCCATATTTCAAAGGTGAACCTATTAGTATTTCGTTGATATTATTTTTAACCTTTTACTTAAAATTAAAATATTTAACTAAAAAATTAAGTAATAGCTATTTAAAACAAAAAATGATTATTGTATAATAATTTTTGAATTAAGAAGTTCCATGTATTTATCAGTAATATTGGATGAATATAATAAGTTTAAAAATTGTTAATTTTTATACAATTTAGAAAATATGTTTTTTTTTAATTTTCATACACATATATGATATATATAATAAGTGGCATATGAGAACCTATTTTTATGAGAGCAGGTTTGTTACAATTATTCATTTTTTGTTTAACTTATTCATTATTTCCTTTACTTAAATTTTTTTTCGTAATGAGTATTAACTTCAGGCATACTTTATGTGTTCATATGTTCTTGCATAGGCGGGCACATATCTTTTCTTTTCAGTAAACAAACAATGGAGTACTCATTATTCCATTGTATTTTATATAAATTACTACTTATGACATGTATTAATTTGCTTGTAAAGTATGAAAAAACGTTAACAACTATAAATTTTATATTTCAAACAACTATTTCAAAGACTGCGTAGTAGGTCAGAAGACAAAAACATTCGGCTACATTAGCTGTATTTTTGTAGTTGATTTATAATTTAAAAACATTGATGTTTTATGTTTAATGTATTGTATACACGTTTAATACACAAATAATACAAACAAAAATAGGTCTTTTAATACACATTGAGTAGGTTTATAATCAATACATTTTGATTCATTATTACTTTCTTTGATAGCAATTGAAATGAATACCTAGCTATCAATAACAGTCAATGCATAAGTATGCCACTTAAATTTTAACATAACTGCTGTCCATTTAATACCTACACCAATTAATTATTTGTTCAATCTATTATTTGTAATATTTAACCAAATGCAATGTACACATGTAAATAAGTAAATTATATTAAATATACATAACTACACAAGCGAATGATAACTGAGGCATTCCTCAGTGATGCCTCCATGATGCCTTACTAATCCGTGGTATTGGATTTGTTACTTTCTTTGTGATGTTTTTTTTTAATAACTCAATTTTCAATTCCATCAATGTTATAAAGTAGGTACATTGTAATTGTTAATCAATATCTACCTAAGTATTGACAATTGACTGACACAAGGCTATGACTGTTAATTGTTAACCTAAACTCATTGTAAATTAGTCTCTTTAAACTCACTTTAACTAAATTGTTTATGTCAATTAGGTTAGAAATAATGACCATAATGTATAACCACTGAAAAAACAGTAATCATTAAAATATTTCTGTTTTGCATCATTTTCATGAGATATTGTCAGTTGAATTATCTAATTAACTGCCTAACAGATTTCAAGGTCCTTCTTAACTGCATGTTATTATATGGGTTACATGTAACTTATTTCCTGAAAGTCACATTGCATATGTCTGAACCCTAAACAAAAAGTCTGATTTAGAAATAATTGGACAAAAATAAAGTACAATTGTCAATTTTTGTTCTAAACAAATACGCTCAATGATTTTTCATGCATGTATGCCCCATTTTTAATCCTGTATAATAGATCACCCACTCTTTCTTTGTATTTAACCAATCTTGATGAGATTGAAATATACGTTACATCGATGACTTGAAATAAAGTTATACATAATATTCTATGATCTATGGTTTAATAAAAATGAACTATACTTAAATCGCTTTTGTACAATCCGTGTAAATTCTCAAAAATCTCATTGGAAAAATTACGGCTCATTTTATGTATCCGGGCTATGCGGCAAAATCATTTAACGATTATATTACAGTTTATTTTTATATATTTTCATTTTTTTTTCTTTAATGCATTTATTAAATACCATTGATGGAAATTAGTAGTTCTTAGTATTTACTGTATAACTCGGAGTAAAGAAATTTGCAATCCAACGGCGAGGTGAAGACTAGTACGATACTTAGACCTGAATGATCATCACGTAACGGTTAGCTTTAGATTTATTAATTTAATATCCGGTTCAATTGTATTCTACAATAAATTTATTCTGATTCAAGACATTTTCACGAATTGATTGACGGTTTTTTTTTAATGTGATATATTAGCTTTCCGCAAAAATATCTGCACCAATTTTAAAATTATGATTTTTTTTTTTATAACATTTAAAATCATTTAGCCTTCGAGCACCAGGGAACCACGGCACAAATTTTTAATTAACATTTTTATTTCATAAATGATCCAGGTCTTTTGCGCCGGGGACCATATACTCCAATTTTAATTTATAATTTTTATTTTATAACAGTTAAAATCATTTAGCCTTAGGAGCCGGAGGACCTCAACTGAAATTTTAAAATCATTATAATTTTTTTTTAATAACACTTGAAATTATTTAGCCTTCAGGCACCTTGGAACCACTGTTCAAATTTTTAATATTAATTTATTTTAATTTATAAAATGTGGAGGTATTGGACGCCGGGGATCTTATGCTCCAATGTTAAATTTATAAATTTTTTTGTCAAAGTCAAAATTATTTAGCTTTCGGGCGCCGGGAGACCTTTTCTCAAATTTTAAAATTGAAATAATTTTTGAAACAGTTAAAATCATTTACCCCACGAGCGCCAGGAAACCACTGCTAAAATTTTTATTTTATGATTTTTTTCATAAAATAAATGGTTGTGGTCTTGGGTGCCTTGGACCCTCTGCTCCAATTTTAAATTTGTAATTTTTTTGGTAAAAGTTAAAATCGCTTAGTCCTCAGGCGCCGGGGAAACACTGCCCAAATTTGAATTTATGATTTTTTTTCATTAAATAAATGGTTGAGGCTTTGGGTGCCGGGGACTCTCTTCACCATTTTTAATATAATATTTTTCTTTTATAACAGTTAAAATCATTAAGCCTTCGGTTGCCGGGAGACCTCAACTGAAATTTTAAAATATTTTTTTTTTTATAAGACTTAAAATAATTTAGCCTTCAGGCATCTCGAAACCCTTGCTCAAATTTTAAACTTTATATTATTTTAATTTAAAAACTGTGGAAGTATTGGTGCCGGGGACCCTCTGCACCAATGTTAAATTTATACATTTTTTTGTCAAAGTCAAAATCATTTAGCTTTCTGACGCCGGGGAACACTTCCCAAATTTTTTTAATTTATGATTTTTTTCATTAAATAAATTGTTGAGGTATTTGGTGTCGGGGATCCTCTGATCTATTATTAATAAATAATTTTTTTTGTAATAGTTAAAACTACTTATCCCTCGGGTGCCGGGGAACCCTTGCTCAAATTTTAAACTTTATATTATTTTAATTTATAAACTGTGGAAGTATTGGCGCCGGGGACCCTCTGCTCCAATGTTAAATTTATAATTTTTTATTTATAACATTTAAAATCATTTTGCCCTCGAGTGCCGGTGAATCCTTGCCCAAATTTTTAATTTATTTTTTAATATTATTAATTTTTGAGGTCTTGTCGCCGAGGACCCTCTGCTCCAATTTTAAATTTATAATATTTTTTGTAACAGTTAAAATCACTTAGTCTTCGGGCGCCGGGGATCCCCTGCCCAAATTTTTAATTTATGATTTTTTTCATTAAACAAATGGTTGTGGTCTTGGGTGCTTTGGACTCTCTGCTTCAATTTTAAATTTGTAATTTTTTTGGTAACAGTTTACATCATTTAAACCTCGGGCGCCGGGGATCCCCATCTCGAATTTTTAGTCAATGATTTTTTTCTTTTAAATAAATTGTTGCGGTCTTTGGTTCTGGGGACCCTCTGCTCTATTATAAATTTACAATTTTTGTTTTTATAACATTTAAAATCATTTTGCCATCGGGCGACGGGGAACCCGTGTCCAAATTTTTAATTTATTTTTTAATTTTATAAATTTTTTGAGGTCTTCTCACCGTTGACCCTCTGCTCCAATTTTAAATTTATAATTTTTTTTTTGTTCATTTAAAATCATTTTGCCCTCAGGCGCCGGGGAACCCCTGCCCAAATTTTTAATTTATTTTTTAATTTTAGAAATTTTTGAGGTCATATCACCCAGGACCCTCTGCTCCAATTTTAAATTTATAATTTTTTTTTATTACATTTAAAATCATTTAGCCTTCGGGCGCCGGGGAACTCCTGCCCAAATTTTTAATATATGATTTTTTTCATTTCATAAATAGTTGTGGTCTTGGGTGCCTTGGACTCTCTGCTTCAATTTTAAATTTGTGATTTTTTTGGTAACTTTTTAAATCATTTTACCCTCGGGCGCCGGGGATCCCCATCTCGAATTTTGAGTAAATGATTTTTTTTCTTATAAATAAATTGTTGAAGTCTTTGGTGCCGGGGACCTTCTCCTCTATTATAAATTTATAAATTTCGTTTATAACATTTAAAATCATTTTGCCCTCGGGCGCCTGGGAACCCCTGTCCAAATTTTCAATTCATTTTTTAATTTTATAAATTGTTGAGGTCTTCTCGCCGTGGACTCTCTGCTCCAATTTTAATTTTATAATTTTTTTTTTATAACATTTAAAATCATTTTGCCCTTGGGCGCCGGGGAACCCCTGCCCAAATTTTTAATTTATTTTTTAATTTTATAAATTTTTGAGGTCTTGTTGCCGAGGACACTGCTCCAATTTTGAATTTATAATTTTTTTTTTTATAACATTTAAAATCTTTTAGCCTTCGGGCACCTCGGAACCCCTGCCCAAATTTTTAATTTATGATTTTTTTTTTTTATAAATAAATCATCGAGACCTTGTGCTTTCGGGAATCCTCCACTCTAATTTAAAATGTATATATTTTTTTGTTACTGTTAAAATCATTTAGCCCTCGGGTGCCGGGGAACCCCTGCTCAAATTTTAAATTTTTTTTAAGAATTCTCGAGGTGTTAGGCGCTGGGAATCCTCTGTTCCAATTTAAAAATTATAATTTTTTTTTGTAACTGTTTAAATCATTTAGCCCTTGGAAGCCAGGAAACCCCTGCCCAAATTTTAAATTTTAAATATTTTTTGTTACTGTTAAAATCATTTAGTCCTCAGACGCCGGGGAACCCCTTCCCAAATTTAAAATTTATAATTTTTTTTCCTACTGATAAAATTATTTAGCCCTCGGGCGCCGGGGATCTCCTTCCCAAATTTTAAATTTATAACTTTTTTTTTGTTACTGTTCAAATCATTTAGCTCTCGGGCGCCGGGGAACCCTTGCTCAATTTATTTCACCATAATAAAAATCATTTAGGACGTGGGTTGTGGGGGACCTCTGCTCAAATCTTAAATTCTTTCAATTTGTTTTATCATTATTAAAATCATTTAGCCCTCGTTTGCCAGGGGACCCATGCTCAATATTTTAATTTGTATTCTAAATTTATCAAAACTAAAATCATTTAGCCCTCGGGGGCCGGGGTCCTCTGCTCATATTTATTATTCATAACATAAATTTCATTTTAATTAAAATAACAGCTTTCACGCGTTTTTTATAATAGTTAAAATCGCTTAGCTCTCGGGTGCCGGGGGTCCTCTTCTCAAATTTTAAATTTATTCAATTTGTTTTATCATTATTATGATCATATATTCCTCGGGAGCCGTGGAACCTCTGCTCAAAATTTTAATATGTATAAGTTGTTTTATTAAAATTAAATTCATTTAGGCCACGGTTGATTAGGTACCATTGCTTAAATTTTAAATTTATTCATTTTGTTTTGTCATTATTAAGATCCCTTAGCCCTCGGGTGCCGGGGTACCCCTGCTCAAATCTTTAATTAATAATTTTTAATATTTTCAAAACAGTTAATATCACTATGCCCTTAGGCGCCGGGGAACTTCTGCTCCAATTTAGAAATTTCAAAATATATTTCATCATAATTAAAATCATTCAGATCTCGGGCTCTGGGGAACTTCTGCAAAAATTTTTAATTTATAATATTTTTTTCAAAACAGTTGAAATCACAGCCCTCGGGCGCCGGGGAAACCCTGCTCAAAATTTTAATTTGTATAATTTATTTTATTAAAATAAAATCATTTATCCCTCGGGTTCCGGGGGACCTCTTCTCGAATCTTAAATTTATTAAATTTGTTTTGTCATAATTTAAATCACTTAGTCCTCGGGTTCTGGGGTACTTCTGCACAAATTTTAAATTTATAATTTTTTTTTTTTATAACAATTAAAATCCTTTGGCCCTTGGGCTCTGGGGAACCTTAAATTTGAAAATTATGATTTAAATATATAAGAATTAAAATTACTTAGCCGGTGCTGGGGATCCTCTGCTCAAATCTTAAATTCATATTTTTTTTTTTTTTTTATAAAAATTAAAATCACTCACTCTTTGGGTGCTGTGTATCCTCTACTTAAATTGTATATTTGTCATTTTTTTTACAACAATTAAAATCCTTATGCTCTCGGGAGCTGGGTAACCTGTGCTTAAATTTTGAATTTTTAAATGTATTTCATTATAATGAAAAGCTGTTGAACCTTGTGCATCCGAGAATTAGTGCTCAATTTTTGAAATTTCAAAAAATATTTCACCATAACTAAAATCACTTGGGTTTTTGAACCTTTGCTCTAATTTAGATTCTGAGTGAAGCTATGAATCTTAAGGCTTTATATGTTTTTTTTTAATTTTTTTTCTGGAGACACTTTTTGACAAATTTCTCATGAAAAATATTTATTATGGTTAGTATTTACTATTAAAAAACAAATCAAAAACTAAAAATAACATAGAAAAATAAAAATATGAATAATTATTAATTATTTACTTTGTATTAATATATTCAGTATATTACTCTTTTCATTGCAATGTAGTTCTATTTGTACTTAACTGTGCTGGAAAAAGTATTCAAATGTTCGCATTAAACAGGTCAACACGAAATGAGCGTGTTTAAAAATAAATTATCTTGTTCATGAGTTACTGTGACTTGTAAGCACCGTCCTAGGTAATGTCTGATTAAAATGTTAAAAACGCATTGTTCATTTTACCTACATAATAATAATACACGTTCAAATGACACGTTAGAAACCAGCGAGTAATGATAATGCACGAAATCGATGCGCACCTAGAGTAGTTACCGGTTAGTCACGAGTCACATTTTTAAATGTCGATTGTAAATTATGAAGTTGTGCCTACTTATTATTTCTTCGGGAAGACTTTCATGGTCGACGGTATATACATACGATTGTATTCAAATGAAATGGCCCGGACGTGCGATAAATATTTAAACATCTAAATAATCATCACATACGCAATAATATTTGCACGTATAATAAAACAGTCTACTCGTAAGTCGTAGGGTTTTACGATACGAGAGAACAGAATATGTTGCCTATGTGTGTACGTTTTCAGGCGTTTTATACTTTTCGACGCGTATCGCAGCCACGGCGTGGAATATTTTACCACGCTAATCACTAGTACGATACGCGTGTTTACAGTGGAAATTAATTGATTTCACTCTGGTCGAAAATATACACTTTTTATAAAGTGGATTAGCTAATAGCTATTATTACAGTGCGTTGATTATTATAAATAGCTTGTCGACACGTGTCCTGTACGATCTGTGGAATTTAAAATAAAAACTATTTTTGTTTTATGAGTCAATACTGAAGAGTTTATTTTAAACCGACGTGTTCAAATCGAAAACGTTTTAGACGTGTTTAGAACTTTTCCCGTTTTGAACGTACGCTTCGTCACATGGATTGCAATCGATTTATTTACATTGTTCTGTATAAAGTATAAGTGTATGCAATAGTCGGAAGACACATGGACGCACGTCCAGTGGCGTATGGCGTATGCAGGAATGAGCACTGACAATATGGAAAGGCCAATCGCATCTACGGTCTCGTGACGAATCAGAGATATAATGTTGTACGGAAAAAAAACCCTCGTCACATTGCAGCTGAAAAGAGGAGGACAATTGACAAGATTATGCGATGACAGACTGCAAGCATGTAATTCCATCAGGATCCGACATGCCGATATGTGCTCATGACGAGGGCGTCTCACTTTAAGACAGCCAGAAAGAGCGTAAGAGGGCGAGACCGATGTGAAAACAAGTGAAAGCAGCTACGGAATGTGAGTGACGTAAAATCCTCGAGACCGAAGGGGATTCGAGGAAACATAAGGGAGCTTATCTTTTTTTCCAAGACTGAGTTAGGCTGAATCGTCGATGTACCAAGGACAATCGTATCAAAAGTCACATGACAAATCAGAGATACAATGGTGTACAAGAAAGATATGTCGAACGAAAAGGACGAAATGAAAAAGAGTGTCAAAGGAGCGAGACGACGGTTGAAAATGTTTTCGCGATTCCGACATTGTCGCAATTTGGAGGAATGTATGAACGTTTTAACGGAACACCAGTCTTAGGATCAATGATATTCAACGGTGGCTGACAAATCGCATTTATTAAAATAGTTAGACTGCATTCATATAACATAACTGTGAACATGATGTATTTATTCAATCATATTTTTAAGTTCCTGTCGGTTCAATTTTCCTGCTGGAGACCTTGGCAAGTCCTTTACGAATTTCAAACCACCGCGTAATTTTTCGTGGTCTTGTACTTTACCTGAAAAAAGAAATTTTTTTTCATCGTTGTTATACTATTCTAAAATAGATTAAAGTAAGTACAACGATGAAATCGGCTCTTAAATTTTTTTTTCATAACAAGATATTAAAAATCCGCTGCAAAAAATGACGAATAAATTGGTTAATATGTAAAATGAAAATTTACAAGAAATTATGGTTAGATACCGTAAGACCAAAAATGGTATAATAAAATATTTGTAAATCAACATTTTATATTTAAGTTTCGTTTTAGATTTGAGAAACGGTTTCAATAAGTGACGTCACGTCTCATAAACTGTTGGTGATTGTAATTGGTGAGGAACGCTCGAGAAAGCCGTTCGTCAAGAACAATAACCGATTGTTTTTTAGAACTTATTTTCTCACCGTGAACGTACGACAAAAGTCGCTCGGGTTCGATGTCGTGACCGGATTTGATTTTGACTACTCCCACTAACAAATCGCCGTACAAGCTGCAGTCTTTGCTCGTCACCCCTGCGTCTAGTACAGCAGGGTGACTGAGCAAAACAGCTTCTATGTCGGCCGGTGATATCTGTGTATGAGAGCATAATTAAAAAAAAAAAAAAAACAATTATTTCCAATTCTATAGGCTTTTTAAACTCGACGTCACGTGATAATTCGAACGGAATGCACTGTGATGTACACCATCGTGGGTGTTCTCACGGGAGGGGGGATATGAGGGATAGATCCGCCTCACGGCATTGGTTCCAGTTCAAAATATAAGTACTGGTGGAGGCATTTTTATGGTAAAATGATATTTAAATATTTCGTAAAAAAAAAAAAAATACATTTTAAATCAATAATTAATAATTATGTGAATCGCTATAATTTGCTTCTATAACGATCGGCGTACAGATATAGACAAATATACTGAATGGTGTAAACGGCGGCCGTACCCTTAGATCCTTGTAAATCATCATCTCTTTTATACGACCGACGACGAACAAACAACCGCGGTCCGTATAGTATCCAACGTCACCGCTCTTAAACCAACCGTCCTCGTCGTACGCATCGACCGTTTTTTTCACGTCGCGAATGTAGCCGATCATATTCGACACGGATTTAACACGAATCTCGCCTTCGGTATTCGGACCCACGCATTCGCCCGTCATCAAGTCGACGACCTAAACATAATTTCGACCGCTGTTGTGCGTATATTTATTATTTAAGTGCAGTAATGACTAATGATCGAAAACACGGTGTGCCGATTTATTACTTTTATTTTTATACCGGTCGCCGGTATCCCGACCGACCCTTCGACGACACTGTTTACGTCATATTGCATCGGCCAGGTAGTTATCAAGCCCTGTTCGGTAGTGCCGTACACCTGTTTCATCGGTATTCGGCCGCGTAATAAATTTTTAGTGATTCTGTTTTGTAAGTCTGCTCGCATCGGAGAACCGCCGACCATGTACGTTGTCAAGCTCTCAACACTGTATTCATGACTATTCGCCATTTGATAGGACATCATTTCATAGGCTGCCGTCACGCCGGTCATCAAAAACGTCGGCTGTACAACAACATGTTATATTATTATGACAAAGATCCATGACTTTTGATGCGTTTTAACGAACGCTTAATTCACGGGTGTAGCGTGGATTTTAAATTAAAACGAGAGGCTAGATGTTTAATCGTGAAACTGAAAATCGTTTCAAAAGAAACATTAGACATATCTGTATATACATAACTATCTTCCGGTTCTATCGTAATAAGAAATCGCAATTTTTGTTATTTTTTTAAACAAATTTTTCATTCATCCAATGGTTTTCGATTCAGAGAAAATTGAATTTTCCAGGGATAATAGAATTAGTAGATCAATATCGTCAAGTAATGCATGAGTGTGTAAATAATTGATGAAAATTTGACTTCCCTATATTATTATTCGAAGGTCGTGGGAAATCATTCAACACTACAATAGTAATAGCTAACCTAACACCATGATAATATGGGGTTATTATATTATAATTAGATTTCAGTTATTACAAACATGTATTCATTTTATTTTTTCATTTTTTTACATTTTCACATTACACGTCAGTTTTAAAGTAATGATATTATAATGTTAAATGAAAATAAATATGTACTTTAGTGTTGTGTATTGCTGAGAGTATTTGTTCAGCGGTTGGTTTTATGGAAAAGAATAGTCTTGGCTTTCCAAAATGTATTCCTAGTAATAAGAATATAACTCCGGAATACCAAAATATAGGAGCCGTTGTCATAAATCTATTTTCAATAGAATCATCCATCAATGACCTTTAAAAATAATACATACACGTAGAAAATTAAAAAGCTATGAAACAATACTCAAAATCGTAATTTTTTAACTATGACTAATATTTAATATGTTTATGTATATGATAAATAAATGGGTATAAATTGAAAGGAAAATCAATACTACCCGCTCTAATATTGACGATTTTTTTAGCATAAAAGGATTTTGACAAGATCCATCAAAATAAAATATAAATCATACAATAAAACGTGAATACACATTACACATATGACTTGATCTTGTTATTATCCAGCTATCCTTGTAGAAAAAATAATTAAAAATTATATGTATTTTTTTTTTCTGAGATTATCATTTCGACAGCGAAAAACATTTAAATTAATTAATACAATTTTCAAAAAACCACACGCATAATTATATGACAAGCAATAATAACTTCATTCTACTTGTAAGTGGTTTAACATAAAAATCAATTATTGAAAAAATACAGGCGCTGTTTAGTTTTAATACGATTTGATATTACGTAACTTATTATAAATATTATATTATTTATATTTTAATGCATTTATCTATGTAATAAATATTCACTAAATTATGTGTTATGTTAATCGATTGTTATCGTCATTTTGATTTTCGTCATCTCATTCGTTTCTGTATAGTCACCGAAGAACATACGCTCGGTTTTCGTACATTTTATGAAATATTGTCGTTGTTACCAGACGTGAACTGAATTTGTAGCACGCATAGGGGATTTAAATAACTACATACTCACGTCTTCAACGATATGATAACAGATTTCATGGCGTCGTCGGATAAATATATTCCTTTTGGGACTCCTGTGGTACCACTCGAATAAACTAAAGCGCACGGGTGATTTTTATCGATTTGTTTTTTTTTACGTACGAACGAAACTTCATCCGTAGTGCTAATCACATCCGAATAAACAGTGAAATCGTCACGAGCCACTGTGGAAATCTTTAATATCGGCTGACGGGCCATAGTGCTCAAAACGTCTGCTATTGCATTCACGCTCGAGGAATTACAAAATAATACGTCCGGTTTGGACTCCATAATGATTTCAGTCAAATTGTCTGGGAAATATTTTTTTCGTTTTAATCTAAAGTTTTTAACAAAAAAAAAAAACGGCTCACTCGTATCGAATTTTCATTACTTGTTTTCAAATTAAAATCCAATGCCGAAATAGTCGCGCCGGCCAACAGTCCGGCCAATAAAACCACTTGTCCTTCGTAGGAACCGTAGTCCGTGGTCACCACGACGTCTCCGTACCCGATGTTTTTTCGTTGGAGCACCGCGGCCATCGCTAAAACGTCTTTTTTCAATTTCGGGTAACTGTACTCGGTGCCGGTAGAACAGTCGATCTATGTGTGGGACGAACAAACATTTTCCAAATAAAACCACGAATGCGTGCTCGGTAATATCCAAATCGTGGAATGGCAAGCTTACCCCGAATAGACCGTTGTTTTCGTTCAATTGAATCGCGAACATTTCGGCCAGTGTCTTTTCGTGCGTGATCATTTTCGGTCCAGATATGTACACGTTGAACGTCATTTTTCGCGAATACACCGAACGCGCACGAGTGACTGTTCCCAATCGTCAAATAGTGATCATATTTATAGACGATTTTGTTCCCATACCTGGTATTATACCTGTTGGACTGGTAGTTTCGCAACCATACAATTACATCACAAATCATGGGAAATAACTATGTCACATTGTCCATCGATCGAGCTTGAACTTTTCATGTCATTAAGTGTAACTCTGTGTGCAAATATTCCAAGGCCGTTGTCCATTAAGTTTTTCAAAAATAATTATTCGAAATATGTTATTAATTATGATATTACTATAATAATACGGATTCATAACCTAAAGGTATATATTATAAATGGACTACCTTCTGTGTACGTACAAATAATAGATTTTAATTTTTAATGGGTATTTCTACATGGTCACCATTCAGTACGCTTTCATCTCACGTCCATATAATATTTATCCATAATTCGTTTGGGCGCTAATCGATACGCTAGCATTATTTTTCAGCAGTGTTCAATATATTCACCTTTTGAAACATCGTAACACATATTTTTACATCAAATCAGATCTTCAATAAATTATACAATTTACTCGGAACACCACATAATGGACGTGCTATTGGTTTAAATAAATAAAAATAATTTTTCGGTCTCGCCTTATTTCACCCTTTACTTAATGTAATAAAAATGAAATAAAAAGTCAACATTTTGTAATCCTCATAGCAGTTAGAGGTCATATCATTATGCTTGTATTCCACTCGATTTAATATAAACAATTATGTACACATTTTATATTATTACCCATGAACAAATGTTATATGGTAATTATATTAATCGAAATCCGCATTCGTGATCGTGAGATTAATATTGTTCATTTAGAAAATGTATACTTTAAAGGCCACTAGACTTTACAGGAACAAGACAATGTTGTCTAATTTTTTTTTTTTTTTGATTCAGTTAATGTAGTCTATAAATGATTATTCTCGAATCCATTTAATCGAAACATATTAATACACATGGTGATTAAAGTAATAATCAAAAGACTTATTTATTCTTACTTAATAATGAAATCGGAACAAATCAAATATCAATTCAAAAAAATGTCGTGTAGGTAAAGAAAAAAATTGATATAATATGATTTTTGAAATGTATTTTTGGTATATTATAGTTAGAGTATTGTTTGAATAAACTGAATTTCATCAAAACAGTATTTTTTGTTATTTTCCCAAAAAATACTGAAATGTTCTACCTACATTAATACGATTTTTATAAGATGTTATATTATTTCAATTTATTCTTGGATAATAAACTTAACTATTCATTACATTATTTTTTCCATTCTTTCATCTTTGTGCCAATTTGATATTTATAGTATAGTTTTATTATGTTTTATGTCCTTTGGGGTGTACAATTGATGCATACAAATTGTAAAATATATAATGTATTTAATGAGATAAATATCCATATTTATTGAAATTAAATTTCCAATTAGAATACATATTGCGAGCTCAAATTAAATGAGCGTTAGTTAAAAGAGACAAAGCATAAAATTGCAGTACGTGTTTTGCTTGTGCATAAATCTACATTTAAATGTCCAGATTATAATCCATGCAAACAAATCCGGTATTCGTATCTAAAATAAATGGTTTATTTCCCTGGGGATAATTCCCGGTGGTAAGAGAAATGCACGCTGTATGCAGCTCTACCATATTAATGGAGTGTTTAAAAATTAGGGCTCAGTTGTTGGGGTTTCGTGGGTGTTAACATAGCCCATTAGTCATATACGCTCTGGTGTAGTACGGGCTCATTCACCCTTATCAAACTATAGCACCGTAGAAGGGGTGGATGACTTCATAATAGAATTACGACCCCTAGGCTATACGTATAAAGAAAGATATGGTGCTCGTAAAAAAGTGTACAGCTTTTAAATTGCAAAAATCAACCGCAGGAACAGACATGATTAATGGACGAGTAGTAAAATTTGCTGGGGGCCGCATAAAAAATAAATAAAAGTAAAATGAAAGAGTAAGCACATACCAAAGCTCATTTAAGGCGTTAAACATAGATAACCACATACATTCATATACATGTTAGTTTGTAGATTTCTACATAAAAAAATTCGTTAAGTTCGTCTTTTAGGTCGCAAAAATGCATTAATTTAAGGTTTACATTTAAAATTAATATTGTCATCGATGTATTTTCACCAAGAATCATTATTTATTTTTAACTAAAACAGCCTATTTTCATTTGAGTTAATCGTTAGGTATAGTCATGATAAATAGGAATATTCATTTGAGACAAATGAAGTATCACAAAACATTTACACACATACGTATCTTATACATTCTTAAAAGTTAAAATGTAAATTGTCCGTAACACTGACGTATTTAGGTCGTCTAGTTCAAAATAAAGATACAAATTGAAAAATATTTTGTTATATTTAACTATATAAGTAATATAATAACTCGTTCTGAATATTTTACTTTAACACAGTATTAGCCATGTATGAATCAATATAATAACAATGTTTTTAATATCACTATTAATAGGCATTTAAATATCCCAATAGGGTTGAAAAAAAGTTGACTTAAAAACATACAAATGTGTGCTAAATAGTATTATTATTTCTTTATAATTTTACGATTTTACTCGATTTTTCCACAGCTCTTTCTTACGCTTGGAAAAACTATTGAGAACAGAAAAAAAACCCTGTAAGTCCACATACAATTTCTGATCTACACAGAGATCATCAGACTGAACAAAACTTTTGGGCAACGTTTACTACTCGAAAAAGTATCCCTAGAAAAAAAAAATATAAACATCATTGTTAAACCTATAGATTCATTGTTTCACTCAGAACCTAAAATAACGATTAAACACCAAATATATCTTATGAATTAAAATATAATTGTAATCAAACTAATAATAATACATATGGATTAAAACGACCAGTACAAAATACGAAACACCATACAAATTGCAAAGTGTAAATAATTTTCTTCCGAGTGACATAAACGCATAAGATATTCGTCGTTATTTTCAGCAAGCCATTCACTGTTTTCAAAAGCATTGCAACATGATTCTATTTTTCAAATGCTATGTTTTAAATGTTCAGTAATCACGAATGAGTACAGAGTAGTTATCATAGTTCGTTCTCAACGAACATCTAACTAAATATCAATTAACAAACTAACTACTGAGTAATCAGTATACCTTTTGCGTTTATAATATACTCCTGTCATAGATAAAAATGCAATAGTCAACAGTATAGACTATAGACTATATGATTGTCAGATACTCAGACGTCACAACACAATTTAAACGTTAATTTAACGATAAGAGTTTAAGACACATAATAAACGTTAATTTTTTTGTTTTTCGGAAAAAATGCTACCTATTAGTTTCAATTAGACCGTGTAAAATGTCTATAATTGTTCAAGTTTATTTTCTCGTTTGAAATAGTTAACTATAATTATGATTTTACGTTAACGCATAATCATTTGGTTTTATTTTAAAGCTAGCCATTTTCGAGTACAAAATATATGCGTGTGAACCCGTCATTTTTTAAATAAATATTTGATACCATGGATAGTAATTGTTTAGTTGATATTTCACGTGCAACACATATAAGTCACACGCTTTAATAACATCAATTAAAAACAATAGTATTAGGCCGTATTAGGAAATATCACTCATAATAATAATTACAGAAATTCTGTTCTTCCGCAATCATACTAAACCATTAAAATAATTCAATTATCTACTTTTAACGTCAACCAACAATAATTTTTTTTAACATGATATGTTGATGAGTATCAGCATATTCATACATAAATAAATAAAATACTCAATGCAGCACATAATACTAGAACATTATAATATTAATTGAATCAATTGAGTATTTTTGTTAATCAATAAATGTGTCGAGTTTGATAGGTAAAAAATGTAATTGTAAACGGTATAGATTGCAGGCGATAAATAATAATCATAAATAATATTAAAATCATTATCTAATACACTTTATTCATATCTTATTATACGTATAATAAGAAAATATATTTTATCATCAATCTATTCTACAAAATCATTGTAACTATTATTACGAATTTGAGATGTTCGTATATAATATAGTACTATTAGTCATCCGTTATTATTATTATTATTCAATTAAATTCCGAAAAAAAAATATTATGTTACAAATGACAAAGTATGGAGCTGTGAACATCAAGATGGGTTGAACACATTATTGTAAGTCTTGTGAAAAATAAAGCGATGTTGTAAAAAGTGCATGTATATTGTTGTACCTGCAAGTTTTATTTTACGTGCGTATACTGTATTCGTAAGACGCACGGTGTTAAATCCATGACTATTGTAAGATGATAAGACACATTATACATATTATATTAAATGAATAACTATATTATTATTAAAAAAAAATATAATTAATGTCTCCTGCGTGATTCATCGTGAAACATTAAACTTCTAATAATGATATCAGCGTCTGGTATAATTATTTAATAATAACTTTTAAATGGATCGTGAGGTTTTGTACCTATGAACCACGTGAGCACCTATTTTTAAACGGTGACATTATTTTTGAGTGAAAACTAAAAAAATATATTACAAATAGGTACATTCTTCTCTTACATAGCGTAACTTATAGCTGAAACTATCGCAACTATTTATAATTATGCAATCCATTATCCACGCATTAAGCACGCGCGTGAATCTAAAACAAAAAACAAAAAAACTAAAATTCCGACCGCCGTCTTGGAGAATTTCAATCGTTGCGCATCAGTCATAATGTTAGCTATACCATGAGGAATTGGTTGATGTGCTGTGAAAATTCCGTATACGATCACATTGTGATCACAAATGTGCGATTTCTTAAGTTGGCCATTCGAAATCATGCCGGGGCCTGGTGCTAAAGTTGAACACGATAACCCTATTGGCTTTTTTTATTTTTTGGATCGGTGGTGCTGGAGAGACGTGTTTCCACGACCGGAATTAACGGGTCGCATTAGGAGCATTAAGGGCACTAGCTCAGGGTCTCCGATTTCGAGAGCGCCAACAATTATAAACCGCTATAGATTTTCAAGTAATGAAAAAAAAAGCGAATGGGGTTAGAAACGAAAAAATCATGACAATTGTCAAGCGTATGAAAACAATAAATTTTCGCTAGATAATATAAGTCATTAAAGCAAATATATTAGTATACTGAATTGCATTGTGTTACACATCTTAATAATCATATCTACACTACGTATAAACGTATCGATATATTTTATTCAATCGTCCAGTGGCGGATAAGCGTATTTTATTAAGTATACGCCGAGAAAATAGTTAAAAATTCTTTAATATATTATTGTATTCATACGCACATTGCTTCCGAATTTTCCATTTTTAATAAAAAAAAATAATAATGAATCGTACCTACATAGAAATTCAGTGTCTAAAATGATTTATTCGAATTTGTGTTTTGGGATTTCTTATCCATTATCCGTGACGTATTTTTTTAACGGTGAAAATTCGGAATTGATTACCTAATTAGTAATGAATAATGATGATAGATGAAAATTGGATGTCTAAATTATACAAAGATAAGTGTGAATGATACAGGAAATAGCCATTAATGAACTTAATTATATTAAAAATAAAAAGTGAGATGATGGTGGTACAAGTTCGTCCATCGTCCCTTCGGTCCTCGGACAAGATATTGGTGATGAATGTATTAAGTTTTAAAGAAATTATGACTCATTTCTTTAGAAACAATGTTTAGGATATAAATATATATTTGATGAGTTTAATAGCTTTTTTAACATTAGATATTATCAGAGTGTTGCGTCAAACACAATATTACTTTTGGTTTATAGTCACAAATCCACAATAATCATATCGGTATTTTTAATATTCCAAATTATATTAACTATTTCTTCGAATCAAGTATAAAATTATTGTAATTTAATAACGATTTTAAGTTGAAAAATAAATAAGCTACTCTTGTCTTAAGTAGAGATTTTGTGTAATTGGAATATTCTTATAATAACATGAAGTATATGGAATTCAAATATTATTTGCACTGAGCACTCAAAATTCTCAGTCGGACCTTGCGTGTTTCTAACATCACTCAATTGTTTTCGCAATTTACGGGTAAAACTATTCGTGTAATTTTGAAAGTAGTCATGTAAATTTGTGGTACATCTTGGCAAAAAAATGTGTGATGATTTCGACTGGGTAAATGCTGACTCTGGTAAGTGGCAAGATGAACTTCCAGACGTTCTATTTACGACATATACGTATTTAAAACTGAGCTTTACATAATACAACGGAATGTATTTCATGTCGGTCGTTAATATAATTTTGTCGATTTGGAAATTTTTTTATTTTTGGCCAACGATAAGTACAGTGTTGAGACTTGGACATTTTAATGGTACACTTTTTGAACACTACCGAGGAAACCATTTTTGAAATTTTAACGAAAAACACGAATACAATATGAGTAATAGGTATGACAAATAAAACAAATTTGTGTCTTTCGGCTTATTTGATTTCATGCCGTTCGTTTCAATTACGATCAACGTGCGTCTGTGTACACATATATACAAAATAAAAATAAAAAAATTCATCGTTTATACAGATGTAGAGATTTATTATAGTATTTATATAGCACAGCTAAATTAGTCGACCGGAGAATTAAATTTTCTATCAAATTTACAAAAAAAAAAAAAAAAAAATCGATCAGTAGAATAACTATATTATTATTATCATGAATCATAATAATTATGATTCACGATAACGACAAATAATTTGGTGATCACAAGCTTTTGGCGAATTGCTTTTTCGATTAGTTATTTTTTTTCTCTCTTTATTTTCCTAACGCCACTGCAATTACATACTACGTACGTCGTACACACAATACGTGTGCGCACTCCGTGTTTACACTTATAGTTTCGGCCTAGTTAGCAAACACACGCGTGCGCGCGCGCGCACACACACACACACACACACACACACACACACACACACACACAAACACACACTCGTGTTCGTATTATAAATACGCGTACCACATGCTGCGGATATTTTTAAGAGCCGAACCTCCCCTTACGGCGGGTATGCCGTGCGGCGTTCGGGATGAGTCACATCATATGTATTATCGGTCGAACCGTCGTCGTCCGTATATTATTTGTCGCCGCCCGACGAAGAGCTTACACGTGCAGACAAACTGGCACGTGCCGCACGGCGCGATTCGACACCACCGACGCCGCCGATGGCGTAAACGTTATAATATATTATTATTATTGTACAGAACGATTTGCGATAAAAAGCTGTCATGTCACTCTTATCCCCGACCGCAGAGATAAACACACAACACACACACACACACACACACACACACACACACACACACACACACACACACACACACACACACACACACACACACACACACACACACACGAATGACACTATCGTGTATCAATAGTTCATTAATGATTTGTATTTGATATTTTTTAATCATTTTTAACTCATAGTGTTTTTTTTTTGGTGTACCTAGTTAATTTTTTTAGTAATATTTACCTGTATGTACATTTTGCACAAATCATGGATTGGAGTAAATCTATAATAACAGATACTTCTAGGAAGCCAGTTTTTGACCCACTTACGCCTCATTTTTCTTTTCGAGATATATTGGTACCCGACCATCAATCCTGCAGCGGCTATCGACTTTTTTTTTCTCGGAGGCATATTATTATGTTTATTCATTATTGTAATATACTATATAATACTAATAATTATAATACAAATTTTCAATATAATAATTGGTATAATATTATGTTATATCAATTCTATACTTATTTAAAATGCATGATTATAAAATAACATTTTATTAACACATAGATTTTTCTGACACATTAAATGAGTGATAACAACAATAATAACTGATAAACCAGCTGTAGTCCGTTGTATAAATCCGCAGCACACACACACACACACACACACACACACACACACACACACACGAATGACACTATCGTGTAAGACGACAGTTTCTCTCTCTCTCTCTTTCTCTCTATGACGGTGTGTTCTGTACATGCAATTTTTGGATAAGAGGGGAAAATTCAATTATTTCAGACGGAAATCACGCGTGAATACGATTTTTCGTACGTATTTTGTTCGACCCAACCTTTTTCGGTGTGTTCCTCTGTACGTATTATCATAACTATTGTTGTTTTGCGACCCGCGAATACGTTCGTTATGAATTATGATAGATCGTTATTATGCACTTGAGGTTTTGCAGTGGCTTCGAGTTAATATCATCACTTTACCGCGAGTGTGATCCGCACGACAATATTGTAACGCCGTTGATTCACTGCGAGCGTGTGCGAATGCCTTTATTTTCCGTGTGACTAATTGAAGGCACCGGTGCAATAACTAGATAAGTCCTGATTTTTCAAAAACTCGTTTTTAATACAAAAATGTACAGAAAAAAATTCTGCATCGATAGACGTAACAATCAGATACGTCCGATAATTATTATGAGAGATATAGTTATAAAACCATTTTTAATTTTTTTTCAGTCGTAATAACCAGGTATGTCCGGACGTATCCGTAAAAACATTATCAAATATACAATTTTATTTTTCATTGGGTGCAAAAACCAAATATGTCCGGACGTAACTGGTTATTGCACCTAACAATTATATTAGAGTTTAGATATTGTATCCGGTGCAACAATCAGGTACAAAAAGATAGTTTTTTTTTAAATGCATTTTATTAAATAAATTTAACTATAACATAATTAAAACCTAATAATATAATATAAAAATTGTATATTGATAAATAAGATGTTTTTTTTATATATAGATTTTTTATAGATAAGGGATTTATAACCTAATAGGTGCTATTATTCCTTATTAATTTCAGGTTTAAAAAAAAATTAGTTCGTAATATTAAAAACCTATTTATACATAAAAAAATACCATGTTGTACTAATGTTTTATAATTATTTACCATACATACTGTTGAAAAGAATAATATATAATATTATGACTATGTTATGGATACCTATCAGATTATTTTCTTTCTAGTTGGTTGCAATAACCAGATGTGTCCAAAACCATAATTGGACGTAACTTGTTATTGCAACTATTGAAAATGTATTTATAAACGATTTTTAGTTTTTATCAATTATTTTCCTGGAAAAAGTATTATCACCAAAGGAAATTATTGTATTTGGTGTGTCTTATTTTTACACAAATAATAACACCACGTTTTTAAAGTTTGGTTAATTTACCAAATTTGTAAACTTTTTTTTTGTCTCCTGAACAATTTATGAAAATGGACTTATCTGGTTATTGCACCGGTGCCTTCAGTTGTCAATTGAATTTTGAACGACGACTGGCGAGTGTGAAAAGTCGTGTATAATATGTATTGTAAGGGGAAATCGTATTTGAAAATGTTTAAAACTCACTAGATCACGAAATGGTATGTTCAAAATATAAATATGGGTTGTGTGTAGGTGTTCGTCACATGATGTATGCACGTTTAAGTAGGTATTTGAAAAATCGAATCTAAAATAAATGCCTCGGGGGTACAAGTAATTAGAACTTTAGGTATATTTCAAAATTGTACGTTTTGACTGTGTGAAATCAAAGATAATCAATAATAGCATCATGCTCGTATTAATATTGTTTGTTCGTGGTATTTGTCAACGAATCGTATTTTAACTTTGAAGGCTTACACGTCAAAATATACGTAGCACTGAAGTTTGTTACTGAAAACATTTTAACTATAACTCATACGAAATAAGACCACAACATACATAATCCTCAATTCAAAACTCATTAATTTAGATTAAAGCCGGATCATCATCTAACAGTTTTACTATAGCACCGTGTCAACGTGGATATAATTATATCAAATATTACATGATACACACAGCATATACTTATAACCTATATAGATGACGTAGTGTCTACATTGTAGATGATATTTTCATTCTTATGGTATACCTATAGTTAGAAAATGAACTTAAAGTATTTTTATTCGTTGTATCTAGCTTATTCAGTCATGAATTGAAATTAGTTTACCGAAAAAATATGACTTTATTCTTGTGGGAATAATTATTTTAAAAAAATGCTATAAGCTAATGTTCTATGCTGTATCGCATTAATGCGATTGACTACCACTTTTTACTAAATTTTTATTAGACATATTACGTAGATACCTATGCAATGCGATTTTTTAAGAGTTGTTTCACACTCTGACACTCGGAGTTTTGTTTGTGAATAGGTAATATAAGTTTATATTCGTGAAACATTTGAAAACATTTAAACATGCTTATTACTGATCACAGCCGTCTACGACAATAGGACGTTAGTACTAAAAACACGTTATATCCTACGAAAATAATTATGATTATTACCAAGTATTATTGGATTATTTTGTTATTTGTTACATCGTCATACGATTGCTGTATTGGTCATCGATATTACGAGTTTCTTCAATATTTAATTTTCACTTTGTTTTTTGTTATGATAGTCTTAAGTTTTTTAAGTATAATGTTGATAGTATATACATTTACGATTCACCACTAGAAATTTGTTTTTGTTAGATGATAAATGTTTTAATTATTGATGGAATTAAAATTTGTTTTCAATCACGCATGACAATATGTTTTTGTTGTTAGAAAGTGACAATAATTTTCAAGTGTTTTTTTTCAACTATTAACTGCGTTGTACATTAACAGTTTACTAAAACATATTATTTTGTTGTTATTATATTCGCTACACACAATAACATGAAAAATTTAAAAAAATAAAGTAAAACGTAGGTTGGTGTCTACTTGGAATTTCAAAATAATCTAAATTCTTAAATCTCTATTTTACAAAAAAATAATTTAGTTAAAACTACAGCAAATAAAACATACATACAGAATACAGATATATTCCAATATAGTATAAATCAATTTTTTTATAATCAAATTTAACCAATTTATCTTTTTCTTCAATATAATCATTCATCTTTAGACTAAAAATTGTATCAAATCCATGTACCTTTATAATCTGTAAAACATTTAATTCGATAACCTACTCCGTAATGCAAAATGCTAGTTCATATTCTCTGAACTGTTAAGTTAACCTCTATTATCTTTAACGCACTTTCTAACAGTATATACTTATTTATATCAGAAATTAAAAATATTTTAACTCATGATTACAATATATAATATGTATATTTGTTTATTTGATCACGAGTATCACCCTAACATCACGCCGTGGTCCGTGGAGAAATTGGTATTCCCACTTCTCTGTGACTCATCGTTGTCTGTTGTATATCAGTTTCACTTGTATTATTATTATTATTTATTTCGGCTTCTGCTTATATTATTAATAATTTATTTTCGATACAAATTATAAGTGCTGTAGACTTGTTTGACTTGTAGACAATGTTTTCTGAAGTTGATGAAATGTTTCAATTACTTATCAATTAATTCGACATTGTTATTTGTCAGAATTATCAACAAAAGAACTGTTAATAAGTGAATAAGTTATCATTTTCATTTTTCGTATATATTTATAATAGAGTGGATTTGAAAAAAAAAGTTATACGTGATAAAAGTAGAAGTAATTGATCGCGAATACTGTTTAATGCAATTAAATCTCGATATATATTTAAAATATAAGGTAAGATTGGATTATTATACATTTTTGATCATCCAATCAGAATGAATATGGTGACATGTACGATTTACGAATTTACCATTTATCTATACAATATAAAATATAGACACTTATCAAACGATTAATAAAAATATTAAATACTAAAATATTAATAAGATGAATGAATATCTACACGTACATACCATTATACTTACACTTAACCTATAATATTCGTTTTTAAATTCGATTTAGGATTGTTTTATTATATATGCAATTAAACGAATGTGCTACTCACATTGAAATTGGAATTGAAATTTCAACCATACAATAAATATAATTGTATGCAAAACAATTGTACGATGCCAATATTCAGCAAAAAAAAAAAAATTAAAAAAATTGTCAATTTCTAATCAACAGACTATTAGATCATTTGTACACTCATTAGTTTTTAAAGGAATTTTATAATTTTTTAATTTATAATATTATAAGTTAATTTTATACATACTTCACGGCTTGCAATATGTAATTATTAATGAAAAATTATTCATTACTGTTTGAAATCTACAATTATGTCAATTATACGAATATATTTAAATTTTTAATGATACTAATGTAACTTGTACTAAATATTTTAACTAGATACCTGAAATAATATAATCGGTTCGAAGTTTTCATTTTTCTATAAGTAACCGCAGTACCTACCTACCGTGTTATATTATATGTATTTCGACCAGGTTTATTAGTGTTTTAAATGTCACATGAAAAAAAAATCAAATGTAAGCATTATACGTTCTTAAAAACGGTGTGAACATCTTAAAAATTACCCTGTATGTTATTTTATCATTTAGAGTTCTTTTCGAAGTCTCAGGTATCTTGATAATTACACTTATATCTATGACTAAGAACATAATAATTTTTAATTTTTATTATTATATACGTAGGTATGACATAATATTAAAATGTTAACAATGTTGCGTTATTGAACGTATTTTAATATTTCTTAAGTTATTAATCTAAAAATAGCTTTTTATAATTTATAATTTTTAAATGATATGTACTTACACAGATCCATATAAAGCAATCTTGAAAATATGATAACTGCGTGATTCTCAAGATTACATGTATACATTAAAACATCCACTCATTAAATCAAGTCAACAAGTGTTGAAGGTAGTTTTACACCAGCTTAATAATTAATATTTTATACTCATATTATTTTATGGAATCACCATTATTCATTACAATTTGTTGAACATAAATGAAAAAACAGGGTGTATCAATATGTCGTGCATAAAAAGTAAGTTTTACAGTAGCTATAAAAATGCCGAAAACCCTCATCTAAGTTTATTCGAATAAAATTAATGCAACGATATTTTATTGGTAAGTTCTCCACTAACACTAATCAGCAATTACTGAATAAGATCAAATTTCAATATACCGAAGTTAATTCCCCTAAGAAAAAAAATCACTGGACAAAGAATACTTCACGCTTATTCCAAACTGAGCTTATCAATGAGCTATAAAAAAAGGGGGTTGATTTTAAGTGCATATTCATGTATACCGGTTTGATTTAATGCCGGTATTATTTTATGCATTTCAATGGATGATAAGGGGTATGATGCTTACATTCATGCAATGAAGACCAAAAGAGATTTCTACAAATAAAAATCGAAAGTATTAGGTATATAATGAATGTATGTAAATATGAAACAGAAAAAAATGATCTCTTTCTTTGAGTAACATAATCATCTTTTTTTCATTAGCATTTTCGAGGGTTAAACTCAGAAGTTTAGTCCACTTTCTAAATTTGTTTCATTGCTTTCACATAAAATAATGGCGAATACAACATTTGACATTACTATTTAATAACTAATTGATACTAAGCATTTACATATTATCTTGATCTAAGTACAAATATTAAATGTTTTTATTAATTTCGATTAGTGGTACTTAAACTACTTGTGAATAAAGTTATTCGATAAAAATGGTAGACCGTATAGGTAAACTCATTGTTTCTAAAACAGATAAATAACATTTTTAATCATTGATACAATCTATTTTGTTTTTTTATCATAAATATGACAAAGATACACTTATACTTACATCACGTATATGAAATCAAAGAAGCAGCTATAATAAACCATGGAAATTCATCGGAGTAAATTGAAAACACAATACGCAAATTTACAGAATTTTGGTTTTTTCCCTGTAACAGGTAACCCATAGGTCACGAAAAAAAGTTTTTTTTTTTTCTATTAACGGAGCAACTATAATTTCTTAAAATGTCAAGTGAAAGGTGATGTGAGGTGATCGATCAATCTGTTATCAGATATAATAAACGTATTCAAAGCGTTTTAGTGAAACGGGAAGCCTTTTCAAAATAAGTACATTATACTGAAGTTTTGACAGAGCGTTATTTTTGAGTTGGTAATCACTAATCACTAATCATTTTATGTTCAAAGACCTTAATGAGTATTAGATATAAAATAAATATAACATAAACAATAATGTATATTATGTGCACACATTGGAGTCGTATGTTTAATGATAACAATAATCAAATACCTATATAGCCGTTTTATTATTATTTTATCAATGGAATAATATAATTTAATAAAGTAAGTATTAAGATTAACCAATCGTTAAATTAACATGTGCCACGTGTACAAACTTATTGCATATCTATATTAAATATTCAAAAATGTATTTCCTTAATTTTAAATGTATTATTAATTTTGATAATGAATTACACGCATTGTGCGAAGAGAAATTCCTAAAAAAAAAATTATACCAAAAAATCATCTTTCGAACCTAATTAACTTATTCATTAATTGAATAAAATAAGTTTGAAATTTACTATTGATATTATTGTAAAATATGGATACTTTAGAGAAAGATTTTATTTTTAACCGTTCATTATTTTAATATAAGTCGACTCGGTGAAATATGTATAATTTAATTATTCCAATAACATCTAAAGAAATTTTACAATAGGAGCGAATTACTTGATAACACTGATGGCATTTAATCACATTTAAATCATAATCGTGTATAAATATTTTAGTTTGGAAACAATGTAATTAATGAAATGGCGTACGTGCGTTATTAAACTTCGATTATTTTGAGCAGACAGACCATTATTTCATAACATTAAATTTAAGTGTAAAAATAAATTACAATTAATTTTAATAAAATTACGTTTTATGCGCTAATAACTCGCACATACCTATTTTGTTTTATATCTTTAAAAACTCATTATAGAACAATGTCTAAATTGTAGATAATCTTATTTTTAAGTAGCCTTACTAATGATGCCATTTCAATTACACGGTATTTTTTTATGTTTCTATTAAATTTACAACTTTGGCTATTAAACGCAAAAAATCATCAATAGGTATATTTATTACATCGTGAAAAAACGTACACGGCCGCTTTTCACTAGAAATGATTTATCAATATTAAATTCATACATTAATATTCCAAAATGTGATATTATCATAAAGGTACTTTTAGCTCACAACGGTGCATATCCGTTTAATTTTATTTTCAAACAGTTAATTATTTATTTGATAAATAATATTACAGCATGTACGTCCGTGTCTTTGTCAGGGCCCCCACAAGGGGCGGGGGGTCAGGTGGACCCATGGTGCTGGGGCCCGGCGTTCATGCAAATAATTACGTCAATATATAATAGAAAAATGTTTCAAATACATTTTGATGATAATATTATACATGACTTTGCTCAGAAAAAAGCAAGAAAATCAAAATTTAGTGAATATAGAAAGAAGAAATTAGAATTTAAATGATAATGTGTATTAAGTATTATGATTTATAAGACTACCAGAACTGTACATATACATACATTCAATTAGCATACAGTATAAGTTATAATAATCACATTATTTAATGTTTACCTAATTATTTTTACCTAATATTTTTACACCTTTTTTTACAAGATTGTATTTTTTAACATGCATTTTTAGTTTGTACTGTGTATATAATATTACACATGTTTTCAATTTATAAGGGATACCTATCAATATGTTGATATTTTATTTTTTAATTATAACTACTCCTATAATCTATACATAAAACTAATGTTTAAAGTCTTGAAGTAATAATTAATCTCGAAAAATTAATTGTTATGATAGAGGGGCCCGGACCAAAAATATGATGTGGGGGGCCTGGTCTTTGTATGAAATTTTTGTTTTCGATTAATAGTTCAAGAAATATAATAATATAACGAGTACGACGGGTATTGCCGCCATAATCATCGAGGACGATACGTTACGGTGTCGGAATATAACGCGGTAATTTATTAATGACGCTCTCGTGTACGTTAAAATATCAAAAATATAATTTATAAATTATAACAATAATAATTGTCCTAGTTGATTTCCGTGTAAGTAGCAGCAAACTGATTTAGGACCCGGTTTGAACGGTGACAGACGACAGTATGGCGTATTGTATAGCGTGTTGTAATTATTACCTATACACTATACGTATGATACGCGTTTTGTCACTCGTTGTAAAACACTCTTGCGCGTTGTTGTTACGTAGTTACATACGATTACATAATTATTGTTTGAAATAGGTACCGTTTTCGAATCGAAAAATGTTTGATCAAGGTTTTTTCCATACGCTCATATTTCATCGACTTGGAATCATTTGTTTTTTGTTTTCAAACACCGCTCGTTGCGTCGTGATAATTATCATATCGTTTACACGCCGTTATAATATATTATTATGCTCATTGTCCCGAATCGTACGGTCGTACGCGACAAATGATATCGTGTTCTGCACCACGCCATCACGTACGGCGGCGATTCCGATTATTTTCTCTTTCAGGTCGTACACGCCGACATTATTTTTTCGTATTTTCGTTTATTCGTAAGCTCGCGGATCGCCTCTACACGCCGCGCCGGCAAAGGGACGTGTAAAAAGGGACCCGGACGGGCGACGACGTGACATAAAATACGATAATATAATAACGTGTGTGTGTATATTCCTGTCCGGCTGTGAAAACCTTTTGTTTTTGTCGCCGACCTGCTGCGGGGAACGGCCGGAAGAGGTCCATTTATGTGCACGCCGTTTCATGTGGGAGGTCCCTGCACGCGCGCGCGTTCGCTCGGTCTCTATTAATACGCGCGCGCAGACCGGCGGGCTGTCGTCGGCACGGCGTCCGATGACTCACGACGTTTCCGTCTTTTGCTCTGGACGCGTCGTCGTAAACCCTCCTCGTTGCCGTCGTGTGTTTTTTTTACCCACACACACACACACTCACAAAAATATACACTCAAGTGTATGTGTGTGTGTGTGTGTGTGTGTGTGTGTGTGTGTGTGTGCGTGCTATATAAAGTGTATCGCAGAACAACCTTCCCTCGTAAATCCACTGATCCTGTGAGGAAGAAAACGAGGGGGGCTGGAAAAACAACAACACGGCCAATCGCCGGCTGCCGTCCGGTTGTATAAAGATAAACACCGCGCATTAGGCTTAAACATGTTTCCCCTACATTATTATTATTATTATTATTATTATGCCCCAAGGAGAATACGATATTTTCGTTTGTCATTCTAATTTTTAAATACCGCCTTAAGCTGCAGCCGTATTGTACGCGACGCGTTACGGCGGTGTGGTCATTATATGTTATTACAGCGAGACGGCGGGCCCCGTGAACAGTGCCTTGTGAAATAAACCATCGGTTGCCGTTGCCGTATATACCTATTGTTATTGTTTTTTTTTTCCACAATAAAACAACATCAAAAACTGCTATAATTGCGTGCGGAAAATGTATCGTTGACGAATAAAAATTGGCCACGAGTACCTGATTCTGGTAAACGATAAAAAAAGAGCCATATTTATTATACGTATAACATTATATAAATATGTATTTTGTATACTTGACAAAACGTATACAGTACACGTTGAAAGTAGGTACATTAAAAAAATTGTAAAAACAAAATATTAACTTCTAGTACGAGTGATTATTAATTATTATTTCGTCAACCACATCATTATAAAAAAATTATCAAATTTTATATTGTATTCTAAAAACTCGGCCTTTTCTTTCGCCATCATGCAAGTCTGAACATAATTTATTTATTTATTTTTTTATTTTTCGTACTTATTTTCAAATACTTTTAAATTTTTGTCTGGTCGAAAATGTACAATGTCAATTTCAGCCGATTTGGTGAAGTCCATGATTCCAGCATTCATTCGATTATTTGTACGACCATTATTGTCTACTGATGTTAGGTAAAAAACGTTTCATTGATTTACAGGGTACACAAGTGATGTATTCGTCATTTTCATGTCAGTGCCCTTTCCGACTTTCTGTAGGAACCGTTAACATATACGACCCATTTAAATAACCCGCTCGATTATCATATACATACAATTCGTAACACGTGCTTATTATATTTGATAGGGAAATCGTACGTTAAGTCAAATATATTTTCTATACATTTTCCCCTGAGGCTTTTTTCCCGCGATTCTGTAATATTCCATACAGATTTTAGTGAAAATCCCTAGGAAACAGTAAATTATGAGGTCCGATGTGACATATCAGAGAATAATATACCGCACAACGTGCACGTAAAATCCCAGCTTAAAGTACACATTTTCATAGTCTTAATGTGCAGTGTGAACCGCATCCGAAAGAAATAAAAAAACTTATCCTATACAGTAGTGAATTGCTTAAATGCTTATTTCTGATTGCTATCCGTTATTACAAAATTGTACAAGATATATCACACGCTCTATATCTAGCTATTGAAACGGCGTGCGATTTGAAATCTATAATTTTTACACTTCAGTATGGACTACGGACCGGAATGTATAAACTTAAAATGTCAATTAATATCAATCTAACTGTATATAGGTATAAGTTTTAAAATTATTTATAAATATTTACGAACAAAGTACTGATTTGTTATAAATCATAAGTACATTTCGGCTTTTTAATCGGTAAAAAAAATATAATATTCTATTATTTATTTATTCGCCAGTCGACCGGTTATTATTGACTTACTACCTATGTTCTGTTTACTTTTAAATTTATTTTATACAATGCATGTTATAAGTGACTAGATTTACCAACATGTCAAACATTTGTGATGTATAGGACACTTATAAATTAGATAAGCTTGGTGTATAATATGCTCCTAGTAAATCTTTTGTTCGCTTATTAATTATTCTTATTGTGAACCAAGCTGTTCAGAAGTCGAACTAAATGCGTAACACAATAACCATTTAAACACATTTTATAAAGGAAACTTTATAGCTTTCGTTTTATCTGTCAAGTTGGTAGGCCCACAATTCCCAATCATTGAAAAATGAATTACTAATTTATAGAGAAAAACAAAGGTTTATTTCTTATAAAAAAAATTTTTTTTAAATGTTTCAAATATTTTAAAAGCTTGTCCAGACATTTTCCCGTTCAAACTTATTTTTAAATTCGGAAAAGAACACAAATAATCTGGGTTATTTCATAAATCTTCTAAAGGTTATCTTATCTCCAATTGGCAGACCGGTAAAATTAATATAGGTTGGCACGTTAAATGATGACTTAATTTCAAACTCAACAGTCACGTTATGAGAAATGAATCGCTCCGATTTGTCTCGTTTAGTGTTTATTTTAGTTGAAACTATTACACTCGACCGTTTCTTTTGTAATGTTTTACAAAGTACCTGTTTTCGTTGAAATATTATTTATATGACTGTTACACGTGTAATTTCACAGTTTAAAATTATTAAATAACCTACAGAATAATGTATAGTAACACATCGTATTCCGTTCAAAAAAAACACAGAAATACCTGGGGAATGAAGACGTTAAAAATGTGTTTGGGCAAAGACCGTTTGGAACAGCACGAGTCTATAATCGAACCAGGTAATACATTTTTGTTTAATATTTTTGATATTCTTATATCTACTAAAAAACTATTCAAATTTGCAAACTAATCTATAGATAATATGTACACTATGTATGTTGATCGAGTATTACATTATAATTAATATTTAAGTTAGATGTTTATGTATGACACTCTCGAATCTCGATTAATCTAACTATAATTATACGTGTGTTCCTACTATGTGTACAACGTAGACTATTTTAAACATTAATGAATCGAAAAAATGAATGATAAATATTCAATATGTGCCTATAATATTGTAACTTATTGACAAGATAATATGTTAATCAGAGTTAAAATTTTTTTTATGCCTGTGATAATTTGTATATCACATAAATAGACTCGGTAAAAAATAATGAATATTATTTTTTAATTTTTTGAAACTTATTCTTTTTCTAAAACTTATCATATCCGTAAGATAAAATATAATGAACTAAATAAATATAAAATTGTATAATCATTATTAAATTTAACCTTTTATCTGTAAATGTAATATTATAATCAATATTGTAATATTTAATAATTTAACATCATGACGCATATTACATAATATATCATGAAAAACTAAAAATGTATTATATTTATTTATCACTTAAATATAAACATATTATATTATTAACAATATTAACTATAAGTATGCGATTCTTTTTAAACTTTTGGTGGTATCAGGTAAGTGCGTTATCTGTATCTTGTGTCGCTGTGATCTATCAACTAAATATGAATTATATAACCCTTGAAAAAAATATTAACCGGTCGATTTAATTGAATGGCCAGTACAAAAAATTAAACCCAATTATAATAATAATTACCATAAACCTTATGACTTATGAGTATGGATTTAATGCAACATAATAAACTTTTAAAATTTTAATTTTTAATATACTTTAAAAAGATCTGATTAGAGCTTACATAATATAATAATGCATTCATTTTTCACGTAAAAGTGCTCTTACATAGTATAGGTAGGCACCATATATAAATCTACGATGTGTCTATTGATAGGGAAATTCGTTTATTCGGTACTATGGAAGATAATTTTTATGAATCATTATGTATCATGTCATTACGATATTGGTATAATTCAAGATATTTAAACATTGTGTGAGTGAATCATGTAAGTGTGAAAAACCTCTCATAAAAGTTGCGCATAAAATGCAATTTTGAAAATTATAGTTACTATTTATACATATGTGTGTGTGTGTGTGTGTGTGTTTTATTTTACTATATTACGTATGAAATATGTTTTGTCTTCTTCTATTTAACTTAGAAAGTTGGAGATGTTTATAATAAAATATTTTGTATCTAAGTTTCCATTCCGTAGTATTACTTTTTTTTAATCATTACATCATCAACTGATTTGTGACTGACTCTCTTACATTCGAAATAACGTAAAGCATAAATTGCCGTGAGAGTAGAGCAATGAAGTATTAATTATAATATCTAACATAAATACGTTTTTATGAACGAAAATATCTATGGAGCATTTCTTTTCCAAGTCAAAAAATGACCGAGTTATAGCAATTTGATTTCACGTTATTTGCACAGGTATAACAGATTATAAAATACGTAGTTGATAATAATAAATACGTGAATAATAAAAATAAAATTACAAATATTAATTTTTTTATTCATAAAAGTTTTATTTATGTAACAAGTTGTTCAAAATTTTTATTATCATCAAAAAAAAAGTTATTGTGTGCATGCGCAAAGTTAACTGTCAAAAAAATAGTCTAATTATTTGAAAATGTGTATAATAATGTTTATTAGTTAGCCGAAATAGCAGAATTGAAATATATGAAGTCGGCACATAGTTATTTAGTGTTTCCACTTATCGTGATCACATATATATACACACATTTAGTTGATGTTGATTTAGTTTTACACAATATACAAGAGTTATTTTTTAGAAATGTTTAGTTGATATGTAGATGGAATCGATTATTTTCACAACAAATTTTAATTTTAAAGTTATATGAAAAACAATTATTGATCTATTCAATCTTTATGAGACTTGGAAAGTAAGAAAAATATACTTTGAATTATTTGGTAGATACAAAAGTAATCAGACTTAGAACAAAACATTGATAACGTTTTGATAGAAAATAACCTACCAGTGATTTGAATGAAAACAGTAAAGTTTTTAAATGGTATATACTTTGAAGCTTTAGTCAAGATCGTTTTACTACAGATATAATAAATATTTTTTTAAATTTATTTAAAATTATATGTACCCATTCCAATCATCTTGTTCAAGCACTGAAGTCACGAAGGTAGGACTTCCTCCACCGTCATCTAACACAGTTTTCAGTGAAATTAAAAAATAAATAGGTACCTGAACATGATTTTTATAATATGTATAAATATTTTGTTTTATTAAAAGTTAAAATGAAATAATAATTTTCCAAGTTATAAAATATGTTATTTTGATTGTTACATATACGCTACAGTTACTTATTTTTGTTATTTTTGTAACTTTTAATAGTTTTTACAACATTTTCTAGTTCAGGTTTTTTCCAAAACATCAATTGCTGGTAAAGTAGTAAAGTTGTAATTTAACGGATACAACAAATTCGTTTTTAATCATTCTTCCAATGACATAAACGGTGTTGATTTTATGATGCAATTAAAATTAAATTTAAGCTTTTACTAATTTCATATTTTTCTAATTTTGACAAATTAATAACCATGTTAATTATATAGCTTATAAAAACAATTTGTTATTATTATACGATCGTATGATACCTCTTAAATTTTATTATTGATATTAGATTAATCATAAAATATTTGAAATATTATAATAATTATATTTATCTATTTCATTAAAAATTAAACATTACATATTTCGAATTTCATCTGATAGGCACCAATATAATACATCACTCCAAGTAATATACAAACAAGAGAATAAGAAAATTATTTTTGTTGATATTGGTGCATAGAGCATATTTGTTGTTTTATATTATCTAATTAAAATGTTATTGACACGATATTCTCAACTTGTTGTGATATTTTATTTACAAAGTGCACTAGAATTAGCAATATCCGAAATAAATCGACGAGCACAAGTCAAACACACCGTGTAAAACCAACAGAGTAGTTTAATAGTTTACAATAATAGCTTTGCACATTATTGTGAAACGATTTTTCATCCACATCACAGAATCCACAGTGATTATTCGACGTAATTTACTACTGGTGAATGAAAGTTGTTTCTTACATAATAATGCAGTAAGATGTTTTACATAAACAATTTAAATTGTATTTATTTTACACGAAATGTAGCAAAATTTATATCACTAAACACAACTTAATACCAAAAGGACTTTTTTTTTTCAAAACGCAAGTCACGATCGCGGGAATTTTTACTCGGTACGTTATGACGGGTACTATTCGTGTGTTGATATTTTTCGAACTATACTTCGTGCACACAATACCCTTTGGCCTTTAAACGCGTGGTATATATATTTTGATACGCGGACAAAATTAGATTATACCCGCGCTCACAGCGTGACGGGGGGGAAAAATGAAAACAAAAGACTACATAATTTATAGATACGATAATATGTGTTTAAATAAAACTCGTCCTTCCGCTTTTAACATGGATACAATATTAATAATCTTATTTTTACCACAATAAGGTCAATTATTGTGGTGTGGTTGTGTCTCAAGGCTACAAAAAGTGGCCTGCGTATTCACGCGGCAATGGTGACAGAAAAATTAGCGTCACTTCTTTTTATACCGTTCAACAGTATCTGTCAGTGGTCGGCCGGGTTGTGATAGTGTAACGTTGTATGTGTAATATTTTCTACGTCGACTAATCCACAGTGACTTTGGCCAGCTTAGAATTATTCCGCGTCAAAATCAAAGTAAGAGCTATTATAAAAAAAAATTCAAAAACATATTAACCCGAAGTATAATAGTTTAAACAAACCGCAAAGTCAAGTATATAATGGCATTTTTCTGTGGTCCAACGGTTTAAAAAATCAAGCATTCAAGATTATCCAAACGGTTTGTTATAGATAAAAAAAATGAACAGGAGGTGTAATTTTTAGTAATAAATTGAAGTAAAATTTTAGTAATACCTAAGTAGATAAAAGTAAATACATTATGCATTTAATTTAACAAATACATAAATGTTTATGGGTTTTTATTTATTACTTATTAGATACTTAAATAAAGAACTTATTTATTTTTATTTTACTCTCGATTTTAAAATCGTGAAAATAAATAATTTATTAAATAATTTGTTTGAATATTTTTTTTACATTCTAATGAAAATAATTCAAAGCCCTTATTTCAGTTGTAAATGTATTGTATGTAGGTATGTATCATTAAAACCCTGAATTTAATTAAAACTAGAATTTACTGGTAAAAATTAGTTTTTACTATAAATGTTCGTCAATTCTAAATTTTACTATTCATTCCTAGTTTTTACCAACTACAGTATTGATCCAGACTAATTTATTGACACATGCGTCTTTTCACTGATTGTTTTTATTATTACTTATTTAAACTAGTCCACTTTAATGAAATTTTGGATCCTACATTGTTTGTTATTTTCACAATTTCACTGAAGTTTTAGTTGTTTCTAAAATGCTTTAACACATGGTATATTTTACATTAAATACTTGTTACTATTACTACTTGTTTGAACATGGTCTATTGTTATGGCATTTTGAATTGTGTGATGTCAAATATATTTTAAAACTTAACTAGTATTTACATTGAAATAATAAGTAAAATAAGATTACTAAAATAAAATTAAGTCACTAAAATGTCAGTGTAATTGAAAAAAAAAAAAATATTAAATAATTCATAATTTCGTAACAGTAGACAGTACATGTTTAGGCAATTAATTATAAAATCTATCAGCGAAATGTATCTGAATATTAAAATTCGGATTAATACCTCCTAAAGATGTTAGTAAAACGAAGTAAAATCTTGCATTATTATTTAATTATGTATACTAAAACTAGTTTTCACTTGTAAATTATGGTTTTAATAATTTAATTCGAGATTTCTGCAACAGCGAAATAATATTGAGAAATTTTTTACACTAATTTATACTTTAATTATATGTAAAAACTAAAATTGTTATCTAATAACGATTTTTGAATGTATATTCACTGAAGTTCATAAAGATTATTCACTTAGATCGCTTAGAGATAATTACTTCAAAGAAATTTTGTATGAGAAGGGACTAATATGCCTTATTGAAGTTAATACAAGTAGAAGTTTTATGTTGAATAATTACTATTGACTCAAAATCAAAAGAAATAATAATGATAAGATCTAAAATTTTAGGACAAAATTCATATCAATCATTTTTTTATTTGTTTAGAAAATTGATATAGTTTTATAACTTACACGCAATTAAATTATTTTTATTTTTAAAAGTATTCAAAATTTTTGAATAGCAATTGTTTAAAAGTAAAAATCATGACCAATAGGAAGTCCTTAGCCGCCCTAGCTACGCTACTATTTAAAGACATACGACGTACGAGTTTGAAAAAATTTGTGACTTGTGTATTTCGTTTAAGATTTTAAATTACTAATATAAATAAATGATTTGATTAATATGAGAAACGTTTGAAACATGTTCTACCACACAATTCACGATTTATACATTCAAAAATATATATTCTATTATGAATATGAAGACGAATTAAGTGTAAATTTATCTCGCGTTAAAGAGTTATAAAACACACATTTTCTGTCTATTCTATTTAAAAAACGAACGCCCTTGACTTCGAACAAGAGTGAATGCGTAGGGTAAAAACTAAAATGTCAACCCGATGATTGCATCTTTATATTTATGGCTTTTTACGCGAGACTGCGCGATTTGGCTCAAGAATGCAAGATGAAATTTTCGCATTATTTTGACAATAAAAACATTGTACTTGACTTTTTCACATTGTTATTTGTCGTACGCGTGTTGTAAGTTCGTGAAATAATAGTAGTAATACAATAGGTTACAACGTATCGACCAGTAATAGAAATCAATAATAAAAACTTAAACACAGTGACGTCTTACGTCTGCCGCTTAAATGCATTACGACGACCTTCTTTCGTTATTATAAGGTTTCTTCCAAGATAGCGAACGATTTCAAAAATGACTTGAATTCTTTTTACGCGATAATGGTTATAGTATCGCAAATCAGTTTAAAATGACCCGGTATTCGTTAATGTACATTTATTCTGCTTATAAATAACAAATCATTTTAGCTGTATAAACAACATTTAAAAATTTATAACGCATAATATTATTTTTTCGTGAAAGCGATTTATTCTCTAAATTAGTTTATCACTTAAGCTGTTCTGAGCTCCTTTAATATAAAATATGTATTATTCATTATAACACCTTTTGTGTGTTTAGAATCGATAATTAGCATAATGTCAATACATTTTAATCCAAACAAAAACATTTAAATAGGAAATTGAAAATTAAATTATTATAAAAATAAAAAAATAAATTAAGTTTATAAATGAGGCGTATAGAACCAAAACCACTTAACCAACAAAAAATCAAATTCCGATTCATGCGATAAAACGTTTTAGAATTAAACGTAATATTTCAAAACGAACAAGATCCGACCTTTAAAAATTAATTAATGCTGCTTTCATAAGCCGACTACCGAGATACGCTTCTGCTCAGGTATAAGGTCTACATAATAATATGTAGACCATCTGACCACGTAGTTTACTATACAATGCGCCATGTATATAATTATAATATTTGTTTATTACATTGTTAAATACATAGTCAAGAAGTATAATAAAAAAATTAAAAAAATACACACATATTATTTATATATATAAAGTAAAATAAAAAGGGTTAAAACCTAAACGATAAACTGCCTTGATGTCCCTAAAAAATTTAACAAATTAAACAGGCTCTTTTTTTCTAGCAACTAATAAACTTATAAAATTTGTAATTATATCTGCACATAGTTGTAATTTACACCTAAAAAATGTTATACAGTGAAACCTCTCTTAACGGACACCTCTAAATAGCGGACACCTCCAAATAGCGGACGATTCTATGGGGACGTGGAAATATTCACCTCTGTTATTTTTCCCTCTGAATAACGGACACCTCTAAATAACGGACAATATTTTGGCGACCGAGGGTGTCCGGTATTCAGAGGTTCCACTGTATTTTAGTAACAATAATTAATAATTAATATATGTAGTTGGAAAATACAAGATGTATTGCCCCTAATCCCTATACGATATACATCGGCAAACGTTATCTTTGAGTGGATGTAAGTACATTAAAAATTGTTTTGTCTGCTTAAATATGCGGTCTACATAATATATTCGATTGTAGACAGCATGTGTTCGTTTTCCGCGTATGACTAAAGCACGAAAAAATTTCCGTGAGATGGCAGGTCTTAATTGGTTTTGGCATTAATTCTTTCTTTTATTTATTTATTTTTTATTAAAGATAAACCTATACTCTTTACAATAACATGACAATGAGTAAATATGGTAAATAATATGAAACAAATTGACATAAGTGACATGATTGGAGAAGAGGCCCGTTAGCAATACCCTCATAATATTTAATGTTCGATTAATATTCAAATGAATTCTGACGACATTTTGTTTTAATTATAATTGGTCATTGGACCAGTTCCTTTTTAGGCGTCGTTCGGCGTGAGTTTTCGGGTAACGTGTGAGAAGAAATATTTTTTAAATGGGAATTTGTGTGGGAGTCGAGTTAGGAATGGAATCGTTTGTTGTATGAGGTTGCTAGTTCATTAACAGTTGTCAATGTTGTGATGTTGCGGTCTCTGTAAAGGGAAACATTGCTGATGTACCGAGATGCGCTTGTCTAATTAGTCGAAGAGAAATATTCTGTTGGAATTGTATTGGACGGAAGTTGGAAGTTTTGGCCTGTACCCAAATTCGGATTCCACAAGACCATATGGGTCATATTATTGTCATATAAATCAACTATTCTGTTTTTAGGTTTGATTTGGACTTTAGTAACGGATGAAGTTTGTGGAGTCTTGTGTTTGCTGCTTGTCTTTTTATTTTTAAATAAGGTCCCCATGTGAAGCGCTTATTTAATGTTAAACTTAAGTATTTTATTTGGTCGAATGATGGTATAATTTTAATTTATTGATTTTAATATTGGAGCAATCGCCTATTTTTATATTGAATATAAATATGGACAGATTTGTTTTCATTTATTTTCGTTTTCCATTTATTTGACCATTATTCGGTTTTAGAAGTGTGTTTTTATAGATTTTTAAAGGCAGTGACGGGGTAGTTGTTAATGAATAGAATATAGTAGTGTCGCCTGCGTAGGTTTTTTGTAACGTAGATGAGTTGGTAGGTATATCGGAGGTAAATACATTATTTAAATCAGGGTATAAGTCACTACCTCGCGAAACCCCTGCATCTGTACTAAAAGAATCGGAAATTTCATTACTTTGACGTACTTGAAATGTTCTGTCTTTTAACTTTTAAGAATGATTTGAGTAATAGGAAGTACGGTGCAGGAAATATTTTTTTGAGTTTGTATATAAAGGCCTTTATATCAAACACGGTCGAACGCTTGTTTGATGTCTAAGAATATGGCTGTACAGTATTGTTTTTTTTTCGAGTGCAGTTGCTATAGGATCAGTTAAGCGATGAATTAGATAGATGGTTGAATATTAGGGGCGAAAACCGAATTGTATATATGGGATAATACCTTTTTTAATATGATTGGGCGAATTCTTTTGAGCAAGAGTTTTTTAAAAATTGTTTATAGTTTAGAGAGAAGGCTGATTGGTCTATACGATGTAGATAAGTGTTAAGTATTGCCAGACTTATGAATTAAAATAATCACTGCGGATTTCCAAAGCGAGAAAAAGTAAGATGATCTTAGCATTTCATTATAGATAAATGTTATATTAATTATACATATTTTTTTGTGATAATTTTTAATATATATATATTTATTTATTTATTTATTTTATTTTATTTAATTTATTAATTTATTTTTTATTTTTTGGTATTAAGCCATTTTCGAGAGGTTTATCGACAGATAATATTTTTTATGATGTATTAAATTTCACCTGGTGAAGTCGATTTTGCATTGATACTTAAACATTTATTTGCTATACCAAAATGACATTTAAATTGATTAATGATTTATAGATGGTTTTTAAAGACATGGGATGATACTTTATCTAAGGAGTATTCATAATTTTTCTTTTAGTGGGTTCAATAAAAAAAAAAAAAAAATTGAAAAATAGTCGAAACTGTGAATGTCCGCTTTGTTAAAATAATGTTTTACGTGTTAAGCACTGTTTTGGCTCTGTGTGCTTCAAATATAATTCTTCAATATCTATAACCCTGGAAATATTATTGAACTGCAAGTATTGCATTTAAACAGTGCATTATCAATGAATAATGGTATTGATAATTATAGAAAATATAGTACACTGCTTAGTAATATTCATTTTTAAATTGAACATTTTGAAATTATAAACATGATTGAGTACAACTTTTCTCAATGCTTTCTTCTGTTTTTATGACAAATCGTGATTCATATAAATTATTTTTGTTTTTCCAGACTTGAGCATTATGGGAATCATCGTACCCAGAATAACTGTTCAATCACCTTCCAGGAAACGCTCCCTGCCGGCCAACTGCAGTACACCTGAGCGCTGTAAGAAAAAATATTATTATTAGTTATTACATTAAAATATGCACTTTATTTTCTAGAGTTTTTAAAATATTTTACATAGGAATTCGATTATTAAAGACGGAAAAATTAGTTATTTGAAAACCAAAGTAAAATTATTGTTAATTGTTAATATTTAATTAGTGCGATGAGTTATAATACTAATAAGAATGACTAATAACTGCATGACTGTTAATTGTGTATGTTATTTTTTAGAGTAACAGCCCACAGCTGTTTTATACTCAATGTATTTTCCTGAATCAAATAAAAAACATCCATAGTTAGACTAAAACATTGACTACAAATATTTATATCAATTTATTGCGACTAATTATTTAATAGTTTAATAAGCTTAGAAACGGCTCATTAAAGAGTTTCCGGAAACAACACTGATTATTATAAACAACGGAAACTAAATCGATATTCATTTTAATATTTTAACTTAGTAAAATAATTTTAAATATTTATCTACTGAACTTTATATTTTTGTAAAATGTTTTTATTTTGTCAAAATATCTTGTAAGTTGTAAGTTATAATAGGTAATATTATTTTTAGATCCCAAGCTAACTGAGAGGTATAAGTTTGCGCTATTTTGATTTCTTTTTGGATGAGAGAAAACATCTTTATGTTTATCAGCATGATATTTGTATATGTCCAAAATGAAAAAACCCTGCAACGAAAAATTAAAATGGATTATTTGTTAGAATATCAAATTTGAGCTTACCACTTAAATGGAAAAATTCAATATTTTCGATGAAATCAACACTTTTAAATTTGATTCTATAATGGCTTTTATCGAAACTTCCAGACGTTATCACAAGATTTAATACGCTTTTTTGATAGAGTTTTACTACAATATGTACATTGTACGTGGTATCTAAGTATCATATTTTTTCTTCAAAAAAAGTCCATGTGTCTTATTTTGACGTTTTATTTTAATCGTCCGTAAAACGTACATTTAGTGTATTCACTATTTAAAAGTTAAGCCGTCATTTGTTGTCATTTTAATTTTCATAGTAGTTCCCTTTGGTTCGAAAATATCCTAAGATATAAAAAATTATGTCAAAACTCTTTGTAAACACAATCCCGCGTGTTACTCATGTCATATTAAATGTTCGTTAAGTTTAATTCTTTTCAACAATTTTGTTGTCATTTATAAAAAAAACGAACCTTTAATTTTCATTTCAATTCTTTAATTCTTTAACCATCGACTAGAGTTGTCCAATGATGACAAATGAACAGTACATGTGTTTTTATTTGTAACTTCGGTACGGCTGAAAAAAATGCGAAAATTCCCCGAGCTATGCTTATTTGTGACTCTCCAGCAGTTTTATCTAGTCATACTTATAATTTATAACTGTTGTTTATTAACCTTCTTTATATCTTAAACGAACTGTATCATTTGTTGACAGCAATGACTTATCGATTACTCATATTGTTGAATATTTAAGTGTTATATTCAATATCAAACTCTTGTTCGGTTTTCAGTGGTTATTGATAATTAAAAATAGAGTTTCTTTATTTGAAATGATCTACACAACATATATTATTTAATTTTGAGTTTTGTATCTTACTTCCAAACGTTTATACTAAAGTAATTTAATCTAATGTACATCCAAATGGAAATCGTACATATTTCCAACATGGAAAACTTACAGTTTATCTCTAATCTGCCAAAATGAAAACCCTCTCAGCGATATTTCATCAAAATGTAAATTTCTAGGCTTTCCACTCTGGCTATGACAGTATAATTATATTAAAACGTTTAAGCCCTTAATGCAAATGTAAAAGACCCAATTTGTATACGTGATTTCTTAGAATTTCTAAATAATAATAATATTTACGATTTAATATTATGAATGAACTTTTTTATATTTAAGTTGACTTTCATAATGCCCACAATACAAATTTGTTCTGTATTATATAGGTACCTTGTCTTATCCAAAATGATACACTGTGTTTCGTTATTCATATTTCGAAAGCAATTTGGAAATAATCAGAAAATAATTGAGGTTTCATTAAGTTTTCTACTGGTATTTTAACTCAGTATTTTATGCACCATTTTTCTAACCTTTTTTCTTAGTTTATTATTTTATGTATACATCACGTTATTTATCATATTGTACCACGTTGGATATAATTTAAAATAATATATTAATATTAAAATTTTCATAATTTTTGTTGCAATCAATTTTCGATGTTCTTCGAGAACTCAAAAAGTTATTATCCTGGGAATCTTTAAAATCAATGCATTTATCTATTTCAGTATTATTCGGAAGAATCGTATGTTTTAAAAAATGATTTTAAACAACATATCAATTATTGAAAATTAGTTTCCATCGTCTCATTCAATTTTGAAGTAGTGAGTCGGTGATTTATTTTATCGAGTTTTTTTAAATCGCGTTAGCTTTTTGATGTCATTAGCCAAAACACAATTAAGACATGCAATTGTTTATTGGTGCTCGATACACATGTTGTTTATATTATCATCGTACACTTAAATTATTACGCCGTATAATTCGGTAACGCAATAATACAATAACCTTACATTAAGAGAGATCAAGATCATTTAATTATTCAAAAAAAACATCGTTGTTTGATAAATAACAATTTATGCAGTATAGATAAAAAACTACTCAATGACGTCATGCTATTAAATTGCATACGCAATACCCCTTAAAAATAGACAAGTTCAATCGATTTATCAAATAAAATCAAGAATGAACTTTTAGCAACGGTACGCAGTCTTTAATGATTTTTAAAAGCTGTTTATGTATTTTATCGACCAATCAGGTTTCTCGTTGTATAATACGTCAGTTCTTGGCGTGAGTCATAATAACATATATATGTTTAAATTCATATACAAACGAGGTTTATATACATTATTATACAGTGTACACGGTAACGGTATGGGTACATAATGTAAAGTTGGACCTTGAAAGTTCGCTAGTATTTTGTCACTCGTGTCTGTTAAATGTATTTATTATTTTTTATTTTTTTGCGCCGTAATTTAATTTATGTCACACGGCACTAAAATATAAACATATAAATATATAATACGTGCAAATATACACATACCAAACAATTAATTTTAACACAGAGTAAAACCTCTATACATTTTGTAAGATAATACGAGAAGGAAACCGAAAAAGACACCTCCCCAGAATAAAAGATCAATATAGAGTCACAGGTGAGTCATGCACCAAATTTCTACCCCCTTTATGGCTGGCCATCATCATCGTTTTCACCATTCACACTTTAAGTTATACTCAGTGCACATATTTACGCCGGCTGGGGAGGTTTTTTGTACTTGTGCATTTCAAATAATAATCTCAATGATTTTATTTTACATAAACCAGCAACTTTAATTATTGTACGAACTATCGGCGGGTGTATTAATAATGTACCAATTTGTTATTGTTAAGTATTGAAAAAGAAAAATATACTTAAAACTAAAATGTATTAATAATTAATAATTTATGATGATTTATTATCGCTTATAATACTTATTGGTTTACAGAATTCGACAATAAAAAAAAATTTTTACTTTTCATACATAGGTATATAATTATTGTTTTAGACACGTTTTTTCAAACATAGGGAATTGAACTTTCCTATTTCTTCAATTAGCAAAAAATGATTTCATTGTATACTGACACTATTTAAGTTTTATTTGATTTTTATCGATTAATATTGGTTATAAAATCTGTTACTTTAATTTGTTCTAACTATATATTTTTTTATTAAATACGTTTATATTTTGAACGATATCTTTGATACTTAACGATAATCTGTAACTAACGAGATTAAATGTTCACACACACACACACATAATATATAAATTTATACAGAAGTAATATTCAGAATTAAGTATTTTTGGTTTGTATTTATAACTAAAACAGTAAACATTTTAAATTGATCTTAAAAATCACTTTGAAATTTCAAGGCAAATAATAAGTAGATTTTTTTGTTATAACCTTTCCGTTTTTAATTTGGTCTTGTACATTAACGTGCTATTTTACCTTAATTTTTGGACAAGATAATTAATATTATGAGAAAATTAACTTTTCACAACTGTTTTATTCAATAGTTTAATTTTAGACTTGAACATTATTTGAAAAGAATACTAGATCAATGACTTTTTTTATTAGACTGTAATATGTAAAAGTCTGTGTATACTAGACAATAGTTGATAATGGTAGGTATATGATAATTAAAAAATTTAGCAAACAAAAAAACGCATATTATACATAACGCATATTATTATAATCTACTAGCATGTGGTTCCGTTGTCATAATGACCGTTGTTGACCTTATGTATGTTTATCATCGATAAGAAAGAACTCTACACGGTATAAATCATAAATCTAAAATGTAGAAATATATTATTATTGTATACATCTACGTGTACGATTAACCTTTAATTGATAAGTACAGTTGTAAGTCCTTTAAAACTCTACTTTGAAGTGGCGAGTATATGAAATTTATTGTGTTTTAATAATAATGTTGACGCCGAAGACATGTTATTTTATGTTCTAAACGCATATTTGATAATTTTGAAATAACAAGTCCAGGCAATTTGCATGTAAGTAAAGCGTAAAAATATTTTCGTCGTGACTTGAAACAACTAGAACGTTATTTATGATTTTATTTTTAAATAAGTACATTTAAATAATTTTCGTGATAAAAAAAAAATTAAATCATTTTAAAACCAATAGATCCATCGCTTCACTCAGAGCCCAAAAGCATACATTAATTTACAATATTCAAAAAATAAATAAATACAAATTGTAGAAAAGTCTTGGAGAACAGAACAAAAAGAAAATATTTTTAGTTTTTATTGATTGAATACGACTACCTAATATTTTGCTTATTAGTCAGAGATTATTATTGTAACGAAAAAGAATGTTTGATATGTATTTGCCAATTTTCAGTGATCGCAATGGCGCGTTTACCGACATGTATTTGGGTCATTTTAAGGTCATGAGAATCCTTAACTCCGAGATTATGAAATCCCCGACGACACGGCACAATTTACCCCAGGACGTGCACGCACGGTGAAAAAGACGAACAATGATTATGGGTACCTATGGGGGTTCCCAAAATGTTTGTATTCGGTTCGTACACGCGTCGCGCGCGAGCAGGTATTGCTGGGACACTGGGTCGGTCAGTTTCCGAACAAAACGTCGACTCGACGCTGGTGAGAAGACCGGTGTGCCGGTCATCGAATAGGCCGTCGCCGTCGCACCATCATCGGTACGAGCGGACGAAAAGAAAACGTCCGAATAATCGGATAAACACAAAAATATGTACTCGATATTATAACATTTGGTATAAAATCGGTCGCGCCATGGAATAGGTGAACATTTGAATACAAATCGTATTTTTTATTTCTCCCACACGACGAAACCGACTCGCTCATAACACACTCACACACGCACGCACGCACGCACGCATAGTCACTATAATACGATGTACGTTTATATAACATAATAATAATAAGAATAATACGCGTCGTACACCGTATACCTATGATGCGCACGGCAGGCCGCGTGAGCAAAGAGCTCTGCGTTCGGGCCGTTCCCCCCTTCCACGCCGCCGCCGACGACCCGGTGCCGAGGAGCGCGCGTGTGTACGTTCGTACGAGAGAATCATCACGGCGGCGGCGGCGTCGGTTTCGTAAGGTCGATTCGGGCCGTGCGACGACTACGACGACGACGACGACGGTTAGGTCGGTCGACGGGTGCGTGCGCGTTCGTTCGCCCGTCCGTCCGTCCCCGCGGGCCGCGGCCGGCCGCCGACGGTATTATAGCTGTACGTACGGCGGGCGCGTGTGCGTGCGTGCGCGTGACGAAGAGCGCCGCGCGCGTGCGAGTGCGCCCGTTGTTTCGGTGTATAGGCATGTGGACCGCGTCGACGCGAGCGCGTGCGTGTGTGCGTTCGACGGCGGCACCGTATGACTCATCGCGCGCGTCCGACGACGAGGAGAGACACCGCTCGCCGTCGGCGCACCACCCCTCGCCTCCTCTCGCGCCTCCACCGTCGTCACTCCCTCCCCTGTCTCTCCTTCGCGCGAGACCCGACCGGCCGGGCCGTCGACGCGCCGGCCGGGCGGGGAGGCGGTACACATGCGAGCACACAACAGAAACGCGCGCGCGGACAATCGCCGCCGCCGCCGCCGCCTCAACATCGATGTTTTGGCGCGCGCACCTGTCCGCCGCGCCAACGGCCGCGATTGTTGGCCGTCCGTCGGCGTCGTCGTCGTCGTGTTCGTCGCCGGCCGCGGGCCAAAACTCACGAGTCCCCCTGGACCCGCGGCCCGCGCTCGCTAAACCCCACGGGCCACGAGGGCCACGGCCCCCGGGGTCCCCCTGGTCGAGGGGGCCGACGCCCGGCGAGACGCCGCAATCGACGGAGCGCGCGCGCCCGACACCGCGCGAACAATCGATTGATCGCGCGTCTCCTTCTCCCTTCCCCTCCCCTCTCCGTGCTCACGTGACGTACCACGACGGACGGACGGGCCGCAGCGGTCGCGGTCGCGGTCTGCGACTGTTATTACACGTAACTCGTGCGCGCCGTACACACGCGGGTTCTCGTCCGTCGTCCGTCTTGCGTCGTCTGTGTGTGTCCTTTTTCTTTCTCTTTTGATATTAATGTTTTTCTCACACGATAAACAATATTGTCATTATCGTCGTTTTCAAACCGTGTGTGTGTGACTCGGTGCGTGCGTATACCCACTACTCGCTATCGCGGTCGTGTACACACACACACACACACACACACACACACACACACACACACACACACACACACACACACACACACATACACATACGCGCAGTCGTCCGTAAGAATAATTATTTTATCACAATAAGACTATTTATAAAAAAAAAAAAAAAAAACGTTAATTATTTAAATAATAATAACGATATTCAATCGATCGGTCGATTTAATTGCGTGTACGTGACGTGGCCGTTGACCGTCACGAGACATCACAGTGATGACTGGTTGTCGAAACGATCCCTTCGGATCGTGATTCCTCCGACGAGATGATAGGGGTAAGTGTGCGTACGTGTGTGCGCGTGTTTGTGTTGCTGCGTGTGCCGTGCGCCTGGCTGTGCGGTTTGTTGTCGTTGTGCGGTCGTCGTACCTGTACGTGATTTTTTATTTTATTTTATTATCATTCGAAACGAATTTCGGTCGACTCGTTCGACTTTCACCGCGGAATCGCCCGGCGTCGAGAGGTGTCGTCCGATCGTTACACGTTTTTTTTTTTTTTACTGTTTACGCAACGGTGTGACATTACCGATAGAAATCCTTTCGGACGGCCTAAAATCCACCTGCGCCTACCTGCACGACGCCGAGAGCGTCGTCAGCGGCCATTATCCCGTGCCCGCGCCGGTTACTCTTTTCTTGACGTAGTCAACACCGCCCTTTATCATAGAAATACCGTACAAAACGTACCCCGTCGGATTCAAAATATCACGCCGACGGTTTCTCGATACGATAACGATTATCATTTTTATCCTCGGTCGGGCAAATGAAGATCAGCAATACCTTGTATTTTTAAGGATTTTCAAACGATTTTTATTTTTATACGCTCGCGTGCCGTAATCCTTGGCACCGTTTCAACATTTTCACGTGACCGTCGTAATTTTGATCGCATTTGCATATTTTTTTTTTGAATTTCGTTGCGTTATAATTTTGAACGAAACTGATAACGTGTCGGTTAAGTTACCTACTCGAGTGTCCATGATTTTATCGGCGATTATCGAACGTTATTTTACTTCGTGCAACGTTCACACACACACCACAATACTCTCTATAGTCGATACTGTAAGCATGCTGAAGAATGACTCATACATTGCGAGTGTAGTGTAGGTGTTTCGGTCGGAGGAGTTTTGAAATATCCGTTCAATGTGCTTTTACATCTTTACCACATTTAGACTCGACTTTGAAATTATTATCTTTCTTTCTTTTTTTTTTTTTGCATTCATATCGACGAATTATGTTTTAATTAGACCGATAGTACCTTTGTTATTATATATTATTATTAATTAGTAATGGTTTGATAATTTCTAATCAATTTTCGAAATCATCGCTATTCATTGTTTGTTTATTTAATAAACTCATTAATTCTTATTTACGTCCTACTGTAATTGGCGTAGAGTTCAGATGAAAAAACATATTTATTTTAGTAACCATGTGAAGGAGGATTTAACGGATTTCGATCATTTAAATTTTGTTTACCACCTTAGATCAACTAGATATGCTTCTAAGTAATAACACCTGGTACACCGGAAAAGAAAACAAACATAAAATATGTAGTAAAGTACCTACTGATACCTCCAAGATAAAATATTTGATAACTGATAATGATGAATGATAATTATTGAAATAGATGTTTTAAATGAATAAATTCAAATAAATTAATATTTTTTATCATCGTCAGATGTATGTTGGGAGTTTTGAATGAGAAATAATTTGAAGCGATTTATGGACAATAAGAATGGGTCATCAGTGTTTGATATCTGGGTAAGGTCATCAAAACATATTTTATTAAGATATATGGGCTAAAATGTATTGATATTTAAGCGTTCATCGATTTATTTCAATATAGGGCGCAAAATATTGTTTTAAAATTATTTTAAAGCATATTTAATGATTGATCTATTAATGTATTTATATTTCTCAAAAAAGAAAATATAGATGTGTACATTCTGATAACCCGAGAGCGTAATCATGTATAATTTGTATCATTATATCACTGGGCCCTAGTTATTTCCTTTACTTCCTTCAAATACCTATTTCAAGAAATACTTTAATAAAGTACCTACTTTTATTGGCTTCTTGTTTTTATTGTACTTAAATTAATTAGGTATTGAGTTTTAAAGATGATTCATCAATTTATTTTACTATCTAAAATACCGAAACGTCATACTTTTATTTCGCCGTAATTTAAAAATGGTATTTATTTTTTACAAAAAAAGTTTTTTTGTAAGAAAAATATTCTTTACTTTTCCTTACAGTTAAATTTCCAATCAAAATTACTAAATTTTCAGCACTAAATTGAAATATATACTTAATGTATGTATATACTTTACATCGTTGTAAGGGTGTTCTTGTGTGAGAAGAAAATGATAGATTAAGATTTTTTTTTTTTTTTAATGTGATAATGTTGCGTGTTAATATAAATTTATTATATACTCGTGTTATTGATAAATTCGCTCTCTATGTCTCATAGTGATGGTCTATCAAATCTACGTACAACTACGATATTTATTAGTGATAACGAAATTTCGGTATCAGTTTTTGATTTTCGATCAGTAATTAATTCATTAGACTTGACACTTGTGCACAACACGTAAATGTTTGCCTATTTTTAGTGAAATCACGTATTTGTGGACTCGTGGAATGTGCAAAGTACAACTTAGTAAACCAATTGCTACAAACTGAATGTTCTGTAAAAACATTGTTCCTTTAGAGTTAACATTTATAATATCCAGTTTTTAATAGGGTTGTTATACATTACCTTACATTTTGGTAAGCCTTAAAGTATTTTAAATTGGAATTTTGAAGATTTGAAATCTTTGCCAAGTTTTGGTTTAACCTTATTAAATGTATTTATCGTTCTTAATATTGAATCTGAGATCGTACTAGAAATATAATTTTCTTTTCAAACGTTTTTGATATTTCTATTCTGAAATAAAATAGTTTTAAATTGTAATTATTGTTTTTGTGATTTTAAGATTATATCACTAGTTATCTCTCAACTTATACTGATAATAATTACAGAAAAATAATATACCTAAATGAATCTAATGTAAAATCAATATAATCATTTAATATAACGAATCCTTTTTTGTGTTTTATATTAAAATTGCGTGGATACTTATTTCTAATATGATCATAGAGTTAATCTGCAAAATCTTCAATTATTATTGTATATATAATCTATACTTATATATTATTAATTGCTCTGTTTTATTTTTTTGGTGTGCAATATCTAAAAATATTTTATACGTACTATTTTTGACACTGAGTCATCAATGTTATTATACATTTATATATATATATATATATATATATATGTTTTAAGACACTCACATTTATTTAAGTTATAAATTAATATTTTTTTTTGTATATCTGATTAATGAAACGAATGCAAATTCATATACTAATAACCAATAAAAAAAAGTAATAGTCTATGCGATTTTATATTATGCACGAGTTGTTCTTGATATTAAATAATGCTCTAAGTCACATAAAACTGAAATGCACGTACTTTTTCTTTGAGTTTAACTAAAACGTTATAGTGATATAAAAAAAAAACCTTTAATTTTGAATTTGATGACTCGTTCGTTATTATGTCGATATTATTTTTTTTTTTAATTGTTTTAGTTTGTCATTTGAGACCTGAACAACAGCATTGCTCCATGTCGGCCATTTGCTGCGAAGGCGGCGTAGGCGGCAGATCCCGAACCGGGCTCAGGCTCAGCCTGAACCGGAGTATCAGCGAGCCGGGCCCTACACCGCCGATCGCTGTTACCACGCCGACCAACTCGAAACGGTTTCGATTAGAAACCATACCCAGCCTACCGACTAGTTTACCTAGTAGCCCCAATTCAGATAGTACCGATTTGAACAGCACTCTCGTACTCGGCAAGGTACGTATTCGATAATAACTGTAGTATTATGTTGTATTCGGTATTGCTTGAATCGAGCAAACAGTTCAATCGACCGACATAGGTATACCGATGTGTGTTTTATGAGACACAAGTTGAAAACTGACTCATCGGAAAAAATGATTAAATAATTATCAATAGGTACTATAAAAAAAACTTATATCGTTTTATTGTGCATAATAGTGCGTTTATCGCATTACGTGTCAAAAGGTTGCAGATATCGGTTAGTTTGCCTTCGGTGGTCGTGCATATTTTTAAAATAGCACGCCATTAAACTCTCGGGTTGAACTCAATTACGATTTTAAACAATTATCGCGATTTAATTTTCGATATTTGGTTGGTCCGATTACAGGTTAAACGGATGGACATCAATTCTTTTAGACGCAAGTTGGAATTGTTCGGGCCGGCGGTCTTAGCCATTGACTGTCGGTCGTTCGTGTGCTACAATGTGAGTCACATCAGGGGCGCCGTGAACGTTAATATTTCCGACCGGATTAATAGAAGGCGACTGCAAACTGGAAAAGCCACTCTGGTAGAGCTGGCATCCTCCAGGGACGCTAAAGATGCTCTGAGAAGACGCGGCTACAGGGAAGTAGTGGTGTATGACGATTCCACGACAGACTTGGACAGGGTACCTCACAACCATCCTTTGATGCTTATTCTTGCATCGTTGGTAAACGACGAGAGAGAACCTTCATTTCTTATCGGTAAGTCGCAGTGGACATGTATTAATTTATGAAAAGACTATGATTTGCGGTTGGGAATACATATTGTTATGAACTCTAAAATACGTTTTTAAATTTTCTGCATAAATAGCTTATTGAGAATCTTTATTTAAACTATATCCTAATTGATAAATAATATATAATTATGAATTTTTAAAACCCGAAAAGTAAATAAGTAAATGTATTTGAATATTTGATATCACTCATCAGATATAAGTAAGTACCTAATCAATAAATAATAGTTGTCTGGTATATTATTTTAAATTTAATGACAAAAAAATTATTAAGATATTGTTATAATGAGAATATTACTTCTTAATATTCTCAAATTGTATGAATTATTTCGAAAAGTCAAACTATTAAATTAAAGAAATTAACTATACATTTATTAAATAATGAAATATTAAAGAAATAGTACTCCAATTCAAACCAAGATATACTTGGGTCAAATTTCCATTTTATATATATAATATATATATATTTTTATGTTATATTTTCATTGTTTTCATTATTGCTACTTATTTCTAACTAAGTTTATCACATTGACATACTTAATACGAATACATTAATCATTAAAAAGTACTGTAAATATTTTTTGGTAAAAAGTAGGTTTATACAATGTATAAGAACATTTAATTATATGATTATGCATGTTTATATTAAAAATTAAACATTTAAATTTAATATAATTGTATAGAAGTAAATTAAAATTTATTTATATTTTCGTAAAAGCCAACTTAAATGTTTTACCATTCAATTATTTCTATAGTAGCGTTTGAAAATAATTATACTTTCATAAATTATTATATATTATTTATAAATCCTACTTGAGATAATGTATATAGAGCCATATTGTTATTTTATCAAAAGATATTCATATCAAATAAAAAAACAATATCACGAGATAGAACAAGCAGACTATAGTAATTTATTTGTTCGAGGGATTATTATAGAATACTATCTTTAACATTATTATTACCGTCTCGTAGTAATAAGTCATAATCACTTAGCGATCTTTAATAATTGCAATTATTAAAAAATTCTGAATAATACCGTGAACTATTTGATAATAAAATAACTTCATGTATATGACGTTAAATTTTCCTTCATATTTTCTCTGGTTAAAAAATAAATCTCATCTGGTCAGGAAACTTTTAGTAAATATGACAATGCGTTATGCCAAGGTGTTATTTTGATCTTAATATGTGAAGTGTATTAGTGGAATACAATATGTGCAGCCATCGTTATATCTTTTATATGATTTTTCACACTATTACTGGACTTCTTTTTATAAAAATAAACTAGTTCTTCATTTATTTACTTAACACGTAGACTGTCAATTGTATTTTTATGAGTGGGTAATATCGATTTGAATTGATATATTATTAAAGGTATACATTTCTGTTTATTAAAAGTGTCCTGTTGTACAGAATAGAGATAGTGCCAACTTCCGAACACTGTTTAGAACAAAACAAAAAACGGTGATATTGATTATTACTGTTCGTAGAATAATGATTTTTTAATTAAATAAATAAATTATTTAAAATTTAAATTGAGCTATACATTTTAGATATTTTGCATTTCAACAACCCGTTCAATGTAAAATTAATGAGTTTATCAATATATTCAGTAGTTGAAATATGAACGAAATATATTCAGGTGAAGAGCATGTTATGACGCAATTTTATTATTAGATTCAAGAATTAATCCATTAAACTTTCATATTCTCAATGAACCTATTTTATTAACAATATATTGCTTAGTTATTAATTACTATTATTTAAGTACTTCGTAAAATTATCGGCTGAGGTATAAAATCATCATTGAAATTAAACTGCTCTTCGTTAGACATACGTGTTTATATATAATTTTCCAGAGTAAAAAATTCGCCAAGTTCTACTTTTGATTGTGTGATTTTTCAATCTAAGGTATTATTTTTATCTGTATAATTGTAATGTAATAATAGGATACATTTCTGTGCTAAAACCAGTTTTAGTAAAAAAGAATTAACGGTTTATGGGAGGTATGTTTGAAATGAATAATTGACCGTGAGAAATTTGGATTTAGTGTTGTTAAACCATCGTTTCTCTACCTTATTAAATATAAATTTCATTAAAATGTTTAGTTAAACTTTTGATATCAATAAAAGCTTAAAATGTGTATTACATAAAATAAGTCATCAATACTTATGTAGGTAATTGGTATCATGAAAAGATTGCCAATCAAATGTCTGTTATTGTTTATTAATTATTACATTGATTATTTCACGTTTGTATCAGTTGTGTATACCAAGTCTTTTTAAAATTATTTGAACAGAAATTAATGCAAATAAACAAACATTATATATGTATATATCACTTTATAAATCATATTATTTGAAATCCCATCGAAATTAATTCGTATTACATATTTTCAAAACTAGTATTGGACTCACAGTGTTGTAAGTTATGACTATTCTTACCACAGGTAGATGTATTTTCGAAATATAATGATGATAAACTGTGCTATGATGTTATGTATTATGTTAGTACGATATTTCACGAATATTTTTACATTGAAAATTTACATATACATAATGATTATGATATTTTCTCAAGACAAGTGGAAGTCGCTTTTGAAAAATCGTCTTGGGAATCTAATTTTAACCGAAAATTAACCAACTGTTACGATTCGCAGCTTATAATATGTACCTACAACACTTAAGTACTTGAGTATCAGAATTATTTACATCATTATTTATAACTGGTGAATAAAAGATAACAATATTAGCCACTATAATATTTCTACTACGATCAGCGTACGAGTATGTTTTATTTTATATGTCAAAAAAAAAAAAAAAAAAAAAATGGGTACCAAATACCAACGTACCACACATGCCATTTACTTAGTTTCTCCGTTCTCTACAAAGTTAAATACTCAAGGTATACACGTTGTAACCATGCGTGTAATCACTAATCATTATAATATACACCGGTATCTACAAAATCACAATAATATCGTTAGTCCGCCGAGTGAACGTAAAAAACATTGAACATTTCCATTAAACACGAAGAGACCGCGGGAATGCATTTTGATGAAATGCGTTGCGTTTATTTTTAGCACGTTTAAACATAATTCACGAATGTTGAGACTCTAATATTTTTGAATGAGTTATAAAAAACACGACCTATTTTGAAAATATATTTGCTCAGAAAACTAAAACAGCAGCTGCCGTAGTGCTTGTCCCGTGAACAGGGGATCATCCCTTCCATGTGGTGTGCATCACGAGCATGTGTTTACCATCCAGACGTTGTGGCGCTGTTTGCACAATCTCTTTGTATGAAGGAATTCCTGGGCTACATATTGTCCTACACGGCTGCACGGGTCCTGTAAATCCGTACCGACGTGTTAAATTCTATCATCCAGCTGTTTCACCGATGTATTATGTACACCGAACGCGGAAAGTCAGTGAGGACAAAGACCTGTTTCCGGATGTACTTTTTGTGTACTACTTTTTGAATTCATGCTGTAATCAATAGTATAAATCGGTAGTAAAACTCATCCCAGAAACTGTCGGAAACAACAAACATGTGACGCTTATACTTTCAGAATCACTATGATATTAAAATCGTATTAATTATATTTTAACAAATCTTTATTTGTAACGAAATTGTAAGAGTTGGATTTTATTGGTATTTTTTTTCGAAATAATTTTTAACTAAGTGTGACTCGTTGCAGTAAACATTTGACTTTTAGAAATTGAAAATATTTTTTATTTTAAGCAACTAAAATGTAAAATAAAATTTATTTTTATTCCATAGAAATTAAATACATAATATTTAATACTTCTCAATATTACTCATTTTTAAAACATACATATTATATGTGTTATAATATTGTTTTAAATTATAACCTATTACGAAAATGTATTTTTAACATTCATGTATGGAATAACAATGTTTAGTATTTGATGATGATAATGTGATATTATTTTATTTCATATTTTTTTATAGATACAAATTTATTTAATATTATTAGAAAAAGTGTACTATAATCAATAACTGTAATTTGACGATATTCAATTTATAGGTTAATGTATTAGCTGTCGTTTTTTATTTATCTATTTTGTACATAATTTATGTGGTATCGATAAAAACTCTACTATAGAAATAAAAATATCCAAAGTGTACCATAGTATCACAAAAATGGACTACTTAGAAATATTAATCTCTGAAACGTTCCAGATTTATTTGAAAATAAAAATGAAGGGGAAACAATATAAAAAGATATACCCTAGCTCAATATTAGGGTAGCTTTCTTCTCTACCGTGGGGTTTCCTAGATGAGTGCTTCGTATTTTGTTCTGAAAACAATAAACAATAGTTATCCAACCAGCAACCCTTCTGATTTCTTACAAGTGTTGTGTATGTGTCATCGAGTGTTGGCAAAGGGTACACATCTCATTGTTATTACTTATGTTGTATGTGCATTAATGCACATTAAACTAAACTGTACTGTGCTGCTGTCTTTTGAAGAACGGTCGATTGGGTAATTGAAATTTCTATGCCCACAATGCGCATTGTTGAATATTACCTATATATAATACGCTGAATCATTTAAATATCCTTGAATTGTAAATTTCCTGGTACCTACCTCTTCCATGTCACGTAATTACTTTTTATAAACGACGATTTTAAAGTTGATATAATTAAAAAAATTACTATAAATAAAAAAATATTGTCCCATTTTATAAACAACGTGATACTGTTATATTATGTGTGTTATAATATGTAATATATATTACATACATAATTAATCAACTATAAAATTAATAATTTTCTAATTGAACTTAATAAATTGTTATAATTATTAATAAAAATGATAAAATCGATTCAAATTAGTTAATTTTTTAATAATTTTATGTTTGTACATTATTTACTAAAAATAATGAATCTATTATTTGTATGAAAAATATTATTTTGATTTATAAATTATTCAAAACATCGGCTTCTACAATACTAAAAACATCTGGTTTGTTGTACGAGGGTTGAAATGTTCGTGGTGTGTGTCCCTAATTGGAAAATCCCTCTGGATTATACGTACTCACATACAATGATGACTAACTATATAGTATCCCTTTTACTATTTACCCTTGATTGCAGTAAACCCATTGAATGCATTCTAAATCTGTATAAATAGATCCAATTGATAATTTTGATTAATGCAAAGTTATTATTATTTAATAATTTTCATTTAAAGTAAAATAAATAACGTGATATAAAGCCCTGAATGAAAACCCGCAAAATGTTAAAAGTAACTTACAAAGTTTAGCTTTCTGTTTTGAGTAAAAATTTGAATTTTGTGTTGTATTTTTTCTTTTTTTTTTTTCTACAGTGATACCGTTCTTTTTGAATTTTAATTTTAAAAAAAATTCTTTAAGTATTGAATAGCATACGAATAAAAAGTCATAATTTATATGCGTTCAAGCTACATAGATATATTGTAGAATGTATAAAAAGATAAACACTTTGCAGTTCAGAATTATGTTATGATTTCTCAATTTTAAGTGTATTCAATTACTTCTTTTAAAAACAATTTGTATGTTTTGGGGAACAAAAATCCGTGCTTTATTTATTTTTATCAATAAACGTTTTTACAAATTACGACGTACTTAAAAAAATAAACTTTTTAATAATGTTGATATGAAGTAACTAATTACCCTCCTCATACATTTTAAAATATGTTGAATTTGACTTCAGAGGGGATGGGAAAATCAAGTCCTCTGAACATAGTCCGTAAATATTATCACTGATACCAATGCCTAAGATAATAATATATACTAATACATTTTCATAATATTTAAATGAAATTTCTGAAATTTCTATTTTGTAAATTAATTATTATGTAATGATGAATTTTAATTTCTTTTTTGTAAAAACTATAAAATACTAATCAAAAAAAGATAGTTATTTTACTCATTATTTCTAAATGTGTATTATTAAACAAATTCAATGCAGTAACATTACCTATACTTGACTATATTACATTTAACACGACGTTTTAATAATAAAAAAAAAAAAAATACCGACGTTTTTAGTTGTAATTTATTATATTATCGCGTAATTTGAATGATTCTAAATACCATAATTAGGATTTAATTCAATCGCTTGTATTTAAATATATTTACAATTTAATAACATTGATGTTGAATAGTTGGAAATTTGAATGAGTGTGTGATATTACAGAGTCGTCATTTATTTTAATTATCATGTCATTAAAACACAATGAAGAATTAAACGCATCTTAGATTTATATATATATATATTTTTTTTTTCAACTGTACAACAAACCCGAAAGGGTTATCCACGACATGTAATACGCTTTCAGAGTTAATCATTTTAATCGATTCATTAACACGCGGTGTGAGTCATACAGATTTTAAATTTATCGGACTTCGTGCATTGTATGCGAGCAATCCAAATGGTTTGAGAACAAACATAATATAGTTGACTCATTGTACACGATATGTAATGTTTTCCAGATTATAGATTGTGAGAAAAGACGTTTCGTGTTTATTCTAATGGTTTTTGTCGAAGAAACGTAGCGTTTTGTTACCGACTGAACCGTACGCTACATAAAAGTTATATTTACCTCGAGCATAATACGAGTGAAAAATTATCATAGTTGAATAGGTTAAGATCCGAACGAAGAGAACAGCAAATCTGTTTTGAAATTCAATTTTTCCGACCCTGTATTCTAAAGCCATTGTAAAGTGTGATTTAAAATGTTTTTCTATTCACTCTCGCTGGATAAAATCTAATATGTGCCTGCTGATTTCACATCAGTCATGTTTATGTTTAACGTCATAATAAAAAATACGCTATGACCGTGCCTGCATATGAATAACGACTAAGTGATTCATATGTTTATGTGTTTATTTTATGGTATCGCTTGAATGATTCAGTGTCATAAGATTGCATGTAGGACCTGATGAGTGATTGTCTAGGACGGTTCTAGGTAATGTTTATTAGGTAGCCGTATTCTTCTGGGAAGAAATCCGTGTGATTATCTGTTTGGAAAAAATAATTACTCGCGCAATTTTTCCGATTCCGAATTAGTAAGAAAAAAAAATGATGTAGTTGCCTCTGTACAGAAAATACAAACCGCTGAATAACGAGGTGAAAGGATACTGTAAAACAGGGGTTATTATCTTTCGTTACAAAATTATCCTTATTATACAATAGCATGTCGTGAAAGCGTTTCAATGATTATCTGTAACTCGGCTATAGTTCAGGTCATTGTATACACAGGTACTCATTGCATACTATACGTACCCGGTCGATATCGCTATTATCCATGTGTATTCTTTCACATATATACTATCCATACGAATAATATTTGAACTGTAAAAAAAAAAATGTATATTCTTTGTTATGTCCTATTAGAAATAACTTCGTGTGCTCTCTGCTTCTAAGCAAAATTAATCGATATCAATTGCCATGAATTGAATTGAATTACCTATTAATTGATTCGAAAATTGAACTAAATCCATTTAATTCTATATAATATATGCGTACGTAAGTACATAGGTATACGATTGAGTGGTAAGTTCTTTAAAAAAATTCCTCTAAAACTTATACATGTCACTTTATACGTGTTTTATATTCATACCATTCCATTGCGTTTGTATTTCTATTTTATGTTCCACAACTCTAGCGATTTGACCATATTATTTTTAACTGCCCTCCTCTTTTCTTTATTAAGTATAGCTCCTTATTTCATTTTTTTTATTTTACTACCGATTCTTAGCATCTCCTCAACTCTCGCTCCACTCCTATCAACCAATTCTTTTACCAATTACATCCACTCTACTGGTTTCATAATTAAATTATCCTGTAAATTTAAATTCAATTTTGTAAACACATTAATTTATCCAATTGTATTTGATTGTCTTGCTGTAATGTTTCGATAGAAGCGAAAAAAATTTTTTTTTTAAAGTTCCACCACTCGAAAAAGTTTATGGACGACCGTAAGTTTTTTGTATTCTTTAATAACTTTCACTCATAAGGAGGACATATTTTTCTCGGAACAAATGTATTATGCTTTATTGAATTCTGAGTTGATGTAACAAAGTTAGAAAAATATTTTTCACCTTTTTCGCCACTCTAATATTTGAAAATACTATCTAAAATTACAAAAATAAAACCGATATTTTACATTTAACGATTTTGTCAATCTCGCATGATATTTAAAGTTTGTTTAAGCTATGTTCAATTCTTCTTACAATAGATACTCGTCACCTTATGTACTCGATGACGACCGCGGCAAATAATGAAATGTAGTAACGGTGTAGAAATAGTGAACATGATATCATGCTGGAAATATTACGTCATGGATCGCAAGTACTTATTCGTAATAGCTACATTGGTGAGAAGATAAATAATGACGTTTTTTTTTCCCATTGCAGTCGGCAACACCTATTCGTATGCACAGGAAATTTGATTTGAAAACGAATCAAAAAAATACTGGACTCTTTTTTTACTACCACTCCTATCCGTTTTATTATTAATACAGAAAATCATACGCAGGTATACCTACGTAAAATGGCTCTTATTTTCTCAAATAAATTTTATGCTCTGAATCAAATTAATACAGACATAGACTTTTTTTTCATGGTTAATTATTTTTTATGTATTGTCTAGTATTGCCTTGTACATGTTAAGTTTCTATAAAGAAGAAATCGAAGAGTTTCATTGTTTTGCTGCGCTTTGGCAAATTTTAATTGCGAAACGTTCGTTAAAACACATGTATTATATTATATTATTGTACTACAGAGTTGGATTCGTGTTTCAGTTATAAAGTGATTCCCGCCGTGTTCCCTATACCTACAGTCATTAATGATTAATAAGACTTTTTTGTCAAAAAATGTGTAAATTAAACTTTTAAACATATAATAACCTATTTGCAATTTGATTTGATTGTTACCAATTATTATTTTTCCATGACCTAATAAAGCAAATAGTATTTTCATTAAATGTAGACTATAATAATTTGATTTAATAGTTACAACTTATAGAAAAATACTATAATATTTTTACTAATGATATTAATAAGTGACCACCATAGATAATATTATGCGTAATTCATATTATCTATTTCATTTACAAATGTTTAAAAACATCCGAAACATGATCAAACGTTGGTACGTTACCAGTTGTCAACAAATAGTACACAGCTACGAATAATCCGTCTACAGGCAAATCTGGCTCCGAAATAATTTCAAAATTATAATGTAGAAATAAAATATGTTATCCTGAACTCAATTTTCAAACTCAACATTCAATATAATGAAAACCGATTAGAAATTTGTTTTTACGCGTTAATTCTGACACTGTACGCTCACGACAATCATCCTATAGAATAATAAAATGATTTTCTAACTGGATAGATTGGAGCCAATACGATAGTAGGTATTCGTCAATTATGGATAACGGGTGATAATTTTTATCAATAAAAAAACATTAAAAAAAACAGAATCAATTTACAACACTTCACGATCATTTTAATATAAAATAATATTAAAGATTTTAAAAATGTATCCAATTTGTAACTGTGTAATGAGTACGAAATTTAGAAATTGTCAAATCTTTTAGTAACACAAGTACAGTGATATTCATGTATAAATTTATTTCATTTTATCATAACTCCAAACATGTTCGGAATGTTTCTTGACTCAGTATATCCTGTTATGGAAGTATATCATCGCAATTGATCTACGATGAGTAATTTAATCTATTAGATTACGCATCGTATACGATAAGACAATAGATGTGATACTATGTAGACGCTATGTCATCGCGGTTTAGCAACACATTTATTTTATTTTTACTAATTACTTTTTAATTAAATATTTTTAATTGAGTAATTTTTGAGATAACTGTCTATTTAGTCACCGTTTAATTTTTCCCGTACCGGTAATTCATAATATAGATATTTATGAATTTTCTTTCCACAAATATATTGTATTTACTACAGTAATTCATTGCTATGCGTCATGTGTGAAAACATTTTGTAAATAAATTTTTATAGTTCTTCTAGGATTGGTCATTCTTATTTAGCAAGGAAGAAATGAGGAAATGTGAGTAAAGGTCTCATAGCACAACCAAGGTCGAACAATTTTGTCATTCCGCCGTATAACCGGTTTGCAATCGTTGTAAACTGATATGATGCTATTTAACTTGGCGATATCCGATAATTAATAACTTTGTCCAAAAGAAGTATTTTTGTATAGCCGAAAAAATGCTCTTGAAGTGGTTAATTTATCATCGGTGTGATAACTGCTGAGTTCTCCCTCAAGTCTATTAAAATTGAATGAGTCATGTAATTAATGCAATATTTAATAATTCGCGATAGTAAATGCTAATTAATTTGAAAATCTGATTAAATTGTCATTAAAGATAATGTTATAATTGTGTGATGACGAAGTTCAATTTCACAAAAATGTGTGCCTAATAAGCCTAAACTCTTCGTAATCTTAAACACGTACTCATCATAAACATAATCAGTTCGATAAATTGTTGACTAACACTAAAAATTGTTTTATGGGCGTCTATTTTTTCCAAAAATGTCAATCATCAATGATATACAATACGCAAATGTATATATTTTATAATGACAAATTTTGTTTAATGTGTTTTATTCTGTTTAAACTACATAAATGCTAAATTAATTATATCAAAGAAACTAATGTATAAATTCAAATATTCGTCATATTATACTAATATAATTTTCTAGTTGATTGTGAATATTATTAAATTATTATTCTAGGACTCTTTTAAAACATCCTCGGAAGCAATTGATTTAATTTGTGTGTACACCATACATTTTTTGATCGCGTTTCCGATTCAATATAAAAAATTGGTCCACATCGTACGCGTATACAGTATATTGTCTCTCGGCCATAAGCCAAAGGACGTCGTATGATAAATGGTTTATAACTGCAGGGATAAGAATCAAATGGAGGTACAATACTAATAAAACACGGTGTTTGTTGATACGGGCTATTCGTCCTACAAAACGATAATGCGCGCGCTCCCATTATTCCTATTATGCGCCCGTGTGCCCGGAGGCGGCGTTTAGCGACAATCGTTTTCCCGATATTCCCAGGGGTCGATGATTTTGTGTTCGATATCCCGCGCGGGGCGGTGGTCGGCGAAATCGAATAGTATCAGATTAACACGTACTGCAGTAACAATAAAACTCCATCGGCATCACGTAAACCGATTTCGTGCCGACGGTAGAACACAGCGAAAACGATCCCTAATTTGTTTAGGATATTTTTTTTTTAATTCGAGTGTCAGATTTCTTCAACGTAGAAAACGGGACAAAAAAAAAAAAAAAAGGTCACCCGGTAAATAAATTCCAATTTTTTCATCTCTCGCAAATGCACGCGCACAGCATCGCATCATTACGTTTCAGGAGTGTTAACGATTCCGTTGAAATCTCGAATCCCGCGATGTTTTTGACGACAATGTCGAGTACCGCACTCGCGTGTAAACACTATAAAATAATATTCGCCGAGCCGTGCGGCCGACGACGCGCGTGGCTCACCCCGGCGGCCGTAGGTGCCGGATCGCACTCAAAAAACCCAAATAAACACACCCGCGCACTCGAGGGCTTTCCGGTCGAGTGTCGACGAACCGAATGAGTCGCGCGATAAGCGCCGAGAGATGACAACGATATAGGAATTAGGAAGTCGAAATCCGGCGTCACGTCCGTGCGAAACGCTCGTCCTCTGCCCCCTCGCTCTCGTCGTCGTGTCCGTGAATTTCCCGCTTACATAACTCACGACGAACGTGTACGTATCGTTTATATATTCTCTCATACGTACTCTAAGGTAGGCAAAATTCGGCGGAAGTCCGCCCGCGCCGTGGTGTTTATGAAAATATACGCGTGTACTCTCTCATTCACCAACGGCGGCGGCGGCAGAGACTTAAACCGCGGGGGGAACCGCGACGGGGAGGAGACAAGGTCGGATGATGACTAATGTGCCGTAGAACATACGACGCGATATTATATTATTACACATACACACACACACACACACACACACACACACGTATACCCGCAGCCGGTTTAACATAAACGCACGGCCGCCGCGTAGTAATATTATGTGTTTACGTTGTCGTGCGTTTCCCTCTCCTCTTCGTCCGTCGGTCCCCTTCCGCGCTGCCGCCGCCGCTGCCGCCGCCGCCGTACGCGCACTGTCGCTCCGGAGGACCGCGTGACCGCCGCGCTCAGCAGATCCGAACGATACAAACGGCAGTCGACTCGTACCAGTCGTTACGCGTCGCACACTTCACCACCGGTGGTCTCGCAGCCGTACGTCGTATTATCGGTTCATATTATAATATTAAATTTGTGACGTACTACAAACATTGTCGCACAGTCGTCGTTATCATTGTTTTATTTTATATTACACGCCGGCGAAACGGTTTTGCTTTTTTCCGCCGCCGTGTTCAGACGTTTTTCACGTGCCGATTAGTGACCGCTGGTGCTGTCCGACGACCGTTTCCACCACGTCGCCTTCTGGACGATATCGCACTGGTCCGTTCGCGCCCGCGATATCCGCCGCCCGAGAGACCCGAAAGGCCCCCACGTGCCGTGCACTCGTTTGTACATGTACGACGTACCTACGAAACCGACTTGTTGACGTTCGTTCGAGATTCGCGTGCGTTTTTTGAAACTTTTCCGGCGCGAATAACTACCGCGCACCACCATGACCGCCGCAGTAGGACACAAGAAACAACTCTCGCTGAAGCTCAAACTCTCCGTGGACCCTTGTCCCACGTGGAGTAGAACTCGATCAGGTAGAATTATGTTTTTTGCGTGTTGTGATTTGATGAAAATATATGACGTGTATCGTTCCATTCGTGCGGTGTAGTCGCGAGAAATTCGACGATGTCGTGACCGCGTTTCCTCTACGGGATCGCGCGGCTTTTTCACACGTTACGCTCGTGAGGTGTCACAACTCGGTAGAATCGTCGTACCCTGTCGCCTTTGTTCGATGTCGGTCAAACAAACATAGAGTGTGTTTATGTTTCCAATTCGTTCGTACGATGCGGAAATGTATACGCGCCCTGTATAGTTTGTAAGTGCCCGGTGTATGTTAAAACAAAAATACATTTGTGTCTTATTTTAATACGTGTTTGTTGTACGCTCTTTCAAAATACACGACCGGCGAACAGAGAAACACAATATTATTTTGTACACAAATACGTACTGTTATTGCATACTATATGTTTTTTTTTAATTACTCCGCACAAACGTCTTGATAATGTCTTTTAAATTTGAAAAACAAATATTTTTATTAAGTATTTTATTATTAACTTCTCAAATAATACTTCCTTGTTTGCTCGACGAATCGTAGTTTGAAATATTACATTAGACGATTGGATTTCACTGTAGTGTCGTATGCTTCAACTTGAATGTTTTCAAAACTATTGTTTGGTGTTTATAAACAAAACAATATTGGTGTAACAAATGCATTGATTTTTTTTTCTTTTTACGAGATACGAATCATTTACCAATGATTCAAACCAGGCGAAAGTGGTCGAATCAATAATATACAATTACAAACCATGTGAAATAAAATATGCCCAATATGATTATGTTCGAAATATTTTTCGTTTAAATTTTTACTGATCTTTGACGATTGAATTGTTTCTCTTCAGGTGGCCACAAAGAGTTTCATTCCCGACACAAGGACATGTGCGAAAATTCGTTGTTGCCAGCGCCGTTTAGCTGCCCGCCGAACGTGGCCTGCGATATGATGGATTCTCATCCGCTCACTAAGGTCCTGCCTTTCTTGTACCTAGGCAACAGCAAGGACGCTGATGATCGCGACGGCATGACCGCCATCGGAGTAACACGTGTGTTAAACGTGACTACCAGCCAACAATCACCATCCCCATCTGTTGATCACCGGGCTCCTGGTGTACAGTACAAGCGCCTGTCCGCCCTGGACAACGGACACGCTAATCTGAAACAGTACTTCGAAGAAGCATTTGAATTCATCGGTATGTCGCCCATATGATTTATACTTCCTATACACCCCTACGGTTTTCTTTTAGCATTGCGTGTATACACGATTCATCCCGTCGACTGTTTTAATGGGCATAATTCGATTTAACCGACTTTTTAGGTAGCGCCATATTTATTTTTCATGTAATTATTCTGCGGGTAATACTTTTTGTAACGGTTTACCCTACGTTTTGGCGGTTAACTATCAATCATCGTTTAATTATTTGACTCGATACCATTTGCGACGCGTATAATGCGCATCAAACAATACAATTATGAGTACATTGATGTTTATATTGTTATCGTGTGAGGGCTAGAGGGGGAGTTCCATCTCGAGGGGGGCTCTTCTCCGGTGCAATCTTCTATGACAACGTATATCGGGTGTGAAATAGGGCGGGAAAACAGAGAGCCTCCCCTATTTCGCTTGCTGGACCCGTGAGTCATAGTGACAGCTGTACTACGCAGGGCTCTCTTAGATGACGTCACCCGTTTGACCGAATTTTATTGTTTGTATATTGTTTTGCGTCGCGAACAGCGGTCCCTGTTGACAATACAATGACGGCGGACACCCGTCCGGAAACTTCACCTCACGCCCTTCCTTCCTATGACAAAACAATAACATCAATCCACCCGGTATTTAAAACATATACTGGAAACTATTAGCCGAATATAACGCGTGGGGGCCTTGAGGTGCACCCAGAATCCCTTTCGGGAATCGGCGCATGTCCAATGTTATTGTTTTACAAAACCCGGGGAAATGTTTATACACAAGCGGATTTCTAGACGAGTGCACCGGTGCGGTTGTGTTTAGCCATTTATAGCTCATCGCGGCGCACGACCTCTCGCGCGTGAGTCATACAACGCGACGGAGCTGTTCACACCGATACCAATAGTATTCACGACGCGCGTACACCACGCTCGTTCGAACAAGACGCGCTGCGATCGTTCCGAAATGCATTCATTTATAGATTTAGTTATTTCTCATACAATTACCCGTCATTGGTGCACCCCCATATTACTGCTAATGACTCATATATGTTCCCGGACATAACGTAATTGCCCCGTGATTGTCACCCCTTTCCCCGCGTATAAAAGTAACCCCTATATTCGGTATTATGTTCGCGAGGGCACTACACGTGACCCGTCAACGGTACAATGGATGACGTCACGGAAGCTCCTGTTGCCCTCTTGCACCGCGGCACGACTATTAATTTCAATAACACCGTGGGATCCTGCGGCTAGGCGACTTAAGTGTGGATATCCGAAATTAGAACGGTGCCCGTAGGACGAAAGTGAGCGTGATGATGGCGGTATGGGAGGGGTTAGGGCCACTGAACGCGGTGTATACACGCCGTCCCCGCGCGCGGGCACTATACTCGAAATAGATACACGCGCTAGAAGCGTCTAGAGCCAAAATTAAAATCATAGTTTGGACACACACCGAGGTTTGATTTAACGCTGGACGTTTACCAGATTTGACCACGGCCGCACTTTTAGCCAAATTCGGGTACCGCGTGTGACTTGTTTATTTTTGGCCCGGTCGTTCGCTAAAATTAACCTCAAAACACTCGCCATAACGCCCGTTTATTGATGATGCCGCTATGACTCACTCGCGCATAGGTGGACGTGGTGTTTGTGTGCAGATGGCTGCTGCTGCTGCTGCTGCTGCGTGGCTGTTTGCTCTCTGCCAATATTGATTCGGCGGCGGGTTATTAAACACGATAAAACCACACGGCATTGTTGTCGTATGTGTATATGAAATGTCGATCGGCTGTAGTGTTGGCCGGTACCGTTCGCCCCGGAGGTCCCGTCGTACCCACTCGTTTTCGCTCACGTCCGTCGCACGATCGCAGTTTATAGCCTGTAGAGCCGCTCGTATACGTATTACACAACGTACACACGCGTATTTTTATTTGTTTATTTTAGGAGGAGTCGTCGTAGGATAGGACCTCCCCCCCCCAGATCGGTTTTCTCGCGTATAATCGCCCGAAAATCGTTTGACGCCGTGTAACAACTGTACCACACCCACGTGTATACACTCGCGCGCGCGCACACACACACAACACTTACACGTTCTCAACGTGACGTTTGCCGCGGGATCCGATTTTGATTTTTCGCTGTTTGTTGTTTACGCAGAAGGCGCACGGAAATCCGGCGGAAGCGTGCTGATACACTGCCAGGCGGGCATCTCGCGGTCGCCGACCATAGCCATCGCGTACGTGATGCGCCACCGGAAGGTGTCCATGGTGGACGCGTACAAGATGGTCAAGGCGGCTCGGCCGATCATATCGCCGAACCTGAACTTCATGGGCCAGCTGTTGGAGCTGGAACAGAGTCTGCAGTACGAGCAACAGCCGCGGTGCGGCCAGTCTTGGGCCGCTGCCCAACAGCAGTCGGTGGCAGACGAACTGTCGCCCGGCTGCAGCACATGATGACGACAACAACAAAGACGACGATATAATATAATATGCAATGTATGAATGATGTGTGTGTGTGCGTGTGTGCGTGTGGGTGTGTGTGTGTGTCGTGTTTGCCGGCCGCGCGCGCAGTCGCACGCGAGACGACGAGTCGCGGCCGTCGTGACGTATACATACATACAAATTTATATATAAATTTATTTATTTATATATAATATAGGTTTTTTTTTTAACGTGTGCACAGGACAGAGACAAGGTACCGTGTCCCCGCTTCGGGCATTCTATATTATAAGATATTGATATTATTATAATATATCATTTTTATTCGTATATAATATGAGATATTCCAACCTATTGATGTGTTCCTAATAATTAGTTTTTTTTCCTCTCTCGCACAAATGTATGATAATGATAAAAACAAAAAAAAAACAAAAATATAAATAAAAAGAATTAATTAAAACTTATTAAGTAATGAAAGATAAATTAATTGGAAGTTATGTACAGTAAACAATGTGTGTGCAGTGCAGTGCGTAATATAATATAATATGATAATACGGTGCAAATCGTGCGTACGTATCTTCGAGAATGTGAAAGTATTTATGTACACGTACACTTATTATAATATAATATGTATATTGTATTATAGTTATTATTATTATTATTATTATTATTATTTTTATTGTTGTTGTTGTTGACGAATAACGGGTGTACTGTTAAATTCTCCGGGGACGTTTTCTTTGCGTGGACTTTAAAAAAAAAATAAATAATAATAAAATCATTGGCAATGATAGACTTGACACGAATCGAAATAAAAAACGAGCATTATCTAGTCTTTGCAAATTGTACATACGATTATTATTATTATTATTATTATTATATATTGATATAAAAAAGAAAGAAAAATGAATGTATATATATATTTATGTTTTTTTTTTTTTTTTAACAAAAAGTAAAGGCTGTGTTTGTAGATATTAGAATATAATATAATATAATGATGATGATATAATGTATTTGTCCACTTATTTTTTTTAAAAACGAGTCAATATGTGTAGCGATTTGTATTTTATATTTTACCATCTAAATACAAACGATATCATTTGAAACCATAAATGCGAAATGATTTAACCGTGTTGGAATTCTTTTTTTCATTTCGTACGCGCGGATTTTCCATACGCAGCGCGACGCGACACCGCACTAACTTGTAATAGTAACACACACTCGCGCGTGTGGCGTACGAATCACGAAACACTACGCGCAGACAATGAATCATAATAACGTGTGTGTGTGTGTGTGTGTGTGTGTGTGTGTGTGTGTGTGTGTGTGTGTGTGTGTGTGTGTGTGTTTGTATGGGTGTACGGCCGCAAACGACCATAACGCGGGGCGCCTAATTTCGTGTCTGCGCAACGTTCGTGAGCGTTGTAACAAGCGATGTGTGTGTGTGTGTGTGTGTGTGTGCAGTCAAACACGCACTCAAATGCTGCTGTTTTATGGTCAAGTGTCGCGTTTGAATTATTCAAAAATCGAATGATTGTTATTATTTTTTCAAACCCCCTCTGTCGGGTATATGCATATTTTATGCGCGACACTGTCTTTGTACGGGACGACGACTCGGGGTAAAACGTGAGTGACCCCCGTCGTGGGTATGAACGCGTCGGGAGTTGGGCGCGTGTCACAGTGACGATCGTCGTGTACTAACCGACGGCGCTCGAAATCCGAATCCGACCGCCGCCGTCGTTGCTCGATTCGAGCGCGAAAAAAAAGTACAACTACAAATGTCACGCGCTAAGGTCACTTTTTCGGCGGCGGCGGCGACGATTCGAATCTGTAAACCTCGGAAATCTAACCTAAATCGATTTCTCGTCATGACCCCGTGTGAATTTCGTGCGAGTATAAATATTTTTACGATACCTGTGACGTTTTCCAGTGGCGCCGATCCCTATCTATCTAGGCATTGCAGTTGCAATACCTGTTAAGGATGGGCGGGCGGATGGGTGTGGTTAGGCCGCGAAACACATTAGGTCGGATCCACTCGACGGGAAGAAAAAAAAAATGAGGGGCAGTTGCTCGACCTATTGTGGTTTGGTGGATTGGGTTCTTGCTTTGAAGGTACCTATGCTTATAATGCTTTGCAATACCTCTAAAACTGCAGACTTTGGCGCCACTGACGTTTTCATACTCTCGTTACGTGAATCTAACTCGGCCTGACCTGGCCGTTTCGACGGTAGTTTCTCACAGGTGAGTTCGAAGGTTTAACGTGTTCTCTCGAAAGCGAATACAATAAAATCACCTTTTTGACGGATATATATTATATATTATACGATGGTATAAGTACAATGCGTTTGCCGTGTAACGCGCTGTTATCGTCATTTATATTTTTTTGGGACCGACATATGTTTTGAAACGAGAAAAAAGGTTATTTCCCGGGTGAACGACGGTTAAAAAAGGATCCGCTTATGACGGTGGAAGTTCGTCCTCCCCTTCAGTTCCCGGAAAAGATAACGGTGACTAGTGTATTAAATTTCATTAAAAAAAAAAAAAAAAAAAAAACATAAATTATTTCTTTTAGAAAACGATTCTGAGCAAAGCTTCAGTGTAGTGCACACCGTTAACATACGTCATATTTAACCGGTACATATATTTAGTTTTAATTTTAGGTAGGTTTTTTTTATTTTTTTTATCGAAACCGTCGATTTTTTTTTGTGAATTTGAGAAGAGTGCAAAATGATCCTTTAAAATACCGTCTACATATTGTGATCCCTGATTCAGAGAGTTTTTTGACGAAACTTTTAGACAAAACGTACTGTCTCGAAAGTAGTACCTCCGGAAAAAAACTTCAAAAATAAACATCATTATTGCAAAACCAGCAGATACTCCATTTCAGTGGTGTTTCTAGGAATGATTTCACGGCGGTGTTGTTTTAACTCGACAACATTGGTATATCGTGTCTTTTGCGACACCCGGTGTGTTTATAATTATGTCTGTCAAGGAAGCACGAAAAATGCACTCGTCGATTTCGGCAATAAGTGTACAACACAAATTGAAGAAATCGTGTACGCTGATGACTAATACTCCTTCATTCGTCGGTGGGTATATTATAAACATAAAATATGATAATTCAACTATTGTTATCGAATATTATCTTGTCTAAATAATTTAAAAATGTGTCGGCCAACGGCTATTCCGAGATGTTTTTGTTTTGCTTTTTAGCGACACTCGGCTCTCGAGTATAAAAATAAACTCGGACAAGCGATGGTTTTTCAACTCTTTGTTAATCACTGCCCCTCCCTCCAATCATGCCTACGCTTCACTCGGAATCTAAAAGTTAAAACATAAAAAAAAAAAAAATGTTAGAATTCATTCAATTACCGTGTCGTCATGATCCATGTGAATGCATTTTATGAAACACATTATTTTTCGTTTTTTTTTATATCTTTTCGATTACTAAACGTATTCCAGAAAAGCCCGAAATCGGTCCAGGACCGCTCGTGCCGGAGACGATCCGAACACCTCGACTGTCCCGTCGTTCGGAGTGAAAACCGAAAAGTGAAACCGCACGTATTTTGATAAATAAGGGGGGCACCTTTTCGACGGTGACAATATTGAAATTTGGTGTTACGCGAGTACACTATAATATTATGCATCGCGTGTGCCGTGTATGCACCGCCGGCTGTGCAGTATGTGCACTGCACATTGTTGTCCCGCGCGCGCGCATACAGAGGAAATGGACGTTTAAAGTTTAATTACGACGAGGGAGACAGTGGCCGAGACCGAACGGGGTCAATATATTATTATCGCGCGCGTTTGTGCGAAAGAAACTAAAACCGACAGGACCGTCGGGTGTTACGTCCCGCTTCGTTTATCCCGACGCGATGACGAGGACGGTGACGGTGATGATGACGACGACGATGATGACGATGACGATGATGATGATGATGTTGATGGACTGCGCGCACGCGGTTAGTTTGTTGTTTTACTTATTTAATTTGAAACCACTCGTGTACACGCGCGTTCGAGACGAACCGATTTTGAGTGGTTTTCGGTAATGGTATGATAATAATTGACTGACGTATATAATAGTACATCATTACACCTAACTTATCGCTCCGCACCAGGGATGAGCGACTGGCTGCCCGCGTTACATTTTCGGGTAAGTTTTAAAACAACAAAGACTTTGGGACATTTCGAACGAACGTGTTTATCTCCGGTATATAATGATACTTCATTATTGTTTGTAATACGCGCTAATCGGCAATTATTTAATATAATATAATATAATTTATTTGGCCACAAACCGTTTAAAACATGGTTTAAATTTAAACAGTAAAAACGTCTTAAAATTAACACATAATTATTAGAATAAAAATTAAAATATAGATTGTGTTACAGGTAGTTGGCCCAATTCATCACCGAGGAAAAACCTCGTATTGGTGAAATTGGATTCTTATCAATTTATTTATTAATTATTGTATATAAATCAAAACCTAAAATGGTAATAAAAGGAAAGTAAACAGAGAGAGAATAAATTATAATAATAAAGAAAATAGTGAATATAAAATAAGATAGTGCATATTACAATACGGATAGTTGACGATTACTTTTGCTTAAAGCTACTGCAGTTATGACATAAATAAAGGTATCATTATGCTATATGTATACAGAAAAAAATATAAGATTAGTCACTAATAATTAGTCTTGGAAATTTGACAACCATATTTCGATTAAATGTTTGTATTTTGTATATTGAATGGAATATTACTATTCAGAAGTTCTAAACCTACTTTCGCAAAGTATCTACTAGATTTTAAAGTCTTTAATGTGGGGATGATTAACTTATTATTGTTTCGGCGCGTAGTGTGTGAGGTATGTTTAAAGTTTATCAAATTTAGTTTGTAAATAAAATATAAGGCATTTCGGTAGAATAATTGTTTTGTATTGAAAACATTCATTTCCTTAAAGAGCTCATTGGAAGGATAAGTTATAGGTTTATTAAGACCGCATATAGGATTATTTAATGAGGTAAATACGTTTCATAATTATAGAGTATTAGGTAATATACATATAATTTAATGTTCGACAAATTATCCTTTAAATTATTTTAATCGAAACGAGAAAACGTACAAAAAAACCTTTAAATTATATATGTATTATCATATTATCATATTATAATTGATAATAAATCGAAACAAACGGCCTGTTGTAAATGACTCGAAAGAACTTGTTTTTTTTTTGTTTTTTGCTTTTTGGCTCGCTAGATTTTTAAGTTTTGAACGTTGGCCCTCCAGTAGCTTCTTAAAGTCGATACGCACGTAATATTGTATTGTAAAGTTATCACGTTTTAAATATCGCTGGTTTCAGCATCCGCTGATGATATAAACGGGTCATGACTGTGTAACGCATTATATAAAATAATGAACAACGGTGTGATTGTGTGCGAGTTGCGTTGAAAAACGCGTGCGATCGAAACCGTGTGATGAAAACCGTCCACGAAATTCAGAGCCGTCGACTTTCTAAAATCGACCACTCTGCTCACGACGGTTTGACATTTTGATTTTATTTATTTATTTTTTTTTACATCGTTTTTCGCTTTACGACAGGATCCAACACACACACACACACGCGGGCACTTAACGACAGCCACGAGACGGTTTCGAGTCCAACTCGTGACTCGGACCAAACCGTTTTGTCGGTAGTTTTCGAGATGAGTTCGAGGAAATACGACTCCTCTAAAGCGAACACGTGTATAATAATATGTACGTACGTATACAACACTCATAATCGTAAAACCGACGCTATTTAACGTCGTCATATACGTACGGAGTGTGTAGTCCGCCGCATTCCTCGTCGTCGCGCTCCGGTCGGGCCGTAAAACGTACGTCGCGCACGGGGCATCTGACTTTCGGCGGCGGTCTATCGTCGCGATCGTTTCTAGCGTCCGCGACTACCGGTCGGCGGCGGCACGAACGAACAAAAAAAAACTCCAACTCGACAATCGTAATAAATAAAATAATAGGTGTACGCGTACGAGTTATGACACGCCGCGCACGCCTGCCATCATGTTCGGTTATTCTCGTACGCGAGTGCCCCCGTGCCAACGACCCAAGTCGCGCTAATAAAACTTCGTCGTCGTCGTCGTCGGTATCTCCGGTGACACGGTTTGTTCAGGTGTGTAATGACGTATTATAACATACCTACGTATTATACGTTTGTGCACGTCGACAGTTACTGTTCGTTTTTCGGTTTTTGGAATTTAATCGTCTCACGTCCGTCGTCTGATCGCACAGCGCCAGTCTTGTAAAGTACTCGAGTAAAAGTATTTGAGTAAAAGTATTCAAATACTTTTTAAATACTCAAATACGTGTTCTAAATACATTTGAAAAAAGTACTCGCGCACAGTATTTGAATACATTTTTGAAATTATCTGTACTTAAAATCAAATACTATTTTTAAATACTTTTTTCGCTTTCTTTACGAACAGGACTCCAAATTTAAATAAAATAATACAAATTGTTCAAAATTTTTATTTATAGATTGATCATCGTCGTTGACCGTTGTATATAGAAATATATTAGTATATTGTTACATTTATACGTAGAGGCATAAAAATTAACAAATACAGTCCGTCCATTTCCTAATAAAAATAAAACATACCGATAGTTGATAGGACGATTGGTTATAATATATTATAGCTATGGACCTGTTATAGTCTATACAATATACACGCAACCCGCATTCGGCTATTCCTGAAAATCCGTCTTCGCGTTACCGCAGATATGTTTGAATAACATTGTAACCCTGTTAGTATTGACCGTATTATGATTTAGACATTATTTATTTATTCACATTTGTCATTTGTCATTTGTCTATCGACGTGTACTGTACTACTGTGTGTGTGAACTAACTACTATTCTAATTAATTTAAGTAAAACTAGTGCTGAAATAAAAATTAATTCAGTTTACTAATGATTAAGTTTATCTAATAAGGTGTCAAGGTAAAAAGGTAAAACATATTAAAAAAAAAGTATTTGAAAGTATCTTTAAATACTTTTTAAAAGTATTCGTATTTATACTTGAATACTTTTTTTCCCAAGTATTCAAATACGTATTTTAAATACTTTTGAAAATAACTGAATCTGTACTTGAAATTCAAGTCTTGAATACTTTTTTAAAGTATCTTTTACAAGACTGCACAGCGCACACCGTCCACTCTAGTCGAAATAACTACAATACGTAATCGTAGTAGCAGTAGTATTCAGTATAGTAGCATTTTAACGCCGTGCGCTCGTGACTGAAGGACTCGCGGGTTTTTATTCAAAAATATTGTGTTTCCCCTGCGAATGGCTTGGGTTATGTTGATAGATCAATTTTGGCCGACGAACGTTTTGTCGCGCGCGTGATTTCGAATAAAACAAGACTCGTTTGATTTCACGTTTTTTTTTTTTTTCATACATTGGACTTTATATATTTTATATATTATACATTTTATACATTTGGACATACTCTTTTCACGTATTTGAACAATATTTTACTTAAACTTTCTTCGTTAAACACGTCTTGCCGGAACACAATGGTTTTAGAATCCGAGTGAAACGTCGTAGAACGTACGGGTCTTACGACGATGCGTTTTTTCCAGGCTTCTCCGAGTCCTTGTTATATTTACGTTTTCGAATCAATCGCACGAGACAATTATTTTTGTAAACTTCAAATATTTCAACACGTCAAAACGAATCTTTTTCACACGAACATTGACCATACTATTATGATCGAATCGACATGGATTTTTGAAGTTCTTATTCTACGACCTTTTAGATTCTGAGTGAAGCGAAGGATCTTATGGTCTTACAATGATGTTTATTTTTTATTTTTTTATTTTTTATTTATTTTTTCTGTAAACATTTTTTCGCATAGAAATCCTTGTCCAAAAATTTTATCCAGCAACTTTTTAGATTCGAAATTGAACTAAGATGGTACTTTAGAGAAGTCATTTTTCCAAAATCTCCATAGTTTTTCTAGTAATCAAGAATAACGATCGAAAAACTGAGTAAAAACGGTAAAATCGGTAAAAATCCGCCGTAAACGAGATTTTCACTGTTCAGATTTTAGGTATTTAGTCATAAATCGAAAAGTATTGAAGATAGAAACTTGAAAATTTTATCCAAAATCAAATACATACATTTTTATATTGGACAACATTTTCAGAACAATTACAGCACTTTTGATTTAAATATAGAACTTTTAATTTACCAAATTGTTTGAAAGTTTTTATGTAATATAATTTTAAATATTTGACAAAAAGTTCTGAAAATTTAATATGACCTTACTCATATACCTACCTAATTATCCTAACAAAAATTCAAAAATCGTGACTCAGGATTTTTTTTTTATACACACTTTAATAAATTATTATACGATTTTTTACGATATTTACATTTTTCGAATCTTTTGGTGACAGAAAATTTCTAATGAGTTATAATTGTTATAACAATTGAAGTTTAAATGAGTTATATCTAATTGAATATTTTATGAGGGTTTAATTACAAAAAAACTCACCAAAAATTATACAAATAACCGTAAAATACGTAAACAGTATTTAAATAATAATATATTATATTACACTGAAGCTAAAGAATTGAGTCATCATTTCTTTAAAACTTAATACATTCATCACCAATATCTTGTCCGAGGACCGAAGGGGCGAAGGACGAACTTGTACCACCTAGTGGATAGTACGATATTTTGTATGGTTATTCAAGGTTCGTCCAGAACAGTTTTCCAAAAACTATCGTTTATCGTTTGTTTTCAAATTTAGAGCAATATCTGCAAGTTTTTATGAAAACATAATCTGCGATCGTAAAAACGGGGCACATCTAAAAGGTGTTCTCCACGCCTAACATTATCTCGTCCTCGGACCGCGAAGGGACCGTTATCTTACCGGCTTTATTTATTTTATACTCTCAACGCGTCTGTGTATAATAATATAAAAAAATATTATTACTACGAACTACAATAATCATGCGGTCGCGCGGACCCAGAGCCGTTTTTTTTATTTTTTTTTTTTATTTTTCCGTCTATATTCCGTAAAACGTGCACGCGGTGAGCCTATATACGTTCAAACACACGGCCTCGGCGTTTACAACCGGCGATAACTACGCGCCCGGTAATTGGACGACCACGGCATTAGAGCTCCTCACCGCGTACAGTTTCTCTTTTTCTCTGCCCCTCTCACTCCCCGCCTCTCTCACTCTCTCACTCACTCGCACACTCACTCTCTTTCTCTCGTGATATTATTATACACAAAAGATGTACTCGGCGACGCTGCACACGCATCTCGCCGCCGTGATCTCAACAAACCGGTCGTTAGGTCGACTACGGTGCATGTGATGATGCCGCGGACCGCAGTCTCCGCGGCGGAAGAATATCTCGCACCGACCAACAACAACGGTGGCGACCCGTTTTTATCGTGGTATATACGTACCTATATCGTACACGTGGTGTATATTACAGTCACGTATAATAATAATAATAATAATAATAATAATATAAATATACACACACACATTATTTACACGCACGCACTCGCGTGCATGCGTGCGTGCGTGTGTGTGTGTGTGTTGCACACGCTATGCGCGCGTTGTCCCGTCGAGTGTTGTACAGTTTGTGTAATATTCCCATAGGCCATAGAGTATAAACACTACGCGTAAAATGCGTCGTTTATACCAACTCTTGAGCTCTTAAAACAATATCGATGTGTAACTGGTGGTATATAATCAAAGTGACCGTATATTTTTTTAGTCAGAACGGGACAAAAAAAAAAACAAATCATAATTTTTATTATAAATAATTTTTTTTTTTTAAATTAATAATTAGCAAAATTATGTTTTTTTTAGTTTTAGAGGACAAAAAAATTCATAATAGATAATAACAAATATGTAGAAAATATCAATGCAATTATTCTGACAATGTTAAAAAATCACAATTGAGTTATAAAAATATTTTAATTACAATTTCGGATAATCAATCTGGAGGTTTGAAACATATTCCCCGTGGTGATAGATTATGTAAAAATGATTATGTTTGTGCATTACACATTGAGGCTAATGCTTACAATATCCTATGTGTAGTTAAATATGACTAGTTCAAAATAGATGGAGGAGTAGTAGAAAAGCTAGAAAGAACTACTCCACTTTTAAAAACTGAGGCAGTCCCAACAATATTTCCAGATCTTCCAAAATATGTAACCTCAACCGTAAAAAAACGGTTTGCACCGAAATTACGTTTGATAAATCCTACAAAAAAAGAAAAATATGATGAGCATAATGAAATAAATGGCACAGACAATTTATACCCCGATTCGCGATACGCTAAACAATCCCGATACCGTTTACAGTCATTACCGCTAATCGACCATATACACATGCACGTAAGAATTAGATATACTTAGATATAATATAATTAGATATGTATAAAACGATAGAAAATCGATTTTAATTATTCTTTTTGTCTATCTTATGATAATGGGACATTTTAGAATCTCGAAGATTTCTCAGGGGACAACGGGACAACAATACAAAAAACGGGACGTATGGTCACCTTATATATAATACTCTCGAGCGTGTTATCAAGAAAAGAGAGCATTAGTATTTTAAAATTTGTTTTGATTTTGGTCAATACTCGGAATATTATTTATACCATATTATTTTTTTCAAATTACAATATTACCAATACGTATACAGTTGAAATAAAAATGGTTTGTAAACACGTGACGTGTGTAATGTTTGTAAAACGCTGAAGTTAACATATAGTTCATTGAGTAATTAGCGATTAATCGTTTTTTTTTTTTTTTTTTTTTTAGTCTAGACGGAATCGTCCTAAATTTTAATTGATATTTAAAAGAACGTGAAGACAGCGGAGAATAGATTTGTACACAGCACCAATAAGCAGCGCTAACATCTATTACACGAGCGTAATGAATTTACATCTACTAAGAACTCCTCCCGGGATTGCCGTTTTATTAATTAAATTCCTAGTTTAACAGACGAGTACTAAAATTGGGGCCGAACGAATTGTCTGGTAACAATGAAATATCGTATTGGAAACCGATCGTGCGGCGCGAGTGAAAACAGACGGCGAATAATCACACGAAGTTTTCGCGTTTTCGTCAAATTCTCATTACTTGACGCCGAACAGAGGGGCCGGCTGCTAGCAACGCGCTGTATAGTACGAGTTTCTGCTGACGAAAACGTTAAAAATAAAACTTCTAAAAAATAAAAGTGCACCGCTCGCGTATCGAATACCCACACGTTTTTGAGAATTCCGAAAAGTAATAATCGAAAAACGCGATCGCGAAAAATCGAACACCCGTATTCGGCAATCGCCCGTCGGCGTCGGGAACAATTTTATTATTAGTGTATTTTTACGCTCGTCAAAACGTATGGAAACGTCACACGGTGCATACGCCGTGGCCCGCTCGGTAGGTACATAATATTATATTCCACGTAGGTACACGCGCGCGTGTGCAACAGCCCGATGTTTAGTCGTAATACCGAAAATAATAATACGCGTGTGTGTAACACACACACACACACACACACACACACACACACACACACACACACACACGGTGCGTAATAACGACGAACGGGTTGGCGGATCCGTGGGACGAGACGATCGGCTACCATTGGGAATTTTAATTATAATATACGCTCGACTCGGCGGCGACGCGTGCATACCGCGACGAGGTGTGATTGATTCGGTCTCGTCAGCACGGCCGGACACGCAGGCCATTTTTCGACACGGTTTTCTGGCCGCTGAAATATTTTCAACAAAGTGTAAGGGTGCAGTGTTTACTATCGTATTGAATCTTACTCGCCGCAGGAAGACGACAATAAGGCATAAGGTTCAACTGCTAAAATTACAGTCCGGTTTTATTGGAATTCGTTCAGGTGATGGTATGTCAAGAGATAACAAATCGTGATATCAAAAAAAAATAAATAAAAAATTCGACTCAAAATGTGGACCGTCGCTCGTCGTTTGGTCGGCCCCGCGTAAAAAACCTATTTGCAAATTTCGTCATGTGTCTTGCAAACGCTACAGATTACACTGCAGGGTGTGTACGCATTTGCTCTGCACCGGCTGCATTTATCTCACGTTCGGGCGTAGGGGGGGGGGCTTGACATTTTTACCTTACCAACAAAAACAAGAAACATTTTTAGGTGAAAAGCTTCAGTTACTTTAAATACATTTAGAATAGTAACACCGCTAGTAACGGTGGAACGATTAGTACAGTAGTAGGTAGTAAAAGAATAAAAACATTCCGAGAGAGCGCGATAACGTTCTGGGGGGAGGGCTTAAGCCCCTCAAATCCCCCCCCAATATTCGCCCGTGCCACAGCGGTATCCGTACGTCGACTTTATAGACACACACGATCGTGTAAGACCGAAAAATATAATACGCGTTGGCGAGTCCGTATAACACGTGATGAATTACATTGTATTTTGATAATAAGGTGTGTGACGTAACGGCCAGAAGGTGTGATTTAGACTTTATTCACATAGTTCTCATGGATACCGGACCGTCGACCGTGTGACTTTTTACACTACGTGAATACACGTTTGAGGGGCTTCCTCGTTACAAACGGACGCGGATCTTTCTCGCGTTTCGTCCCTCGTTTTGACCAACGTTATTGTTATTGTTACAATAGTATTACTATCATCGTGCGTTTTTTTGTAGTCTTTTTTTTACATTTTGGTGCCTATCTCATAATATTTATATAATATAATATGTAATCGTCGTGCCGTTATACATATTTAACTGGAAAAAAAAGAATACACTTTTTGTAATATTTTAAAACCGTTTTTTAACGCTTCTCTAAACGTTTACGAAACACACTCGTGTGCACATAATATGTTACAGAAACGCGAGTGTTTTTAGTCGTATTTTAATTCGTTTTCACGGGAAAATTGCCGATACGTCTCGTATATATAAACGTCGGTTTAATCGATCGCGGATCGCCCACTACCGACGTTTTTTTTTTCGTTACTTCATAACTCGAAAATAGCTCTACCGTAATATTTTAACGTGTGTATATTATATTAAGTGAGTAATCGCGTCAGATGAAATGCAAAAGGAATTTCGATTCGACCCCACCCCTGTCGTACGTCGCGAATCGGTAGTAGTCATCACTGTTTGACGCGTGTACAATATACACACGTGCAGTACCTATATTATACGTATATCGTATGAATGTATAAAATCATAAACTGCACTATTTTTCCCGGCCGTCTCTCACGATAGGATTTCGTTTCGCATGTGAACTTTGCGCCTTTACGCTTTGTATTTTACGATAAAAACAATAACAGTATTTTACACGTACGGTCGCCCCGCAGCTCGTCGCGATAACCGAACCGTAAACTACGCGTGAGACGATATACTGTACAAACGTGTACACACACACACAGAGTGTATATAATTCGCTTCCCTCTAGTTTGGGCCCTCTGAATTTTCACGGTGGATTTACACGCGGCAAAAGTCCCCGGCGGCGATTGATTCTCGACAGGTTTTAATCCCGCGTTTACAGACCGGTGCGCCTCGGCGGGCGCGCGCCGCCGCCACCGCCGCCGAGGGGGTCTGCGGCGACGGCACCGCGCACGGCCGTGTTGCGTCGACGAACAAACGACGACGGTTGCAGGGGAGATGATGAGTCAAACCGAAAATCCCTTTTCAAACAACCGTGGCGGGCTAGTGGCGTTGGCACGGCGGGGCCCATTCATACGCGCCCGTGTTTTTTACCCTTTGTACGGGCTATTAGTCATCTAGCAGCTCTCCTCTTTATTATTATTATTATTATTATGAGTACACTTCAGCGGCACATAATACTCGTATATATATATGTATACGGTCGGTTACTACAGCAGCGGATTGAATGACATCATCCACTGCCGCGACGGCGGCGGCTACAAAGCGAGGAAGGGCGCAAACACACGCACACACGTAATACGCACAGAACACACGCACACGCGTATGACTAATGGCGATAAATCGCAAGAAGCCGCGATCCCGGGCTGTATGATGCTGTCGCGTACACGTGACGCGGACTAATCGTAAAATCTAAGAGCTTAGGTATTCGCGAGAAACGTCGAATACCCGGTAACGACGATGACTCGAGGAAAAATGAAACCGTTTCTTTTCTATTTTTATTTTTTCAGCGATCGGTGAGGTTTTGGCCGTTGACGATGGAATTCGCGAAAGTCTCGAATATTAATTCTGTCCCTGTAGCGCAGTGGTTTTCAAACTTTTTTGAACCACGACACACTACGACCTCTAATTTTAATACAGTGAAACCTCTGAATACCGGACACTCTCGGTAGCCGAAATATTGTCCGTTATTTAGAGGTGTCCGCTATTCAGAGGGAAAAACAAAAGATAAGTGTATGTTCCTGTCCCCATAAAAACGTCCGTTAATTGAATATGTCCGCTATTCAGAGGTGTCCGTTAAGGGAGGTTTCACTCCCAATAAGGGTGGGTGGGTGTGGTTAGGCTGTGAAACACACTAGGTTAGATCGGCTTGATGGGAGAAAAAAAAATGTGGGGTAGTTGCTCAACCTGTTGTGGTTAGGTGGATGGGTACTTGCTTTGGAGGTATGCTTATAATGCTTTTCAATACCTCTAAAAACTGACTTCAGCGCCTCTGGCATATGGTATGCTGAAAAAATCAGACGTGGCGAACGACTGGACAGCGCGCGATTGCAGAGCGTCCGCGAGGTTTTGTCGACTCGAGAACGCCGATATCAGCACCCGTGTTAAAAGTTAAAGGTTTCGCATGAATATACCCGTCCGCAAATGTAGATGATTCGACGGCGGAAATCCAAAAGGGCACAAGCGCCAAAATCCATACTATACTCATCTTTCAATCGATATGAATTATTAATCAGAAATATAGTGGAATGATCATTTGAAATCGATTGAGGCCCAACTTTGTGCTTGACGACATTTTTTTTTTTAATTGAAAATACATTCAACGATAAGTCAAGTCATTGATAAAAAATTGTTTTTCAGTTCTCCTGAATGATTTCGAAAATGTAGCTATTATGCAGCCCTTTTGGATTGTCGTCGTCGAATTATTATTGTAACGTCGTCGTCGGTACTTATCGAACGCGTTGTCTATTTCACGAAGGTGGTTTACGGAACGTTTCCGAAGACGTGTGAACTAAGCCGTGTGAAAACGACGACGACGACTCGGAAAGAAATTGTAATCTCCAAAAGGAAAAACCGACGATTTCGAAAACCGCGTTGTGTCAAACGATTATTCGAAAACTAAAAAAAATGACCCGCCTATATTAGATATTACTCAGATGATTTAAGGACGGAATACGTTACAGAACTGAGTATAATGGCTCTCGACTCTCGTCTCGTTTCATTGACCTCATGCTTCGAGCGACCGAGCAATTAGTATATTATATCTAATTATCGTATCGTGTTTTAAAACAATGGTAAATGACGATTTTACGGGAATCGGTTCAAAACAAAAAAAAAAACAAAATAATAATAACGAACAGACATTAATGTCGAATTTTGTCGAAAACAATTGTGACGTGTTACACTGCACTCTCTGTGCTCCGAGTAAGTTTTGAAAAACCGTACCGGAAAATTCGATAGACTACAGTATATCGTATGAGAAGACCCGCGTTCGATTTCCGACCGCCTGCGACGATACGGGCTATATGTGCGTGAGAATGAAATGGGGGAAAAAAAATACACTCTAGTAACGTTGTACGCTGTAAGTTAGTTAATAAGAGGACGTGTACGCGTAAAAATGACGTATGCTCGATTAAAAAAAAAAAAAAAAAAACCGTCACTCCCCTCTGCGTGTTTACGACGTTTTTCGAAGCGGTTTAATCGTGCCGAGAGAAAGAAAACTATAATTCCGTATGTTTTGTCCTCTACACCGGTGTTTCTCGACTTCTTTTTTACTCGCGGGACCTCGTCGCAGGAGCTTGAACGTTTTTCGTGGAACCGCCAAATTTTTTCTATAATAGTAATGCCGACATAATAATATGTTCCGTACGCTTAAACGAGTGGCTTGTCGGATACTTCCGGCACAAGGTTTTCACGGGACCCTCGGCGCCGGCTCACGGAACCCTAAGGTTCCGCGCGGAACACCAGTCGGGTGATCACTGCTATCTACACTACGCGCGCCCCCCGGTCCATGTTCGCGATGTGACATGTTATTCGTGATATTTTATAAACACGGTCGGCAGACGATTTTTGAAATTTCCACGAGAAAACACGTCGTCGCCTGTCGGTCGATTATTTATTATTATTCCGCCGAGAGCTGTTTGTCCGTCGGTTGGCGCGCGTGCGTCGTATACAAGACGGGCACTGCGCACGTATATAAAAACTAATATTGTCGTCGTGACTACGTTACCGCGTTCAGCGCGCAATTATAATGACGATAATAATAATAATAATAATAATTATCTTATTGCTGAAATAATTGCCACGGTCGTTACACGTTGTCACGTGTAGGTCATACCGAACAAGGTTGTACGAGATATTGCGACTGGCGTGTAACGAGTGACCACGTGAGATCGACGATTACCGGTCGCGGCGTCGTCGGTCGATAATAACATAACCGTGTGGCTAGCCTCCGCGGTAGTGTTACGTGTACAAACGTATACACGATACCCGCGTCGTCGTTCTACGTAAAATCGTCCTCAAGACTTTAACGCTGTAAACGTTTTATATAACGTGGCAGGTATGTTATATCGTTGATCCGACCGACATTATTTATCAGGCGTAATTTTTTTTCAATATATTATAATACGGAAACAGGGCAGTACGAGCGGACAACTAATGCAAATATTAATAAAGAATCTTTAACGGACCAAATATCCAAAAACGTCTTGTCTCAAAGAGACTGGAATGGGCCGGACCGCACATATGGTGAGATTAGGACAGCTCAATGAGACAATTGTGGCTAAACTAAATAAAACACGCCCCGGAGGAAAACCACGTCAACGTTGGCTAGATCGGATAAAGAAAGATTTAATGCAAGTAGATGAAACCGCAATAATTGAAGATGTACACAACATAGACCGATGGAGAGGCCTAGTAGAAGCAGCGAATGGCCTTAATGGCCTGTAGAAGCTAAACAAAAAAATTTTTTTTTCAATGTACGCGCGAATAATAATAATAATAATAATTGTGTACGCGCGCGCGTTGTGTATTGTGCAAACCGGTGTGAGTAATAATGTAGAATCAAACAAACACGACGGCGGTCGAAAAGCATTAGATCATCGAAAATTAGTGATTACGAATCACTATTCATTTGTCGTACGAATCGGGGCGCACGGTGATAATAAATAACACGGATTAGCTGATGCGGATTGGATTGCTCTGTCGAAATAACGATAATACGTTTAGGGCTCACTGCATTGTGTTGTCTATGAGGAAAACGCTAACATATCGACATTTTCAACACAGCATACGCCACTAAAGGTGTACGGTATGCGATCCGTACGTATACCGTCATATTATTAATATGTTCCTTATACTCACGTTATACATATACGTACAGTCATGTTCCCAGGAATTTTCAAATTACTACTTAAAGTACTTCAAAATCAACAAATTGTTTTTGACGCTGGATTGTTCTTTTGAATCAAACCACAGTCGTAGATATTATATATAAATTAAAAATATAAATTGTGAAACAGGCATTCGTATTATATTGTCTTTAATAGTATATAGTAGGTATATACTAAGTATTAAATTAAATACTCTAAATTTATTGTTGTAATTAAAATATAGGTTTAGGCCGGTTCTTACAATCTCCGGTTAAAGTTAACGAACACGTCTTAACCTGCGGAATTCTGCCGGTAAACATCCCACTAACCGTCGGTTAACCGTTAACAGGCACTTAACCGGACATTGTAAGAACCGGCCTTAGATTACTTTATTTCAGTCAAGTTGTATTATCGGTGGTATACAATGATAAATACAAACTATTATAATATTACTTTTGTACGGTATATTGACTTTATACGAGTTTAATGGTCTATGGTTTTGACGGTTGGGCCCATAGAGTTGCACCTCGGCAATATTACTCTGTGGCTGGACCACATGCGATTTGATGCATCTGATCATTAATGAGTGACGATTGATGAGTATTTATCCTCCTTGTTAATACATATACACATAGAAATATAGAATAAAGATAATATAGAACGGCAACTAAGCGGCCGTCGCAGCTGGTGCACTACCGATGCGCTACGGGTGCAGTGTTGCGATTATGAATTATTTTCCGATATGGGTGACCGGGGCACTGGGCGATAAAAATACTTATTGCTTTAAAAACTGCAAACAATTCAATTTTTTTAAAGAATGAATATAAAGAGACTAAAATGTGTTTTATGTGTACCGGTAACGCTTGAATTCAAACAGTGCTACACCTATATCATGGTTGTCACCTCTTTGGGTTCCATTATTAATCTTCGAACTACAGGTTTAGTAAATACTCTGTAATGCATGTACAATCGAGAAAATATGCGTAAAGTGTGCCTTGTGACTGTAAGGTGCGTGTCATTATGACTCATAGGCACCAAAAAATAAAAATCGATGCCAAAAATAAACTGGAAAATGTTTTGAAAATATTAAAAATATTTTCAACAAAAGAACACGTGCAGATCAAAACGTCGATTTAAAATCATCAATGTCTAAAATTAAAATATCTAATAACAAATTTGATCTATTTGAAATTCTTCACCCATCATCATTATCGTCATCTTTTTTATCGAAACACGATCCTCGATTCTTAAAACTCTCAAAGACGGCAGCTTTAGCTAATACATACATGCATGAAAACGCGTAATACGCTATTAGGCTCGGAACGTTTCGTGCAGGACAGGAACGCCAGGAGGGGGTGAGATTTTTCATGTCAGTTAAAAAATTGGAGGTTTTTTTTACATGAAGTGGGTCTCACACGACTAGGGCACTCAGTGACTCTCCGACAATCCTTGTACCATTATAATTACGAGTATAATATTATTATGTACATATACTCGTAAAATTAATAGTTGTACTTCACGAGTCACAATTTTTTTTTGCCCCCCCCCTGAGCGACATATCTGTGGGCGTACCTGGTGCAGGACGTGACGGGCACGCCGACAATAGCGATACTGCGATCAGACGGACCCGACTCGAATAGCCGAGATATCTGGAAAAACGAATAAAGAGTACAGCTGCAGCAGCTCTTGCCCTAAAATATGATATAGTAAGTTAGGTACTACATATACGAGTATGTGCTGCGCGCACCCGTCAACCGTCGTTTGGTATCGAACGTCCGCTGGGGGAAATGTGATTTCAAGACGTGTGCACGCGCAGAAAGATGTCGACGATTCAAATTCGGATTATCACTCCGGCGCACTTACCTGGAAAATTTCAGCAGTTCGTACGCACCTACCAGTAGGTCGTGAAAACATGGCGGCACACGACGCGTACACACACACACACACGGGTTATTTTCGTGTTTCTTTCACGTGTTAACATTTCTAATTACAATAAGATATTACTGCAATGACGACACCTTGTCGTCACCGTCGTTGTCGTCATCGACGGACGCGGTCACCGTCGCGTTATTTTAATGCATGCACGTTCGCGGTCCGGCGTTTGAGCGCAGTGACGTAATAAATTTGTGAGCGTGTATGTGGAGCGTATTAACTCGTGACTGTTTTCTAAGCACGCGTGTGTGTTTGAGAACATCGTGCGTGCGTGAGTGTGTGTGTGTGAGTAGGTACAGTGTAATAATTCATGTCGTGTACACGACACGAGCTCTTATTACTTGACGTTTACACGAGGAACGGGTCGAAATTCAGAGGCTCGAGCGATGAGTCGTCGTCGTTCGTAATGACATATAGCTACCGTGTGGAGGGCCACCGCGTACACGGACGACGACGGCGTGCCTGCACGTCCTTCGCGCGGCGCGACTGATCCGGGCGCGGGCGTCAGTACCGGAAATCGTACGAGTGACGCGGCACGGGTACAGACACATCCGTAACGACCAACGAGTGTCGTTGATTTGCTTTCCGACCGTTTCGTCGATTCGTGTTCTCCCCACTGGTGTACGTTATTTTTGAAATTAGCATAATTTTTTCGAGACGCCTCGTCGTATTTATAAAAAATGTATAAAAATCATGTTTACCCCGAGCAAGGAGCAATTTTTTTTTTTTTTTTGGGGGGGGGGGTTTAAAATATGTTAATTGTAATTTTACTGAATTTAGGTTTTAAAATTTGGTTAAAATGAAGTTATGATTCAAATTAGTCAGTGGTTAATTAAATTGCAGTTTAAGCCATTTATAACCGAAAATATTTATGTTGGTGTTAAAAATAAATAGTTATTTTAAACATTTGTAAAATACTGAAGAAATTTGGGGGGGCCGGACCCTTCTATTTAGTAATTACAAATTATTTAAATATATAAATACACTTGTAAACTGAAGATCATCGATTACGAATAATCTTCGTGGTCGAAATCATAGTGTTGTTGGAATATTACTTGTGTTAAAAAAATGTTTAAATTATAATTTTATTTAGAAAATTAACTTGGCCTGATAGCCATGGTCACACATCAGTTGAAAAATTTGGGGGGGGCGGAAGAGCGAGAACTTATCCTGGGTGAGCAGTCACCCACGTTTGCCCCCCCTCTTGGCGCCGTCCCTGTACTCGAACTCGGGACGCGATCGGGCTTCGGGCATCTCCGGTGTATGAGTTCATGTCCTATCGTTCAGGTGTGTGTGTGTGTGTGTGTGTGTGTGTGTGTGTGTGTGTGTGTGTGTGTGTGTGTGTGTGTGTGTGTGTGTGTGTGTGTGTGTGTGTGTGTGTACGTGCGTGTGCGTGTGTCTGTGTGAGTGTGCGCGCCGGAACGATATTTTGAGGCGTTCGTAAAAAACAGCACCGTCCGGTAAAACGCACAGAGGAAACAAACACAGCACGCGACGCGAGTTCAAAAACCCCGAAAGTCGGGCACGGACGGCACGCGATCGCCGTGAAAATCACCCCGCGCGCATTATTATTATTTTTACAATTATTATTTTATTTTTTTTACTATTATTATTATTTTTATTTTTACTATTATTATTGTTAATATTATTATCGTTGTCGATATCGTTGTCCGGCCGTGCGCTATCTGCGCGGCATTGCACCGGATTTGGGTCGGTGCCCGCGCGCGCGTCGTGCGAATACGCCGCGGCCGAGGAGAAACGCGACCGCGTGTCACGTCACGCGCAGACCGGCCGGGGCCGCGGGGAGGGGCGGAGCGTGCGTCGTCGTCGTCGCCGTCGTCGCGCGGACCCGGAAGCGTGGGCGGTGCACGTGAGGCGTCCGGTGCCAGAGACCCGGAAGGGACGCGCCGGTCCAGCAACGGCAGCAGCATCAGCAGAGCCGCGCCGCGACCGTTTCCGCGGGCCCAGACCGTCCGGCGGCGGCGTAGGCGATCCCGAGCCAAATCTCTCGACGACGACGCGTGGACAAATAGATCTATAATAATATATATGTATATATTTATATATAGGTACGTGTAGTTCGCGCGTTCCGTTTGCCCGCGCGGCGAGTGTATGACAAAAAACATCGTTTACCACTTCCGCCGGCGACGAAGCCGCGCGCGTGTTCCGAGACGATGTGAGGTCGACTGACTATATTAGAGCTCGTCGGGGATTCAAGTGTATTGAAAAAGTGACAATAGGTCGTTCGCAGTTGTCCGTGCGCGATTCAATGGGCACAAATAAAAACGATTTTTTTTCATACATACTCGTATTATATTCGTTAAATATTTCTTTGAATATGAATACAGACACATAGACAAATAATAATATATACCTTCTTTGAGCTTGTGACGGAGTAGAGAGAGTGGAGAGAATTCGTTTTATATAATAAAATAGAAAATAAACACCACTTTTAGATTTAAAATGACATAACGGGTAAATTAAAAATATAGGTCGACAGTACGAAAGATAATTAATAATATTAGAAAATATTTACAATAGTAAAAAAACGTATACTGATATCGACTGATTTTCATCATCAATCTGACTTATTTATAATAATGACTCGATTATAATAATTATTCGCATATGAATATTGTTTATGCACCAAAAAATATTACTGCACAGCGTCATAGACTGTTATTACGAAATCGTTATTTCTGAAAATAGCCATTAATGAACTAGTTTTTCCTCGTTCGATTAGCCATAATGAATATTTTTTTCAAACAATATTGGCTTCTGATCGAAGCAACTAAATAAAATAAATGCCGAAAGGTCCTTGATGAAAATATTAACACGAACAAACAGGCAAAAAAAATGATGTTTATTAATATTTATTACAAATGATTATCTGGAGACACGTCTGAGGCTATTATCATAAAAGTAATACGATTATTATTATTGTTATCGTGATTAGTGACGGCATTCGGTTTGGCGTAAGATTTCTCGGTACAATAATGATTTTAACTTATCAATATACACAGATCACATGTACGCATAGCGCCCACCGCGCCACGTAAAGGTCAGGCAGTCGAGAATGTAGTTCGTGTTAAATGCAAAAATAAATCATGAATATAATCGCACACGTAATATTGTTAAACAATCGTTTTTTTTTTTTTTTTAATCAAACGATTCGAATCCATGTCGACAATATAGATTATACATTTTAATTATCCGTATTATTGTATTATTGAAAATGCAACATTGAATGATAATTTAAAAAGATTTAAAGACGAACACGTATGAATTATGAAATGATATTACTTTAATTAAAAATTATGCAGAACATGGGGAATGAGTCTTAGACAAATGTAACTACATAGCTACATATACGTCGAAACATGTATTAATATTTATTTATTACGAAATATGAATAATACGAAAGATAAGAGTAAGCTTAGTAATAAGGGTGTTCTGAAACAAATTTTACACTTGTCAAAATCTTTAAATTGTTCTGTATAAAAAACGTGTGTATTTAAAAATAAATCTGAGGCTTCCGAGCCATATAATATTTGCTATTAATCTTTAAGCCCCCTAAATAATTGCTTCTACGTCTCTTGATTCCGTCGCTGTCACGACTCGGGTTTGCACGGCCCTAATACAATTTGTCTCGATTCACGGCGACGCCTTGTAAATTACACTACTGCCATAGACGCATTAAAGGGGTCGACAAAAGTGATTTTAAGCTATTCATATTAACAAATACATATAAATCAACACAACTTGGGACGCGAAATTCCCTCCTCTCCAAATATAGGTTTTTAATACGTCCCTGACTACTGCACACTGAATCTGAACATCACGAGTGAATAATAATAACGAATAATTGATACGGCGTGTATTTTCGTACACCGTGGTACCCGTGTTGATGAAAAATGGATTTAAACCCGTAGGCTTAAGATTCCGATTTATTTGGCGCAAAAAAAAAATACGTAATATTAATAGAATAAAATATGTAATGTTATTATTATTATTATTTCATTATGTATACCGTTATAAAAGTCCGATAATAAATAAACTTTATAAAGGTGCGTTCCCCAAATGAAGGTGACGTTTTTTGAAATTTTTTAAAACTCTTTAGGAAATCTCGTTTCACCACCTAGATGAATAAATTTCAAAACCGTGATAGGGGTTGAATTTCGAAAAATCTTGTCTTGGTGCTCGTTTACGTTGTATCGGAAATCTCTGTGCAAAATTTCACGACTCTCTAGACCCAGCGATTTGGACTGTGCGTTGATAAATCAGTTTATCCTTTTATACACTTTGTATATATTATACATCGATATGGATGATGTGATAACCAGAAGTCATTGTCGGACGGAAACATGTATAATTTAGGCATAGTTCAACCGGTCTGCTTTTTCAAACGCGTCTTTATAATGATGCACTGCAGGTGCACCAGTATTTCTCAAAAAAAATATGAGTTGAAACAAAAATAATCGAATTAAAACCCGTCTGACTGGTGACTTTTGAAAATCGCCGATAGGCGGCACGCATTTGCAGACGCCCTCGGCGGTCGGCCGCCGCCGTGCAGTCACGCCTTTGGCCGCGATACGACCGGAAATCGCGGGCTCTCGAGCGTACCGTACACTGCCCGGGCCGTCGCGTCGTAACGCGGACCCGGAAGTGCAGCGACAGCTGCAGCGGAATATCGCGCGCGCGGCGACGACGTGCCGGAAACCCGGAAAACGGTGCTCGTCGACGATGCGCCGCCGGCCGTCCGTTTCCAGAACGGGACCGGCCACTGCGAGTTTTTACACGGTGTACTCGACACGCACGCCCTACAGCGTACCGACCGCCGACCGTTTGTTTTCCACGGCCCGACTGTACCAATAAAGGCGTCGTACGAACAGATCTATACGCGTTCCATTGATCCGACCGAAACCGATCGGCTTCGGCCGTCCCGACTTTGAGGTAAGGCGCACATTGAGGCGCGGTGCAGCGCAGGGTAGGTTAGGTTAGGCAGGGCAGGGTAGAACTGATCTACTCCCATGACCGCACATTGAAACGCAGTTTCTTGCCATCTTTGTACAAATATGGTCAAACTACACGATCAAAATTACAAACTAGACCTAAGTTCAGAATCTGATTCAGACGAAGAAACGGAAGAACTTTTACTTTTGTATTCACTATCGAAACGCAATAAATCTTTATGGAAAATCGCGTATGTGTTGAAAAAAAAAGTCGTGGTGAATTTATTCTGAAATCGGAATTTTCCGATAAACAGTTCACCAATCACTCCTAAGTATGATCAATGATAAAATGTATTCAGTAGGATGAAATGCTCAAAAAGATTTCATGTAATCAGCATGACTAGTGTCGTACAGAATTTTGTGTGGACAGACGGCTTCAATTAATTTTTCTTTCATTTTAAGAAATATTGGAATTTGAAATAAAATTATTTTTATATATTTTAAGTTCTGTTCTGCCCTGCCCTGGCTACCAATATGCGCTAGTAAATTCTAACTAATAGATTACAAATACTATGCTGCGCTGCGTCGCCTGCGTCTCAATGTGTGCCTTGCCTATAACCTAAGGCGACGTGTAAAGGTTAACTCGAAATCTCACACGGCGACCGTCTCGCGGTTAGAACATGTGTAATTTCTCCAAATACCTGTTCGAAATCGTCTCGATCGCGACGTCCGGTAATATTTATTTATTTATTTATTTATTTATTATAATAATAGTAAACGGGACTGGCCCTTGACATTGACATAACATTAATAATTTATGATTATATCATGTATACGTGCCCTGCAGTAGATCGGTCGCGCCACCGAGTTCGGCCGTCCGCGCGGTAGTTTCGCCTGGCGCAGTGACGTTCGCCATGAATTATATATGACAAGACGTACGGGTACAACACCTGCACCGCCAATACCCACCTCCATAGCAAGGGTAGATTCAGGGGAGAAGGTGCGCCGGAGGCAAAAAAATAACCCTATTCACAAAAACACTTGCCCGTTCATGGTGTATGATTAATGATTAAAAAATAATTTTTTTTTCCGTGTACAATATTTATTCTGATTAACGTAAGACCGATTCACTGTGTTATTTGTGGAAGTATAGTTTTGAGCCTTTTGAAAATAGTTTACTTTATTGACTCACACAAAAAAAAAAAAAAATCGTTTATTGTTTTGTCCACGGTCGACTTTCATTTGGACGATAAAGTCTATGTATAATTAGGACATTCATCATACAGTGTGTGATGATAGCTGTTATTGTTGTACAGATTTTTACTTTTCTTGTTTTTCACCTACAATAATATAATTATTTGTTTGATGTTTAAATTGATTTTAACTCAACAGAATGAACTTTTAAGTGAATAAATAATAAGTGATCTGATTTTACGCTAAATTAAAATTTTGATCTGAGAAAGAACGTTTTCGCGATGATGAAACAGTTGCAAACTAACAAGTGGATTCTTTTTACTTTCAGATCACCCGGTAAAAAATGTTTGCAAAACTCGAGTGACACGATAGCAACGATACGCTGGATCCACCCTTGCCAGGCGGAAAATACTTAGGCAAGTATTTCGAAATATAATAACTTGTATTCCGTTATGAAATAACAACATGCGTGATGATAGGGGTTGGGGCTGGACTGATATTGTTCATCGAGTTCACGTCTCGACTCTCGAGTCTCGAGTAATAATGTTGTTAGAAAATATTTGTGAAAAAGAGATGTTCATAACATCCGAACGCATTGGTTTTTTTTTTCACTTAGAGCTTTAGTAAAAACTATTAAACTCAGAGGCGCGCGCCGGTCCTTATATCTAGGTATTGCAGTTTCAACACCTGTTAAGGGTGGATGGTTGGGTGGGTGTGGTAAGGCTGCAAAACACACTAAGTTAGATCTACTCGATGGGAGGAAAAAAATGAGGCGCAGTTGCTCAACCTATTATGGTTCGGTGGATGGGTACTTGCTTTGAAGGTATACTTATAATGGTTGGCAATACCTCTAAAAACAGACCTCGACGCCACTGATTAAACTCGACAATTACACAGAAAAAAAAATCAAGAGTAAACATGGACCATGTACAAATCTGACTTGCGATAGTAATAATTCAATACATAAGTTATAAAATCACAAATTAAAACGATTAAGGAGTGGGATGTGGTCGAGTTTAATTTGAAGAACGACACTGGTCCGTATTTCGAAATCACTTCGTTCACCGTTATCGTGTGAAATTATAACAAAACAATATTCACGAGTGTTAACCGAACGAGATAGTGTGACACGTCACCAATCGCGTTCCAGCCATAGTGCTGACTATGATGAATTTTCCGCTATTATGTTTTATTCCTGAGCGTATTTCCCGCGCAGTGAGGCACGCTAATTAGATAACGGCCTATACGAAACGCCGAACGTGCACATCCGCTTTCGATTTCGCATTGTTCGACCGTCGATTGATAATATTGTTTTATATTACAGTAATGAACGTGCACGCACGAGTCGTTCAGCGATCGTGTGACTTCGCTCGCGAACAATCCAGCGATATAGCCGCATATACGTACGATAAAAAATAAAGCGTCAGTGCGTCGAATGCAAATAGAAATCACCAAGTAAAAAAAAAACCCATAGATACGACTTTTAATTTACCTAAATGAAAAAATGCAAACACGTGTGGTGCGTAGAAAAGTATTTAAGGAAACCCCGAGTTTCCTGAAACCACCGTACCGAATTGATAAGACGTTTCGGCCGGAGAAAAGAAATATTCGCCATTCGTTTTTTCATAATCTAAAGGAACGACAATTTAATAAATTTAACATTATGTGACGGAAGATTATATGTTATGGTTTCACAAACATTTTCTCTGTCAAGTGACGATTTTGGATTTTTCACCGATTTTACCTCGCCAAATTTCCTTTTGAAGATTCTTATCGAAGCGTATTTTACCTAATATCATTAATACTCGTCATAATCACAAATATAAAACATTGAACTTTGAACGTATTATCATTTTTAATTTTTGTAAAAATGAATCAATGACTAAAATCCGTTGTGAATCATTTTTTATTCTCAAACCACTTACTCAAGTATCTAAATACGATTATTGATCAATTATCAATTAGATATTACGCATCATTTGTATGACTATATCAAAAGAGTATCGTATTTTTATCCTTTATAATGTATTAAATTTTATTGCGTGTGCCTACATGATAACAACAAGATTAAGAACCATGTATTACTCATTATGGATGTGACTGTACTAGATCGTCAATAGTTTGATAAATAAATGTATTTTACTGTAATGGTTTTTTTAGTCTGCAGCTACATTTTCGGATTGTAAAAAAAAGTCTGGACGTGTTATTCAGCCTTTCTAGTAAACTAAAAATGTCATCTGCTTGATATTTGATCATTTTTCGAAATATTTTATAGTATTCTAAGCGTACCTGAAGTAAAAAAGTAAGAACAAAATGTACAGATATGACCAACTTAGAAATTTGAATTGTGTATAATGGAGAAGTATTTTTCATAGTCGACTATGCTACATTTTTATTGATTTATTTTGTATGATTTTAAAGATTCAAATCGTTATTCTGTAGTTGAAAATAATAAACGCTTTTTCATTATGCTTAATACATATGATTTAACTTTATAAGTTCCTTTTAGTTTTTAATAACCCGCAGGTTCAAAAATAAATTTAACTTCAAATTATAATCATCGAACGCTTATAATTTTACCTGATTATCACGGTTAAACGAATTGTGGGCCTATTCAAATGTAAGCCTCTATTTTAATTGCATACAAAAGTGGGTCATATGATATACTTAATTACTTAAAAGTGTATTAAATCTATTCGTGATTCATAAAAAATACAATGATATAATTAAGCGGTTATTTTTTAAAGCAGCCTACCGAGAAAACTTCCGAATTCCCGGAGGCACAATTCGCCACTGGCAACACATATAGTAAGTTCTTTAATTTCCAAGTTCATTTGTTTTATTTTGTTTCATAAGTAATATTTTGAAGCCGTGTTACCTGGGTCTCGCCCTCCATTTCGAAGTAAAAAAAAAAATAAATTTACGCCCAAATTGAAATGTATTATATAATAATATGATAACCATATTTGCGAGATTCCAGACTCACATACAAAATATATTGTAAAATTGCATTTAGAAGTCATAAATGACTTATTACGTAAGAAACAGAGGAAGAAAATGTTCATTTACTACCTATATTATTATGTATTTATAAATATGTATACTTTATTTTTTTATTATAACATGTAATTCAGCAATAATGGTAAAGACAGTCACTCAGAATATAAAAAATTTTTTTACCCCTCCCCCCCTCAGAAAAAAATTGAAAATACGCCACTGGTCTCCTGTATACCTGTGATATAATGCACGATTCGTTTAGTCATGAATATTGCTCTTATTTAGGATATCATAATGCATTTTATACTAACTCATCATTAAATTACGTTTCGCGAGCATTTTTTTTTCACAAAATACCCTCTAGCTGAAAATCGCAATTCAATAGCAATATGATGCGACCGATTTGCGCGGCGGCGGCGCCGCTCTCAAAATATAAAATCTCGTCACTTCCGGCGATTAAAATATTTTTATTGTTTTTTGTGTCAACAGCGATAAACTGCTCGCGTACAATGTAAATAGCGTGCCGAATTATGTATGTATGTTCAACGTTTAAACACACACACACACACACACACACGAGTTATTAACTAACCGTCGAGTCATCTCGCTGGCATTTCAAAAACTGTTTACGCACGGTGAGCGATATCATTTAGACTCGGTTGACCGTTGACATTAAAAATTCGAAATGCGAAAAACGTACACGCGACTCGGTCGCGTCATTGTTCCCGAACCGTATATACGAAGATAAGAATTTCCCACAACCGTGTACCGACGCGTGTTCTTCGATTTTCGAAAAGACTTTGTGGCTGACGGAGTCGTTCGTCGAAAACTATCGAGGAATATCGCCAATATCGGATACGCCTAACCGGCGTACGAGGCACGTATAGGCGCGTATCGCCGCAGTTACCCGCGTGTATATTTACACAGCGTTATGGTCCGGTCTGATCGACTCGAAAATCGGGTTCGCCTACCCGTTGCACCGCGACACTGCGGACACGCGCGTGGCACCGTTCAGATCGGTTGGCCGACGTAATGACTATTGGCGATGACACTGCCGCGTTATTCGCGTCGGATCGGATACGCGAATCGCCAAAAAAAAAAAACAAAAAACAAAAAAAAAGTCCACCGGCGAAATGCCATCAGACCGTTTTAACACGTCCGTTTCGTCCTGATAATCGGGCACGTGCGGTATGCGTACTTTATAAATTGTCATGAATATACTGTGTGTGTGTTTTTGTGTATCACGAACGCGTGTTTGATAACGACTTTACGGCCGTTAAGTCGGCGCGTAGGTGTGTTACATCGACGTCGCACAATGTACGCGGTTTGCACCAATGACAATAATCATTATCGATTACAATTTGTGATTTCTCACTTCCTTTATTTTCGAGTATAATTATTCTATTTGAGTTAAACCACCATTTCACATTTTATATTTTATGTACCGGTTATTAAACACTATTATCTCGTAATTTTATGATTTGTTACGATATCGTTAGAAAAGTTGATTTGTGTAAATCCATACGAAATAAATAAATAAATTATCGATTACCGCGCACGCCGTCGCGTTTCACGTGCGGACGACGACGATGTTTTTGTTCACACGGACGCGTCCTGCGCACGGCGTCTACCGGAATGATGATAATCGGTCGGCCGTCGACGCGTTTGTACAAAAAGGCAGTGGCGCCGATCCCTATGTCTAGGCATTGCGGTTCTAACGTCGCCTCTAACCTTTTTTTCTCGGGTTATGTTGTTTATTTTTGCGAGGTCTCGGGGACTCGACCTCGGTGTGTTATAATAGTATTGTGGAACAGGATTACCTAATACAAAGAACAACGCGGCAATTACAATAATTAAGTAATATATAATAAATTCAGATTAATATATACATATATATATATACGATACGATACTGATATAGGTAGTGAGTAGGTGAGCACTGTAGATGTGGCTTGTGGATGATGTTTGACGTCCGATGGCTCGCCTTCCTCTCCCGATCGATGGTCTTCGGTTCACATCTCGGCTCCCGCGATGGCTCGTTTTCGTCTCTCACTCCGCCACTGCCCACTACTGCCTGTTTAGCTATTCCGTGCCGTCTTTTATATCCATACCGAAAAACACCCGGTCGGCGTTCATTCGCGACTTCATTGCCATACCGCACACTTAACATACTAGCTCTACTTATGGGACTGTGTATACGATGTTTTATAAACAACAATCGTTACACAGTCGCAATACCTGTTAAGGGTGGGTGTGGTAAGGCCGCGAAACGCACTAGCTGAAATAATTTTAACGTATGAAAGTCATTAATTGTTTATTATGTCTAACATTATCAATATCATATTATGGATAAAGCTATTCGCTAAACCATTGAGTAATACGTATTAATATAGGCTTATAGCTAGTTTTACTCTATGGCAATAACGCCGTAAGAAGAACTATTGCAGCACCCCTCAACACCGCCCTGTTGGCAATAAATACATTTACTTATTATACTTGTATTTTTTTATAGTTGTTAAAATTATACATCGACGGGAGGAAAAAAAACAACGAGGGGCAGTTGCTCAACCTATTGTGCGTAGGTGGGTGGGTACTTGGTTTGAAGGTATTTTTATAACGCTTTGCGATGCCTCTAAAAACTGACTTCGGCGCCACTGGAAACGGGAAAAGGAGAACGGTCATAAACGATTTTTCGACGGTCGCACGAATCAAAATTCACGTGGCGATCGACAGTAGTAGACGTCGATCGTGTTTCGCCGCCGTGTAACTAAACGGTCTTTATCACTCGTCGACGTCTTTGGGAAAAAAACCTCACGGGTCGTAGAGGCGAAAAATCTCACGGGAAAAAATCCACGCCATTGCCGATTAGCGAGCTATATTTCGACCGACGGTCACACGCGTGTTTACTGTTTAATCTCTCCGAACGCCGCGGCGCGTTTTCCCGTCGACGATTGTCTTCGCGCGCGCCGTTCGTTCGACACGTCGTCGTCAAACGTTCACGGCATAAACGCGTGTCAAACAATAATAATATACGAATATAAACGGCAAAGCATTTAAACGGCCTGACGCACACGACCGTCGTCTATAAAATATTCCGCGTCGTCACCAACAGACGCGCGCTGCTGCTGCTCCTCGACGCGTGTCGTCACCTAAATAATAATAATAATAATAATGTATTAGACGCAGCGTATACGCGTAATACCGCACACGATTATCAATTTAACAAGTTCTCGTCTGTACATATTATGTACAATAGACAATTATTACACACACACACACACACACACACACACACACACACACACACACACACACACACACACACACACACACACACACACACACACACACACACACACACACACACACACACACACACACACACACACACACACACACACACACACACACACACACACGCACGCACGCACGCACGCACACACACGCACGCACGCACGCACACACACACACACACACACATATGTGTACGTACACACTATACATACGGTATATATATTAAACGTGGGAGTTAATTTTTAATTTTTTTTTTCAGGGAGTTCCTTATTCGTCACGTCATGACGATAATTGCGACGCCGCCGTGAGTGTGTGTAGTACAATGCGTTCTACCCGACGACGGACGAAACCCTAGACTTCAATGAGCGTGTGCGAAACATGCATATTCATGAAAAGTCCCGGGACGTAGTCATTTCGTTTGCACCTGTTTCTGATAATAATTACTGATTCGTTTTTTTTTTTTTTTTGTGTCACATTTGATTTGTAAAACTGTCTGTATTCACGTTTTCATAACGGTTTCGCTGCACTCGGCGAAACGGCTTTTCCAAAGTCGAACTTCGTACGCGTTCTGTAGGACGATGTGGATCGGTGCACGTGGCCATATGTTCTGCGCGATGTGGTTTCACGGTTCGCGCGGGCGTCGCCTTGAATCGCGGCTCGGTCCGTTCTCGGAAGACGTCTTTTATACGTACGAGTATATGTAAATTTTAATGTAAAACAAAAAAAAAAAAAACGCATCCGACGACGTGACGATTAGTCATCGACGCTAGTCGAAACGTCTGGATCTTCTTTCTAATACTTTGTGCTCCCGATATCCACGACCTGCGGTGGCGTAGCCAGGATTCAGGACGGGGGGGAGCACAAGTTTAGCCAAAGGATTTTTAATTATCAATACTTATTTTGATCAGTTCAATAGCCGAAGACGTGTAGAAGCTTTTCCCGCAGAGACTCGAATGATTTATCGTTCTGAGATTTGTTCTGGTTTATTTATAATATGTTTGTTAAAGGCAGTCCATTAATTCTACCCACATCCGGGAAGCATTCATACGGGCAAAGTGTACGTTCGTCGTTAGAATGATAGAGGAAATTATCGGGTAGAAGGAATAAGAGCGGGGGAGGGAAAGATTGATACGAAGCCAACCCCCTACCTGAGGAACACGCTGGTTATAACGACATCGGTATCGAGATATAATACGAATCAAATAAAAAAAAAAATGAAACGAGGTCGCGGTCCCCTTCCAGGAGACAATTTATCATAATCAAAAGGCTATACGGTCACCTGGAAACCTTTATGTTTAAATATTTGTGTTTTTTATTTGTTTATATTTTTAATAAACGATAGCGATATAATGTCAAAAACAGTTCACTCGAAGTTATAAAGGTTTCAAATACAAAAAAAAAAAGACGTTCATTAAGTCTCGCTTCGATCATTGTAGACCTTACATAATAATAGTCTTCAATTTTTTAGAAGTCCAAAATGCTGTTTTTTTTTGCCCACGTCATTAATCGTGACGTTCTTATTGACGTAGACCTATGCTTTTGTGTACAGGTTGTTTTCATACGCTTAGAAATACATAGTCAGTAGTTACGACTACGCAATTACATGAAATCTAATCGGACTGCGACACGTTCTACTGATCCGGAAGAGTTTACGACTACGAAAATACCACGATTGACGAAAACGCATTTTTCCTCTGCCATTTTTCTCGTCCATGCGCACCTGTATTGTTTCCGTCATTCGTTATATACGTCAAATATTGACACGATACAATGTATATTAACATACACAATGTGTATTAACTGCCATATATAGCCACATAGGTACCTACATGATATATGTATATATAATATGTAATAAGCCGTATGACTGCAACGCGTACGTGCATCACGTGCGTATCACGTCATTTATGTCGTTTAAATGACATTTTATGCCGTTCTATATATAGTATATTATACCTATACCATCGATATTATCTGTTTATATCTTTACGAGATTACGTTTTTTTTTGTTTTTTTTAATTTTCGTTAAGTATTCTATAGAAAACTTATAGGTATTTTGTCTAGAGAAACTTTTGGTAATGCAACAACATTATACGCGATCAAAAATAAATCGAAATAACTTAAAAAATTTATACTCAAATAATAATTTGACTTATGACTAAGTAAATATTCTATTTGTTTATAACTCAAAACTATCTATGATGTAAAAAAAATATGCTATCTAAAACAAACAAATTAATTAATTAGGTAATTAAAGAATACGTTATAAAATAAAATTTATACGTTTCTGTCTCGTTTTTTCGGTGTATAAACGACCGGTTTCATTTTCAGAAATTATCTTTGACTGCAGTTTTACAAAGTATAAACTATACAAAGTCTGAATAGAAAATGACAAAATTTCTATTTATTTGTTAGTTTATTGGAATAAACAAATAACATAACACTTATTTTATTATTTTATCAACATTTTAATATAGATTTATATTATTCGAAAAGTCGTTAAAAATGTACTTCGAGAATTCGTTCAAACGTCTAATTAGCGTTATGGGTTACACGATATAACCAGCCGACGCGATGGCGCGCGTTCGGTCGTTTTCATTGTGAACTTAACTAAAATACAATATTATTATTATTATTATTATTTGCATATTGCGTATATACAATCATAATATTATGTGATTCTCGATATCTTGTCACGGACCCACAGACTTTATAGTTAGATACGTCAAGACGCGCGACCGGGTTCATTTCGTTGGAAAGATTCACCAATCGTTCAGCTTTACTCGCATATATATATGGGCGTTCAAAATACATAATAATATGAGCGACGTTACTTCATTTTTACAATATAAAACACTTTCAATACTAAGTTTACTATAGCTAATCGATCGATTTCTCTGTAGTTTTATGTCGATGTCGGAGTGTCGGACACCAAAGGTTGAGTCGATAGAACAACAATATTCCACGAAACTAAAATAATCGTTTTGACAAAAACTAACTAAAACAACATCAGTCTGTTTTCCAGTCTGAAGTCCGTTCCGAAACAATCGTACTGGCTGCTGGAACGCTCGTTAGAGCGGGGGTGGCGTTGTAACCCGATAACCCCACCCCTTGGTTACACCCTTGGTTACGGTGAAATGTGACTTGGTCCGACGTCTACACCTACGTCTACACTATGACGCAATAAGCTGTACACGGCCTACGTGCGTCGTACGCGTCACGCGCGTACGTACGTTCTACGTGCGTATGCGTGTATACTGCACAGTACACACGGTAGTTTATTCACAGTCGTGCAAAGGAGGAGGTACTTAGAACAGCTGCAGTGGTGGCGATCGAATTCATCACGACTGCAGCACTCCGCGTTGTCGTACTATACGTGTACCGCCGTCATTACGTATATATTTTAACGTGTGCGCGGACCACGTGTTGCACGGCGGCGTTTTAAATTCGTCGATAAAGTGATTTCGCAACTATAATTAGATGTTTGAATTTATTACGGGGCCCCCGCGAACGTTTATCGTGCCGGGCGCGAAACGACAATACGGACGGGGAAAATGTCCGTTAAAGATTATATTGTGTGTACCGCGGGTCCGCGCGCCGAGGGGTCGGTGCACCCTCCGGCATTATATATATATATACGTATATTATGTATACGTTTATATCTACGCCACGCGGTGTATATACGCGGTAATAATATTTATGCCGGACCCTTCGTAAAAGTTCACGACGGCCGGTGTATTTATATGGCATTACGGTAATTTGCGTGATATATATTTTTATTGTTTTTTTTTTTTTTTTAGCGCGTGTTCGTACAGATTCTCGACTTTGACGTTGTGCTTTATTATATTATTATAATATAATGAAATCACCGTCTGCCGCAGCAGCGCGCCCGACGCGACGGTGACGATAAAACTCGTTTACGCCGTGTGCGATTTTTCGAGTGGTAAATTGACTTAGCTGTCCGAAATAATCCAGCACCCCTGCAAACAAGTCGAGTGTTTACTTACACTAGTCGAATCTGCAGTTCGCCGTCATTCCGATTCTTGTGATCTGTACACGCGTCTCAGACGCAGTGGCGATCAAACGGATTCGTCATTCGGTCATGAATATATTATAATATAATATATTATTTTTTAATTTTTAATTTACGGTACAAAGTTTAAAACGTTTTTATTAATAGCTATTTACAATATTGTATTTTCACTTATTTATTTACTAACTTATTTAGTACAATACTTCATTTGCGGTTACATTTTATAACGTCACGATGAACAGCCTTAATGGCCAACCGTTGAGACGACTAGAATAATATAATATTACACGATTTACTTTGATATTTATAGTATATGAAAGTATTATATTAACATTTGCAACAGACTTTTAATTTAACAACGAAAGCAATCGACCATTCCAAAAATACGCCATATTAGTTTTCAAGATCGGATTGAGACTATTGGGAGTTTGGGGGGGGGGGCAGGAAAAATAATGTTTGAAAATCCACACTCGATATCATCATCAAAAAACTCTCAAGTGCACAAAATCTCTACTCAAATAAGTAAACCCGTTTTCAAGGACAATTTTTTAATAATTTTAGGTTTAAATTGAATAAATTGTTATTATGAATTGGAATTAAAAATATTAAATATCTACAATTATTGCGGTTTTAAAAATACCGAGCCATATTTTATTTGACGCAGTACTAAAATAATATATATTTGGATATTGAAAATATGTTAACTCATCAAATATACATTTACTTTCAAATCATTATTTTAGTAAATATCAGCATTTAACATTATTTTTATTTGTTAATTAATTTTACTAACGTCTGTTCCAGTATTATTCATTCTTATTTTCGTATATCTTGAACATCGGTTCGTCATCTATCAACATTATACAGAATTCCGAGATTTCACGATTTGAAAAATAGGTCTTGAATATGACGAATCTGAAATCGTTCAACACCAAAGTGATGCGATGCGACGGTATCATGAAGTTGAATATTAATTTAACCGAAGATAATGATAATAGTATCATACAGTGTCATTGTACAAAAAGGAAAAAATACGGTTGGTATCTAATTGCGTGTTTAATCAAACGCACGGGAATCTGTTTTAAAATTTGAATTCGACCAAATTATTTTAGACACTAAATATTTAAGTACGATTTATAATTTTTTCAACTAAGAATGAAAAATTTGGACGAAATGTTTGTATGAATCAAATTATAGAATAATTAGATTGCGAGATCTTTTAATTATTATCATTATGAGTGAGAATAACATATAATTAATATTCACACTCTTGCTTTATGTCTAGAACTTTTGAGAAATTTTGTCGTTTATAAAATCCTCTACACAAAGTAGAATTGAGTTCATGTTGTATGTCGATACTTTTGTGCACCTTTGCCCTGTACAGGTAATGCCAAAAAAAAAGTCTTTGTTTTTTTTTTGTACTTACAAACAAGTCCATTACTTTCATTATCTCATATATATATATATATATATATATATATATATATATAAAATATTTATGTATAATTTCAATCGGTAAGAAAAATTAACTTTAATTTTAATCATAATGTATTATAATGCTCGAATAAACGAACGAGCAAGGTAAGCTTTTATTACTGGGAGGCCTTTTAACCTTTATTTTAGTACATCTGATAAAATACGACTATTCGTCACTGGGTAATTAAATAAATATAGATGTTTACAAATATTGATGACACAACACAATGCAACTCGGTGTGTATGCTATAATAATGAGTAATAGGTAGTACATAGGTAGTAATAACGATCACCTATAAAAAAAATCGTCTACATAGCCGTATGATATTGAAAATAAACTATTTTCATACGCTTCATAATTGCCGTGGTTTTTTTTTTTATTATTATTTTTAATACCAGCCATATTTGTTTCAGCTGTTTGAAAATCGATTACTTTATACGATTTTTCGAAGCCATCGAAATCCGAAGTGCCCATAACCCCCCCCGGGTAGAATTCGGCTCGGTATTGAACTAACGGAACGACGAAAAAACGTATGATTCACATGGTTCTCAGTTTAGCAACACGTAATAAGATACACATTGTACATTAGTGCGTACTAAACGCATGACGATTAATTCGCATGAATCATTTTGAATATATGCTTGGTTTTCCACACGAAATACACGGCAATGACAATAATTTATTTTTGTTCGCTTAGTCGCTTTTTTACAAATGCATTAAAGTGTTGAATTTCGAAACTATCTCATTAAAATACAATACGTATATTGTACGCGCGAGTTAAATGTACTTAATAGTATTTCAATTGTCGTGTATACAATAATATGATATTATATCAAGTTGAAAATATGTTATCGAGAATTCCTGCTGACTGCATAATTAATACGGTGATTAAATTAAAATGTTTATGTGTCTAAATTAAAACGTGTCTAATGAAAAAAAAATAAAAAAATCGAGATAAAAAGAAATCGGCCAAAATGTTACGGAAATAGAAAAAAAAAACTCAACTATCACGTCGTAATGCGAACAAGATGTACGAGACCATTGATTTTACAATATACTATATTATAATATAGTATATTGTAAAATCAATGACGAGACGATAACGTTGTTGAAACGAAATAAATATATGTTTTCATAACTTACGTATTTTATCGGTATCGATTCGCGATTATTTTTTATTTATGATTTATGAATCGAAATGATTACGACGAGACCGGTCGATTAGCTTATAACGCATATTGTAATATCGTGTTACGAATAAATCCGAGAACTCGCGCCTAAAATAATTAGAAAATTATTCTCGTACGTGTAAAACGGTTAAAAATAAACTTCGAAAACCGTCGCCGGTACACGCCGCCGAGCCGAGGTCCGCGCGTTCGTTTTGAACGGCCGTGTGTCAAGTGCTCTAATGATTCATCGTTTTCGAATTTCGAGCAACACACACACACACACTTACCTTTACACACCATACGCCCGCATAACGCTGCAACCGACGTTGTTACGACGACCCGAATCGACGTTTTAAGCGCCGTGGCGGGGCGGTATATTGTCATTTTAATTAATTCGTATCACTAGTGTTTCGAGGTTTGGTCCATTTCGACGGGCAACTTTCAAAAATGCACGTGCGAGTCGTTATATTTGTCATATCAAATATTTACGGGAGTTTAAACGTTTTTTTTTTTTTATGCGCAAGCGCGTGAACTCGCGTTTTATTTGTTTGTCGACTCGTTGTGTACAAAAGCACCAACACTCCGCCGCAGCGGTCACAAAGGACGGCCTCCGTTTCCGCGGACGACTGTAGTTAACGGCGGTCTTCGTTTTTCGTTTTTCCTGCCAACGAAATACCGAACCATTCGAACGGTGTCAAAAGAATGGTTGTACGTTTTGAAATCCGAAATTCGTTTGTATAAAGTATGAATTTGAATAAACATAGTACACGTAGTACACATAGCACACCGCGTAACACATCTATTAGTATTATAAACGTGTATGGTTTTAAAGCAGATAACAACAGGACACTATTATTATAATGCAAAACAAATTTTCGGCAATAATTTGTTAATCGAATGACTGAAATATTTTATTGAAAATAAATTGTTTACACTGCGTCATAAACGACGATAGTGTTCTATGAGCAGAAAAGAATAGGATAAAGTTTGGAGAGCATTTGAAATGTTTTGGCGGCTTAGCCCCTAAATCCCCGTATTTGTGCGTGTGCTGATGACGCTATTGAATTTTCCACGTTTTTTATTTCCCCACGGCCAAAGTTGGGTAATTCAGCTGGTTAATAAAACGAATAATAAAATAGAACTCTTCATATGTGTGACTCATTGGAAATTTTCTCGTTTCTTAAATAACCTGTCTACATCGTATAAAATAATTTACGCGATTTTCCAAAAAAAAAAACATTCAAACATATTTGTTATTGATTGACGATCGACTGCTATTGTAGCAGGTGTGTTTGTTGTCGTTTTGACTTAAAAACAGGCGTTTAAACCAATTCTGTGGAAAAATTCAAAACGACGCGCTTTTATATATACAAGTGAACAATAATGTTCACTGAAGTCTGAACACTTACATATTATACGTATTATTTTTGAGTTGCCTAACGTTATAATCTAAAACTTGAATTAATCGTTACTTGATTGATTGATCAATGTTTGTTGATCAAAGAAACGTCCTATTGAAATACCGAATACGTTTTTTAATGAATTTAAATATTTTTTATTGTTTTAGAATTTAAAAGTTTGTGACAAACCGTAATACAAGTCGACTGTCATTTTTTTTTTTTTTTTTTTAAATCCACACTGACTTGACGTATTTGTTTTTAACGATAACTGTGAATAACTATCGTGTACTTTCCACGATGTAATGATACGGAATCAAAAAGATTTCAAAATTAAAATCACACGTTGACACCTTAATGTGTAACCGTTATAAATACGAGTATTTATTATGTATTTCGTATAAAATCGTACTGCGCATTTCATTGAAGACTACGTTGACTATAACACATAAAATAAGTATTTGAATAACCATACACAAGTGTTGAACTGTTATCGTGTGATTTCATAATTGGTTAAACAATTTATTGTATTTTTTTTTTTATAACATGCGGTTCGATGTAAATGCTGCGTATAGCCGTATAGGGTCTAAATCATCGTATAGATAGGGTCTATTCAATATCGCGCGCTACAACTGACACGACGATAGTCTGCCGGATGTCAGTGAATCTATATAACCGTTTATTATTGTTATTATTTTTTTCAATATACATTAAATTACAACCCACATTATTATTACTATTCTCATAGCACTTATAATATAGTTATCCTATCACGAACGGCACACGCGTGTATTATACATAAACGTACACATAAATCACCATTGTGTGTTTACAGTATAGTAATAATAAGCGTTTAAAATAACAAACGCACTCGATGTAATAGATCGTTGTTCTAATTATGTGCTATCGTCAATAAACCGTATGGAGGGAATAGGAAAGGTATATAAACGAGACGCTGGCAGATAACTTACCGTTTATATATTTTGAATTATAGATCCGTTATGAGACTGTATTGCGTTTAACGTACGTTTTTCAATATTTTTGTACTGATTATAAATCGTTTTTATTTTTTCATTCGTTCCGATTAAAACGTGTTTCCATAATCTCTGGAATGGATGTTGATTCATTAATATTATCCCTTAAAGTCTAAAGAACGATTTTTAGAAGAAAATGAAGTACCTTATTCTATTTTTCAATTATTACCAGAATATATGAACAAGCTCGATGAAAATCAATATCGACCGCTTACTGAACAAATTTCAAAAAAGTAACATACAGTTCTTCATAGCTTCACTTTGCGGAGGGTTAAAACCTGGTTACGCTCTACCATGACTATCGAAAGACTCAATGCTTTATGTATGATGAATGTACATAAATCTACGATAATTGACCTAATTACCTAGTAATAACAAATTTTATGAACAAATTGTTGATCGTTTCGGAAGAGACGCGAGACGATTACAATTTCTTTTTGAGAAGTAATAATACCTTTACCTTTTAACTATACTTACAATAAAATAAGTTGTAACATAATCAAATATATATTGTATAAGAGTATGATAAAAAAAGGTTATTATTTTAAAATATCTGTTAAAATAAAAATATTTCTCCTCAAATCCAAACATTGCCGCCCCCCTAGAAAAATTTGTGCGGGCGCCTATGCTTGCATTGATTCGTGGAAAAAAATTTTAAGAGCTCTCAAACCTGCATAAAATGCGCGGACGTACTGTACAGTGACTACTGTACACTTCTTCGTATAATGGAAAATGAGTAACCATGTTCAATATTCTATTCTATACATTAGCACCATTTGGATATCTATCATTATCAATTAATAATGTTAGGATCGATTTCAGACTACTTGAGTTTCTGAGTCCGAACTCAAACCAGCACCAAAGTTCAATTATGCGTTGTTAATGTCCATCATATTTACGTTGATCGATGGATATTACTATATTAATCAGTACAGCGTTTCGATTGTATTTATGTACTAAAAACGTATGATTATAGACGTATTTTGTATTTACTATTAAATACAAACACCGTATTAAATAAAATCTAGTCTTTTTAATAAGACGAACTGACAAATACAATGCGACTTGTTTATATTTCCGAAAAGTATTTTAAATACTAGCGTATTATTATTATTATTATTATTATTACACATTTACACGCGCACTGTATACGATTGAATATAATTTACGCTGAATATATTAAATTTCCAAGTCTAAATATAAAAAATATAAAATTGTATTAGGTAAAAAAAAAAAAATTTTCAAAGTTCAATAGATATTTAATTCGAAAAAGATCAATTTTATTATTCAAGGTGAGTTCAAACCTGTATAAGAGTGTTGATACTTGAAGTTTCTAGGTACATTATTTGATGAATATAAAACTTAAATCGATTTCATGAAAATCTCTTGGCGTATATTTAGTCATTTTCGCGGTAATTTTTCTCAAATATCGAGAAAACTTTTGAGAATAAAGAAAATTAACCTCTTTAAAGTACACGGAGAAAACGTTTCTGAACAATATAGATAGAGACGCGTAATTTTTGGACAAAATCGACCTTCCAAAAAAGCGTCGCGAGGATTTAAGAAATAAATCACCGACAAACGTTATTGTTAAACGAACGGATCATCATTAGCTTCGCGCAGAATCTATAACGTTCGTGTTATTATGACTTTTTCGATACGCAGTAAATCTTTAGGCGTGGTCGTGAATCACAGGCAGGTGTATCGATTTCAGTACCAGCCGTTTTATTTGCTACAAAATCGTCGTAATGCGAATCCTCCTCAGACCTCGTCACGTACCGATGTGTTTTCGCAACACGGTTTTTAATTACGAACAAGTGTGACACCAACACTCCCGTACGGGCCGGTCCAAGGTCCATTTAATTTAGTCGTACGCGAATAATAATAATAATAATAATAATATAATATTGTAATTATGACACGGGCCGCCGCGCGCGAGATGTCTCCGCGACGAGTTATCGGTTCAAACGTTTCGATATTTATTCGTACGCCTTGAACGATTTCAATGCCGTATCGCTGACCGCTGCAGTTCGCGAATTTGCGAACACGTAATGCGCGCAGAGGCGTATGTAGGCACAGGCCCTGTAGGCCCGGGTCTCGAGCGGCGACATTTGGAGGGCGGCAAATTTCAACTTTTTTTTTTTTCTTACAGAATTACAAAAAGTATTTTTCATTCGACAACGTCAAATTTGAATTATTTTTCGACCAGAGAAATTCGTTTACGAATCGTAAGTTTGATGATTTAGAGTTACGATTCGGACCGTAAACGCGTGCGTCCGTTCGCTCAAAAATCAAACAGCTACTTACACACGCTATGCGCACACGCGGGTTCGAGTCCTCAAACTGGGAATCCGAATGTGTTTTGTGAAAAGTTCTAAGAGTGGCGACGCATCGGAAAGTGTCTACAGGCCGGAAAAATCCCTAAATACATATACGCCACTGTGACATTTTTCGCACGGTACGACGTAGGCACGAGCGCCTGGCGTATACGGTGCGCGTTTCGCGCATTCGACGTGTACCCTGCAGGCCCGTAGCCTGGGGTATACAAGCGAGCTATGCGTTGCTTTTGGGCGGCAAAATATGTTAAGGAAATCGAAGCGGCTAAATGAAATAATCAAATCTTCGAGAAACAATGCTCCTGGTAAAAATCTCGGGTGTACGCGTATTTAGTCATCAACTTCGGGAAATCTATTTTGATATTGCGTCGAGTTTAAGAATCATTCTTACGATTCCGGCGACAGCGGCGTATGCTGAATAGGGTTTCTTTGAACCGAAACTCGTAAAAAATCATCTACATTGAGTAATGAGCGTTCAAGTGAATTATCGATTTTGTCCGTTGAAGCGGAGTCAGCACAAGTGCTAAACTAGGAAAATTCAGTACAAGATTTTGCAACAAAACAGGCAGGAAAATTCTATTTGTGATTCCATCAAAATGTCATTATTATAAATATTTTTCTTATTTCGATTTTTATTTAAACAAATAGTACCGATGTATATTCGTGTTTTATTCTGATTTTTTAAATCGTACCTATGTAGGTATATTTATGATTTTGACAAATTCAAATTTATTAATCAACACGTTAATGCGCATTTGTTAATTTCAATATTATTCGTGTACCGATTTAATTTAGTATTTAAGATCAGCATTAAAGTCGTCTCTTTAGGGCGGAAAATGTCTGACGTTCAGCCTGCGTGTACCACCCGTAATGGATTCGCAGCATCCGGTCCGCGCAAGACGAGAGAGCGAGAAGAACGAACGCGGTCAACGCGTAACGCGAAACAATAGAATATTATCGAATCGACGCGTCGCGTTCCGGTGACTCGTGCTTCGGACGGCCTCCGATCACCCGCGACGGCCGAGTTATCCCACGTGATCTATTGTAGGTCGTCGCGGACCACGCCGTGTTTTTAGATTCCGGACGGACAAAAGAAGTTACAGCGTCGTGTGGTTTGCAGACCTATACGTGCGTCGGTGTTTTTTCCAGCCGATTCTTTTCGGAGAGGGGAATAAAAGCGTAAAAATCGTGTAAACAAACGGCCATTACATAACGGTATTATTATAATATATATTTATACAATTATTGTCTTCGCCGTTTATCACACATTTTTCTGAACGCCAATAATTCTACTTTTTTAACTTGAATATTCTTGAAAACGTGTCGTTATTTTCAGGGGCGCAATTCCACTGAAATAATTGGGGGTGCTGAAGCCCCTCTATTTTATAATGTAATTTTATGGTTATCGGTACTTCTCAATAACCATTCAGTAATTACACCATTTAGAAATGGCTACCTATGCTTTGAAAAGAATATGATTTAATTTAATTACACATTTATTAATAAACGTAACATTACATTCCGAACTATTAAATTATTTATTTTTTAAATAAAATATAATTTTACAACATCATTCTTCTTTCACTTTTGGCAAAAATATTGATAACTTCATTTATATCAATATGATTGGTTAAATCCTTTTCAATATATAATATTGAAAAACCTGTCAATCTCTCTTCACCCATCCATACCCTAAGCCAAGTTTTGATTTTTTTTAGAGCTGAAAATGATCTTTCGCATGTAGCTGAACTTATTAGAAGTGTAAATGCAACCTGGAATTTAAAAAAAATTTCATATTTCATATTGTTCGAAAAAATTATATTTATATAAAAAATATAAATTAAATCAAAAATTTCATAAGAATTAATTATTACTTGTAATAATTTGTAAAGATTTGGATATACATGTTTTTCAACTGTTTTCTTCAAATCTTGAATATCATATTTTTCATTTACCATTTACCATTTTAACGATTATTATTTAAGCCATTATTTAATTATTTATAAATATAAATAAAACAATAACAACTGTTATTCTTAACATAATTACGATTATAATGTAAATAAACACGGTTAAAATTTGGGGGTGCTTATTTTAAAACTGGGGGTTCTAAGCACACCCTAGCATCCCCCCCCCAAATTGCACCTATGGTTATGTTGCCGAAAACGTGCTATTTAACCTGTTTTTTGCCGAAAAATTGTATAGATGTGTCTCCAAAAGACAAACCAAATTCTACTCGGAGCTTTTTTTTTTTTTTTTGGAAACTTAACTCGGTATGAAATAAAAACCGATAATGCAAATCACTATCATACCCAGAGACAAACACAAAGGGCGTAATACCATTAAAATCGCTATTTTTATTTTATTTTTTTAATTCTTTACCTACGTTTCCTTACCTGATCATTATTATGGCATCATCGTTATTGTGCTGTTTGTTAGAGAGAAATAAATAAAAAATAAATAAAATCAACCTCCGCAGGCAATTAAATTATTGATGTGTTTTACATGTTTATATTTATAGATGACACGTAGTATTTTACGAATCTAAAATTAAATGTAATCTCTGTGGTACATTGGTTGATCGTAATAACTAATAGTGTACGACTCGTAAGTACAGGTATAATCAAATGATTCAAATATAATGCTCTAAAATTAGCATACGAGATAAATAAATTACAATTGCAAATTCGTATATTATGCATTGTAAACACATTTGAATAACACGTGATAAATACGTAGAGATTTCTGTTGTGAAATATCGCTGATGCCGGAAACAATGGTAAAAATTAATCTCATGAAACATGAACAAAACAATACACGATAGGTAAAACAGATGATAAACAAATTCAAGGCGCCTCTGCTAGTTTTATAGGAATCGATTTTGTAGTTATTAGTATAGTAGTTCAAAAATAAATATAAAAAAGTGACATTTTTTTTTTTACAGACATTTATCATAATATTATACGGATGCGGAACAATTTTCAAAATAATTTACCCATTCACTAAGTACGGGTATGGAATTATCAAAAATGCTATTTTGTAGTTTTTAAATTTTTTTAATAAAATTAAACACGACGAGTCTACTCGTTTGTCACAAGTACTAGTCGTCAAAATATCAACGTTTTTGCCGTGTTCTATACAGTTCACATCACGACTTCCTAGACTATGTTATCTTAGTGTGAAAATAACGATTGCGATTATCTATGTAATGCATCCGTAAGAGTGGCCTGCCCGAGGTGCTACGTACACACCACCGATATATTGTCCGAAACGTGGCTTGAGCCGAACTTTCACCACCAGCATCCGACCTGTTTATTTGATATCACATTGAAATCGCGTGTTGATAAACCGATTTCTAAACCGTCCTTCAGCCTAATAAATCTGTTTTTAAATACATTTTTTATATAATTCAAATAAACTTTTCAATTTTTGTTTTATAATAATTTTTTCAACGCACAATCGTTTTAGATTCTCACCGGTCATAACTCTTTGGACATAGTGTATCGATTCAGTCGACTTTTACTGTACTCCTGTGTTCGGTTTTCTGTTGTTTTTGACTTTATGCAGTCATTTATCACAACAGTGATATGGGTACGCGATATATAATACGACGGACGACAAGCAACGCGATTAAGACAATATATGTTCAACACGTATCCTTTTTCACAGTACACACACACACACACACACACACACACACACACACACACACACACATACACATACACAAATGTGCAGGAAACATTAGTCTGGGCGTTGAAAATACACGTCGTCACGCATCGCTCGACCCGTCGCAGGCCAGTGAGTTTTTGTTTTATACCACGTCGATATACCGTATATGAAGACGAATTCGTTTGAATGCCGTTTACAGACCGCAGTCGATCCGATCTACAAAATATATTATTCGAGTTTTCCTCAAAGACATCGCTCACGTTTATCTGTTGTTTATTTTTTTTTTTTTTCGATTTTTCGGATTGCAACTATTTTATACACCGTGCGATTTTAACGCACCCTCCCTCCCTCTCCGAGCGTATACATCGACTGTCGGCAACTGCCGTCCAAATCCGGATCGCGGAAGACAGAAATCTGGACCGTCGTTATATATCTGTCAGTTATAGTGTAATAGGCACATTATTTTAATTTTCATAGTGATTCTTGAAAAAAAAAAGGTAATTTTCTAAAATTAATTTTTTGAAAAACACGTTTATAGAACAAAGTTAACGAATTTTCACATTGAAGACCCATCACGTATTAGCTGTTCTACGAGAGCTGCCGATTTCAAGCATTTGGCTATAAGACGTGAAATTCGATTCTCACATTAAATGACAACAGGCATAGGTATTTATTAACCTTCAAATATTTTTTAAACATTTTAGTGATAATTATTGATAATAATCCAATAAGATAATTTTTTTTCTCCGCGGACTCCTACTTGCCGACCCCTGCAGGTACACGTAAATGGATTTCATCTCCGATACATTAATTTTACACGTGCGACTTTTGGATCTTTCTTACGTCACCGAGATCGTCCCCTCGTAGTTCACATCACGTCGTTACGAGCACTTGGCCGGCGCGCCGAGTCGTTGTCGATAACAGGCCAGAAACGCAGACCTAATAACGGCCGACGTTATCAAAGCTGGTCGTAGTGTGATATTTAGAGCTGTAGACGGCGGCGGCACGCATGGCCGGGTAATACGCGAAAACATAATATAATTAACGTACACGCTGCTCGCGTGTAAGAAGCATATTATAGTATAACGCCGGAAAAATGTTGTCATAATAATGATTGTATTATTCTCTCTGACTAGCCAACGTGAACGTGATTACGCGTTATTATGTCTGTGATATAGTTTTATGATTTACGCGGTCCACTATATTATAGCTGTCACCATTTTTTCGTGCAACAATACGGTTAAATTTGCCCGTTTTATATTTTTATTTATTTCACAATTTTCCGTCACAAAAGTACGAAACATACTGTGCAGTGGTGGCAGGTGTAATTTGGTTAAAAAAAATTTAATCGAATTTCTACGCCAGATGGTGTGAACCGTCGAGCTATTGAGATTATATTATTATTATGTTTGAAACATGACCGAAAAAAAATTACCGGCAAAAAACACACGACATTGCGCGTGTTCGATCAAAAATTAATCGCAGTTGAAAAAAGGAAACTTTTTTTGTATTTTTATACTTTCTTTCAGTGCGAAAGCTGCGTAACAGTTTCTCACAGTCAATACAATATCGATTCGTCAATATTGAGTTTTCTTATATAAAACGTTATTTGAGTAATATCGCTAAATACTCATAATATTTGTTTACTATTCGACGGCCAAAACATAATTCGCGAATCGTTATTTTTTAAAAATTTTTTTTTCAATAAAAATCAGTAATTTTCAAACCGTAATTATTCATTAAACAAAATAGTTGTTATTCTTTCCAAAGTCCCAGCGTTTAATTATAAATCATATCAAAGTTTGCACGAATACAGTTCATTGATGACTGGCCAAATTGCTCTACGAAAAAAAAATGAAGTCTTCTATCTGATAGCACGCTGTGGCTTTTCTGAGAAACAGACTTGATTATATTTTATTCGCTTCTCGGTAAAAAAAAAAAATAATAATTATAATTTAATTATAATAATTTAATTAGACAACTAAAATCCCGTGTATCATCGTATGTTTATCACTTGTGGTACCGGAGCGCCTATTAAGTATGATTAATAATATTATATTCACGGTGAATAATACAGTCGGAACAGGTTCGGTTTCGTTTCGAGCCCAGTGACTAATACGAATACGTTCCGAGTTACAGTGCAGCGGTATCAATGAGAGAACGGTCGATTTGACGTATATACGTACATGGAATCACAAAATAATTTCGTATTAAACGGTTTCTACAATAATAATCGTCGCTGCACTGTCGTCGAGACTCTGCCCAATTTAAACCAATAAAGCCGGTCTAGAAGAGGTAAGACCACGGGAGCTTGCTGCGTACGGATTTTATACGCGCCTACAAAGTGATACTGTGTGTGATACCGTGCTCGCACCGCACAGAGGCAATCGATTCGTTGTATGCGGATATTTTCATTGTGCGTCCCACGTACGCGTGTATGCAGATATAACTACGGTATTATATTGTTAATTAATCGTTCCGGGAGACGAATTAAGTGTCACGGCTGGAACGGCTTTTTACGTTTCACGCCGAACACATTTTATAAAATATTGTTACGACCGACGTGTCCTGCAGACCGAACAAGTCGCGGTTGCCGGTCCTGTGATTACATTATACATATTTGATAAGTCCGTGACGTTGAAAATTCACTAAACTATTTATTTAAAATTATCAAACTGTAATACTTCATACGGTAAAGTAAACAATTCATTGATCTTATATATATTTTTTATTGTTTTAACAGAGTCCAATGGTTGTATATAAATTATAACGGTTCCATACTGATTAAATGACTTATTGCAGTGACGGATCGCGGGCACCGGAAATTAGAGAGTTTTTTTTTCGTTTTTTTTTTTTTTTTTAATTATCCAATTAAATAAATCATATTTACTATTAATTATGAATAGATTTATTATTACACTTTTTAGTGTAAAATATAATATATCTTTATTCGAAAAAAATAGTTTAGATTTGAATATAATGTGCTCAGAATTTGCTCAACCGTAACAATCGGATAAAAGCACTAGTAACTGATAATAATAAATTATTGCAGATACCAAGTCAAATTCATTCATATGAACAGGCGAATTTTTAGTCGTTCGTCAATAGGGAGGGAAGACTCAATTTTGTTTATCTATCACTCATCCAAAGATGATCTCAGCTGAAGATTTTTCGATGTATTTGAATTATTTTCAGCTTTATTTGTCATGACTATTAATTGAATTACGATTTATGTTATTAAATAATATCCAATTGTTCAAAAGTATGACCAAAACATACTACTGTGCAATATATTTCATAACAGCGGTGCTTTTCTTACAAATTTCATAAATTATCATGATAATTCACTATGTTAATTAGTGGTGTATTTATTATAAAAAAAAACTATAAATATATTTCATAAATTGTATTCATACAATTTTTATGAGGTTGTAAAAAACAAATTATACTACCTATATATCTATGAGATAAATAATATTATATTATAATCTCAAGTGTTATCTTAAATATTATTTAAATATTTAAATTCAAATAAAAATTAGAATAATATATTTAACGTATTTCACTCTAATTAAATATCAAAATAAATGTTTCTCTTGGATTTTGAAAAACGATTTATTATTTAATAGACACCAATGGTTGTATCACGAGAAATGTTCATAAACGCCGAACTGGTTAGTCCTTGGAGTTTTGTTATTTTATTTCTCGGTCAAGTTTTTAATCTATGAGTAATAACTAAACTTGAAAATGCAATGTTCAAGCTATTAGTAAATAGCATAACATAAATATTACGCACACAATATAAAATAATTATCACTTATGATCAAATAGGTGTCATTTAGAGTGACAAAAAAATCACAGCTCATTTTTGAAAAATGTGTAAAATATGTGTTGTACAAAACAAATACACAATATAAACCATGTTTTTATAAAAACGTGGTGAACGATATTATCATTTAGGATATTCAAGTAATTTCATAAATATTTAAATTAGTTTACGCATTACGCGCATCAAATTTAAGTTTTATAAGATATCTATGAATACAAACTTTAGCTTATTATATTTTATGAAGATACATGCATTCTTCAAAGATTAATATGATTTTCAAGGTATGATTTTAAGTGTTTTTTTTTTTTTATCATATAATACATGAAATCTATACACTAAAAAGAGATTCCGGGGGGCGATCACCCTTATCGCCTCCCGTGAAATACAACCCAGCATACGAGTTTTAAATATTAATAATAAGTATTTAATATTTTCAGTTAATTTTTGGATTTTAAAATAAGTGTTTTTTAACCGTTTTCAAAGTTACGAGAAAAAAAATGTTTGGTTTTTATTCATATTAATAAGTTATTTCAAAGTTACACACAAAAATATCATTTACTAAAAATATCGTTTTGAGTATTTTCTTTTTATTTACATGCATGAGCGAACTACCACGAAATGTTCGATACCTGAAAATATTGAATTAAAAAATTACCGCTTCTGGCGGCGGTGGTGCAGCTTTCGTCGTACAGCGAGTTCTTGCCACGAGGCGGTGCACGCTCGCTGTTCGCACGGCGTACGCGCCGTCCCCTCCGCGACTGCACCCGTGCACCTAGGGCCAGGGGCGGAAATTTGGTGTAGAAACTGAAGGGCTATGTTTTTTATGTTCACGAGACCTATACCGATCAAAGCCACGCGCTTCACTTACGACTGTAAATCAATTAATTTTTAAATTATTTACACTTAATACTTAGTAGTTTTGTACCCAACTTTCTTGGAAAATTTTTTTTTTTAATATTAAAAAAACGAATTCACCAGGTACTTTCAATGAATTAGAAGGAGAATTGAAAACCTTGAAAGCAATATGGAAATAAAAATCAGTAGATAAACTTCCAACCACTGCATTGGAAACAATATTTATACCACTCATGAATAATTATTATCCAAACTATAAATGGCTTTTAATGCTGTTTTCAACCATTCCTATAACAACGTGCACATCAGGTCATTCTCTTCGCTTAAGAGGATTAAATCCTACTTAAGATCAACTATGAGAAAAAATCAATCGAATGGATTAGCATTGTTCAATATACACCGTGAAAAAATTGTAAAACCTGCTAAGAATTAACTGACACATAATATGCTAATAAACACCCCAGACGCCTCCAGTTATTATCACTATACAAATTATAATCGAAAATATGTTTTATGATCATTTTTTCTAATACAAAAACGTTATGTCTCTATCGAACACTTGTATTTTTATTATTTGGTTACGAATGATGACAACTTTTTGAAAGGGAAAATATGGTGATAAGTTGTAACTGTGTATAATTCGAAGTACCTATTTGTTTGTGCCTCTCCCCCTCCCCACATAAGACGTATTTAAATACGCCCCTGAACGTGACATCATATTTTAAAATTTGTACGATTCAAACCGTGGTTAATCAAATACACGTGACAAATAACACCGTTCGCAGGTGCATTTCAATTTTGAATAAGCGTACCATACCACAGTGTAGGCCGTCGCAGCGTGAGTATCGACGTGCGGGCGCCCAGTATTATTTTTCGTGAGTATACATGCGGGTGAATCGAAGCCGTGTCGTTGCTCATACAAGACCGAAAGGGGTGAATTACTATCACGTTGCCGCGGGAAAACTGTCTGCTGTCTCGAGCGGAGTTCGGCGCGTTCAGCGTTTTTTTTTTTTTGTTTTTTACATTTGACCACGATGTTGATGCACGTAAAGCTTTTTGTTTACGTTTCAATGTTCGTGAACAATAATTTGGCTTCCCGTCGTGCGCGTGTGCCTAATGTGTATACATAATATTATAATGTTCAGATATACCTAAACGCGTGGCGCGTTATATCTCACAACAGCGTTCAACGCATTATAGAAGTCGTTTGTTGTGTGTTTGCATTACACACACGCGTACGCATCAACACAACGCGGGTAAAACGTATGAATATTTCCACAACACTTACGTAATTATTATGTCTTATATTCACTGAAATATAAACCGCAGCACGAATAATATTGTTATTGGTACGATGACGCTATCACGGCAATCGTGTCGCATCAGCGGTTGCCGAAATATACAGAAAACTTGATAAATAGATCAGATAAACAACTTTTCACGTGTAGTTTTTATACCGTTTTGAACTTGACTTAATTAAAAAAAAAAAAAAAAAACGAAATGTGATTAGAAAAAATGATTCGCCGAGAGACACGCTAAACGATACCTCGTATTGCATAAGTGTTGGCTCTTCTACGACCGTAAATATTACGTCAGTGGTGACTCCGAACATCGGTGTCACGTAAGCACTTAATCTATACAGACGACCACTCGCCTTTTCACAATAATCATAATATTGTAATGAGTCTGAACGACGAATCTTACGCGTGGTTTCAGTCGACGGAAATGATACGAAAAGCTTACGTGGAGGAGTTTAGGAGTGTATATTTTCCGTCTTTTTTTTTCTTTGATTTTTTAAAAATGTTTCAAAGTAAAATTAAATTAAAAATTGATTCACAATTGATTACACATCATAGTAATGTTCTATACAATTTAAATACCCGAGTGTTGAACTTTTTATGTTACGAATTTATATTACGAAGTTAAATACCACATCGTTATATATCATTTATTAGTATACGTGACATATATCGCAGAAAATCGTTTCAATTGTACTGCGACATTGCAACAAGTCGAATTTCAAAATAATAATAATAATAATACGATATAACTTTGAACTCGAGTAACTGTGCGTGGCAGACTTGCAGTCAACACGTTTTTACGTTTGAAAAGTTTTCGTACTTCTCAGACAAGTTGATTGAATTTCAGCTGTCAAATGTACAACAGGTACAGCATGTGGCGATGTTTAAAAAGCGGAACAGGCCGTTTCGGATATTATAGCAGGCGAAAAGGATAATAGCCTTGAGCAACTAGTTGTAGGTATCGAACTCGAGTCTTTCGGTGGTTTCATTAAATATTGAATTAATTTTGGGTTGGCTAAAAAAAAAACAAAAAAGGAGCTATCAAATTCAATTTTTTTATTATAAGTCCGTACGTTAATGAGTGGTGGACTTAATACGCTAATACGTATGCCTGTACAGTACTGTAATACGTACTCAAGACTTGATTATAGTTAATAAACAATTGAATTTCGATGTATATATAATTTTATTTATTTATTTATACATAATTTTCCTATACAAGAGAATGATTAATCATTCATTCGTGTGCGCGTACGTCTAATATTTGAATGCCATTTGAACAATGACAAAACAAGGCTCACTGGATAGACAACCAATATTGTTTGACATGCAAATTTCTACCGGTCAGAATTTACAATATTATTCCGTATTGACAAGCGTCGTCGATGTGTTTTGAAAAAATATTCTTAAAAATTACGTACCCGGTGACCGGTCTTAATTTCCGAGTACGTACATAGGTAAATCGGTTCGGTATCCGAGAGACCGCTAAGAAATAAGAATTGAAATACCGTCGCGTCTTTTTTTATATATTTATTATTTATTTATTTTTTTTTTTTATTAACCAGACAACAATGACTCATTAGATTACTGATCTCGTACTCGATCACGGTTTCTAATTAGAAAAGGCGTCTATACAGCTACAATACCTACAACCGATACCCGACACCTTTAGTGATGTTCGTCCGAGAACCGGAGGGACAAACGATGTCCAACCGATCGTCTTTGCAACCACCACGAATTCTGCGATTTTTGATCCGATAACGTATATAATATGCATTAAGTGGTAATATTCTTGTTACCTGTGCCTTTTACGACGTGAAATCGTAATTGATTTTAATTGTAATGATTACGACAAAGTAAATACCAAATGTACCTACCATTCATAAACCTCACCATTCAACGGTGTACGAATTATAATATTATCTAGTCGTATAAGTATGCCGGTTTGAGTTTAATAGCCAGTAGACAGTTAAGCGATTTATAAACGGTTTTTACTTTGCGTATATTTATGCAATTTCAAAATAAATTTATCAATTATTTTCCAAATAAATAAAGTTCGTTCTGTAACTATTGTCATATAAATGTTTTTTTTGTCAAATTTCACGATTTTTCATGAATTAAATTGATTCTGATATCAATTTTTTAACTAACTTCACTAATCAAAGAAATCGTATATTGTAATACATATATATATTTGTGTGTGTGTGTGTGTGTGTGTGTGTGTGTGTGTGTGTGTGTGTGTGTGTGTGTGTGTGTGAAAACGTCTTGTAATTCTTTGGTATTTGATTAGTTTTGAAGAAGTTGCCTATACAAAACCCCTTAAAAATCGTTCCTCTGTAACTTGATACATATTTTTGTAATTTTTCATTTCATTAAATACACTTTTAATCTTAACTGATATTATATTATATGTATGAGCACATATTATTAAAATAACATGAAATAAATATCAAATTTTTTCTTCAAAATTTTTGTAGTTTTATTTTTAAATTAAGTCTAAAAATAAAAAAAATGTACTATTCACAAATTAGCATAATATATCTAATTAAAATATTGTGTGTTATCTAACACGCCATGACAAGAGAGAAAAAGAGTTCTAAACCTTCTAAACTTTTAATGTCTATACACTTTTACTTTCATCATTGTTCAATGTTTAGCACACATTTTAATGAAACTTTGGCATACATTTTACATACATTTGGCTTCCATGCAACTAAATGTGAAACGTTTTCATTCTGAACGAGACATTTATAATTAGTTTTACCATAAACATATTTAGTTTTTGATTTTGTTTAAGCTAAAAATTAAAACTGTTAGTTATTCTGTATAAAAGAAAATGTATAAAATTCTGCTTAGAATCATCAATTATATTTATGAATATTTTAAAACCAACGGTTTGTTTTGTTTTTAAACTTATAATAGGTCATCCTAAAAAATTAGAAAATCGAATTAAATATTTATGTGATTTATATGATGCCAACCGTGATACCATATTATAAAGGATCGATGTATTAGTATATGAAAAATAAATTATTATTATTATCATTTCTTATCTACTATCATCTTAATTATAGTTATTATCATCTGACTCTAGAATTTACGGAATTTACTTAATTTAAGTATAATGCATATTTTGTTTAAGATTTTTCAATAAAAACGATTAGTATAGATACATTATAATCGTTACAATTAATAATGTTAGACGTTGATGCGATTTTAATGATTCGAAAAAAAGAAGATTTATCATTTACTTGCTACATTTACGAATCTATAAGGTTTACACAAAAAAAAAAAAAAAAAATGCTTTTTGTGAATAAATAAAAAATACTTTTGTTCTCGTATTGGACTATGTGATTCGTGGAAAAAAATGTTTTTATTTGTCTAAAATAGAAGAACTCGTTTATGTTTCCCCCAAGGGTTCTCATTTTAAAAAGTTAAACTTTTTCGTATTCTATAATGGATGCACAGTGTCAGAAAAACAAAATGTATCATATTTTGTTTTGTTTTGTTTTTTTTTCAGATGGAAACACCGAAAAAATTTATTTGACATTTTCCAGTTTCACTTGTCCATTTTCGTGGTTATTTTTTATACTGATATTCTACAGTGTTATTTATAAAACGAGCGAATGCATCAATCGTATCGGGGGAACGATATAAAGAGCTCGTCTGGTGTTTTTCTCGCGGACATTTTCTCGCGGTTTTTCCGCGTACGTCGATCACGTACTGAACAACGTGAAACGTAACGGGATCGCGACCGCACGGGGTACCTACCTGCACGCCGCCGCCGCCGTCGGTGTTCTCTTTCCGGCCAGAATGCCTATATATAGCTACTATTGTGATAACTCGATCTTTTCGCTGACACATATAGCGTTTTCCATAAAACAACGACGACGCTCTATTGCTGTACCGCGACCGTGTAAATCATGCATTTATCACGCGAATGGGACGACCGACGAAATAGTGTTGGTAACGCGTCTCGACCGCTCGCGACAGTAACTGCAGAACGTCGCGATTGTGTGTGTGTGTGTGTGTTTTTTTTCCATAAACGGTTTACGTTTTCAAGCGTCCGGCGTCGTCGCTGCCGGAGCACGTGACGATTTCTTTTCCTCCAGGCAAACGACACCGACGGCACAGTACACAGTCGTGTCGTGCGTTTCGTACGTTTCGACTTTCGAGTATTTCAGCGCCGTTGCAGCATGAATCATCTACCTAGGTCTACCTGGGTCAAATGCATCAACTGAGAGAGTGTTTAGCCAAATTAATAAAATATGGACAAAAGAAAAATCACAGTTGAAAATAGAAACGCTAAAAGCTATTTTGGTTACCAAAACAAATGTTGAGATGAATTGTTCAGAATTTTATAGTTTTTTAAAAAAATCTCCTATATTGCATCAAATGATAAATATTAAATTACATTTGTACATTTAAAATTGTATTTTTATTTTTACTAAATACGGGCTTAACCCGAAAATTGTTAATTAGGTATATTAAATGTTTGATGTTTATGTAAATTAGATTTAAATTTTATTTTTACCAAAGACAAAGACTGTTCTCATCAATAGTATACAAAATGTTATATAATTATAATTCATAAATATTAAATAAATTATTAAGAAGTTTGAATCCATCTTCAAGTACTACTTCATGCAGATATGAATATGAATATTCATCCGTATCTGTATTTACTTAAAGATATTCATCCAGTTTCTTTTAAATACTTGTCCCGCTTTTATAGAATTTTGATCTGGTCACTTTAAGCATGATCAACACGTTATATGGTATTGATCGTAATTCGTGTGTACAGAACAACGACGTAGACAGGAGAATGAAATTATTGTTATTTTTAGGGCGAGTTAGGAGGCGGTCACTCGTGTGTTTTCTTGAAAATGCGCTAAAAAAATTACTCTTTTTAGTACCAACGCGTTTTTTTCAAAAAAAAATAAAAAATCGTATTTGTTTTTCCAAGCTGGCGTCTATGACAAACACACACGGATCTATATTTTTCCAAACGGTTCTAGTCTGTTTTGTTCGTTGTTCGAGCGAGTTATATTTTATTCATCTCCTTCGACACGTCGTATATACTGGCACGTTCCAACGTGTAATCAACTATACACTAACGAATGAGACAAAAATCGCGATCACCGATTTTCGACGGTATTATTTAGGTATACGCGTGACAATCGTACCACAACGGCGATACAAATGATAACAATAACGAGTGCCGCTATCGTGTAATTTAATTCATAATTTTGATTTTTTTTTCGACTCCATTACTAATCTAAAAAAAATGTATTTATAATTTAAATCTTGATGTTTAATTTAATTTAATGTGTTTTCAATTTTCCCCTCGATTATTAATTTAGCGATATTTTTAGATCTTAATTTACACTCACTGTACTCTTACCTTCTGGGATGATAAAATATTTATTTATTTAAATAAATATTATTATTATTATTATAATTAACGAGACGGGTGTATGGACAAGAAATTAGTTCCAAAATAGTAGACGGCGACGATGACGACGACGACGCTATTACAAATTACCTACAATGATAATTGTATAATATTGTCGGGACGTAACACGAGGTTATTATCTTCGGCGTTCGTGTTGGCCAAAAAACTGGCCGCGGGCGACAATGTACCGTTGATCGCATACTTATTGTCGTCCGGACTCTATCGGAAGGTTGTCATTTGAGTAGTCTCCGTCTTATTCTATGGAAACACGATCCTATTTCACAAAATCTGAGAACGTTATACACTCAAGGGATTACGATTAAACGCCACACGTTGTCCTGTTGTTTGTTATACTTTTAGCTAGCGGTTCCTAACCTGTGCACCGCGATGCCCTTAGGGCACCGCGAGCTCATTTAAGGGGCACCACGGCTCATCCAAGAATGAAAAGAATTATTAAAACATATATTAAAAAACTTACCATTTATTGTAGTTAAAAAGAAAAAATTGTTTTACGTACAAAATTACTTAGCACACTCTGTATATTATCTAATATGAAAATATATACTACGAGTATATAGTGTTTCTAATATGTATCGAATAATTCAATAACAGATAAAAATGACACACGCCACATAAATTACACGGCTACTAAAACAAAATGCCGCAACCGCCTTAATGTAGAACCTAACCTTCGTATCCAGTTCACAGTTATCACAAATTGAACCAGATATTGCCAAACTTTTCAAAAATAAGCAGCCTCAAATATCTCATTTATTATTAGTTTTTCAAAATTTTTTTTTCACTTTTAAATCAGTATTTTTTCTTTTTACTTTCAGCCATAAAATTATAATTTGTTAATAATATGTTCGATAAAATTATTTATATCAGTTATGAATGAAAACTAGTGTTCATTTTTATCACGTTTCTCGTGATATTCACATAAGGGCACCTGACAAAATTTGCACAAACGAAAGGGCACCGCCGGCTAAAAAAGGTTGGGAACCACTGCAGTTTAAGCGAATAAACCTCACGTTAAAATGCTGAGTTGTTCAAAGAATCCGAACGATCCGGAGAGACATGGGCGTTTATAATATTCCGTAAACTGCCGCCAAAAGAACGGTGCCGTGTGAGTCACGATTTTTGTCATCGGCAAAGCACTATTGTTTTGTTTCTTTTTGATGTTTAACGCCTGCGTCGCTCGATGACGTGTATATAGGTCGATCCTCGTACCCGTGTGCGAATACAGTGCGACTGTAGGTGTTATGACTGTAGAGTCGCAGCTCGTCTGTTCTTCACACTGTCGTCTTTTGATCACCACAGAAAACACTTTGGTCACAGACGTAAATATGGTCCAGAAAAATACAATACACACTGCAGTTGGGCCACGTGAATCCGAGTAGTATTTTCGCCTAGAATTGACGAAAAAGGCCGTCCGGATTACCGTTTTGTTCGAATCGTCTATTTTCTCGACGACGATTTAAACTAATAATTATATTATACGAATTTCAATATCGATGATTATTACCGTACAATGAATTCGATTATCAATTATAGAAAAAATTAAAAATTTTGTATTTAAGTATATACGTACTCATTAAAAACTGACTATTTTTTTTTTTTTACATACAGCAATAATATTATCTCAATAATATTCAATGATAATTCGGCGACGTACTTCCGAGCCCGTTCGGATTACCGCGTCTTTCGGATTAGTCAGTGATGCGTGTTCTCAGATTAATGTGATCCTATATACTGTTAGTACAAATATAAAGGTACACATTGGGCCTGAGCCCAACAAGATTTAGTAAGGTTTAGTAAGTAGAGTAAAAATACGTGGTGAAGGCAAGACCTGGGCCCAGAGGACTTGGGTTATCACTTGTAGACATTAAAAAATACCTCATAGTAGGAGGTCTAGGGTATCCACTCTTTTTCTTTATACTTGAAATTTCAAAATAATCATATCATACAAAAGCGATAAAACTATATCATACAATAATATTGGAATACGATATTTTAACCACAGAGTGACCGATACGTCTGGATATCTGTAGACACGAATGACATCTATGGGATGGTATATCGACGAAGAATGACAAAAACACCTATGATTCCTTTCATTGTCATCGTGTGTGTGTGACTCGTTGGTGTGTATACCATATACGAGTGTTTCGTTAGCAACACCTGCATATTTTTCCTGGTGTTACTCGTGTCTTAAAACTATTATAATAATTCGGTACATAATTTAATTAATTTTTTTTTTTATCATATTCAAATGATAAAAACGAATAAAAAACTACAGAATATACCTTGTAAAACGACGTTCTCAGTAGCCGACAGGCGATAACATAGCCTTTACGAGACCAACACGACACGGATCTTGAATATTATATTTTCGTTTCGTTTAATACTTTTGGGACACTTTTACACGACCGAATCAAGTAGGGTCTACGAAGGCTATTGCCCGCCGAGTCCTCGCAAAAGACTCGGATGATCTTTTTTTTTTTTTTTGATAAGCTCACCGAAGGTTCAAAGAGATTAGAAAAGTCAGGGTAAATATGATTTCAGCTACACTGAAGTCTGCCCGCACGACTGTGGTGCCGCGTGGTATTCATGACCATAAACCGTGATCATAACAACAACAACAACAATAGTGTATTAAATGCTTCGCGTCCCAGAGAATTCACGGACTTTAATAAAACGTATTACACACACACACACACACACACACACACACACACACACACACACACACACACACACACACACACACACACACACACACACACACACACACACACACACACACACACACACACGGCCTATACTGCCACGGCGGACGAGACGATAGACCATAGACGACGGGCACACCTGCGCCGTCGGGCAATGGTGAAAACGTGGAAGAAAAAGAAGAAGAAGAAGAAGTAGAAGAAGAAGAAAAGAACGAGTCCAACCGCCGCGAGTCGTCGGGGGGTTACGACCGCGGGGGGATACGCCGGATAACCTTGAAAGACGGCGTGCGCACGCATGCACGCGCAACGCGGACGTCAACGACACGAGTCCCCCCCGCGACGGCGCGGCGTGGCGGCAGACGGCGGCCAGTGCCCGACAGACAGTGATCCGAAGAGTCGGACCGTCCGCGTTTGATTTTTATTTATCTATTTGTTTACTTTTGTTTTATTTTGTTTTTTGTTTTTTTGTTTTTTTTTTTTGTCGTTCTCGTCGTCGTCGCGTTCTTCGCCGTCGAAACGCCGCCGTCGCGACACGACCACCGCACGACGAACGTCCGCGGGGTAAACGATAAAAAAACAACAACAACATCAACAACAAAAAAAAAACGGTTTTTGCCGTAGCCCCGCCGACACACGTCACGTGCTCGGCCGCGCGCGAACACACAAGTCCCGAGACGACGACGCCGCCGCCGCCGCGGATTTTCCATTCGCAATGTTCAGCGGAAAGTGCACGAGCAAGGCCCGTCTCGACGGGAAGATCGCCATCGTGACCGGTTCGAACACGGGCATCGGCAAAGTGACGGCCAGGGAATTCTACCGGATCGGTAAGGTTGTGCGGAGCGCGCTCGCCTCCTCCCCGTTCGGCCTTTCCGGGGACGAGACCGTCGGGGTCACAGGGCGTTCTGCGTGTAGTATTAAAATAAATTTAAACCTCAATTTTAAATATCAAACTAAAGTTTCTTTTCTTTGAATTATGTAGGTAGTCGGGATACCTACTTGGTTTGATAGAAATCAGTTTTCTCAGTGCTCATTATGAAAGCGTTTGTAAATGGTTCCGAAAAATTATTTTGTCAAAAGTTCAAAGCCGTTAATGGTTTAGAAAATTCATTTGAAACAAATTGATTTTTCCTGTTGAAATTGGTGAAGCTTTTCACCGAAATACGCCACCATCGCAGTGATTGTAAATATTATACGCGTTCGTCGGTCGACTACGTCTTCTGTACGTGTATAAAGACAGACAGTAGCGTGGCGAATATACGTATGTTCAAGACGGGCAATTGCCCGCGGCAAATTTTGAGGGGGTACCCCCTCGGGGTGCCTCAGCACCAATGTGTTAGTGGAGCAACTTCCGTGTATACTTTATTGTACATGTTTAATGCCAGATAATACGGGATGCTTTGAGCAAATGGCTATAAATCGCCGAGTTAATAATACATTAATTTTCAGGTTTCTTTATTTTTATTTAGTATTCAGTAAAAAATACAAATTTGTAAAACATTCGGGTATTCTAAAACTTCTTGCATAATATTTAAAAATATAAATATTTGTATAATTTGATACTTAATTTTTATTTTCCAATTCAGTTATTTTCAAAGAAAAGTCTTATGTATTATAATCGTATACATTAAATAAACAATTATAAAAATATGTTTCTTGTATCTGCCATGTATTTCAATTATTTTAAAAATTATAACAAATTTTAAATGTAATTATAGTGAAGTTAATCAGTGAACATATCAATTTAATATATTTCGCTTTATTAAAATGTATGTACTGAGTTTCAAGACAAAGCAAGAAAAAAACTCTTAAAACCAACCCAAAAACATATCGTTATGCAGTTATAAAACTTTGTAGGTATTTAATATAAATGTCAAATAACTAATAATAACTTTTTTATTTTTGTAATTTTTTAAATAACTTGCTTTGATACATTTAGTATCTCTTAAATTGTGTAAATCTTGAAAAAAAGGTTTTAGAGGGGGAGGTGTCTAAAGTTATATATTTGCCCGTGATTAATATATCACTGGCTTCGCCACTGAAGACAGGGACGGACAGTGTATCTCGAACAGTGTATAACACTTTTTTACTTTAGTCACGTGTCTTGTATATTAGATACATTTGTACGTTACGTCTTGTATCTTATGGTTTTTTTTGCATTTGGATGTTAGATACGAATCAAGAATTAATTTTTTTTTTCAATAATTTTTACAAAAATAATAAACAACTATGGTTTATTCGGATAACTTAGAAGTTTTGATCGATTTTATAACGTTATTATATTTCCATGACTGACGTGAATATTATGTTTCTTATTATTTTGATTCTATATTTTAATACTCTTCGATATACAGAACGCAATAAATTATATTGTAATATTTTACATTTTGGAAATTTTACTCAAGTACCGAATTAATTAATAGGCATTTAATCGAAAAGTATTTCGTATCTAAGAGGCTTAGGTACAGTATTTCGTATTTTGGAAGCTCAATTCGATGTATCTAACTAGTATATCGCCCATCTCTGCACGCATGTATAATGACCAGTGTCGTTTTGAGAAAGTTTTCACGGATTACGCTGGTAGCCGGTAGGGTATAGAGAGCCTCCTCCTCTTAAAACGACATCCACGTCCCAGCTGAACGCGTGTAGTAATAATAATAATCGTCTAAATCGGTCGCTGTCGACGAAAAAGCTCTGTGGGAGCCGTGAGTAATGCCCCCGTATACCCTGCCTTAAAATACGACTCGCTGCAGACCGCTCGACCAACGAATTCTATTATTTGGATTTGAATCACTCGCCCGGGGAAAAGTCATGAATATATTATTATTATTATGATTATTATTATTATTACGATATTTTATATGAAATTATATCGACTACAGCTCGCGGGTACGTATAATTTAATCCCCGACCGAACCATAATCGGTATTTTCGTCACCCTCTTCGACGGTGCGCATTCATGTGCTGCGGTCTAGAACATAGATATGCATGATGACGTTTTAATAATGATCAGGTTATCACGTTGTGCGCAGTGGTGTATTAACAGGAGGGGGGTGATTTAGGGGTTTTGGACCCCCCCTTGAACCAAACATAATGGAAAATAGAAGAAACATTATTTTGACACTCTGAGTCAGATTGACTATTTCTCTAGTCAAAATTCCATAATCGATGCTTGTAATTTTGTTTTACTTGTTAAGATTTTTAACTAAGAAAATAAAGCAAAATACTTTCCAGTCTTTTTTTATGAAACTACTGGTATAACTGAAATGGAACGAGTTTTCATTTTTACCCGTCTCCTATGTGAATCTTGAAAAATTTTAATTTCATAATGATTTTTTCAGTTTGTTCCGACTACTGATTTAAATAATAAAATGCTACCATTAGGAGATTATCAAAAATTTTGTTCCGTAAAATGTTTATTTATTTTTATTTAAGTGACATTTATGATTTCTTTTTTAAAATGGGCTTGAAGGGTTGGCAAAGTTGTCCATTAAAGATTCTTTCTCATAAAATGCTCGACGAACTATAAAAAAAAGAAGGCGTGGAGATGTTATACCTACTTAAAAATTATAAACCAAACATATAAAATATACTTATATTTTGTTAAAATCATCTTGTACTATTTTTAATATCTATTTCTATTGGTAACTTTTTTTCATAACAACACATTTATCGTCCTGAAATTCAAAAATCGTTGTCTCCCCCAAAAAAGTTAAAAATACGCCACTGGTTAGTCGTATTACGTCCAGTCGACGGAATCACGTGTTTATACGTAGGTATATTGCGTAGGTATACAATTAAATGACAAATGACGCTCTATTATTCTTTCGTCGTTATAAAACACGAATAATTAATAATATATATTATATAAGATATGGGTAGCTACAGCAATAAGTTTTATATGATGATTTACTCGACTCTATGCTCAATTACTGCGTATTTTTTTCGACAAAAAATACATCTTGTGCGGATGAGAATAACTCCACACGATAAAATGGATCTTGTCCCATTATCTGGCCCCACCTGCGGCAACGTCTATACAGCGTATTCGATTCGCTCCTGTAAACATGACATCTGCATGCTACATTATCAGAACACACGTTGTTACCGTTAGATTCTCATTTTTTTTTCGATACAATACTCTAAGTCTAAGGATTCGTTCCAAACCGTTACATATATTTTATAGTCCAACATGAATTGTTGCACGGAAGAAGCATTGAGTGTATTAAACTCACGAATGAAGTTCACCATATTTCCTACACATTTTAAACATTGTTGTGACTTATGATAATGCAATGATGGTAAACAAGACTTTGTTGTTAAATTTAAAACCAATAAAGATCATTAAAATATGATAAATACGTCGTTAAGAGGTACATTGGTAAGACTTGTAAATCTATACATATGTATGTATATGAGTATATGACGCATGATACACAGTATTGTTTTTAAATTTATTGCGTTGGTCTTTTGAATGTATTTTTGTAGACAGTCTACTAATTTGGCTAGACGATCATTTGTGGTTAATTAATTTTAACCACTTTAAAAAGAAAACCTTAAATAAACCTTAATGAAATGTAGGTATGCTAATGTATGAAACATTAATAGTACATTAGCACATTAAAATCGTTTATAATTTTTAAACGGCTTCTAGTTTATTCACCACGGTTTGCCGACGAATTTACTAAATTCCAAGTGATAGTTACTTGTATGATTTAAATGAAAAATCCTATAAAAATGTAATATAATAAAATTTTTCTAACCCCAAGAAATTTAAGCCAAATCATACAATAACAAACACTTGGCCACATTTCTTATGGATCTACTGATACAAATAATACTTCCAATTGTTTAGTTGATTTAACTACTGTACCGAATTATATTTTAACATGTACTTTTCTACTATATATATATATATATATATATATATATATATATATATATATATATATATATATATATATATATATATATTTATTTATAAATTCTTTATTTTTCTATAGGTAACACATTTTAATAATTTCTAGGCATTAAAAAAAAGATTTTTTTTCGTCCAACTTCATTTAATTATATATATCTCATAATGATCTAATAAAACGTCTAACAATACAAAGCACAATACAATCATATTATCAACTAGGTGTAATAAATGTACAATGGCTCACAAATAATTAAGTATTTTGTAATTGTAGTCAGCATAATGCATAAATATTTAATATATATTTATATAGGTGTTTTGTGTCATTTCGAGTTAATTATAATTTATAATTATATATTTTATACTAACTTTATTACCATTAATGAATACGATAAGAAATCATTGTGTTAAAGTCAAACCTTGATTTAATAATGAGCAGTGATCATTAAATCAGAAAATACTATATAAATAAAAACTAATAGCTATAAGCTCAAAGTAATAATGTGTCATATTATTATATAACGCAAAACTAGATCACATTGTTCTTTATTCGGTAAAAAATCACACTTTGTATATTGTACCTATACTGCCTACATATTTACAGAACTTTCACCGACTCTCGTAATATCAAATGTTCTTTTTATAGAAACTTTACAAAGTTTTAGCAATTATAATCTATTGGCTATTTAACTTTATTTTACAGAAAAGTTACTGATTTCATATAATATTCTGTTGAGCAATGTTAATTATAGCTAATAAATAAACTTATTTGGTCATGATCAACTCAATCACACGATTTTTTAAATACTGATTTATAAATAGATGATGTCAAACATGTAACATTTACAAACGTCTTATTCAAACATGTATATCTATTGTTTTGGATTCCAGGTGCAAAAGTTATAGTAGCGTGCCGGGATGTTAAAAAAGCGGAAAAAGCTGTCACGGATATCGTGGAGGACGTAAAAGGCGACAATCTCGGGCAGTTGGTCGTAGAAGAATTGGACTTGGGGTCCTTTGCTTCGATCAAACGTTGCGCCAAGAGGATTTTGGAAAAAGAAAAAGAAATTCATCTCCTGGTCAACAATGCCGGTCAGTGTGTGCGAGGAAATAGTGTTTTTTTTTGTTTTATTATTATTATTAAAACCCAAATTAACATGTGGTGTTGCAGGCATAATGGCGTGTCCCAAGAGTAAGACACAGGACGGATTCGAAACTCAGTTTGGCGTGAATCACTTGGGACACTTTCTGTTCACGTCGCTTCTGTTGCCGAGAATTCGCAAGTCGGCGCCGGCCCGTATCGTTAACGTTTCGTCGATGGCACATACAAGTGAGTTTCGCGGCCGCTCGATAAAACGTATCGTCCGATATTGGGATTCCAGACGCGGCCAATGACGACGACTAACTAATTTATGGTATTTTTGTTTTTTGTTTTATCGTCACCTTCAGGAGGCACTATCAATTTTGACGACATAAACCACGACTCGAGTTACTCGGCCATGACTGCGTACAGCCAGAGCAAATTGGCCAACGTGCTGTTCTCGAAAGAACTGTCCAAGCGACTCGAAGGTATGTTTGTTGAACAATCATCGTTCAAAATAAAAATTTAAAATTTAAAAAACAATAATAAATAAATATTCTTTGGGGGGCGGTTAACGCACAGGTACTGGAGTCAACGTGTACAGCCTTCACCCCGGACTCGTGCGCACCGAGCTGGGTAGAACGGTCGACCAGGTGTATTTTCCAGGCGTGAGGCTCATGACGCGCTTTTTGCTCTACCCGTGGTTCAAGACTCCGGAGCAAGGAGCTCAGACCACTCTGTACTGTTCGATCGACGAAAAGGCCGGCGAGGAAACAGGACTGTATTACAGGTTCGACTCGGGGGCGTCTTGTTAATATTTTGTATTATGACCGATCTGACTTCTCGGTGGCGCCGAACATAGTTTTCCACCCCTCCGTGTTCGAAGGGGTACGTGACCGTGTGTGGGCTGTGTGCGGAAGACGAAATAAATACGAAAAGGAAATGGTTTGGTTTTCCAGACGCGAGTTCGTATATTATACAGCGTCGCGACTGTCGTGCAAAAGAGGGTGGTTCTCTAAAATATTATATACTTATATAATATATTATACTATTACACTGCCATCAAATATATTATGGTTTGGCGCCACTGTATCGTCTGTATAACGACTCGTGTTAACGGACGATTGTGTTGTTTCAGCGACTGCAAAGTGAAAGAGCCGTCTGCGTTGGCCAAAGACCCGGAACTAGCGAAAAAACTGTGGGAAAAAAGCGTAGAGATGGTCGGTTTAAAGGATTATGATATGTTCGGCAGCGACGACACGCTCCCAGAACCGCTAAAAGACGTCTAATGACTGTTTTATTTATTTTTAATCTATTAATAGTTATGATTGTTTATTTTTTTACATTTTTAATTTTTCAGTTATATCTTACTCATTATTTGTACGAATTAATATTTTTATAATAAAGAAAAAGTTTAAAAGTTACATAATGATCATTTTTAAGTGTTTTTATTTGAGTTCTGTAACATTTGTTTCATTTCGATTATTAATATATGAACTATACACTCAATGATTATGTAAATACAACATAAATGATTAAAACTAAATCACTTTGCAATGCAAAAAAAACAACTAGCTGTTTAACAATAATGTCAAATTCTTTTGATTATAAATAAAAATCACAGCTTTATACTCTCCTATGATTGTGGAAATGATTACTTTTTTCAAATGGATACAAATAAAGTTTTTTGGACAAAATACAACCGAATATAGACTATTGTATATAGGTATTATATTTAAAAATATTTTTTTTTAAATCTCAAAACTCGAGTCATAACTACATTTTTTTTTTTTTGCAAGTGTTTCAAGCCTAAAATATCTTAAATCTAATTTGATTTTATCGAAAACAATTAATTTAAAACGAAATGTTATTAAGTTTTAATGTATTAAATTTGCTTCAAAACAACCAGAGACATGCATTTGCTGGTGTGTCTACGACGAACAAGTCCTATCATAAAATTTTCGAGTACACTCATGATAATATACATTTTATGTACATTTATTGTACATGATTCTGTATACGTTAATTATTTTCATTTATCGTCACCACTCATTTAAATCGTTTAAAATTACATAAATAATTACTTATTATACCAATACTGAATTATTTACATTTGTATAAAAAGCGGACAGCTCCAGCTCCACCGTATGTTACATGTACACTTTATGGTCATTATATGTGTTCATATTCAATCAATTAAATCAATAAACACGTATCATACATAAACCTACAGATCTTATCTTAGTTTATTTAAAAGTTCAAAGGATGTACAGAATTGACTTCATTATGGCCTTATGGTCTTTGTAATAATGTGTGTGCTATATAGCCTATATACATGCCTACAAATATAATGATTGTATTTTTTTTAAACTTATTTATTATTTATTCAACTATTCAACGCTCATACGGGCAGTAGGTTAGAAATTATTAATAAATAAAATATAATTAAATATTATTGTATAAAAAAAATCCAAAGAACGAAGCCGTTTTTAAGATAAACGGCTATGTATCTATAATGTTGGCAAGGCGGAACATTGTATGTACATTATACGGTATTATGGGGTTATTACAGGTATAAAATGGAGTGTGGCCGTGACGGGATATGAAAAAATGCATAGTTTCGAGGACAAAGAGTAGAAACGACGAGAGAAATACTCGAGAACAGATCGGACGCATCAAAAGTATATTCGTTTATGAATTATACACAAAAATGAAAATTCGATTTCAATCATAATAAATTGTTTAATGCTTATATTTGTGTATGGAAGTACATGGTTAGATATTGAGTTTATACAGTCATTTTACAGTAGTTTTAGTTTACAGTAATTTTTTTCAATTTTTTTTATTGTGTTTAATTTATTTTATGGATAACGGCATAATATTTGAAGAGTGTGGCATTCTTAGGCATATTTCGTAGATACGTTGGTAATACTGATTTTTTTTTTTTTTTGGTTAGGTTTTACCCGAGAATTAAGACATTCTGTGGAATGTGTGTTAATTTACGTCTAAATCGAAATAATCAACTTTACATTACTACTCAATAAAATAGTCAATGAAATCGTGCGCTGTACGTCAATACTTTGACTACTGTAGGTTCTTTGATTTTCAATTTCATTTGTTTATTTCGTTTTACTTGTAATATTTTGTAGCTGTGTTTACTGTTTTATGAAAATATTATTATAAATTTCGTCTAAATTTTCGTAATTAATAATAATATGATCAAATTTCAACTATTTATGGTTTAGTTTTAGATTATATCATTTGTGATTAATAAAACATAGAGCTATTGTGATCAAGGGTATCCATAGAGCAGCGTTTCTTAAACTTTTTTATCCATGGAACCCTTTTTGATGTCCACTTTTATCGTGGAACCCATATTTTTTTTTTAGCTTTTTAGCTTTTTTTAGGATTATTTGTGAATAAATTACAATCATGTAGTAATATTGTGTTAAAGGTATTTAATTTTAAAAAAAATTTTAAAATAAAAATATAAATAATAATAATTGTATACATGTATAATAATACTTTAATAATAATTACGTTAATTAGACTTAATACAAATTTAATGAGACGAATGAAATTGCATTTTATATTTACAAATATTCTTAAAATTAGGCTCTATTGATGAATGTTGTATGATCTCATATGAGGTTGACCATCAAGTATGGTGCGGTATTTTGTTTTTGTTGATATATAGGTGGAAAACCCCGTTTCACACATATAAGTAGTTGCAAAAGGCAAAATCGCCAACACGGCCTTTTGTGGCAGTTGAGGATATTTATCTTTAAAACTGTACCAAAATTCTATTGGTGGCATCGGTTTAAATTTTTCTTGCAACGATGAATCTAATGTCATTTCAATAAAAGTTTCATATTCATTCGCTGACATGACTGAAGGTCGTGTATTGACAATAAATAGATTTTTTAATCCACAATTCCTTTTTATATTTCACCAATTGGTCATTTGGAAAATACTGGAATTTCGAAATTATGAAATAAATCACTAAAGCTTCGCGGAACACAGTTTAAGAAACGCTGCCATAGAGTTTATTTCAAGTTGTATTTAGCTTTCGTATTTCATATTTTAAGCGTATAGTGCGAAAAATTATTTATCGATTTTATTGATGCACTTAAATCAATAAATTTATTTACCAAGTACCTATACATTACTGGGAACTAAAAAATAATGAAAAGTGTAAATACACATTTAAATATACGAAAATGGTAAGTTGCATTGGTGATATTTTCACACTGATATTAGTGACATTATTTTTAATAAACTATTCAAATACACCATATTTGTTGAAGTTCTTCAGACGGAGTATGCGTCCCACTTGACCCTGCGTCGTCGTGATTGTGACCTGGTGATGATTTTAAATGGTCAGTGAAAAATTTGATACCGACTATAAAAAAAAAAGAAACTGAAATCACACTCTTGTGGCTGTATAAATTAGGTATTTAATTATTTTGTACTAAAAATGAATAATAATAATAATAATAATAATAAATTAACATCGTTTCGAGAAAAAAAAATAGTTCAATTAAAATAATTTTAGTAATATAATTTATAGCTTAATGTCACTAGCAAGATGAACAACAGTTGTTCGATTTTGTTCTCTGGATATATTGTCAAACTAAGTAATCATTGATTAGTATTTGTTTTGACGAAATATAGTGTATAATATAAAACACGCACGCGAAGTGTAATCACTGTGATTATTATATTATTGAATAATGTTTACACACGGATTATTGAACTTTGCCGAATGTGCCAGTGCCAGTGCGAAAATCGTATTCGTAAATAGTAACAGGAATAAAATATAAACGCTGACTGAGCCATCGAGATTATAGATCACTATGCGGTTTACGCGGCACCGTCCACGGAATTATAAACAAATAACAAATAATTATTTTGTGTAAAATTGTTGAGCTGTATTAGTTGTAACTTAAAGCTATCAATAAAAAAAAACCAACTAATTAACGGCTTTAAAGTCGAATATTTAAGCACAGTTCCGGTGTAAACAACACTGAGATCCAAGAATATTTATGGTTTACGACTCTCTAATGACATTCCTATTCATGGACTTATCGAAACAGTCGACGATAATCGTCGCCATTTATTTACTGATCGACGCTCATTAACACAACGTACCTATATTTGTCCGTATAAATATGTGTATTTAACAAACGGAGTTTTTGTAGAGGCTAATTGTATTTACAAAGTCTAAATAAAAAAAAAAAAAAAAAAAAAAAAAAAAAAAAAAAAAAAACGGAGTTTCTCGTACGCGAAATCAGCCGTGGCTCGTAGTATTATAATAGTACGTTTATCGATTTCTCGACATTAATACGTTCGCGGTGTTTTTGAAAATTACACGAAAACAAATGAAAAATGACGATTTGTAGATTGATCCGCGACCTAAAATACCGCGTCCCCTGAAAATCAAAGTGTGTCCCCTGAATCGCTAACGCGTGTCCCGAGTTTTATACAAAACGGTTTTAGTTTTGATTTTAGTAATAATAGTCTAGGGCCCGGATTTATATGCGTTTGCGTGTTTTTTTCCAACGAGTCCGAAAAGTAACTAGGTAAACTACAAGTTTGAATTACAGTCCCTACTCCCTCTAGAATATATGTCCTAAATACAAAGTTTTATTTTGCATATTTTGCCATTTTTTGACATGTATTGCATATTTCGGTATTTTACGATTTTTTTTCACGTATAAATGTTTTTTAAATGCGTGATATGTAATATTTTGGCTCAGGGACGCCCGGAGGGGGTGGGGCAGTGGGTGCCATTTCCCCCTCCCCTGAGATTTTTCATGACGGTTACAAAATTGGAGGTTTTTTTACATGAAGCCGGTCTCACACGACCAGGGCACTCAGTGACTTTCCGACAATCATTGTACTCGTACCATTACTAAATACGAGTATAATATTATTATGTACCTACTCGTAAAATTAACAGTTGTACTTCACGAGTCACGATTTTTTTTTTTGCCCCCCCCCCCTCCCTGAGTGACATATCTGTGGGCGTCCCTGTTTTGGCTATATCAATTAAAATAACATATTTATAATTATATGTAAAGTCTATGTAACTTGGCAAAGTTGTTTTCTTATCTTATATTGCTACATAATTTATTTAAAAAATATATTTTTGATATTGATTTGTCAGAATGAAATTACAATACGTTGGAAAAAAATCATATAAATACAATATAATTTTATGTAAAAAAATTTTATATACGAAAAATGATAAAAATAAAAGACTTCTCTAATTAGATTTTTTTTGCATATTTTTTATTTTTAAGGGTATGTTGATACAAAATAAGAGCATAAATGCATATTTCTAAGGTTTTTAGAGCATTTAAATACTGGCCTTGGACTAATGATGACAAACATTTTGAATTCAAATGAATTATCGTATCGTTTTTTCTCTCAATATAAATCGAGTACTAATGTTTAAGTTGTTTCATATTACAATAGTAGTAAAATATGTTGAACTTTAACCCGTATTTATTTTGTTTATTTGTATTCCAAACGTCATATGAATAATATGAATGTGCAGGGTAAGTGGTTATTAAGGGAGGGTACGATTTTGGGCCCTACAACCACCTCAGGTTGTTTTCGCTATAGGAATTCGTCAAAAGTAACAATTGAAATTTGAATTAAAAAGCGTGTCCTCTAAAATCATAATATGTATTTGAGGCCCAGGATTGATCGAACTCCGCTCGAGAAATTATTTCCCGAAATTCCATGTCGAACGACCAAGACCGATGTCGTCGGAAAAACCGCCTCCGTGTTCCGGTGCTTTTATACTTTGGTCGAACCCCATCGGAGCGTTCGACCAGTAAAAAGTTCGGAAACCGTCGTTTTACCCGCCGAGGCACCCTCGACCCATGGACGACCGTGCACCTTGCACCTGCCCGTGGCCACGACGACGTCTACTACGGGCTATACACAGTCGCGCCGCGAGGAGGGCATCGAATGCTGTGGTTGGTCACTAGTAATAAATCATAATATTAATAATAATAATAATAATAATAAATAATAAATAATAATAATAATAATAATAATTTTAATGTCATAACCTTGGCCGCCCGGTCGCCACGGCGTGTGTGTGTGTGAACAGTGCCACGACGGCAGTAACGAAATATTGCGTAACCGACGACTACGCGTGTAGATACCGGACGGCTGCGGTTAGCCTGTACGAGTGTAAGGCCAGTCGATCAACACGCGTCGTCGTAGTCGTCGCCGTCGATCCCGATTCCGGCACATCTCCGTCGATCGCATCGTTGTAGTCCGTGAACCTCGTGTGAAAAACGTTATCGTAACATCGTCCTCCTGTTTATCGTAATATTCTCAGCAAAGCCGTCATGTTCAGCGGCAAGTGCACGAGCAAGGCCCGGCTGGACGGCAAGACGGCCATCGTCACCGGCGCGAACACGGGCATCGGCAAAGAGACGGCCAAAGAGTTCTACAGACGTGGTATGAATGTGTGTACGATGACGATAATATATCTTCGCGGCGGCGGCGGCGGCGGCGACGTCGTGACACGATTCGACGTCCGATCCGCCGCCGCCGCGACAACGTGTAAAATCGGGTCCCCGCGTCTGTTCGTGTGCGGACGAGACTTATAATAATTACGATGATAGACGACGATTTCTCGATTTCTCGACTTCCCCCCCCCCACCAGGAATTAAGGCTTCGAATTATCGGTCATTAGCCAGTGTTTAAAATCCAAATTAGTACGGTTTGCAACAATAATATCAAAGATATTTTCAATTATAGGACGGCGAAAACGGTTTACACCTATAATATATTATATTTTATGACATCGGGTGCCCGAAATTATCATCGAAAATTTATTACTTATTCCGGTGTCGATTTCGGCGGCTTTGAAGAAGAAATGCGTATCAGATGTGTGTCGTGTTGGCCGAGTGCTGCTCCCGTCGTGGCTGGCTGATTTAGGACGTATCTCGACTGTGAGAATTTCGGGCAGTGCAAATGTGCAATAACAACCGGGTTTGGACCACGGGTGTTGTGGATCGGGCTCGGCGATGTGTGCGAATCGTGCACACGCGCGACCATGGTTAGTAGTGCGCGTTCGACCAGGATTTTCTGATGGCAAAGAGGGTGGGTTTCGAAATTGTATGAATCACCTCGCCTGTATTTACACGAGTCCTCGTATATCGTTCTAAAAAAACTATTTTATAATAAATTCATGTCATACACTCGTAAGTGCGTTTTTTTTTTTTTTTTAATAGCCTGCAGTCAGTGGCGTGCGCAGGGGGAGGAGGTTAGGGGTTATATTCCTACCCATTTGTCTTTTATTCAGAAAACTACTCTCATTAGCGCTGCCCGTCGATATATAGAGTTGTGATTTTTTTATGAGTTATTAGTACCTATTACGGATTTTCATAAATATCCATTATACAGACTCACATTCCGGACCACGCTTACAGCAAACACAGACATACAATATACATAGGTACCGATACATCATCATATGATTATAAATTATAATTAATCTCTTTGGAAATCACTTGTCAGCTAGGCATCTATCAGTTGCGTTGAATTTCGGTCGTCGACCATAGAGAGCAGTGCCACTGCAGCACTATTCTATGGGCACGACTGCAAAATACTGTGTACAAATAGGTAGTACCGTAATAATAACAACACGTTATGTTTATAATTTTTTAACATACACATAATACGAATTTATTATAATATTGTAATCTAAACCTGGGTCGATCGACTGTACTGAACTTCTATCCAAAGTCAACTTTAAAATCCCCTGTGTCCAGGTCCGTTGTTCCTATCCTTTCAGTATTCCACTGTGTACGACAAATTATTCCCGTAACAAACCACTAAATAGGATGATGCGTATTGCCAATGAGAGGATCCGTCTTTTAGTTTTTAAGTTAAGTTTGTAATTATTCTTTTCCTTTATCTCGTTTCCTTTTCTATTTTAATTGTTATGTCTACTAAGCATTTTGTATTGTACTTATATTGCGTTTAATTTATATTTTTTACTTTGGGCTGCGGCCCGTATTAAAATAAAATAAATAAACCTATTTCAGTTGTGATAATCAGTACGAACAAGATAAATACAAACGCTTATTTCACGGTTTACGATATATTTGGGACTGTTATTTGATTTTAATCATATTGGTCCGGTGTCGAAAACACCGATAACTTGTTTTTCACTGAATATTTAAACGCTAAAACGTCATTCTTTTAGTAAAATTATCTCTTAGACCAGCCTGTAAGTATTATAATATCCCATTCCATTGAAAATTCCCGGGCAAGCCAACGCCTGAAGTTGATGGTATTTTTATTAAAGGCTGCAGGGCGACACATGATCATTAAAAGACATTATTCAAATTATGTAAACAAAACAATTAGGTAATGGACGACAGGTGATAGAAAATATCGACGTTTAGAATCGTAAAGAAAATCGTTTCAAATTAAATTTAATATCACATATTATCTACCTTGAAAGTTGAAAATCCCATATATTTTAAATAGGTACCTATACTAAGGCATTTTGTTCTTTAATTTTAAATAATTAAAGTTGGTATTAAACAATTGAGATTTATTTAAAAATTAATAATTAGGGGCGCGTGTGAAATATTTCTATCATACTAACATATTTTGACTATTTATTTCGAGAAAATATTTTCTCGTCGCTATTAAAAGATACACGGGGGGGAGGGGGTGTAATCATGATAACCCCCTTTTTATTGTATCACATATTCACACGTGTACCTACGCGGCATTTCGATTTTATTATTGTTATTTTTTTTTTTAATTTTAAAGGGCCCGGTTAAATTTCGCGACCGAGAACCGAATCCGTCGAAAACGTTTACGTAAAAAATATATTTTAGTTACGTGCCTCGATACACGGGTCGAACGCCGAAATAATTGTTAGGGCACCATCCCTCCACGCGCCAGCTCGCTCTCGTGTCAATATGCCATTACGTTTTGCGGGGTTGTGCGGTGCAAATTGATACGTTGAACTTGTCGTTATATGTATACACTCGAACGCCCGATTCAAGGTCTCGACCTACGACCGTTCGTCACGTAGTTTTTTCACATTATTCGCCCCCATCCTATGACTGCCGCCGCGGTCGATGGAAATTTCCCCAGGAAAATTCGCCACGGCTTTCTATTTTATTTTTTTTTCATAGCCTGCTAAAATTTAATACGAACGAACAAAACCGAAATCGCGCTATAATTGATAATTTGATCGATCAATTCTACACGCGCACCCGACGATTTATTAAACGATCACCTCCTCGGCCCCTGCGCGGCGCGGGTGGTAATCGAATTCCGGCGATTCGGTTATGCGCATAATGGCATAATCCCAAGTGGAGGCAGCGATCCGCCAGTGCGTCGAAAGTGTCCGTTTTTCGCAAAAACGACCCTTATAGAAGCCGCCGCCGTCGTCGTCGTCTAAAAAGGGCTGTTTCAAAATGAAACCAGGAAACTTACGTTTTCAACAAAATCAGTGCCGGTTAATTGCTTACTGTTATTCCGTGTTTCTGCGCCAATTTAATTATATATAATTTACAGGTATGGGCAGGTATAGCGTTGATTATAGAATGGAAACTATTTCGTAAGCAATGATAATAGGGAGGTAGTGTTAACAGACGAGTCACTCAACGTTATCCCAGTCGACAACGGTGGTATAATTTCGTATTGACTATTGACGTCCGGAAGCTTTGCTTTTGTTTTCGTTGTCGTAACCGTGTAGTGTAACAACTATGATTAAAGTACGAACTCCGTAAAGTGTTAGTAATAAGAATAACACAATAATAGTACCGATCGAGATTTTTATTATTCGAGTAGATTTCTCAACTCGAATATTTTTGTCGATCTGCTCCGCTCTATTGATAGTAGCAGTAAGTGAAACCATAGAATATAGATACTTGAAATGCACATCGGTTTTTCTTCGTTATTCGCCAAAATCTCATAACCGATCTCATACGGAAGTCGAAAAATAATGATTATTATTTTCGCGCTCCGGACGGTAAAATAAGCCCTAGACCCGTTTGGTTTTGTAAACACGGGTTTCTTTTTACGACTACAGACTATGTTATAACGCGACTCACTCGATAATATCCTGCACGAATTCAAACTCGTGCTGCGCACAATACACTACCTTTACGGCGTATACCGATAATCGATTCGTATCGTTCGAAATCATTTTTTTTTTTTTTTTTTACACTTAAAATCCATATATTACACCAAGCATTTCAACTAATGATTAATCACGCGGAGTGTGCGGACAATATTGGTCATATTGTCTAAATGTCTTCATATAAAAATGTATCAAATTTAAATAGTTGAATAAGACATCGGACCTCGGACTTCTCGGAAATACATTCCTATAAAAATCACAGATGGTCAAAAAAGTAATAAAATTACTTAGCCTTGGATTTTTCTTTATTTGTTGATAATTATTATAGAACACACAAAAAATAACGGAGTAAGCTAAACAAACTTGTTTTATACATCAGTGAACTCAAGTATATAATTTTAATAATTTCACATGGGATTTAATATGTTCAATGCTATTTGCTCAGTTTTTATTTTCGTTTTATTTGGTACACATGCATTTCAAATTTATTTTGATTTGTGGTTGGGTCAGGGGCGTCATTTCAAATTTTTGAAAGGTATGCTAAAAAGTAGGCAGGCCAAAAAAAATTTTCATCAGGCCAATGTATAGGTAGATATATTATACCATAATTTAAATTAAAATAAAGTAATTAAAAGAACAACCAAATATATTCTGAAAATAACAAGATATGCATTACAATACATTTTTTAGTTGAAACTTAACATGTTTGTATGATTGATTAAACCGTAAAGGCATAAACAAATGCATTACCTTTAATCAGCTGAATCATGATAATTTTTACTTCTTAGTACCTATGTCATGACATATTAATTTGAAAAAATCAGGTTACTACTTTACAATATTGTGTACCTAATAAAACTAAGTACCAAATTAAACAATTACATTTTATTATATATATATATATATATATATATATATATATATATATATATATATACATATAACCTGAAATCTTCACATATATTTGATATTATATAATTTAATATGATCCAAAACTTTACACACATATTTCATCAAAACAATACATAGAAATTCAAATATTTTTTTTGGCTGGTTGAGAAAAACAGGTCACAGAAATTGTTATCCCTTTCGTAACCATAATAAAATATATAGAAACATAATTGAAATTGATTATTTAGTTATTTATTTACATATTAGTTAATACTTTAATTTACTTTAGGTAATAATATGTTATAAAAAAATTGAAACCATGACTAAATAAATCTATTTACTATTTAGTCATGATTGAAATCAAGTTCACAGGATTCCATTTGTTGATACGGCGCAGAAAAATTAGATTCAGGCCAAAATACAGTGTTTGGAAATTTTAGGTATGCACTGGCATACCCTGCATACCTCAAATGACGCCCCTGGGTTGGGTATTCATACTAAGATAATTACCATTCGAGCTCATTGTTTATTTCAATGAAATTTACTACTTAATAAATGTATCAATATTAATTAGTTAATTAAATAATATTGATGCAACAACCAAAGGGTTAACAATTAACATTAATTAACAATAAACACTTTATGTTAATGATAAAAGTACTTAGTAATTATTTTTCTGTTGACTTCAAATTTAGATTGATATCAGTAGGTAGATTCAAATTAATATTGTTGTTCATTTACAACTATAATAAAAAGTAACATACTGCTATAAAAAAGTTTTTATACGCTTCTTATTTTTATATTTTAAGCACTAGGCATACTTGAATAATTGTAAGAATCTAGGTAATATTAGATCTAGCATTCATTTAAGTATTCTACGATTGTTCTATATTATATATTAATATAATACATATATTCTATATTATATATCATATAAAGCCTGAATCCTGATAATCAGTAATAATGCATAATTGATTTTATGGTTCAAATAAATATATTTTACTATAATATATAACACAATTCTATTTGTCATAATTAATAATTACATCACATAAATACTGCACAATTATTAATTCAAAAATTATTACTTTAATTTATTAGGTATACATTTAGTCGTGTTTTTTACAATTCAGTAAAATATGATTTTTTTCAATTACAATTATTAGTTATCAAATTAATTGTTACTGTCTAATTTCAGGAGCAAAAGTTATAGTTGCATGCCGGGATGTTAAAAAAGCAGAACAAGCTATCACACATATTATTGAGGAAGTGAAAGGCGATAATCTCGGACAACTGGTCGTGGAGGAATTGAATTTGGCATCCTTTGATTCGATAAAACGTTGCGCAAAGAGGATTTTGGAGAAAGAAGACAAAATTCATCTCTTAGTCAATAATGCCGGTCAGTGTAAGCAAAATAGTAGTTTTAAAATGGCCTTGAGTAATGTACATTAATTATAGGAGTTATGGCATGCCCTAAGAGTCAAACCCAAGACGGTTTTGAAACCCAATTTGGAGTGAATCACTTGGGACACTTTCTATTCACTTCACTCCTGTTGCCGAGAATCCGAAAGTCTGCACCAGCGCGCATCGTTAACGTGGCATCTATGGCACACATAAGTCAGTCTCGCGCTCAATAAGATATATTATACAACCGATAAGTCATAATCCAAAATATTATTTTAGGTGGCTCAATTAATTTTGACGACTTGAACAATGACAAAAATTACTCGTCCATGTCAGCATACAGTCAGAGTAAACTAGCCAATATTTTGTTCTCGAAAGAACTAGCACTGAGACTCAACGGTGAAATTTACAAAATCTCATTGATATAATGGACAAATAATAATCTAATAATAATATTTACACATATAGGAACTGGAGTCCATGTATATAGTTTACATCCTGGAATCGTACGCACTGAATTGAATAGAACATTCGATCAAGTATACTTTAGGGGCATGTGGTTCCTGTTTAGTATTGTTGTCTATCCTTGGATGAAGACCCCAGAGCAAGGAGCTCAAACCACTCTATACTGTTCAATAGATGAAAAAGCTGGAGAAGAAACCGGACTATATTACAGGTTTGATTTCTGAGGGATTTTTATTCCGTTTTATGACTTAACATGCAATTTTTGTATTAGTGATTGTAAGGTAAAAGAACCATCATCATCAGCGAGAAATCCGGAGTTAGCAAAAAAACTTTGGGAAAAAAGTGTGGAGTTAGTTGGTTTAAAAGATTATGATATGTTCAATAGCAACGATACGCTTCCTGAACCTTTAAAAGACATCTGAATTTTTTTTTTTTCAATACGTGTGTTTATTATTTTAATATTTTTAATTTAATTTAATTTAATTATACTTTATCACAAATTTATATTTTCATAATAAAGAAAGTGAATAGCAACAGAGTGTTGACTATTTCACATATTTTCAATTGAATGTTATATTTATTTACAATGTCTTATAATTTATCTTTAGAATTAAACTGAACAAGGACAAAAACTTGATGAACCAACAAGTAAGTGCTAATTTAATAGAATTTATCTATTTTGTCTTATTTCCAAATTATGATGATTACTGATAGAGTAAGTCCATTTTTTGGAAATTAAATAGGACTTTTTTAGATAATTTGAGTCTTCACAAGTATATAATTATATCATTTAACACATAATTATCATGTAATAATTCATGGCAAACAATGTTTAAAAACAGAAAAATAATTCATCTCTATATTATAGACTACTTCTATTTATCATGACTTCAATGATTTATGTATAAAATAATAAAAAATTATCAATGTTTTGATCTTTTAAATAATTTATAATTTAGCATACTATCTAAGGAAACATTACTAAGATTTCAACATAAAATTCTCTAACTATGAAAATGTTTTTAATGTCCTGTGTTGTTCATTACTTATGAAATATGTAATGTTCTAGATAGATAAAATGGTTAAGTTTTTAGACTACGACGCAGACATAATAGAAAAAAGTGTTGACAATATGACAGAAATAAATTATGAGATAGAAAAAACAAATCTGACACACAACGGTAAAATAGGAATTGATCTGTTATACGAAAAAAAAATTAAAATAGTAGAAATGGAGACACTGAAGTGAGTATTAAGATTATTTGTTTAAACAGATAATACTGTGATAGGTTACTCTAATTGTTGAAGAACAATTTCGACCCTGCTAGCCAGTGCTAGATGTGAAATCTTACACAACACAGACAAACATATTAAATCTGCAGTAGCTGACGTTAACAAAGTACTGAAAAAGATACGTGAAAATAAAACACAATATAAAAAAATTCTCAAACAGTTATTACTACAGGCAATGTATAAAGTACGAGCAATATCATAATACTCAAACAGTAGATTATCTATCAATAATTTGTATTTATATGTACATCAAGATTTTAGAAAAAGAACTTAACTTCATACTGGTATCAGATGATATAGAATGTGTGAAATCAATGATTGACGAGTTGAAAAAATCATATCTTAGAGACACAGGAATAAATGTCAAAATAAATATAGAAAATTATTCATTATCTATTGAAGAAATTGGAGGTGTCATGATCACAGCCAAAAATGGGAAGATTATCGTAAAAAACACACTAGTGGGACGATTGCTCGACATCTCTCAACAATCCATACCACTAATACGTAGCGGACTATTTGGACCAAACCCATCTAGAATTCATTCAAGTGTTAATCATCATAAAATATAACCGAAATGCATAATATAATATGTGTATACAAGTATAAAAAGTAGGATACAATATCACAGAAATAATATTTTAAGTACTAACTTATAGTAAATGTTAAATTGTACTAAATTTGTATAAGGTCTTGACATTTAGAAGCATTTGTTTCTGCCGAGTTCATTTCATCACTGAAAAAATGACAAATTTTTACAGTCAATAGATGTAAACTATTTTTAACAACATTTATATTTATATAATCAAATTTACTTTATTAAAATTGAAGTAAATAATGGTGTATCAGAACAATCCATATCTAAAAACAAAAATATATTTACTTAATATTCTATAATTGTATTGAGCAGCAGTTCTCAACCCTCGAGTATATGCGACCCAAATATTACCTGATTTTTTTTGCGATTTATTTTTTATAAAATTCAAATCAACCTTGGAAGAGCTATGTTTTCCACACCCTTTTGCATAATTCAATTATTATAACATAGAAGGATTAATTTTTCAATTAATTTCAATGTTTTATTCTTATATTTACTTGTAAATATCACAGCAAAAAATACAGGTAGGCACCTTTTATTTTGAAATAAACAATTTTTTTTTTTCATCTAAATAATAATTTCTTACACAAAATTTACTTTAAAATATAAATTTGTATAAAAAAACTAGGTACTTTATATATTTATGTTTGAGAAGTTATGAAAAAATTGATTATATTCATATTTAATTAGGAGGCAACCCACTCGAAATTATTACCGACCTAAATTTGGGTCGCAACCCATAGGTCAAGAAACACCAATATAGTTTTAAAATAATTCTTTCTTTTATTGATATTACCAATGACTGTTTTCTGGTCATAAAAATCTGAGAATAATAGGCTTTGAGCTTCTGGTACTTTTTTATTGATTGGAAACGACACACCTTCACCAAGGCTATAGGAGAATTATTAATATTAATACATGCAGTTAGATGAAGAATTAAAAATTAATTTTTACACATTAAAAGAAGCTTATAAAAATAAAAAATAAAACCAAAGGTATTTATATAAAATACCCAATTAAAAATCTGATTCACATTTCACAACACAGTTGTAATAAGGAACGAGAAGATTATTTTAATAAAATAAAAACAACACTTAAACTTTGTTAGATAAAAATATTTGATATTATTTTATACTGTTATTTGTGTAGGTTCAAAACATTTAGAGTAAACAAGCATTATCAAAAATATACAAAATGTCAAAAATATAAAATGCTCACCTTATAAAATAAAGTAAAATATAATGTATCTTAATAGACTTATAACATCAATAAAATTAAACGTAATCATATATCTACATTAATTTAGCATTATTTAAGTAATATGATTAACATAAAAGTGTGAACACAATAAAATACTGACTTGAGCCTATTGTATACTTGTTTATTTTTATGTTTTAAATATTTGTATTAAAAATAAGTACTAAATGGTTTCTTGGAATATAAAAAATTGTTTAAACAGTAAATTGTCTTCTGGGTTTGTTTGGTGATTGCCTAACTCTATCATTGGACCTCAGGTCGCTCGCCAACGGATAACTTACACCATCCCCCAAACTAAAACAGAAAAATTTAAATCAGGCAAAGCATTACGAATATCACCATACTCTGATGTATTCCCGGGAAAATAACTCCTGACTTACAAATTGTTAAGATAACGTTAAGAATGGCTAATAAAATAAAATTTGAATGAAAAATATTAATGAGTTACATAGTGATTCACAATATTGAATATTTTACACAAGAAAAATAAAGAATTAACTTGGAAGCCTTTCTAAACGTTTTCAAAACTATTTCATAATAATAAATGCACTTAACCCTCATAAAACATAGTATTTCTAAACATAAATATACTTGAATTGAGTTAAAAAATTTAGATTTTTTTATCAAAAAAGAAAATTCTAAAAATTATTTTTAAAAAAATTAAAAAACAAGATCAAAATGAATACACACATTGTTTTGAAAATAATGTATGCAAACAAAATTTTTCAATCTGTTGTTTATACAACACAAACTCGGGATACTTTTCAATCTACAAATGTACTTCAAATTAAGACAACTAAATATAAGCCCAAATAATAAATATATTTTGTACCTACTATATAAAATAAACAGAATAATATTTTTATCATAATTGACTAACAATGTTTCCATGAATGGTAAGTGCATTTAAAAATTAAATATCAACTTTTAAACTCACCTTGTATCTATTGGAAAAGGCCATAAAATAACTTCTTTACCAAAAACTTCTTGTATATTTCTACAACATCCTAAATTAAATCCGTTTTTATCACAACCTTCTGAAAATTTAGGAGGACGGAAAGACTCTGAAATTAATTTAAAAATAATTACTATCGAATTCAGACACTTAAAATATTATTAAGTACCTAATGTAGTCCGATTTTTGGAGACCAGATAGAGATGATATGCAAACAATGAGAATAAACTAATTGAAAACATTGCAGCAATAAAGAACAAAAAAATTATATGAATTTTATAATGTCTATGCTGAAAAAAAAAGTAATATAAATAAATTAGTTTACACATTCTCATGTACATATTATACTAATTTTCTAATCATAAAAATACTATCAATAGTACATTAATTTTACTATCTACAAATCGTTAATGTGACAACAAGTAATAATTTGGAAATTTAATGTTACAATCATACCATTATTTAATTCATTATAATTACAAATTATTATTAATATAAAATATTTAAAGAATGATAAATAGGCGCACATTTGGTTTAAATCAGCTTTGGTATGCAACATTTTGTAACCCAAGGTTAACCTTCCTATACTACTCCGAATAACCAAACAATTATGTATAAAATCATACATAGCATCACTATTTTGAATGAAACATACAATTTTCATTTAAACCCGATCATTCATCGACACTGAGATCCCATATCTCAATAAGAACCTTTCATTCCTGAATATGCAGTTAGCACAGGATATTTTATTACTTTAAAATATAAATTATTAAAGAATACACATTAAATACAAACTCTAAATATTATAACAGATGTACAAATTATGTGTTGAGTACAGCAAATCTATTCATCAGAAACAGATATTGTTATCTGTGTTGATTAATGTTTTTTCCCAGTGTGACTAATACAAATATGTGATCAACAATATGATGAATCAAATTATTTTAAATGTAAAATATATACCACATCAAAAATTACACCGATTTCAGAATAAGATTTGTTAATTAGAAACTTAGGGATACTAATCAACCTCCAGTACCACCGTATGTGCACCAATTTACGCATAGATTATGAGGTTTTGTACAGAAAATAATAGTTAAATAATATAACTTAAGAATATTTTTACTTTAGTCAATATTTTAATTGAATAAATTAAATGACATCAATTACACAGACCAATTTGATATCTGAAGTATATTTCATAAAAAATGAATTGATAATTGTTAAAACAAAATGTTGCAAGAAACCTCAATAACAAATAGTTATTATTTAAATAATTTAAACATTACCGAGTTCTCCGGGGTGTTATCCCAGAATTTAATAACGTATTCTGCTGTAGTCGATACCACATAGAGGCACAACATAAGGCCATAAGCCAAAAACAAAATAAAGAATTTATAGTTAGAATACGACACACAATTGTTCACCCATGGACAGTGATGATCCATTTTCAATACACATTTACGACACACACTGCAATGATGTGATCTGTCAGGTTTCACTGTTCTACATTTATCACAGAATCGGATTTCTGAAAAAAAATGTTCTACAATTATGTAGGCATAAGTTAAATCTCGAATGATACATGCAATCGTGTGGACGTCTGAGTCATTACCATCGGTGTTTGTAAAAGTCATGACTGGCAAGTTCTCGGCGAAATCGCGTAGAATAGCGTGCTGCCTGCCCAAGTCCAAAGGGTTCCTGTTGAATTCTTCGAACACTTCCTCGGGCAGTCTGAACTTGGGAGGCGCGCCGCCCGGCTCGGTGAATATGGTCTTGAAGTAAGACCACAGGAAGAATATGAGTATGACGTGGTACACGAGCAGGTACAGGACCCGGACTTCGAGCGACGTGATGTGACCTGGACAGAGCGACAAAAAACAAAAAAAAAAACACCGGATTAACGGACAGTCGGTCTAACGCAACCACGACACACGCACTGTAGCACAGATGAAAAACGTATGCGTAATACGACCAGGACAGTATGCACAGTATGAATATCACCGGTACGCTCTTGGCCATTCTGACGAAAAAGTTGCAACAGAACTTGCGCGACTTGGAAACGTCCATCGTTGTCGTCGTTGTCGTTGTCGTTGTCGTTGGGTCGGCGGCGGCGTTCGTGTCGCAAGCACCATTTATCCGACCGTTCACCGTCCCGGCATTCCGGTGTCTCTCGGGCGCGTGTTACGGCAAGACGCGTGACTCTGCTCCGGCGACGGCGGCGGCGGACCTACTCGAGCGGCGTGCGACGACAAAACGATCGCATATTATGCACGACGCGACGCACGGACCGTCCGCCGAATAAATCGTGCCGTTTTAAATCGCGTGCTCGTAGTGTTTGTCGATACGTTTTTTGTTTTTGGTTTTTTTACGTTACCGTCAAAGCGCCGACCGACTGCTCACCGCTGCCGCACTCGTCTGCTGCTGCTGCTGCTGAGTGTTGTTGAATACGCCGAGTGTCGTAACCGAAATAATATTATTAATATTGTCCGCGGCGACACGTACGTTTCACGCCGCGACGGTATTGAATTAATAATAATAATAATAATAGTAATAATACATACAATGATGTTATAACAAAAATTGTGCCTTCGTTATCGCGTTATTACGTTATTGTGGCGATTACGTTATCTGAAACCTCGGGTAAACCAGTGTGGCCGCGAAACTGATTTTTTTTGATTTTTATTTTGATTTTTTCCGTTCGTTCCCGAAAAAGACGACTCGGACGTCTTTGCGGTGGGCGAACGAACGGTAAACCGTCCCTGGAAAACGGTCCGAGGAGGAATCGCCCGGAATCAAAGCGGTGACGGCCGGAAGGCCGGGGGCGGGCTCGGACCTACCCGCTTTACTGCAACAACAAAAAAATGTTCGAAAAATCTAAAGCGACCGACGTGAGAATATACGTTACACAAACGAATCGACGCCAGCTCAAAAAAAAAAAATAATAATAATAATCTTTGAAATTCGTAAGACGTTTAGGTGCACGAAGCGTAGGCGTAACGACAGAGTGATGTGGTGGGCGAAAGGCCTCGAGTACAGAAACGAACACATGCGTGAACGAGTAGGTAACGCTTGTAATCGGAATTTTTCGGGAGAAAAGCTCAGGCTGAAAAATCCGAATCCTATAAAATGGTTTTAATCGTAAATATCCTATGGCACGTTGCGTGCGATATGTATCTTTTGAAACACTATTTTTTACAGGTACTTTTTATCTTATAATTATTTTAAGAAATTTTTGTTTGGAAACCAATGAAAGAAACGTTTCATGTTTCGTGCTCAAAAATTATTCTTAAATTTATAAACATTGTTTTAACTAAATTTAATTATATTTATTGTTTTTTTTTTTTTTTTTTGAACTCAATTACAAATTATTGACACCAAAATATATGTTTATTGGCAGTCTTCATTCACCGAAACGTGCCAGGCCTATCAAGCAAAATCGTTTTCTAGCTGCGCCACTGAATCAGAGAACCGGGATCCGGGGGTACCAAACGACTTAGGTACATACAGTCTTTAATAGGCTACAGTCGACATACGCCAGGGACCGGATCATAGGTGGATATTGCGGGGGACTTTGGGGGGATTCAGTCCCCCCCAAGAACGTTATCGAGCACTCTCGAAATGTTTTTATTCCTTTACTTTACTACCTAATCGTTTTACCGTTACTGGCGGTGTTATACCTCTAAATTTTAAGTAACCGAAGCTTGTAGCCTAAAAATGTTTCTTATGTTAATTGGTAAGGTAAAAACGTCAAGCCGTCCCCTACAGATGTAACCAAATATCCGCCTACGGGCCGAATGTTTTATTATGGTCGAGACATAATATAGCCGAGAACAAAACACGTCTTATCTCAAGACGAAACGTTCGTAAACGCAATTTTTTTTTGCTATAGGGTTTCGTCTCTCGAATCGCGGTTAATTTCGTGTACTTATTAGTGACGGGAAAAATCCGGATTTACCGAAGTTCGAAAATCCGGAATTATGGAATTCGAAATCCGGATTTGGAGCAAAATCCGAATTTTGGATTTTGAAACATTAAATTAGTATTATTTTATCTATCACTTAAAATGAAGAAATTACTTAAGTTGATTTAATGGAAATGTCGTTAACAGGGAATCCCACCGTTTTTGCTCCATTTTAGGGTATTTTTCTCTCGCCTGGATAAATTATTGAGATGAGAACTTAAGAAACTCTTACAGTACCATCTACAAAAATTTCCTATCTATAGAGTTGCTGGATAAAACTTTTGGATACATTTAACTAATTAAGCTGAGCAAAAAGTGTCTGCAGATAAAAAAAATTAAAAATATAATAAAAATAAACATCATTGTAAAACCATAACCGAACCATAACATTCAGAATCGGAAATTCGATTTTCTGATTTAGAATACGAAAATCCACAATGTGAAATGCAAATATTCGGATTATGATATGCGAAAATCCGAAATCTGGATTTTGTAACATAAAATCCGAAATCCAGATTTTCCGGATTCATTATATCACATTACTAGTACCTATACACGGTATACGCGTTAACTGGGCTTCACTGTAGCAAATCCCGAATCCGTAATCAAGGCAGTAGGCACTCGCTTTGTAACAAAATCACGTTTTCGTCTTCTCGGTGTAACGGGATATATCGACTGAAAACATAACGTTAAAACTTATACGGAATCGTTAATTTCGTTTTTTTTTTTTTTTTTTTTTTGGTAACTTTCTACTGCTCTACACAATCTAGAAATCTATATAGGTACAGTATGAGCGGTCGTGTTATGTAGTGTATAGAGTCGTATACTCGTATAACAGGACGTGAACTACAGCTATTACTAATAGGGAGACTTACGTGTATATCTGCCGAAGTCCCATCGCTAAAATTTAAAGTTACATAATACATTATGAAGTAGATTTTTTTTTTATTATTATTATTATTCGCTCACTTCACAAATCTAGGGACATACATATTGTTACAGTATACTTGTATTCCTTGATACATATTGTAATCGACTGTTTGTTTTGAGCACCGGTGTCGGGTAAATTATCAGAAACTCGGGAAGATAACTTTTGTAAAAGTACCTACTTAATAATTACTATAAAAAAAATAAATAAATAAATAGGTAGCTGTGTTTGTTTGTATTCCTATTAGAATATGTCTGCTGTGTTCAAACAGACACTATCCTACATTATACGGACACCTACATTGCTGTACGCAGGTAAATGTACTTACATGAATGTATTGACTATTGATATTTGGTAATCTGACCTACCAGCTACCCGCCCACTTATTTTGGTATGACGACACCCGATTACTGTTATTCATTGCTATAGTGACTCTCTGTGTTGGTACAAACAACAAGTGTTGAGAGTGTGTACATAAATAATACCTACCTATAACTCATACATAAATAATACCTACCTATAACTCATATGTCATGTTCAGTAATAATTATTTTATTTTATTTATTATCAAAGCCTGAAAATATTAATGTTTATAATGAAAATAATGAACAATTTGATTAAAAACTATTATTTAATAAATATGTTTCTATTAATTTGATATATTCGATTAGTAGGTACTTATGTTCTGTATATAATCAAATTCTGTTTTTTAATTTTTAAACTCATAGGGCCAAATCTATTATTTTATGTTGGATTTGTAAGTATAGGTTTTGATATAATAAAAAAACCATTGTCTATTGATAAAATATTCAACGAAAAAAAAATGAAAATTCAAAAAGAAAATGGTTGGAAACAAAATGACCTAGTAATATGTCAATAAAATTATTAGAGTGTTTTTTAGAGTGATATTTCGTGTCTCTAGCGAACAATTTGGTTTTTGCTTTGTGTAAATTTTGAAAATACTAATACGTAGACAAAATTTTCCTTACAGTAGATATTATTTCATAATTATAATTTTATTTTAATAAACGAACAGACTAAATTAATTTTAACTGTTGAACTGAAATATTTTTTTGAAGAGAATTCTTCTCACTGTTTATTTTACATTATAAGTAAGTATATCCAACAAATGGATCAAGCAAATAAATTTTTTATTAATGGTAACATTTTTAACACATTGGCGGGTTTTAAAATCAAAACTAAATAATAAATTGACAATTTACCATTCACCAAAATAAGATTTCTCCACATTTCCATTTACAATTTTAATTTAACTAAAAAAATCCAGTTAAATAAACAACGCGATACAAGATGCGAATTAAGAAAAACAATAAAATTAGTTATCAAAAAAATTTAACACATTATATTTTTAATAAATTAATACATTTAGTTTTAAATTTTCAGAGCCCAGCAAATTTTGCCTAATGTTAATATTTATATTTATCATATTTTTAAAAAGGCTATCTAATTTCTTTAGAGATACATACAGAGGCAAAATGATTGAAATGATCAGTTTATAACATGATAAATTGAATAAAATTTCCTAGAATTTCAAAAAACCATATAGGTATTGGATATAAGTATATAACCAATCACTCTAGTGCATATGATAAATTTGTTATATTATAAAATACATGTTTGGCGGATACCACTACTTTTTCATTGACTCAATATATTTAAATGTTTAGATTTTTTTATACATTTATTGGTTATTCCTGAAAAGTACTACTAATATTTCTGGGGATCAGGTATAAAAGGCTACAGTTATTTTTTGGTGAAATTGAGTTAAAAAACCCATGTTTTAAATTGAATAAACATTTTTTTTGTGTTAAAAGAGAATAATTTTAGTATCAGTAATACAAAGGCTAATATAATTTGCAGATATTTTAATTGGTTATAATTTTAAAAATGGCCATCTTTAACCTTATAGACAGTATACATAGAAAAAAGGGCTTGCTGAGGACATTTTAAAGCTATTTTCAAAAGCTCAAATTAATAAATTGTAAAATAAAATGTCTATGACTATTTTTAAGTGTACAATTTTTAAAATCCTTTATTATCAAGAAAAGCGATTTGCGCTTTTAGACTCGAGTCATAGATCAAAACATTTTTATCACTTCTTGTAATATTGAAATATAAGTACAGTGATAATTAAAGAAAATTGAAAACTTAAAAAATCATGATAATATAAGTCGAAAAATATGTATTTTTATAACAAAACATTTCTTTCAAAACATAAATGTTTTAACATTAAATTGTAAATGAAATGTAATTCAATTAAAATTTAGATCAAAATTTTTAAACCATCACAAGACACTATAGTTTATAACACAGTAAACTATTGATTTGTATAATAAAATTACCGAAAATGGAGTAAGAGTGATAGTTGAACATTATCTACATAGTTAACTTTGAATTGTGTTCTGAAACCAATGATTGGTTTCAAATTTAAAATGATATACAACACTAGATTAAGAAAAACTTTTACAACCATTAAACAAACCGTGGTATTGAAGTATGTCTAGTCTTTTGATTGTTTTAATCTCAATAAATAAGAGGAAATTCCTGAACTTTAAAAAATCAATTGCAAATTCTAAACAGTGGGAATATTGGAATATCGTAACAATAATTTTTTAAGTATTTATCATAGTATGTTATACAAAAACTACAGATTTAATATTAAAAATTTATTAAAATAAAATAAAAAGTATAATCTAAATATTAATTAGTTTACAAAATTACACCCCAATCAAATGTTTTCTATACCAAAAGCGGGCTCTGAAGTCATCCGAACAAGTCAAAAAAGCTGCTGAATTTGGTGAATGTACTATTGAACGGATCGGTCCATTATGACCTATGAATAATATTACAATGAATATAGATTTTGTCCAAATAAAATAATGATATGTATAGACACTAACCTAAGGATAATAATTGTTGTCGAGAAGCGTTTCTTGCATTCCAAGCACACAAAGATGTAGTGGCTTCATCCGGAAACATTACATATTCTTCTGTGTGATTAAACAATGCTTGGGTTCGATGTTCTTGTTTTCCTGTAGAAAAAAAAATCATATCATATATTGTACAATACATAAAGAGGGTAAATAATTTTAACCTGTAGTTCCTGCTCCGGTGTAGGCAATCAGACATCTACTAGTGGATAACTCCCACAGTTTTACTAACGAATCCTTACCCGACGATAATATGTACTACAAACGAAGTAAACATTACTTATAACATAGCACAAAACAGTAAAAAGTAATTAATAAATATTTCACCTTTCCATTTCTTGAAAATGTCACAGAACACACTTGGCTACCATCATGTGCTTTTTCAAATGTATTCACACATTTATTTGACACGGCATCCCACAATTTAATTGATCCGTCGCGACTAGAGGATACAAAGTACCTTGCGCTTGGTTCATACCTTGAACATGATTAATTAACAATACATTAATAAATCATCCAGCAACAGCAGTTTAACTATGAATTGTATACTTGATTGATGTAACAGGACCAGTATGTTGATGGCTAGGAAGTGAACAAACATAACACTGAACAGTATTTATATCGTAAAGCCTAATAACAGGACTGTTGGTACCCATTACCAAAAAGTCTCCAAGGGGATGAAAACTTATACATGTTATAGGTTCAACATCCTGTATAGCAGATTTACAATCCATTAATAAAAATAAAACATAGTCAGTTAGACAACGTGAATGAGTTAGACTCAATTAAAAAAAGCAGTTTTGATTTAGGCAATAATTCTTACGTTAATCGTCTTGAAGGCTTTCTTGACTGATGTTTTTGAATAGTCAAAAAGCTTAACATGACAATCTCGAGAACCAGAGGCCAAAATCGGTTTATTCGGATGGAATTCTAAACAAGTCACTTCTTCCAAATGGTCATACAATGTCCGTATAACTGGATGCCCTTGTCCTTCTTGATTATCAGTGCTACCGATATCATGTGCTTTAGCCAGCATTCTTTCAACATCCAAGATCTGTAAATATTAAATAACACAACATTTAAAATGCATTTATAACGAAATATTGCCAAATGTAATTACTTTAATTGATGCATCACTACTCCCCGTTGCGATTAACTGTCCATCTGGGCTAAAAGCTCCAGCCCTACAGGCTCCTTTGTGAGATGTCACGTACACGGTTTCGTACAGCGATGGTTCAGGCGCAGTACAGCTAACGTTGGTCTCAAATTCCAAATCTAATCAAGAGTATTAAACGTGAACACACAAGAACATCACGAAACACATTTATCATGCAGCATACCGAGGCCTGGTCCGATCAACATTTGCTGAATGGGATTCAAGTTCAGCACTTGTTCAGATTCTTTCTGTCTGTCCGTTTCGTGCTGCAACCCTTTTGCTACAACACTCATGAGCCTGTCCGACGGAGAACAAGGTGGGTCTGCATTCACTTGGGCAGCAAGGCTCGAGGCGATCGTCGAATGGCCGTCATAAAATAGTTGACTAAATCAACAACATACGGATCAAAATTAAAGTTTTTTATACCCATAGAGTACCGTTTTGATTTGTTTACTTTACCTTATTATCAGTCTGTACAAATTATCCCTGTTCTTAATACACATTTCGGGTTTGGCATTGTTGGTTTCACTCCTCATCGTGGATTTCTATTTTTCTATTGAACACTCATGTAAAAAAAAAAAATCATACACATACATTTATACCGTAACGATCAACTTAAAAGTAAAACACCGGTACCCTTAAAATAACGTCCGCGCAGTCACTATGATTTCTGTTATCCACATTTGATAAGAGAAAATCCGAAATGGCAGTCGTATGTGTTATGATGCCTATAGAAAACATATAAGGGGCCTTAGCAATTTAACATAATATAATTTCATGTGATAGTTTTCAAAATATTAAATTTAAACATTTGAAAACAATTGATATTTTGATTAGATATTGTAATATCAAATTCATAGTCTCACTAAAAACCGTTTAAAATCATATCGTTTTTACACATATGTGGATTAACTATTAGTACGTATCAAACTAATTAATATCGAAAAGTCGAAACAATATTGGTGTACACTGTGCACTAGTGTTCTTAATCTAATTAAATAGAAAATCCTATGAGTGATACAATTGTTTTTATAACAATTTTTCTGTTATTCATCGTATGATTTTGAAATTTTCGTATGAACGGTTATTGAAATTCAAGTGGAATTTTTCAGGAAGAAAATAAAATAATCATTAGAAATTCAGAACATAAAACATTAAAACCTAGTAAATTCTAAATTATTTTCACAATTTTCATTGCATATTTTGCATGTTAATGGTATGTATCATCTGACTTGTATTTATTCTACATTAAATGTATTAATGTTGAAAAACAAATTATGAGCGAATAATTTATAATTGGAAATAAAAATCGCTTAATATTCTATGTTTTTTAAGTCCAACTAATTTACAATTTTTCTGGAGACACAAAAACATTCTTTTTTCATATGTTAAGTAGGTAGGTACGTCAACAAATGTTGAAGTACGACAATATAGGATGATATTTATTGTACCTAATTACATATCAGGAAATTTTAATTATTCAGTATAGTAAACAAAATAATTACCATAATTCACTGTTATCTATTTTTTTTTTTTTTTTTTTTGCAACTTGGAATATGCCCAACATGTATCTGGTTATTACACTGAGTATGTTTCAATAAATTAATAAAATCAAACTTTTTTTTGAAGAAATATAGGTTCATGGCATATTTTATAATGATTGTTTGATAATTTATTCATTTGATTTATTTAAACTATAACAACGCATTATGATTAGGTAATGCATATTTATTAAAAAGATATTACTAGAATAATATGTATCATAAAAAATCAAACACACTTTAATATTTATAATAATAAGTCTCTAAAATCGTTAAAAATCAAAAAATAATAGATTTATTTAATCACATACAAAAAAATATCAATATTTGAAATTCAATAAATTATTAAATATTAAAAAGCATCAAGTACCTTTAAATAACAACTCAAGACTTAGGTATATTCTCTATAAACAATAATACACAATAATTATTGTTAATTTTTTATAATTTAATAGCATAACTTGATATCCATAACGCTATTGTGACTTAAATAAAAACAGGACAAAATAAGAGATCCAAAAAGGTAATCTTAGTCTTATAATTTATTCAAAATAAAAGCAATTAATGTTTTAAACAAATGAGAATAATATTCTATACATAGATAAGTTAAGTAATTATTATCATAAAATGATTGCATGACAGTTATGGACAGTAATAGCTATATTCTCATTTCAGAGTCACAGTCACTGAAATAGATAAACAGCAATCTGTTAAACTATACAAGTATAAATGCTCTTTAGTCATTCTTTATTTTATTTTAAATGATATTATTATTACTTATCACTTATATTTTAGTACATTCTGTTGTAAACTATGACTCATTAATATTCATTTGAATTTTAAATGAGGTAAAACTGTGTATTGTTTTTGTGTACTATGTTTCTTGTTATTGAATTAAATTAGTTTCAACAATAAATTACATTTGAGTATAATGTGTGTCGCATAAATAATGTATTATTCTAAATGATTAATTTTTGCAATTAAAACATTTTGGATTTTGGTTAGTGGACCTAAATATTATTTTACTGTAAAATTTGTTTTCAATCCCTTTAGTTAACAATATTGATCAGTTTCTTTATCAACATTTAAAAATGTATTGTATTATAACCTCCAATAATAATTGTGATACCTAATAAACACAAAAGCTACCGACTCTTACAAAATTAAAATAATAATTAAATGTATTCAAATTGTCAAGTATAATAAATAAAAAACTCAAACCATTCATTTGTATTTTTCAACATTTATCAAATTAAGTATTTCAACAACTAGGTTAGTATGAATGAATTGATTTTAATTTTTATCTAAAAATTATAAAATGTATCTACCATATAGAAAACCAATTCGGTAGGTACCGAATTTCTATTAGAATCTTCATATGCATAACTCACCTTAAGTTACTTTGATACTTAAATACATGTCCATTATAAAAAAAAAAAAAAAAACTAATGACAGCTAAATCAACATTCATCCATTAGACAGTTGTTTCTTTAAATCAATTAAATTCACTTAACAAAAGTTCTGAAGCTCACCAGAATGCAGTCTTACTGGAAAAATATTTGTAAACAATCAAAGGATACAAACTAAATAACAAATTTGCAAAATATTGGTCCACAAGGTAACAACCAACAAGTGAGTATTCTGAACATTTATCGTCCAGAGTAATAGTTTGAAGTTCAAATGTAATCAACCCAATGTAATGTACCTTAAACCTCTGGAAATCTAACCATTACAACAAAAAATTAAACAACTCTTGTGTTAAAATTCATGATCGACTAATAGAATTTTCACTGTCAACCTCATTTTCTTTGAGATTAACTAATAGCAACAATTCAAAAAATTTAAATATTTTCGTTTTTCATTATTGGGTTACTCATGGTGACATCTATTTAATATATTTGTTGTCAGTGGTTTTAACTTGAAAACCTACAAGAGATGCAAAATTATCAATGAACGCCGTTATGTTTCAGTGTCAAAATTCTTGATCTGAATAGTATAGATTTCACATTAATTGAATATCACCCTTTAACATATTTTATCCTACTAGTTGGCAATTACTAATAAACATATAAAATTTAGTTCATTTATTTTGGATATGTATATTACTATTTTTGTATAACTATTTTCAAGATTGAAAACTAATTAAACTTCCTATTTTTTTTTTTTAGTTCGTTTAAAATGTATTTGAAAATTTAGATATTGTAACAGCAATACATTAAATGATTAACTATGTGTTATTTAATGGATTACATTTGTATAGTTAAAGATTTTCGGTTCTTATCCAACTTCGAGAATAATGAGATTCAAATTTTACAAAGAAAGATTATTATTTCTTATATTTAAAAAGTAGGGGTGATAAAAAAAAAAATTATGTATATTCATTCTAGTAAATTTTAATCAAAATATCATTCTAATAATCATGTGTAACTAATTTGAAATTTTTCTAAAATTTGATATAGTAATTAATTTCAGTATAGTAATCCTTATAAAAAATTAATCAGTTCAAAAATAGTGTACACAAATATTTGATTTAAAATAGTGAAGTATTTAAAATTTTAATCATTGATGACATTTTTAGATCAAGTTAGAATTGTCTATTACTAAAACATTTTTTTGAACAATATGTGTAATACTCCGTACTTGAATTAATACTTTATTTTCACTAATTTTGAATGTAATATTTAATATATGTATATAAATTAATGCATTTATTCTAGTCCCAAAATGTTCTACAATCAAGTTTTTTAATTGGTTAATGTTAAATCACTTCTTAAACATCTATGTTTTACTTCATTGACAATTTGGTAAATCAACTATTCTATGTTCTATGTACAAGTAAAATTAATAGTTTAGACATCCTAATCATGTTTATAGTTAAAATTAAATTAAATCAATACAAATACATCATTGACATACAAAAAATATGCTCTATGAATTTATTCATTGCCAAATAAAAAAATATTTCATCATTTATAATACATAATACAAATCTAATTATAGTACTAATCAATTTTTAAAGATTAAATTTATAATTTTCAACCATGTAAAAAAAATATAACACTTAATTTTGAACTTTTACACAGCAATTTTAGTTTTTAATAATTAAAATAATTGCAATTAAAATAAATACAATTTTTGGATAGTAAAAACTAAAATTGACATAAAAAAGTTTGGAATAAATCAATATTTAATTTTACATAAATGGTTAACCTATACATTCACATTTATATTAAGAATTCTATTGTTAAATGTAGAGAAACTAAATTGATAATTTCACAATATGTTTAACCCTATTATTTTTACTAATATTCTAATATATCCTTAGAAAATTGACATTAAGATAAAACACTTAAGTTTTCATGAAAATTAGTGTTACAATACAAAAAGTTAAACTTAAAATTTAAATTTATAGTTGCCAATTGATTCATTTTGTTTGCTTATAACTAAACTATTAATTAAACAACATTTTACTTAATTCTCTCTGTTAGATGAAAATAAGCTAATTTTATTTGGAACTAGTACTATTCATTGTTGATTCAGTCTTTTCATGTCGACTTTTGTACTTGGCAACCTCACGACACACTTTTCTGATGGATGATGGAGAATAACCTAAGTTTAATAGTTCTAACATTGCACTGAAAATAAAACCATTTGATACTATTAAAATATAGATAGTAATCATTGGAAGGGTATTCTCGCTTATTAAAAGAAAATTTCAGAACATTCTTAGTCTCAAAATACACTATTGGGAGTAATTTAAAATTATTAAATTACTACCTACCTCACAACGTTTGGTGCAATTTCGATGCCAGCCAATTGGGCAAGCTCAACAAAGTCCGATACTTCGCTGCATTCTGTTCTAATAATAAGAAGAGTTTAAAAAAGACACATATTGATAGGAGGAAAATAATAATATGATATTTTTTATAAATAACGACAATAAAATAACACGTATTAATAATAATTATAACATTAAAACATTTAGGTAAGTCACTTATAATATAATATTTTACTGGAAATTAAAATTGACATTTTTTATAGTAAATTTTGATTCTTAAATAATATAATAATTAAAGTTTTAAGAATTAAGAAAAAAAACATTAATTCACATTTATAACATAATGTAAATAAAAAAAGTTCAAATAAATGAAGTGTAAATAATTAAATAATAAATAATGATTTATACCTAAGTATGAATTTACACATATTATTTAATACGTACAAAATGTATTAATGAAAATAAATGTACTTTAACGTTATTATTAATAACTTATTAATACTATGTACATTAACTTCAGGCCTATATTTAAATAAGTTTTTTAATATATATTTACATACACATGAAAGTATTCAAACTATTTAAGTAGATTGTCATGTTTAATAATATCTTAAGCTTTTTCCTCTTTTTCTTTATTGTAACGTTCTAGTTCTTTAAGAAATTGTGCTTTAGGTTTCATTATATTTGGTCGATCTCCACGACATTTAGGACAAAACCATTTTCCTTTTGGTTTTGTTGATAACGAAACACATGAAAAATGGAACCATTCTATCGGACATAAGTCATTATCACAACATATCATTTCACCGTATGATATCTGATCACATAGACAGTAAGTCGGTTCATCTGGATCTACAGCTATGTCATCATCGTCGTCCAGTGATGGTGAATTATCTTTTAGTTGTTTCTTATATTTACCTTTCTTTTTAGTCTTTGCTTCAGTTTTTTGAGTAGTTTTCTTTAACGTTACCTGGGATTGTATTTGAGCCGTTGCTGTAGCCCTAGGCAAAGGAGTGTGGGAATGCTGTAAAGCAGATAATGCCACCACATCGTCAGATATTTCTTTATAGTCAGGTTCATCGGCTCTATTCCGCCGAGGACGTTTTGTGATTTTCGAATCATTGTTAGATTCATTGCTATCGTTATCAGTGTTGCGTTTCTTCAGTTCTTTAGACACTGTACTAGTACTGGAGCTGGGCATGCATCGTTCTTTTGAATAATTTCCACCGTCGGTTTTTTCTTTGAGTGATGGCTTGGGAGTATCAGAATCTTTGGAAGAGATCAAGTATCTCCTACCGTTATCCAAACGTCTGATTTTGTCATCGACCAAATCTGTTATCTGTTGCACAAACTGCACCTTTCTGTCTCCCAGATCTAATCCAGACACCAACAAATTCGTCAGTTTATTAGCGCTCATAGACGACGCGTTACTGCCGAAATTTTCGGTGATTTCTTGGATCTTTGACAACATTTCCTGGAACTGCAAGTCGCATTCACGCATCTGCGTCACGTGCCGCTGTATGTCCAGAGGAAGGTTTTGCGTGAAATCGATGTAATCGTTATAATAGTCCAACGCTCTATTCGTCCGGTTCGCCATATTTACCGACGGGATCGTCCACACACACCACCACAGTACCACACACACCTCAGTTATAATTCACTATTGGTAATTCGAGTTTTAACAAATAGATAATAATGTTTTAATTCGAACTTACTTCAGTGGAACCATGTCGAAGCCGTTTGTCGGATCTTCGTCGACTACAACAACTAAATCCGGCGTATGCCTCACGATTCACGAATTACGAGCGGTGGGCCGTTGTAGCTCGTCGACTTATGACGAAAATTGACAATACAATAATAATAAAATATTGATTAGCGATTTTTTTTCAACCGCCACCGAAACACTGACAACAATAACATGTCTTTCTGATAGGTGCCCCTGATAGCCAAATGGCCGATATCACGTGGAACGGTTTATGTTTCGTCGCAGTTGGTATTCGGGGTTGGTACTTGGTAAATGTGTGTATGTGTGTGTGTTCCATAAAGAATAAAAGAAATCACCGCGTAAACTGAAAATCCCGAAACGAATGAAATATGAACTGTCCGAGATATCATTATTTTCTGGAACGGCAACCTCGGTGTCTGTACAGAGTAGTTTTCATTTTATCTACAGGTAGTTGTAGGAATTTTCCGACTATTTTTACGCCTTGTACGAACACGTACGTTTGTTCTGAAAAATACAATAATATCTGTGGTAATAATTATCATCAGAAACCCTACATTTTATTAATGAAATCGAATGTTAAACACGACAAAAAGACTATTTTTCTCGGATAATTGAATTATCTATAGGCACTCAAGAGTCAAGTGTTTGAGCCACGGTATATACTATATTTTATATCATAATTATATACAACTACTGTACTACCGGCTACGTCATATGTTTTTACTATCAATAAAATGCATATGAAATGATATCATTGAAAGACGAATAGATAATGGAAAAGATTATATATTTATTATTTTCTGTGTATGGCATTGTGTATTTGTGTTCCGTCGAAGTTCGTACTTCGTAGCCAATTTTTTTGTCGGTCGCGTACGCAATACGCGAACCGTTCTAATTGCTTCGAGTTGTGTAATGATTTACGTAGTTAAATGTCTTTTGAAGTTTATGTAAAATGGTGTTTAGAATTCTACAATATCTTCTGAACAACCAACGATTGGTTGACAAGTTGGCCGAGTCAAATTTTATGAAAAGAATAGCACGATTTCTTGTTCATAAAGCGATTCGTGTGAAGTCGTTGACAGACGATATGAAATCTGAACAATTAGAAAAAACATTGAAGAATATAGCCGAAAAACTCAAAGACCAAAAGAAAAAATTGGACGGTGAAAAGTAATTGTTTATTTTGTGTAGAAAAAATATTTAGGTGTACAATGAAAGACCATTCGGTGATATTTGTTGGGTCAGAACCCTTGAAAGACAAAGATGCCATAACACATGCATTATCGTATTTTACAATGCCAGCCGATGATTTACCAAAACGTATATTGATGTCTTTTACACCACCCCTGCGTTCAAGATTCGTCTATGTCGATTTCTTAGGACCCTGTTTGGCGTTCATACTGTTGGCTACGATACTTGGATATGGACATGCCTACAAGATGCCATCTGCTGTCTACCACAGATCACCTACCGAAGTGTTGGCCGTTTACTGTTTATCGATGCCAGCGATATGTTACGTCCTAACTCGTATAGGAAAATCGAGTATATCTTTTTTGCAAATATTGTCGTTATTAGGTTACGGACTTTATGGTTATGTTTTCACTCTCATAATTAGTTTCATTTCAGATGAAACAAACAATGTAATATTTTATTTAGCTATGATACTATTTACTGGTACCAGTGTTTTAAGAACGTGTCTTATTATATTATTAACAATCAAGTTGCCTGCTGTTAGACTGTTAGTTTGTAGTATTATTGCTATTTTACAAACGCTGTTTGTTGTGTTTTTGTACTTCACATTTGTTCATTCAAGTTTTGCGTTCCTCAAACATTAGATGTAAAGTATAAAATGTAGCAAAATGTTAATTCAAGAAATTTGATTTTTTTTTTTACAATAAATTGTACACACAATACAACTTTGATTATTCATTTTTATTTTATTTTTTTCACAATAATTATAAATAACAAGATTGTTATAGTTGCAATCATTTTTCCAAGAAATATAAATTGTTCTAAAATATCAATGGCGTTATTTGCATTCTTGAATGTCGTAACTCCATAAACATGTATTATCGTTTTTTTTGTAATTGATGTACATAAATAAAAGTTATCATCAAATTCAGTTTTGGAAAATATTGTTAATTGAGATATACATCCGTTAGTAGTAACAATACAATTATTTTCAAATCTATAAATTAAAAAATATCTATTGAAGAGAAAATAAGATATTTTAATGGTTTGGCATTTATAAAAACTTTCATGTAATATTTCATAAGAACTTTAAAAAGACACATTTAGTACTTGGAAATATTATATAATTTACATTTACCACTAAAATCCTTATTCTTTATTTTTGTATTGAATCACTAGTTTCAAAATTAATAAATTTATTTTTAAATTACCATTTTATTTTATAAACACTTATTATAATTTATTATTCTATTTTTACAGACAATATTTAAGTGTTAGTAAAGTTAGGTCAGTTGAGAGTTGATTAATACAATATTTAAATTTTAAATTTGTTTAACTATGTGTATTATGGATTCGAGTGACCATTAGTGGGTTTATACCTACTAGGTAATATAATTATAATAATACTTACATACCTATCACAGTTAATTTTATATATTGATGGAGAATTAAATTTTAGCCATGCCATATTTAAATTTTCACATTGAGGTTCATTATTAATTATACAAGTTAATTCAATTATATCATCCTCATTAGTCATGACAATTTCACTGTATGATGTATCTAATAAAAAATTATAAAAATTAAACACATAGTGAGTGGAAAATTGGATTGGGTTTAAAGTAATACAGATACCTATTAAGTTTTGAGAGAACATATTGTATTCAATGGAAGGATCAATTACAAAATCATTAGGATTTAAAATATTATTGTCCAATTTTAAATATCTAATGATTCCTTGGAGTTTAGTTGAATTTTGATTTTCCTTGTTTTTAAAATAAATAAGGTTTGTTAAATTTACATGTACAACTAGGTTATTATAATAGTTAAGTTACAATACATATATTATGTACTTCAAAATGTCCTATATAAAAATGACCTGTACACAACTCAATTGGTATGTCATTAGGCATTATCAAAGTTTGTTTTTCTCCATTCACTTCTATAGTCCATGTATTCAGTTGTTGTTTGACTTCCAAGTGAATCCAAGATGAATCAATTAGCTCAAACTTTATTGATATCTCATCAAAGTAATCATCTAGTTTAACCTTAAGTTTGATTATGTCATTATTTATATCTACAGACAACATATTATAATCTGTTAAAACGCTTTTAATCAGAATCAAATTTCCACGGGCTAAAAGCTCAAGCCTCAAATACAGTTCCAACTAAAACACATATATTATATATTATCATAATAATACTAATTACTAAATATGTAAAACAATTTTGTATGCAAACCTTCCAAAAATTTCTCGAACGTGGACAAGGTATTGCAATTATTTTGGATAAATTTGAGTACAACTGTTCATCAGATATTTCAAAAATAGTGTTGAAGGTTGCATAAGGTAAATACATGGCTGAAAACTAAAGGAGTATAAACCAATTAACAATGCTCAGACATTGGGTAAAAACAAACAAAACCAGAAAAAAGTGATAGTTACTTTATCGTTTATTGTTAATGCATAAGATATAAAGTTCACATTAAGTTTTTCAATGTAGCCTTCAAAAGTTTCTCCTACATTCATCACTTGATCAAAATTTATTGATGAAACCGATTTAGGACATTTGAAGTGTTTTGAAGTTTCATTGTCATTTAATTGTAATGATATTTTATTTTTGGTTATTGTAAATGAAACTTCGTTCCATCCAAACTGTATAAAAAATATTTAGGCTCTTTTATGATTTAATGATGAATTCTAGTGTTTTAATCGTATTATATTTATGACAATTAGTGAAAATAATTGTTACAATATCATTTGATATTTCCATTTGATTAGCATTACAGCAACCAATGTATTTATCTCACATTTATAGTCGATGTACTCGGCAATGTGACATTGCATCCGTCCAAAATTGATGTCAAAAATAAGCGACAGTCGATCAGAGTCAATTGAATGCTATCGCAGTCGTCGCAATCATCGTTGAATCTCCGCAATAATACGCCGGACATGTCGAAAGGATAAAATCGTAAGACCACGTGTAACAGAGTGGTATTAATTTCCGTAGCGGCATACTTAATGTGCGACTGTTGGTCAAACGTGGCTACCGCGATTGGCGGTCCTATATTTTGACATAAATATTCTAAGAATGTATGTGGTTATGTATTACAATATTTATAGGTTGATACTAACTACCTATAATTTATACGGACAGAACAGAAATGTTTCAAATATGCAAAAGAAAATTATAAGTATAAAGGTACATATTTGTAAATAACAATATATGAGGTTTGGTTTTAGATGATATTTTTTTCAATTTTACGAAATAATAAACGCACAATTATTATTATCTCTACGTACAGACACATTGACTAATAAGGGATGTTTTTTTTATTTTTACCCTTGCAAGGTTCTACGTGACAGACGCTAGTCTGGACGGGTTCTCCCGTGCAGTACCGTCCTAGTCCTTCCGGTTCCGGTCGACTGCAACTTCGCGTTCTGTATCGAGTGCCCTTGTCGCATTTCGTGGAACACGGACTCCACTTTTGCCATTCACTCCATCCTCCGTCAACTTGATACATTGGCAGCAATACAAAAAAGAAACGAACGTTTGAAACGAAATAATATTTCAGACTTCTCAGTTCTCACTGAAGTTCGACCGCATAGCAGACTCAAAGACCTATATCTCACTTGGTTCCTTTATACTCTATTAATACTCACCCATCTTCTATAATCTTACGCCTTTTTCGTTTTTCTTCCCATTTCTACCCGCAATTCTAAACAATCTGATTTAATATGCATGCGGTATTTCAAATAGACTCATTCCTAAACCTATCTAACCAGCCTAAAAGTGCCAACACGCTACTTTGACATTTATATTTCTACGACAAATATGTAATGCACTGCACTACTTCCATTTTTATTTAATATCTTTTATTCAATACTCAACAATTAGATCCATACATAATCTCTGGTCTCACAAAAGTATATACGACCTCTATTCTTCTTACCTCACATCTCAGGCTTCCGGTCTATATATATTTATAGTTGTACCAATTTTCAAACCATTTTTCTCCAATACCTTTCTCCTCTGTTTGTATGCTTGCCCGTTGTCACTTAGAGTCGATAATTTTTTATAATGATGTAGTTTGAAATATTGTTTATTATACCGTCGGGCACACGACATCGTTTGAATTCGGAATGTGGCCCCGAACACGACGTCGTGTGGTTGGAATTTCGACAAAACCGTGTGCGGACCACGACGCCGTTGCCTTGCCGAACACTGCACCGCGACCATTTCGACCATCTGCACCAGGCGGCGTCTAAAAATCATATTTCACGAGCGGGCCGGCCGCGTGAATCACGATCGATTTTGAAAATTTTTATTGGTCATGGCGGTTTGTTTACTCGTATTCGCAGCGCACGATTTTCCGACGCAGTTCCTAAACTCCAGGTGGTCTCCCGAACAGTTTAGTGACGTCCTGGAAGGCACCGGATGGTCGCAATTTCGAAAACGATATTGGATCCCGGGTCCGCACGTCGCGGTACATTTTGACCACGGGCTCCAATCGCTCCAGCCACCCTTCACTTGAAAATCACAACAAGTAATATGTACGACCGGGAACCGCAATATTGAAAATTGTATACTACGATGTCGTTGGAAATCTTACCGGGACAACCCAGGTTGTGCTTGACGCATAATAACGCATTCCAAAATCGATCCTTTAATTAAAAAATTATAGTATATGTATCTAAACGTTGGTTTTACTATTTGATTTAAGTATATGTCTAAGTCTTAAAAGTTGCACGCATAGATCCAATTAGTGTGGAAATTTCTTAACTCAAAACGTCACAATGGGGTGGACTTAAAGGCTATGTAAAATATTATTCTTCGTAATATACACCTATGAGGTTATATTATGGATACTTAATAAATTATGGGCCTATGGGTACTTAATAAATTTTTTCTTTACATATGTAACGGGTAAATGAGTAAGAGCAGTAGTATTGGTGTAATATTGTATTATATTGAGTCCCAACATTGAGAGAAAAATAAAATTCGTATTCGTCGCTATACGTCTGTGGTCGGATATTGTTCTGACTGCTACATTTTGTTTAAAAACTCAATGACCTAGGACCCCATTAAAATTAAAAAATTATTTTTAAATTTTCCATTAAAAATTATAATTCATTTTTATTTGTTTTTAAATACGCCGTGTTCAGCCTTGACTCAATTATTATTAATTATGGAATGTTCCGAGTGATATCTCTAAAAGAATTATACGCATGAGTATATATGTATATATATGAAAAAATAAAACAATTTGGTATACTTATTTTATTCGTTGTACTATATACGTATTATTCGTAACTCGTAAGAGATATGTAGCCTTGGAGGCATATTTTTACAGTAATGAAATCTTTATCTTGTCAAAACCTAAATTGAGGTAAGCTATGGATGAATTTGAGAAGGCCGAACAACTAAGCCGAATAAGCCTCATTAGGCCCCTACCTAAGTTGCGCAGTTAGCGTGTATGTATACACCGCGAAGTGTTGCGCATCTGCAACTTTCGTAGTAATCTCGGTTAGAAAAACGCGCCAGGTAGGTAGATACATACATAATATATACGAGTACATAAAACAGAGTACACTAACGGTGTCATTCGCGAGCGCCATCTTCACCCCGTGGTAGTCGCATCGGTCCGAAATGCAATTGTCCAAGACGATCGCGGCGGCACCGCCGTTCGTCTGAAACCCACGGATACGGTCCAGTTCTTGCGTCCGGAGCGCGTTGCCTTCGACGGATCCGGTGTAGTTGTTCAGTGCGGTACAGCCCGGGACGCGGCAGGTCTTCCACTCGCGGTTGAACTCGCACCAAGCGTCGTCGGGCGCGGCGCCACGGTGCCGGGACGTGTACCCGGTTTCGCCGCACAGGCCGTCGCATTCGGTCCATCCGCAAAAAAAAAAGAAGATAAAAAACAACTAAATGCAGTATACAGCGACGACATAATGAACCTCGTTTCGTGTGTGGTTCATTTACGCGGTGGCTCTTTAAGGCTCAACACACACGGGCCACTTTTGAGCGTTTTTTTTTTGTGGTCGTGCGGTCGCTTGAACAACCACTTTTGAACCACTTTTTTGTGGTCCAGCTGTCGCTGACGTAACCACACCACGACCACAGTCCACAAATAATATAATAATATATGACCTACCTAGACCTTACCTACCTAGTCATTGTAAAAATGGATTTCGACGAAGAAGCACTGTTGTTAACACTTTTGTTACGCAGAAGAGTGAAGACGTCGTCGGAAACCAAGACAATATTGGATCCATCCCATTATTGAAAATCGGGATGAAAGTCAGTTTTATTTGTTGTACAATTCCTTAAGAATGTACGATGATACATTTTTTAATTACTTCAGGATGAGTATAAGTACTTTTGATTATTTGTTAAGTGAGCTAACTGAAAGCATACAACGAAGCGACACAACCATGAGAAAAAGTGTGGTTTGAAAGTGGCTGGCGTGTCGCTCGTGTGTGTTGCGCTAACCACCGACGGGCCACAATTTTGTGGGTGATACCGGCGACACGATGCGACTTCCGTCGGAAAGTGGTCCGTCTGTGTTCGATTGCGTTTTTCATATTACTTTATATATAATTAATATATCACCCACGAACGACCACCGTTTTGTGGTTGTGGTGTGGTTGTAAAGTGGCCCGTGTGTGTTTAGCCTAAAGCTCAGCGGGACGGGAAAACAGGCCACATTTAGCTCGATATATTCAATCTCGTCGAGCAAGGGAGGTCATAGTTCCCAAAAACTGTGCCTCCAGAAGTGCCCTTTTGGTCCCCCTGACCACACAACCCAACAGAAGCAACGATGATGACGAGTGACGACCAACGTATGCAGTACGAAAATATATTGTATTATATGAATAAATATGTATATACGTTTTACAGGCATTAGGGTCAAATTTGGGGGATGGAACTTTAAACTTTTCCCTTCCCTCATTTCTATGTGAGAATTGAAAAATTATTTTTTCATAAGGTATCCTTAACTTTTGAATTTCCGAATAAAAGTTTGAAACTAAATTGTTGAAAAATGCACACAACTACCTACATGATTTTAATTAAATTTAATGTGTCATGATAAGCCTTAGCTGTTGAGATGTAATATTTCAAATATCTTTTTTTGAGGAATTATGGCGTATGTAGTATATTTAAATAAATAAAATATTACTAACAACAAATATGATTTGTTCAATATTTCTGCACACGAAAAAAAAATATTGGCTATAAAGTTGTAGGTCTCCACCAATCCATGCCTATATGATAATAGTACAGTTGTCCGTTTTTATGATTTTTTTTACACGAAACATACATTAATTTCTATATCAATGTCATCACTGCGTCGTTTATACTCGTAGTAACCAAACATATTCATTTTCGTAGGATAGAACTTTTTTTTAATGCATTGTCCTACTTAGTGTCTTAAGTCTTAGCAATAGTGTTAAGAACATAAATTATACTCTTATTTTTTAAAATATTACGTGTTTCGTGTAATACATGTTTGTGATTTGTATAATTTTATTATGCGTTTATATTGTATTTACTGTGACCTTATGGCGCTTATGCATATTAAGACAATATAAATATATGATGTTTTGCAATTTTAGGAATCATTTAGATTTATAGATATAAAGGAAGCATGTTATTATTATTTTTTTTATTTAAATGTTACCTATGTTTTTGTAACATAACATTTCAAATTTATAAAATTTCAATGTATGAAGTTTCAAAGAATTTTCTTCATAAAGACACACACGCGCCTGATAAGTTGATATTATAATGAAGTTAAAAATAATTAGTTTTACCAGTTTACATAATAGAAATTAAATAATAGAGTAATATGAATAAAAGAAGGATAAAATAATAAGATGAAAAAAAAAATTTTACACAGATGATCTATGGCCGCTGAAGTCTATGGCATGGGAAAAATGGGTGGAAAAGTACACACATTGATCAATTACGACAGATAAGGAGCTAAGTTTTAGAGTTATAAGTTTTAAGAGTACTTTATTTCTTTAGGTTTATATTACTACATTGACAGTCACGATATTTACTTGTTCCAAAAAACTCGACTCGTTGAATTATCGTTATATATTTTGGGGTCCTTGGCTTGAAAACGACTTTCGTCTGAAGCATGAACTGTAACATTATAGATTATTCACGAACAAATCGATCTTGCATGAAAACGTTTACATACCGTCTGTAATAAACATTATTCGTACTATCGTGTAAATCCAGATCATTTTTTTTTCAATAACCACTGTTTTTCGAAAATATGATTTGGTGGTAGGTAGGTATACAGTAAGGTGATTTTTTTCTACAAATAGAATATATTGGACACTAATGGACGTTCCAATGATGAGCGATGGCCGTATAATATAACAATACCTACCGGTCGTGAATTCGTGATGTGGATCTATGGCTTCACGGCCACTAAAATCACTGCCACAGACGTATTATTACTATTACTATTAGGTAGGTACCTACTCTATGTGGTCTGCTTGGTCACAGATTATTCGCACCAAAGCCCGTCTGTCTGAAGATATCATTGTGGTGATTTAGTGATATTTTTTCGTATCCAGAATAGGTACTTTTCATTGATATGAGCCCGTTGTTATTTCAACTTGTATTTCTACTTAAATTACATGTTCTCTAACCAATGCATTTCTTTAGGGGTTGCTGCTTGGGTGGATATTTAGTTACAGCTGTGTGTGTTGGGGAGGCTTCAGCCCCCCCTCCCCCCAATTTTTCCAAATATCCACCTATGGGTCGCGGTGAGACAGGGCTTCACAATTTTAATTTTAATACGTTTTTCGGGATGACTTGGTTACATTTTATTTTATAATTTCACAGTGCACCTAACGGCGTTTGGGTAGCTCAGATTTTTGGTTGTGGTTAGAGAGCTTAGATGATTATTTAGGTGTTTAGATTATTTAGGATTTGGGGTGGCACCCTCGTCGTGCTCATCACATCGCTTCACGATGAAAAGGAATGGAATGTTCCCATACTCTTTGAGATTTTATTCGTATGATAAGACGTTTATCAGTTTATCAAACTCATAACACATTTCGCCTTTTGGAGATTCAAAAACCATAATACATTTATTATTACTCATTTCAGTAAAATTACATTTTGAAAATGTTTTGCAATTGTTAGTGTACTAGTTATATTGATGTATGTGTTCAATTAGATTTTGCGATTTACATTTCATACCTGATATTAATTTTAGAGAATGTCACTCGAAGAAAACATAAATTCTCATGATTCTGACAACCTTAGCCATTTAACTAAAGAGGTAAGATTCTTTCAACTTTCACATTATGTTTGATTTCTTTACCTGTACCTACAAAATAAGTAAATATAATAATATCCTTCATGTATTTTTTTTACAGGAATTAATTGATATTATTTTAGAACTCAGAGAGCAGAATGCCCATCATAAAAAGTTGAAGAGCAAAGTCATAAAAACAAAAAAAAGAAGTTTTGATTTCGCCAAGTAATTTAAACTTTATTAGTTAGGATTTTTGATGAACTTAAGGAATTTTTTTTTCGTATTACTATAGCTACTGTTAAATTTTGATATATCTCTTAATTATTCACCAAAGTACAAATAGATACCACGATTTGTTATGAAATGGAAATATGTAAGTAATAGGTCAAATAATTTATTATTATATTTATATCAAAATTAATTTAGGAAAAAAAAATTATAAAATCAGTATTGTATTTTATTCACCAGAAAATTTAGTCAAGTTGATTTGATTTTTCTATATTTTTAACATAACATTTAAAAGGGTCAATTGTTGCCAAAGTATAGATGATAGTGTTAATTTAATTGAATCATGATGTTTAATTATTTTGGAAATATGTAAAAATACTGTGAGAAGTGTCAACAAATTTTTTATTCATTACATAATTTGTTTATACTTTACAGATGTAAAAAAAGGCATGTTGCCTTTAAATTATTGTACTTAGGATGGGATTACCACGGCTTTGCAACTCAAGATGTTTCCGAAAAAACTATTGAACATGAATTATTTCGAGCATTTACCCAATGTTGTTTAATAGAAAGTCGTCAAACATCAAATTACCATCGCTGTGGACGAACCGATAAAGGTGTTAGTTCTTTTAGCCAGGTAAAAATGACTATTGTTTTGTATAAAAAGAAAATGCTGATAAAGTGATCAATACTAATTGTATTCTATATAATGATTGACTGATAGTTTTGTATTTATTTTACTTTGTCACAGGTTATTTCTTTGACTGTACGAAGTAGAGGTGACGATAATAATGAATTACCTTATTGTAAAATGTTGAACAGATTATTACCAAAGCAAATTAGGATAGTTGCTTGGAGTCCAGTTATAGAAAGTTTCAGTGCAAGATTTGACTGTGGATCTAGAACTTATAAGTATTGGTTTCCTCGAGGTGAACTTGATGTGGATGTTTGTATTTTTATCGTATTTTTATTTTTATTGTAATTAAGTTATTCATTTTGATTGTTTATTTGTAGATAATGAATCAATCTATTCAGCAAATAGTCGGAACACATGATTTCCGTAATTTATGCAAAATGGATGTTGCCAATGGTGTTGTAAAATATTTCAGAAGAATTATAAGTGCCAGTGTTAAAATATGTTCTGAAAATACTCAATTCTCAACAAATAGAGATTATGACATGTGTGAACTGACCATTGTGGGTCGGGCTTTTCTTTGGCACCAAATTCGATGCATTGTATCTGTACTTTTATTAGTTGGACAACATAAAGAAAATGATACTATATTTAGAGACTTATTAAATGTAGAAAATTGTCCAAGGTACTAATTAATATTCCAATTGAATTCACAGTGTGACAATATTCTATTTTTAGAAAACCTCAGTATTCTTTAGCCAGTGATTTACCATTGAATTTATTTGATTGTCAATTTGAAAATGTCAACTGGATTATTGAAGATGAGTCTATAACAGAAGTAATATCTAGTCTACAATCTTTTTGGGCCACACATATGATAAAGTAATTTTTTTTTATTTTTAATTATCAACTGTAAATATACACCTTTTTAGTATTTATTGACTAAGAATCTCCATTGGATAATTGGATAATATATATGTTTGTATGACTATTGGATATTCATTTTTATAATTTTTATATAGTTATTTTCAATATATGCAACTATTCAATTTGGTACTAAACCAATTTTTAATATTTTTATAAACTTTGATAGACATACTAAGTAATTTTTACCCCTTGTCAATATTTGATGCGGAATCTGTCATGAACCTATGATCACTTTCATTATATTACTCAACTGGGGTTGAATTTATAGGATTCTAAATTTTTTCTATAAAATAATTATTATCTACAGATCTATACTCCCTTTATAAAACTTTGAATAATTATTTGTACATTACTTTTGAGTATGGAATTTAATTATATTTAAATATATGTGTGTAGAAAATGTAATATATATTATTTGAAATATGGAATAGTCTGCTTCAACTTAATTATTTATTGATGTTCTAAATGTGTGTTATTGGAAATACATATTCTGTCTGTATATTATAATTAATAGGTACTCGTTAAACATATTTTAAAATATTGTATGTTATGAAATGTAAAACAAAAAAAATGGAGGATGAAATCTTGGAGGAAGAAGGGACATGGATAAAATTAAATGGGCTCGGAGCTAAGCTTTCTCTAGCTTGTGTTGTTAACAAGCTTATGGCTTAATCATAATTCATAAGTATCCTTTGTGATTTATGCAGTTTAAAGGATTGAATATAGATTAAAAATATAAGCATTTTACTATTGTGAACTTAAAGCTGCCCATACTTTATTTACAGTGTTAGTTTTTATTTTAACTCTAGGTGTAAATATGTTTTATACTTATAGTGTATGTATAAATATACTATAACTATTGGTTATAGAATAGACTTTTCTATAATCAATGCTATAACCTAATAATAAACTTAACATATCCATATTCGTGTTAAATTATTTTTGTTAAAATAGTTTTTTGATCAAAACAATATTAACTTACCATATTTAAATTACTTTTAATTTTTAATTTACAATAATATAAATATAAATATATCATACATAAAATAAATATTTGCTAAATATTAAAAATTGATTAAAGAGTTGAAATGGTTTTAATAAAAATATACTAGTTTAGTACATTAAAGAAGTTGAACCAAAAGATATTTGAAATAAGAGTAAAGGAATAGGTTAATGTGATTGAAATTATTTGAGCAACTTGAAATTCAACATGAATAATGTTCATTAAAAAATACACACAAAAAATATTAAAAAGTGTTTTAAAATCAATTTTTATTTATTGAAATTTTTTACAGGGCTACTATGCTGGGAGAAATGCTAAAAAATATTGAAACTTTAGCGATAAATAAAGTTAACAATCAAAGCGAATGGTTAATACAAGGTGTCAAATCTAAAATGTATCAACCTCTTTTGAAGAGACCTGCTAGTGGTAAAAAAAAAATATTATTATTGATGTTAAAAATAAGTTATGAACTACTTAAAAATCTATTTTATAATACTAATTAATTGAATAACATTTTTTCTTACAATTTCGCACTTAACATTATCAGTCAATTTTTAATTTGTGCACAGTCAATCTGGGCACAGGAACTATTTTATTTTAATAACAATTTTAAATATGTTTTGCAGTTGAAACTTAAAAAGAATAAGAGTAAATTTACGAGTTATATATTTTTAACAATGAGAAAATTACTACAATATTTGAACTTATAAATATTATTACTATTTTAATAAGTACAATTTTACAAAACCATTATATAATTAGTTATCAAATGATATGTTTGGTGTAAAAAAGAATAAAAAATTCAAATTCTTAAGTTAAAAAAAATTATTAGTTTCATTGATCAAGCATTTCTAGAAAATATAATGATTATAATTTTTTTCTTTTTCAGAAAGTTTAGAAAATCGTATTGAACACTACAAAAAGAAAGGAAAGCTCAAAGTAGAATGCGAGGAAAAATAAAAAAAAAAACAACTTTTTGGTTTATATGTATAGTGTTACAATTTACAGTATAAGTGAACCAACTATTTCTTTTTTATTGATCCATATCTATACCTGTACCTATGCAATCCATATAAAATAATACAATGGCAAACATGTAACATGGCACTACTAAACGCTGTTGCAGGATATGTGTTCCAACAGATTTCTATCAGGCCTAGTACAATTAGTCTAAACTTATTTCCATAAGGTGTTGACCATAGCAGGAATGGCAATGTGTGATAATACCATACGTAAAATTGATAGTGTAACGAACGACTGAACATTATTCCGATAAAATTGGCCGAAAACATTGGTACCAAAAATAAATTTGCGCTTATATCCATGTTGATGTTGATTTTTTTCTTCTTTAACTGTGGCTTTAAGTCGTGTTCGATTTGTTTCATTTTGGCATAGGAGTTTAAATATTTTATCCAGGTGGTGGTAAAACATAACAGTACTGTAAGATGTATGGCTAGTAAAAGTGTATGAAAGTATCCACTAACAAATATGTTTGGAGGAACGAATTTCCAATTTACCGACCATTTGTACATGAATACTCTAGACAAATCAAAAGCACCTTTGATATAGTTAACTGGATTATTAATTAAAAACGGCAGTCCTAATAACAATTGTACTAAAGCACAGTAAGTAATATGCTTGATTGTTCCTCGAATGCCAAATTTTGTAATGTACGCAATCAAAAGTACGGGCGAGTAAAGTAAAATGTTCATTTTGATAGATACGGCCAAACTGTAGACGATACTACCAATAGTCCATTTGTTCTTTAAAAACATATATATCGACAGATAAAGTAATATTACAGCAACTGGATCGTTAAATAATCGCAATACGTAAATCGAATGAATGCGATACGACGAGAAACATTGCAGTAGCATAACAAACGGGGGCACTTTTTTACTTCGTTCGTGTATTTTGAATATCAGATATATATTTACCAAATACAATACCATAAATATGTATTGGCCGATTCTGATGTTTTTCCCGTATTCCGTCAAGTAATACAACACGGAGAACACATACACAAACCCAGCAGGATACACTAATGGTCCAGTGTCTCCTCTCAGTTGCCCGTAATCAAGCGTACCGTTTACCACGACGCCTTCTACTTCTTGCATGTACGCCTTCCAGTCGATTTCTGTGTATTTGACTCTCGCAATGATGTACAAATTGAGCACGAATTCGATTGCGATGACAATCCATTTGATCGTAGACGTATACGAAGGATCGAACAAATATTGTTTGACATTTTCAAACGACCCGTGCGTTTTAACAGTTTTTATACATTTTTTCCACATTTTAAATTATTTAACACGGTATGTGCACTGCTCACAGCTCATACTAAGCTGTCGGAGACGAATCGTTATCAAGACTTAGCAGAATTACACATATTCTCACGTGTCAACTAGATAAGTGATAAGTGTTATCTGTGTTTGATAAAAAACAATAATTCATTGTATTCGATCAACTCACATTATATTTGTTAATTTCGAGAGTTTGGTATATAAAGTTATAATTTTGAGCTTTTGAGTTTAATGTTACAAAAATTAACATTACACTATGTAAGCACGGCACTTGAATTGCATAGAATGAAAAATATTGATTATGGAAAAAAAAAAAATGAGACCGTATTTTCTTCGGTCTTCCAGATTTTCTATTTTTGGTACCTACACGGCTACACACATTCGCGTAGAAATTAGAATAATGGTTGGGTCAAAACTCGAAGGTGCCAAGTTCTCAAATAAGCGTCTGATTATCTTACCAAATAAAATGTAAATTCTAAATACCATTGCTCGCCGATTCATAACTTTAATTTTGGGTGACTATTTTGATAAAAAAAAAAAAAAAAAATAGAAATTAAAGATAATTGTTTTGTCGAGAAAGTGTGTTGAAAATTGAAATTTAGCAATCGATGATTTTTTTAAATAAAATACAGGTTTTTTTTTTGACAAAGACTTCAAATTTAAAATGGTCATCACAAGTCATATAATTAACTGTGTACATTAAACTTATTTATGATACTTAGTTACATACACAAACTTTAAATGATTCACAAAAAATGAATTTTTGTGGTTTGCAATAATTGTATGTACTTATAGTGTTATTTTCATTTAACGCTTAAATTAGATCTACAATCTTAATTTAGATTCTGAGTGAAGCGAAGGATTTTATGGTTTTAAAATTATGTCAATAATTGTTTTTTTAGTTTCTAAGTGAAACGAAGAATCTTGTGGTTTTACAATGATTTTTTTTTCTGGAGACACCTTTTGCTCAATTTAATGTTTGGGCAGTAAACGCTTTAACGCCATACGTGCGGGGTTCAGATTAGTGTCAAACACATTTTAACGGAATGCCTATACTACGAATCTCATAGCAAAAAAGCCAATCTTCCAGAAAATATTCACACATCAGTCAGCAACTGTCAAGAACCTTCAAAATCCCTTATCGAATTCATCACTTCTTCAAAATTATTAACCAAAATTTAAAACTAAACAATGTACATACAATTAAACCTTCAATGAACAATTAACCTAACCTAACCTAACGTACATGTCGCGCACTAATTATTCAAAATGTCCGTGATAATCAAACGCAAGAGGAACGTCCAAAAGCAAATGAACGGAGACGTGCCCACGTTGCACAGGTTCGAGCTGCACGATGATCGCCTCAAATTTGACGCGAAGTTTTTCGCCCGGTCAGCTGCAGCTGTACGCAGCCGGTTCGCGTGTTGGCAGACCGTCTTCGTTTTTTGTTTTTGCGCCGGTAAACCAATCGAAAATCATTGTTTATCATATCGCTGTTAACTGATTTCGGTTCCTTTCAAACGAATCGCATTGAAATTCGAACTACATGCAGTGGCGTATTTACGGGGGGGGTCCCCCGGGTCTCGACCCCCCCCCCCAGAAGAAAACAAAATTAAATTTATGTCTGAAATGAAATGTACTTTTTAATAAAATAATAAATACATTTACAAGATTCCAGACTCAAATACAAAATATACTATAAAATTGCATTTAGAAGTCATAAATGACTTATTATGATACATTTTTATATTATATTATGTTATAGTTTGTAATTCAGTGATAATGGTAAAGAGGGTGACTCAGAATATAAAAAAATATTTTTTGGACCCCCCCCCCCAGGAAAAATTTAAAAATACGCCACTGACTACATGTGTTTTATTATCACTATGGAGTTTATCCGAAGGCGTTAAATCGGGGCGAGACGAAGTTCGCCGGGTCGGCTAGTACAAAATCTTTATTGCACAATTTTCTCTAACGCTGAATTCATTATTCGCGCTGATACGAATCGTTTTATATTTTTACGAATACAACGATTATTATGATGTAAACAACTGACATGGCTATGTCGAACCATAAATATAAATATTTACATTCAATGCGTTATTAATATTCGGTGTTTGAAAAATGAGTTCTATAAAACATTCATTACGTATTCCGCAAACATGGGTTTTTGACATAATTTGCATAGTAATTATTGTGATTAAGACACGAACTGACCGTGTGTACGCACAAGCGAAATTGCACATAAGGGCGTTATTAAGAAATTATCACGGCTTTATTGCGGTCGTACGGAAATGCGAATCAGGCTCAACACACGTTTCGTACTCTGCGTGTAATAAGAACGAGTTACGAAGAAATAGGGGTCGATTATTTTAATAAGAGGATGTCAGTACAATATTATTATTTCTCACGTACTTAATTTATGCGTGGATCGGCGTCCGGCGGTTTTACGATAAATTACAAATCGTTGCGGTATCTTAGTATCAATATATATTCAGTGAAGTTAATCATATGTTGTAACTTTAGATTCTGAGTGAAGTCAAGGATCTTATGGTTTTACAATGATGTTTACTTTTTTATTTTTTTTTTTCTGGAGATACTTTTTGCTCAATTGAACTTTGTCCGAAAGTTTCATCCAGCAACTTTATAGGTTTTAAATTCGATGTAGATAGAAAGGTACTTTGAGGGTTTATTATAGGCTCTCATCTCAATAGTTTTTCCCAGGTGACCGGAAAAACAGCCTCAAAATGGGCCAAAAAACGGCGAAATTCGCCGTAAACGATGTTTTCATTAAATCGACTTAAGTAATTTCGTCATTACTCCAGAAGTAATGTTAGAAACTTGAAACTTTCACCATATACCATCATCGTATTATTTCATGTTTTAAAAAAAAGTTTCAAAAAAATTTGACAACTTTGGGAAAAAAATAAAACTTTGAAAATACCTTGTTTTTTCAAAATTTTATCCCTAATAAAGTTTTAAATATTTGACAAAAACTTTTGAAAATGTAATATGTCTTTATTCATACACTTCTCTAACGATTATGAAAAAATGTCAAAAATCATGGATCCAGATTTTTTTATAAGCGTTTAAGTAAATTATGATAATATTTTTACGTAATAATCTATTTTTACGTCAATTTTCAACTTTAACAATTCCGTTACATCCGACATTAACACATTCGAGTAGTGAAGAATATCCCAAGGGGCGGTATACGTTATTTTTTACTTATCAATCTATTATAATATTTTTAAATAATGGAAGTCTTAAATCTATTAACTAAATTTGTATTTGTTAATTTGATATAAATACTATACTGTAGCAGTGTATTCTGTAGGTATCTACCTAGTTACCTATTTACTTATATGTACTAATATGTATTCATAAAGTAGGTATGTTACCTACAGTATTATTATAACCTGCATACCGTAATATAAATATAAATTGTTGAAAATCCATTAGTCTATGAAAGTACCTTAACGAATGAAGTATTTTAACGTGCCGTATGAAATGATATAGCTTGTCTGGTTTTGTATAGGTATTTATGTACTAATATTGCCTACTAATACTTAATTAGAAAATAATTTATATAAGTTAAATTTATATTTTAGACAAAATGATGACAATAATGCGAATGTGTGGTGGCAATTTTTGTTATTGTCGTATGTCAATCGGGTGAAATCGTTTGTCTAGACTTTCTAAGGGCACCTAAGGCCTAAAGTCATTCAGAAATGAATTTTAATTGGTGAGTAAATGATCTACTACTGGCATTATACTACTGACGTGATATGGATTATGTTTTGCTTCGGTATTTTTCCGAGGACGAATCATTTTGTACAATATTGTGTGGGTACAAATATTTTATGTTGTGTCCGATATAATTATTCATGTAAATCACCGGAATTAGTTAACTGACTCACGTAGTTACGTCTACTGTCATTTACTGGGGAGAAGGATGTATTTATAGAAGTAAATAGCGAACAACTATTGATCAAGTAGCTTTATATCTCAAAAAAAAAAAAAAAAATGTAGGTAGATGTGATTTAGATTTAATTGATATGTATCATATAATTTAATTGATATGTATTGATATGTATCAGACAATTGTTGATGAAACTCATAAAATTGTACCTATGACTATTTTTGACCAGAAGAAAGAGAACGACGAAAGAATCATATTTTTTTTCTTTTTTAGATTCTGAATGGACCGAACGATCCATTAGATACAATGATGTTTATTATTATTATTATTTTTTGGAGATTATTTTTGATACACTTAACTTTGTCCCAAAGTTTTACCCAGAAACTCTGTAGATCGGAAATCGCATGTGCATTGGTACTTTGACAATTAATTTTTTTCTCTTCTCAATCATTTTTACAGACGTGAAAAAGACCTGGGCATAGAGCGGTGACATTCGGAGGGAAGCGAATTTCAACAATTTTTTTTTTTTTTTTACAAAATTACAAAAAGTATTTTTCATTTGACCAAATCAAATTTGACTAATTTTTTGACTGTAAAAATGTTCATACAAGTCGTATATTTGATGATTTAGAGTTACAATATGAACCGTAAACAATTGCGTCCATTCGCTAAAAATATCAAACAGCTACCTGTACACACCACACGCACTTGTAATACGGTACGGACCAGTATGCGCGTGGGTAGCAAAAAATGCGTGCACACGACGCGGGTTCGATTTCTCCTCATACTGTGGATTCAAATATGTTTTATGGAAAATTTTAGTTGGGGTGGGAAGGCCGCGTATTGTTAAGTGTCTACAGGTGAATAACCCCTAAATACGCCACTGCGTATATCCATCATCTTTTCGACGTAGAGAATACTCGTGATGCGAAGTGCGTCTTTTATATAAACCGTCTTACTAATAAAGAACAATTAAACTAAGAGAAATTACAAACCGTACCAGTTACTGGCCTTAAGTTCACTTAATATTCGACCGCAGAGACGGTGTAATAATCGATAGATTACGAATAGATCACTCGAAAATATCTCGATGGACATCTGACGAGCAGAGACGAACCTTCACCATGTCGACCATGCGACGAACTTCTTCCCGTCAAATACCTTTTGGTCCACTGTCGAACACACACTGAAACATGAAACAATCTAGCTATACCTGCAGACAACCTCTTCGAAGCTGTCGGCCCAAACGAAGAGACCACCCAAAAAATCATTCTATTCCTTAAACGTACCGATTTATTCTAATTCTATTGAATATTCGATGTAAATTCTATTTTATAATTACTGATGAAAGCTAATAGTTGTTATTGGACAGTATAGACTTACTTTAAAAGTTTCGCTCAGTCACAGGTATTCATATTCCATCAGTAGGGAAAAATTGCTTCACCTGTGTGTTTCAAATATTTTTCTTTATTTTCAATAGTTTTTCCAATAATTGCGATAAACCTCTACAAAAACGGTATGAAACGGTAAAAAATGTAGGAACTGAGATTTTAGTTTTCGACTTATACATATTATTAAAGTAATATTGCTAAAAAATTGAAATTTTCGACCAACACTAACTAAGTCTAATGCAGACTTCTCAATATTTTTTTCCCGTTTTGATATTTTGGTTATGCATAGAACTTTGAAAAATAAAATTTTTTTTTTGAAATTTGTGTGCGATGAAATGTTTTTTTAATTCTTGGTACTTAAAACGATATTACTCATCATTACTTTTCCAACGTTTGTGAATATATCTGAAAAATCGCCCACCTCTTAATATTTTATACTATTATACTAGTGTTTCAAAGACGATAAGCTCTCATTGTATTATTGAATTGAACTTTTCGTACGGTGAAAAAATACCGAAAATTTAAAAACATATAAACTTTAAATAAAATCGCGAACAATTTACCGATTCGGTGTCACTTTCCAGGCCATACGGTTCCTTGATCGATCTCTCTATATACGAATGTGATCACAGAATAAACAACACGAACGAGACGAATCGTCGCTGTAATACCGGATCACCGACGTACTGCGTCTGAGCGTATAGCGACCGGTTAACGCAGAGAAATCAGTGCCAAGCCATTGCACACACGCGCGGTACCCATGTCGCGGATAGCTGACGAGTGACGAGTAAGGCTGGGATTTTGATGCGACGTCATTTTTTTTCCTGATATTCAAAAATTTAAGTTCACAATCGAAAAAAATGTGTTTCAGGTGATACCGACTAATTTAGTGTAGTTTTTGTTTTGCGTTTTTTGATAAATTTTACTTCAAATGACATTTTTAGAGCATTTTTTCATGTCTCTAGGACATTTTTCGAGTTTACAGAGCATTTTTTTAAATTTATCTGTAAACTCTTAAATATGAGGGACTTTTATCGCGCGTTTCGCCGTCTGATCACCCAAACCTAAGAGCGCAAGTACATAAATATTGTTATGTGACTACACTCTGGCGCATTAATGCCATCGCACGCCTACGGAGCGTATAGTTAGATTTTTGACGAAATCGACCGTTTTCGTATCAAATTTCCTCTTTTAAATGTAAATATAAAATGATTTGAGCTTTAAAAAATTTGCGATTTAGATAGAAAAATAGAATTCGAACCTTTTGGTGAAAACATAATTTGTAAATACCCCAGACGATTAGTGAAGGTGAATTGTTGAGATTTTCGCTCGTATTTGTATTTCATAAAAATAAGACGTCTAACTTGTTTTATTTGAGATTAAGGAAACTTTACATTTCTTTTACAGATGTTTGTTTTTTTTATCGAGACGAGAATATATAATATGATTACAAGGTTGTACTGTATAGTATTTCATAATTTATTGAACACATCCATTTTTTAAATAATTATTCATGATCATATTTAAACTGTATTACGTCTTAATTCTCTTTGAAATAGTATATCGAAATCTATACGTGTTTTTTTTTGTATGTGATTATTGATTATCGTTTTCAAATTTCAAATAATATTGAATCTAATTAATTCTTCTGTGCAATGAATAAAGTGAGATTATCAAAATGGATCAAGAAAACTTAAAACAAAAAACAGTGAGAACTTTTAAAATTTTGTTGTTATTATTTGATTTGAAATTTTGATCAAATTTAAATTCGATGCTTAGTATCGATATGCGAAAATTAAATTTGGCATATACAAAAAACTTATCAATCATACGTTTTCTTTCCTTTCAAATCTGTTCAGTTCACTTGGATTAATCGTATACAGTTTTATGAAGTTAAATCATAACGTAGTGGTTACGTGTCGGAGTAATTTTTGTTACATTTTAGATCGATAAGTTCAAAACTTCTCATCATTTCCGTGATCGAATAGAATATTTATTTATTTATTTATTTTTTGTATGAGTGTTATTTAAATATATAAGTCGCCTATAAACACATACGATATGTCTAGGTTCTTATTGGTGACGATGAAAAAACTTTCTTCGTGCTTCATCATTATTGTCGGCGGGTGTGCACTCGCACGATTGAGTCAAATCAGACGTAGGTATTAGTTGAAATCTATTCGCTCTCCCGAATTCGTCATTTTTGGTTTTCGGATTTCGGTTTCAGCATGGTCGAACAAAAGGTGCTTGTTACCGTATTACAAACGTATTATTGCATTATCCATCGATTAGTATATCATATATATATGTGTGTATAGGATGCATTTACTACACCTTCCATAACAGTCCGTCGCACGAGATATTGGACTCCTAGGTATTTTAACGACCTTGAAATTAGACTCCTAGCCGCGTTTCCAACGCGATATCCTAATAGTTCGTATGGGGTTCTCTAATAGTCGTATTTCTAATGCACGCCCATTTCGTTTTCTTTCGCGTGTACTACACGTATCACGAAACCGCGTGTTGACAGATTGTCGTTGCCTATATTTCAAAACAAACAATGGACGCGAGCATACCGGAGACGTTTCGAGACGGGACCGTTTTGGTCACCGGGAGCACGGGATTTCTGGGGAAACTGCTCACGGAAAAGTTACTCAGATCTTGTCCCGTGAAAACGATCGCGGTGCTCGTCAGAAGTAAAAAAGGATTCAACGCGTTCCAAAGAGTCGCGGATATTTACGAACAAAACGTGAGTACCTACATGATTTTCATACGGACACTTCGGAAACGTACTCTTAAACGCGGTTAGTTTTACGCTGTGTCCTACGTGGCGTCCGTCAAATACGTCAAATGCGACCGATGCGATAATCCGGAGAGAAAAAAAAAACAAATCTATTTAAAGTAATATAACTGTCCTACGTGTGCGACAAGTTTAGTGCGTTTAAACAAACAATCGTACGTTTATTTCTGAATTAGTTTTCAAACGAGAACTGCAATGTTCTCTATTTTCTTATGACGTAGATTGATTCGTCCATCGATAGTTCTAAACTTTTTTACGTTATAAATGTTTTTTTTAAGCGGTATTACATATATATACATTGAACTAATAATAGTTAATTAAAACCCGTTGTTTTCGTACTGCATAATTGTTTAATTAAGGCGTATTTAAAAAAAATACATTTTTAAAATGTAAAAATCGACGAAATATTTCACCAATTCACTTTTTTTTTTTATTTCTGAGTGGTTGCGTGAAAAAAATTAAATTTATACTCAAGTAAACACATCAAATTATAATTAACTGTACACGTAGAGTAATCAATTAATTCGTACTGTGATTTTATATTTATGAAATAGGTGCGGCATTTTAAATGTATTAAACATTTAACACATTACCTTAGGCACCTAGTAAAATTAAACACATTTTATGTTTATACAAATTAGGTACGTGAATAGATAAAAAATTACGGTTCTTGAGCTCCCACTCTAAAAGAAGTAACATATTATTATTGTTATTGTGTGAATGAATTTTTTTTAAAAAGAAAAATCATAAATTATTTTTCTTTGGTTCACTCATAAAAAAAAAAAAAAAACTAACAGGCGTAAAAATAAAAACTGAAGCTTTAAATTTAACTCGGCTAAGTAAACACTAAAAAGCTGGTAAGTGAGATGATGGTGGTACAAGTTCGTCCTTCGTCCCTTCGGTCCTCGGACAAGATATTGGTGATGAATGTATTAAGTTTTAAAGAAATGATGACTCATTTCTTTAGTATAAAACGATTCTGAGCAAAGCTTCAGTGTAATATAATATATTATTATTTAAATACTGTTTACGTATTTTACGGTTATTTGCATAATTTTTGGTGAGTTTTTTTGTAATTAAACCCTCATAAAATATTCAATTAGATATAACTCATTTAAACTTCAATTGTTGTAACAATTATAACTCATTAGAAATTTTCTGTCACCAAAAGATTCGAAAAATGTAAATATCGTAAAAAATCGTATAATAATTTATCAAAGTGTGTATAAAAAAAAAATCCTGAGTCACGATTTTTGAATTTTTGTAAGGATAATTAGGTAGGTATATGAGTAAGGTCATACTAAATTTTCAGAACTTTTTGTCAAATATTTAAAATTATATTACATAAAAACTTTCAAACAATTTGGTAAATTAAAAGTTCTATATTTAAGTCAAAAGTGCTATAATTGTTCTGAAAATGTTGTCCAATATAAAAAAGTATGTATTTGATATTGGATAAAATTTTCAAGTTTCTAGCTTCAATACTTTTCGATTTATGACTAAATACCTAAAATCTGAACAGTGAAAATCTCGTTTACGGCGGATTTTTACCGATTTTACCGTTTTTACTCAGTTTTTCGATCGTTATTCTTGATTACTGGAAAAACTATGGAGATTTTGGAAAAATGACCTCTCTAAAGTACTATCTCAGTTCAATTTCGAATCTAAAAAGTTGCTGGATGAAACTTTTGGACAAGGATTTCTATACGAAAAAGTGTTTACAGAAAAAAAAAAAATAATAAAAAAATAAAAAAATAAATAAATAAAAAAAAAAAAATAAACATCATTGTAAAACCGCTTCACTCAGAATCTAAAATTACAATATTGATGTTTTATATAATTATAACAATTTTATTTAATAACGTCTGATACTTTTATGAAAGCAATAATTTTGTTCTCACTTGCGCAATAAATAAATGCTGTTCAATGTTCTTGAAAAATATAAATTATAAGTATGCAAATTTACATGGTTTTCTGGTATTGCAAAATAGTAAATTTGCTATATCAAATGTCAAAACCACAAAAGTCGTGGTACAAGTGTTACATTTTGCTCTCGACCAATTCTGTCGAATTCGTGTATTTTTGAATAAAATGTCTGGTCTGATTTGAATTGTTAATATAGATATAAAATGATATTAATATAAATATGAAAAATGCGTAAAAAAAAATAATAAATAGAAGAAATCTGAGTATAGTGAATGAAAAATAGCTATGTTTTTCACTTGACTACCTCGTCACTGTTCATCATGAAATATTATCTCGTATTTTTTAAATAAGTAGTATATATTATAGAAAAACATACTGTCAACTCTAGATTATCCGCGTGATAGGGTGGAGGCTCGGCATCCACCGATAAACGAATTTCGCCAACAAACGTCGACGTTTCAGTCAAAACTTCGCTCTATTCGAGCCGGGTCAATTCTAGTTTTAACTGTACCTCATACGTATACAACTGTAACCATACGTATGAATAAATTATCGATACATTGCTTTTTACTCTATATCCGAATTGGTAATCGTATTGTCATGCTTGACTAAGTTACAACGATTGTGGTACTGTGGTACTTGCGTGATTCATCTTTTTGTATTTTCGTTGATTTTTTGAAGTTTTTCGCAAAACGTTTGATTTTTGTTTCACTAAAACAACACGTTGATATGGCGTGTTGCTAATTTGCGGTTTATATTCTACGAAGGATTATGGTGATATATTTCAGCATTATTCTTTCGTATTATGACGGAACCGTGAGAGGAGGCAGTGCTCCCTGCAGCCGCTGTGACTATTTTCGCGAATAATCAACGTATTGATGTGTTGGTTCGATGCCATCACTTGTCCCTTCAAATATGCGTGGTCACCGTTATTCATTGAAACTACGTTTGTCGCCATTATTGATAATAACCACACATGAAAATGACATTTCTCCAGTGCGTTTAAGTAATATTATTGATGATTACGACTGTATCAAAAATGAGATCCGGATCAATTTTGTAAAGGTAGATAAATTATCGGAAATTTTATTAGTACGAGCTTGTCCACGAATATTTATATAATAATAACAACAATCACTTAAACAGTTCTTAATTCGTATAAAAAAAATTCGGTTCGAATTAAAAACTTTGCGTTTTGTTAGACGGTTGTTGATGTCAGAATTTTCGTTCATAAATATTCTTCGTTTGATTACATAATAATAATATTCATCATTTTAAAACGTACTGTTCGGCAGTACTTAAAACTTAAAATTCAACAACGGCCAACAGATGTTGTAGTTTTTTTTTCAGTCAATGTATAATTGTAAAAATTAATCCACCAGACCGTTTATATTTTATTAGAATATAATTGATTAATATAATCAACACGCAATAAAAACAATCGTTAGATTTCAATTAAGTGTTTTCGACGGCAAATAATTTATTAACGATTTTCCAAACGTTTTTTCTAATTTTAGAGTTACGAAAAGAACAACATTAATGTTGAAGAACATTAAACTTCACCTCATAATATTGTTTCGCAACGATAACTTATTTATACATCAATAACGCTATTAAAGTACATGCGAAATCGCATTAACATTAAGGTGTCAATCAGTAGTCCGTCATTACCGTGGGTAGTACTCATATTATTAATCATACGTTAATTTAAAATTGTTATTGTCGATTAAAATCAAGAGTGCGTCTAATGTGTTTTGTGTTTAAAACAACGCGCGAAATATTAAAACGAAAATCATTATTATATTCGTACACGTTTGATCCGATTGTTTGTAATATAATATCACGGTACTGTAACATTCGTGTGTTTCTTACTTTCATTCCTCGATACTGAAGTAATTGCTTAAATCCAATAGATTAATAACCGATTTCTCCAACGATCGTTAATTATTACCGAAAACAAAAATATATTTTAATTACCGTATAAATATTTACCGTTCCGACAGTAATGTTATTTTCATTATTTAAATATTATTTAAAAGCAGTTGAATGTTTCATCAAATGTGATATAATAGATAGTTAATGTAAATATTAGTTGTCGATTATTATTACATTTCAAAGCGACCGAATACATTTCAACGTAAATCAGATGTTAAAATATTTAAATTTCATGTTATCGTATTAACACGAAACACGAAAACATCATGTTTAAATGTTTTTTCTTCTAGATTTCGTTCTAATTATCTATTTATTATTGAGTTCAAAATTATTATGGTGAAAATGATAATAATGATCAAAAACAAGTTGTTTTTACTACTTCCTAGTTACGCCAAACATCCTGCATATTTGTTTGACTATTGTCCGTGATAAACATAATATACGTCTGCATTTCATCTAATTACAAAAGATTTTGAATTTCGAAGGCAGTTAACATAATACTGATTTTTGTTTTTGACTGTACAGCTATACAAATTACTAGTTTTCGGTTTTTACAGAATTAAAATTAAAATCATGTGTGGTCTTTAACATCGATCAATCATTAATGATAATTTTAGATATTTATAAAAAATATTTATGTAAATAATTAGTTGATAGCAGTTAAGCGTTTTTTAAGAGTGTTATTTAACATATAATATAACGTGAAAAATATCATTATACTTAGGCTAATACTAAATTTACTGATTATTTATGTAATTTAAAAATTATATTCACGCAATATTTAACTATTGTTGTTTTTAATTAATTATATATATGCGTGTATGTTTTTAAGATTTTTGACGGACTCCGCGTGAAGAAGCCAGATTTTATGAGCCATATCAAAGTTATAGATGGAAATTTAGAAGAACCATCGATGGGTTTAACATCAACCGATCGTGAATGGATAAAAGAAAATGTGAATTTCGTTTTTCATTGTGCCGCTACAATCAAGTTTAACGAACCACTGGAAATGGCAACGAAAATAAACATTCAAGGAACTGAAAATCTGTTGGAATTAGCGACTGAAATGAAGAGTTTAAAAGTAATAAATTTATTGAATTCACTTGCGATAAAAATAATTTAATTTCGAATGCCGCTTCAACCAAATTAATTGTTACAAACATTACGAATCTATGCGGATACGGATACCGTTATTGTAGTCACTTCTTTTTGTTTTTTTATGCTCCCTCGGGAGAGATTAGAATGTGTAAAGTTCGTGCGAGTATTTAAGTGAACAATTTTAAAGCGAATACAAATGTTTCAGGGTTTTGTGCACGTGTCGACTGCTTATTCACATTGTCCAAGAAACGAAATCAAAGAACAATACTATTCCGTACCAATCACAGCTGAAGAGTTAAAAGATGTATTTTGTCAGCAAGAAGCGAGTGAACTGACATCTCAGTAAGTTTTATATTGAATCTTTTTAAACAATTATGATCTCGGACAATATTCGTTTCGCTCCAGAACGGGGATGATACAAAATATGTTTATTATGGATTGCTTGAAGAATGTTTTTTTTACGTACAACGACAATCTTATTGAATGTGTTTTTTAGAATTTCTGAAAGATGGCCCAACACATATTCTTTTACAAAAGCAATCACGGAAAATTTGATATCGAAGAATGAAAACCATTTGCCCATTTCGGTTTTTCGACCGTCAATCAGTAAGTTGATTATTTGATTCATACTTGAACGCCCACAGGTTTCGAATTACGCTTGACATTAAAATGTTTTTTTGTCGAATAAAACGTATTCTACTGTCATTGAATAAATTATTTCAGATTAAATTTGTTAAAACTCAGAGGAAGACCTCTTTAGAAAAATGTTTTAGTAAACATTATAAGAATTTTTTTGTCTAAAAAAACTTTTATTTCTAACTTAATAACTAAAGAAAAATATATAATATCTCTAGAAAAAATAAAAATCGTATGTTAAATATATATATCACATACGTTCTAATAGTTTCAAATGAAAATCATACTATTCTTGATACAATAACACTTTCAAGCATTTTCATGTACATACGTTATAACAAATGAAATAAAGTTATTATTTTACGTGTTGAAAGCAGTTTTTTTTCATTTAAGTACATTAAATCTCAGTACTAATTCAATTAATACAACGACTTGATTTTCCAATCACAGTTTAAAAAAACGTAAAATAATGTAAATAATCATTTATACGTGTCATATATAGTCGGATGCACACATTCTGAACCGGAACCAGGTTGGTTGGAGAATATGAACGGACCGTCCGGGATACTCACTGGATTCATGGTCGGATTTTTACGGACAGTTCCAGTAATTGAGAGCAAAATAACTGACATAGTCCCGGCGGATTACACCGTCAATGCGTTGATTAGTGTCATGTGGGATACAGTTAACAGGTGAACGATCAAGTCGGCGTATTATGCACGTCGTATCATTTATTTATGTACGCGTGGTATCCAAATTTACCATTTTTTTCTTCTTTTTTTTTTTTATGATTTTCAGGCACCAAAACGATCGTACAGCGAATAAAGCGCCGATGATATATAATTACGTTTCTAGCGTCGAAAGCCCTTTGACGTGGGGCAGGTACATCGAAGAAATGAAACACCATTATCTTAAGGCCCCTCCTTTGCAAGCGATTTGGTATATTTTCTATGTGCTGTACGCCAATTTATGGTACGGTTCAATTTTGAGATTTTTATTTCATCGGATACCAGCTCTGTTTATTGATTTTTTTTGTATTTTGTGCGGAAAAAATCGCAAGTAAGTGATTAGTAATGTTGTGTTTGTTTTTTATTTATAAATATAAAAGTTCATTCATGCAACGATCAATGCACCGTTGTTAAGTTATTACTTATAGGTTTGAATGTTTGATATCGTCATAAAAATATGGATTTTAACTATATTTTGATCTAATAATTAATTAATTATACACTTTAATTTTCAATTCGATATCAATAGAAATAATAATGTATTGAATCATTATCATATTTAGTGATCTTTCAACGTAATACATATATTAAATTTAATTATTTTGAAACAATTGTCGATTTAGAGTCAAAAGGTGCCATACCATAGCAAAAATAATATTTGCTTGTAAATAAAATCCGAAACTTATGTGAGAATTAAAGAATATTTTAGTATTGCTTTAATTAGTTAAAAAAAACTTGATTTATTCACTTCAGAAAATAATCATTAGGTAGTAGGTATATATTATTATTTAATTACTATCGCGCATTGTTTATTTGTTTATAAATTCAAAAAATCTGTATCGTATTATTATGTACTCGTATGTTCTTACGTATGATTGCCGGTCGATGACCGAATAACAAATAGGGCCTGATTCAGAGGCGTGAATCGGCTTTAATTTCTGGTGGTGCAGAGACATGAATAATTCCTGACCCGTCAACACACGGACTTTCTCGATAAAACTCTGCCTAATAAAATGTATATTTTTCCCAGTAAAATTTTTTTTTTTTTTTTATAAAACCAGTAAATAAGTTTTGAATTATTTTAATAATACATATTTCTCATTATAATATTAATAAAAAATAATTTTTTATATTTACTATAAACTGTGTTGACGTCCTCTTCAATTTTAAAAAGATGTATTAAGCTCATCGATTACCCAGCTGATATTATCGCTTTACATTTTCAAAGTTTTTAAGTCGTTGAACTGTTAAGTCGTTCTCGTTACCGTCGTCATTCTAATGGATAATGACGTTATATTTTAACGACAATTGAGGTTATATTTTAACCTCTTAAAACCGAAAAAGCCCTCAAACTTGTTGTATTACTTGGTGTAGTGAAAAGTAATTTTAATGACTATTATTATAGGAAAGTCTTTTTATATGTTATTGAATTTTATACATTCTAATTTTGATTTTGATTTGTCAGATACTGAAGCAGTGAAGTATTGCAATATTTTCGATCAAATATTAAATTAAAAATTCTTAACTCTGTCTTCAAGCCATGTACATTATAAAGTTATATTTATTGTTAGGCGCTCAATACAACAATTTTTTGGATATTTGATTACAAATCAAATTTAAATACTGAATTCTATTGAAACAAAACAATTTAATTTATAGGTCTTATAGAATGAATATTTACCTTTGAAGTAGTTGTTATAATTTTGATAATTTGGAACTAGGAATAAGATTCTGAGATCAATGATTTTACTCTGCTTATTTGATAACATATTTGAAGACTTTATTTTGTTGGCCATAAATGACAAAGTTTTTGATTGATTATAAATTTTGACTATTGTATAAATTGTATGATAGTATAATAAAATGTGAATGAAAGTTATTACTTTTTTTTTAAAAATATTCAATATCTCGAATAACTTACTGTGAATGAATTTTTTTTTAAAGAAAAATCTTGAATTATCTTTCTTTGGTTCACTCATTAAAAAAAAAAAAGAAACTAACAGGCGTAAAAATAAAAGCTGAAGCTTTAAATTTAAAACTCAACTAAGTAAACACCAAAAATATCTATTGGACTACTTACAATTTCATATTAGAAAAATAAAATGTATTCGTTTAATGAACACATATTGGATGATAACACACAATTTTATCAGTACATCCAAGTTGAATTAACCCACCTTGAGTATAGCGCCGATAACACTGAAAAATTACAATATTGATGTCTTATATAATTATAACAATTTTATTTAATAACGTCTGATACTTTTATGAAAGCCATAATTTTGTTCTCACTTGCGCAATAAATAAATGCTGTTCAATGTTCTTGAAAAATATAAATTATAAGTATGCAAATTTACATTTAATTTTCTGGTATTGTAAAATAGTAAATTTGGTATATCAAATGTCAAAACCACAAAAGTCGTGGTACAAGTGTTACACTTTGCTCTCGACCAATTCTGTCGAATTCGTGTATTTTTGAATAAAATGTCTGGTCTGATTTGTACTTTTAATATAAAATAAGATTTCCAATTGTCTGAAAAATCAGAATATATATCATAATAATTTATGCAAATATGTGCCTTACTGTGTAGTCTTGGTAAAAAAAGTTTCTTATAATTAATTTCCTAGACACATTTTTTGAGAAAAAACAATATATCTGACATAATTTTACACATCAATTAAGTGATTACATACATGAGCAAAAAAAAAAAATATATATAAATATATATTTATGTATAACCAATTCATTATTCGGTTCATTCAGAATGTAAAAAATCCGAACCATATTTTTATGAAAAAAAATTAAGTTTCATTAATCTTTGTCCGTGTGATTTGTCAAAGTTTGTAGTCTTCTTTCGTGGAAACTACTACTTGCAACTTGATGAATATTATAAAACAAAAGAAAATTTCCATTTTATTTCCGAATATTGAATTTGTATAAGGTAAATCAATTTCAGTTTAGAGTAACCAAGTAGTGGTAATATTTTGGAATATTTTCGTGGGATTTGAATTTGTCGTGAAGTGGATAAATACTTTAGATCGATTGCCCTTCCTTTTTTATATTTTCACCCCCGAATTTCACTAAGTATAATTAAACTAATTAGTCAGTTTCTAGATACCTCAATTAAATTTGAAAAGTATGGGATAGCCGATATAAAGAAAACTTTACGACAAATGTAGATATGTTTTCAGATTCTTTAGGCCCTTTAGGGCATCACTAAGTTCGATCAGTACGTTGGAATGATAATACATATAATATTATACGATATCTAGTGTGTGTGTGTGTTTGGGTGTGAGAGAGATAAATAAGGTTGGAAACTGGAAAATCATTACTCTTATAGAATTCTCAAAAGACTAACTTCTAATACCAATTAGTTAGATTATAATGAATTCGGCTATCGTTCCCAACTCTATTCTTAGCTGTAATATGTTCATCTGATAGATAAATACACATGACTTTAATAAGAGAAAATATTAAAAAAATATTAAAAATTTTTTAGAATGTTGAAAATGTATGCGAAAACAGAATACACAATGGATTTACTTTATATATTTACAACAAGACAGTGGGAATTCGACAATAGCAACACTAGAGAATTGTGGTCGTTGTTAAGTAAAGAAGATCGCATAACGTTTTACTACAGCTTTGAAGAATTTGATTGGAAACCTTATATTAAAAGTTATTACTATGGAATCAGGAAACATATATTACACGAAGACTTAAATAACGTGGCAAGAGCAAAAGTGAAAAATCAGAAGTAAGTTTTATTAATGTACAGTTGTAGTTGTTTTTTTGAATTTCAAATACAAAATATAACTTATATTGTTTGATTTATGTTTTCAGGTTATTTTGGTTGCATACATTTACCATGGTTCTTATTATTTTTCTTATATTCAAAATATGTTGTATGTTTTCAAAATATGTATTTTAAATAAATCGTCGGTTATGATTGTCTTTTGATGAATGTATCGAGAGTAAAAAATAATCGACATAAAAATCAAAATTTTAATTAATACACAGTGATTATATAAGTTTTTTTTAGTTTTATTTTTAAAATTTTAATTAAGTTATGCGTGTACTACGTTAGTAATTTTATTGTTAGATTAATATAATTGTTTAGGGTAATAACCTTGTAGATGTTTTGCTGATTTAAAACCAGTTTTTTTTAACAATTGAAAACGTTGGTTATATAATATTGATACTTATATGAACTATTTATGTTAAAGCTGAATTATCATTTTAATACTTGTTTTTGATATTTGATTAATGTATGAATTTATAATTCCTACAATAAAAGAGAACAGAAGTGACTATGGAGTTTATGATGGCCGTAAAAATGTGAATGAGTAACGTTGAGCTTAACAAACTTTAATTACACTCTTTTTTTACAGCGAGTTCATAGTTATTTTACGATCATGGATCGAACATCAATCCATTTCGTAAGATAGACATTGGTTTTAGAATGGTTTTTTCTTCCCTGGTGTGTGTGTGTGTATGTATGTGTTTACGATATTGTCGACAAACAAGTACTTCAAGACGTAAATGTTAACACCTATGAACAACGTATATTTTAAGTCATAACATTATACGTGGGAGTAATACTTAGAATTTTCCTTCCTAGAAGCACATTTATTTATGTATTCAGTATTCTCTTTTATATTTTGATATTTGTTACATGATTTTTTTTATTCACGACCTTTTCCAATTTGTACTGTGTAAAATGTTAAAGAATACATACTTAAATAATTTTTGTAAGCTACTAAAGTTAGAAAGTAGTTTAAAATTACAATTTAATTCATTATATATTTATTATGATATCGAGAAAGATATAAGGAATACAAAATAAATATAGTTAAATATTTTCAATCAAATTGTTTAACAGATATGATGATTGGTGTGTGGTGAACAGCAATTGGTGGAAAAGTAAAACAAAAAGTGTTAGTATCGGACTTGGAACAGTTTTAATTTCAAGGAAATTAATTACTTCTTAGTCATAGAAAAAAAAACAACGATTGCCTGAAATAATTTTGGAAACTAACCAAAAAAGAAAAAAAAGCAAGGCATAATTCACAATATAGCTTAGCTATTATTTTTTATTCTTTTCTGAATGTAACTTTCGGACAAAGTAAAATGTGTCAAAAAGCGTCTCCAGAGAAAAAAAAATCAAAGATTGAAATAAACATCATTGAAATAGATCGTTTGCTTCGCTCGGAATAGCAAAACATGGTTTTTATAATTTAATATTTTTAAAATTTTAGAAAATCCTACGGAGAAAAACACGAAACAATGACGAAATATTGGTATTCCCTGTTGTATTAAAACTTCGAAAAATTAAATAATACCAACAAAGATACAAATCTGTGATGTAGTAAACGGGATCGAAATAGCGGATTTAAAAGCCAAACGAGCTGCAACCAGGGACGATACTATATTAAAGATAATACAACTATTTTTCCAAAAGTTATATCTAACTTTATAAAGTTGGAAAAACTAACATATAATTATGGGGTAGCGAATGATATCTACAAGGCTATCACTCCCCGGGGGAGATTAAAATTAGATAAATAGAATAAACTACCGATTGACGGAATATTGATAAGACGATTAAGAATATATTGGGAACAGTCTGCAGGCATACTTTGTGAGTGTGTGTGTGTGTGTGTGTGTGTGTGTGTGTGTGTGTGTGTGTGTGTGTGTGTGTGTGTGTGTGCAGGGGTGGATAGGTAGTATTTTTGTTACAGGGAAATATTTTAAGAGGGCTCAAACTGAAAAAAATTTGCTCGCTTCGCTCGCAATACATTATTTTTACTAATTTTATATGACCACTTTATTTACAAAATTTTAAAATTATTCAAAACATATAAAATAACTAGTTAATCATTTACAATTTTATTATATTATTCTCAATACAATAATAATTTTGTTAACAGTTTGCTTTTACAAGCCACTTCATCAATAATCTCATCAGAGTCAATTCTGACCAACAATTCCTTTTCTATAGACATGAGCATCAAATTTTCCAACAAATCTTGTGACAAAGTGCTTCTTAAATATGTTTTTATATATTTTAATTTTGAAAAACTACGTTCGCAGCTTACTTGAGTAACTGACAGAGTAAGTAGTAATTTGTAGCAATTGTAGAGACCAGGATAAGCATTAGTGTATAAATTATACTTCACTAAAAAATTAAAAATGCAATCCACACAATACTTGTCGCCAGCTGCAGTGTGGGGACATTTTTCTTCATCATTTCTATCACATTCGTCATCAGAATTATATTCAGTGTAGTCATAATTTTCACAAAAAATTGTCTTTTTGAATTCACTCCACTTAGACATAAAATCTGTAAATTCATATCTTAATGTGTCATAAGTGATTTCTGGGATAAAATGAACTATTTTATCATATAGGCTTGACAAAGCTGTTGTAGGTAGAGGCATGTTTACTTTGAAATTGTTTGGATCAAGGTATGAAAAGTCTGCAAAAAGTTGACCATGCAATGAAAATCTAGATGAAATACTTTCTAATATTTTATCAAGAATTAAATTATAGACATTGACTTCAAATGCATGCAGAGGGTCATCTATTGGATCATCAGTTGATTCATAGGAAAATTTCCTTGTTCTTTTTTTTTTCCTAGTTTCTGGAAAACTATGACTAACTTCTACTTCACATTCTTCAACTTCTAATTTATTATTTGCCCAAGTAACAAAATTGTCTGCTGCTTCCTTGACACTTGAAAAGTCACGTACATCAAGTTTAAGCTCTTCAAGTGTTGCCTGAACCATTTGAAAAGATGTCATCATATTTATTCCATGACCTTGTTAATACTTAGAAAGTGGAGTGGTTTTTTGAAAAATCCGCAAATAAATTTGAGCCGTTAAAATAGTTTCATACTTGCATAATCCTTCTATTAACCCTATTGCTTTATAACGAGCATCAGCTGTAATAGAAACGTCATTCTTAATTTCAATTAATGTAGTTAAAAGTTCCACAAATAACGATTAAAAATACTATTAATAATATCTATATAAATAATTATATAACATTGTGTTAAATATCTATAAGCAAATTATTGATTTGTTGTGGACTGTGGTATTGTGGTATTATCATATTATTAAAAACAACAGTAATAATAATTTATAGTTATGAATTTAAATTATTCCTATTTGGTGAATATTTTATTATGCGAAAAAAAAATGTTTAGACTCGAGTGGGCCCCGATATAAATATAGACCGGGGGCCTACAGGGAAAATACCTTTTTCCCTATGGGCCTATCCACCCCTGTGTGTGTGTGTGTGTGTGTGTGTGTGTGTGTGTGTGTGTGTGTGTGTGTGTGTGTGTGTGTGTGTGTGTGTGTGTGTGTGTGTGTGTGTGTGTGTGTGTGTGTGTGTGTGTGAATGTCTTATGTGAATTCGTAGTCACCATTATACATTAATATTATTTTAATTTTAGCAGTTTTTATTTTTAGCTAAACTAAACGTTTTGAAAGTTATTTTTTTATTAGTTTAGTTTCATGTTTGGCACTACAGCTTACATTTGTATTGCGAAAAACTACTTATTTTTCATTTATGTTTTGTTTTATTATTTTAATGTATAGTTAGGTTTTATATCTGGTTTTGATGAATACATTTTTATTTATTATTATTATTATTATTATTTGTTGTTGTTGGAAAGAGTCCATGAAAAATATCAAATCTAATTAGAATTAATGAAAGCTGATTTACTTCCTACTTATAAAAAGGTCATTTATGAAGTTTTAGAAACGATTGCAAAATTAAAGTAGACGTAAATGATTTAGTCATTAATTTCGACTAGTTTGTTATATTTGAAAACAATCATTCACTATACACAGACTCGTTCGAAAAAAATAACTGTCTATTAGTTATTTCGCATCGTAATATTCTGCGAGAAGACCAAAGCCGAAATTTCGCGGAACACGTGTTTATTTTTTTTCCGTTTTACCATTGAGTTATATACAGTACATAATTAAGACAATGATTACGATCCGTGCAGTGTTTTGATTCGTTTAACTCTGCCGAAAATGTTATCTTTCGTCCGTGTTCGACTTTATGATGACGTTTCGTGCAGAACTACAACAGTCGAACGCGCACGACCAAGAAAGACGTTTCGATAATGTTCGGCTCTGTATTCTATTTTCCCGAGATAAACATCGCGTTTCGTAAAAATAATTTCTGTGTAATTCACAAAACAAACAGTGTCCGTATCGACCGACATACCGAGCGTTTCAGTTATTTTTCGTTCGGAGGAAACGGCCTTGGAGGATTTCAACCGGCTCGACGCTTGTTCACGTGCGAGAGAAACGATTTGCATTTCTCGTTTTGTAATCGATTCCCGGCGGGGTACTTTGCGACAAGTCGACCGAGAGGCCTTGGCCTACGTCGGTGTCGACTTCGACAGGATCGCGATCGCGGCATATACACACGATGCGAGTCTGTAGTGCGATAAAGCGACGAAAACACGAAAAGGCGTTTCACGCAGGTGTTGTTTCGCGAGCACATCCACTGTGAAGTCGGCGTAAACACGCCATATGAAATAATAATTACGACAGATCCAGAGGATCCAGAGGGTGGGCCGGGTGGGCCCGGGCCCACCCAAAACTATCTACGATCACGATTTTGATTTTTAAAATTATCATCCGATGTTTGAAAATACTCAATACTTTATCTAATATAGTAATAATCGCGTAAAAGAGTAAGAAAAAAAGCTGGTAAGTGAGATGATGGTGGTACATGTTCTTCCTTCGTCCCTTCGGTCCTCGGACAAGATATTGGTGATGAATGTATTAAGTTTTAAAGAAATGATGACTTATTTCTTTAGTATAAAACGATTCTGAGCAAAGCTTCAGTGTAATAAAATATGTTATTATTTAAATACTGTTTACGTATTTTACGGTTATTTGTATAATTTTTGGTGAGTTATAATAATTTATTAAAGTGTGTATAAAAAAAATCCTGACTAACGATTTTTGAACTTTTGTTAGGATAATTAGGTAGGCATATGAGTAAGGTCATATTAAATTTTCAGAACTTTTTGTCAAATATTTAAAATTATATTACATAAAAACTTTCAAACAATTTGGTAAATTAAAAGCTCTATATTTAAGTCAAAAGTGCTATAATTGTTCTGAAAATGTTGTCCAATAGAAAAAAAATGTATTTGATATTGGATAAAATTTTCAAGTTTCTAGCTTCAATACTTTTCGATTTATGACTAAATACCTAAAATCTGAACAGTGAAAATCTCGTTTACGGCGGATTTTTACCGATTTTACCGTTTTTACTCAGTTTTTCGATCGTTCTTCTTGATTACTGGAAAAACTATGGAGATTTTGGAAAAATGACCTCTCTAAAGTACCATCTCAGTTCAAATTTGAATCTAAAAAGTTGCTGGACGAAACTTTTGGACAAGGTTTTCTAAACGAAAAAGTGTTTACAGAAAAAAAAAAAAAAAAAAAAAAAAAATAAACATCATTGTAAAACCATAAGATCCTTCGCTTCACTCAGAATCTAAAACAGGTTATCTTGCTCCTAGAATATCATGTAGTCTTTCCACGTGCAGGCAAATTTATTTTTGTTTATAAATATCGATTGTCGTTTGTTACCGAATCAAATTCTATGGAAGTGTGCATCACTATCAAAGGCTTGGGAGCATCGATTTTAGAATCGGAAGAAATTTACAGACGAATCTTTGTTATTCCAATTTCAAGTGCTACGGCCGAAAGAAGTTTTTCGACCATGAAAATAATAAAAACCTTCAACAGGTCAACAATGACCAGCAAACGCTCACATAACCTAGCTCTGCTATCTATCGAACGAGAAAAAAGTGAAGATTTAATGAAAAATCCCGAGAAAATTCTAAATTAGTTTGCACGTGACATGATAAGAAGATTGCATTTTTCATTTTAACTTTATTTTGATACTAAAAACTGAATAAAAATTAATCTGTAATTGATTTAATGACAATAACAATTTTTAATTTTACTGTATTAACTTTTGTGATCCAATGTATGGGCCCACTCAAAAAAATATTCCTAGATCCGCGCCTGAATTACGACGGAGTAGTTTCGAAAAGTAACGACGACGACTGACGGACGGATGGAGATTCGTCCGAACGTGTTGTAAAACGCGTGTAGCTCGTCATCGCGATGACCCTCGTGACACAACGAGCGCTTCTTGTTTACGTGACGAGCTTCTTTAGCGACGTGATTAAAAAAAAAGGAAAAAAGAAAATGACGTCCTTCTCCGCGCCGTGAGATATTCTTCGGGCGACGGGCGTATCGCATTTTAAACAAAACGATAAATCAGTTTCTTTGGTCAAACGACTCTGAGCAAAGTTTCAGTGCGAAAACGTAATACTGTTCAAATATTCGTCCGTTTTTAGTGTAGTTATTGTCTGTCGGTTTTTTTAAATTTATTTATTTATTTATTTTTATCAAAACCGTTTAAACGTTTCCCTACTCTGAACGAAAGCAATATTCGTTTGACCTAAAGAATCGAAACGGTCGGGTGGTCGAATAATTTTTTGTACAGGTTTCGAGTCGAATTGGCATGTGAATACAGTCGATTCCGCAAAAAGCGTATAGAAATTATTCAGTTAAACGCGCTTATGGGACCCCTCCCCCCCTCGAGTAACAATTTCGAAATTTTTTCAATACTGTTAGTTGAGCGAGTGTATGAGATTTTATTAATATTGTAGGTTTTACATCAAGTAATTCATAATTTTACAAGATAAAAACTTCCAAAAAACTAGATATTTTCAACAATTTAAAAGTTCTATGTATAGGTCGGAAATGGTAAAATGTTTTCGAAACTTTTGTCTAGTTAGGATAAAAGTCATGTTAATATTCAGTGAAAATTTCAAGGCTCATCACTATTATTTTTATATTTATAGCCAAATTTAATAAAGTCAAAAAATGGATTTTATAAAAATCTCGGATTCGGCAAATTTTACTGTTTTTACTAAATTTTTAGACAGTTTTTTTCCACGTTTGAAAAACCTTTCAAAAACAGAGAAAAATGACGTCTTTTAAAGACCATTTTATCTAGTAGGTATTTTAAATACCTCCTAGATAAAATGTATGATACAAATAGTTGCTGGATGAAACGTTTGAATAACTATTGCTACTCAAAAATGTGAAAACATACATAAAAAAAAAGCTGGTAAGATAATGGTGGTGGAAGTTCGTCCTTCGTCGCTTCGCTCCTCGGACAAGATAATGGTGAGGAGTGTATAGCACTTTCTATCATGGGATCACCTAACCTAACCTCGGACAAGATATTGGTGATGAATGTATTAAGTTTTAAAGAAATGATGACTCATTTCTTTAGTATAAAACGATTCTGAGCAAAGCTTCAGTGTAATATAATATATTATTTATATACTGTTTACGTATTTTTCGGTTATTTGTCTGATTTTTGGTGAGTTTTTTCGTTATTAAACCCTCATAAAATATTCAATTTTTAACTCGTTAGAAATTTTCTGTTACCAAAAGATTCGAAACATGTTTTTATATCTATATTCCAAGTTTCATTGTGATCGGACGCACCAAAAAAGATTTATACAGATTTTAAGTTGAAAATTAACGTAAAAACAGTCGATATTCATATACGAATTTATATGAATTTGTTAAAACGTGTATAAAAAAAAATCCTGACTAACGATTTTTGAACTTTTGTTAGGATAATTAGGTATGTATATGAGTAAGGTCATATTAAATTTTCAGAACTTTTTGTCAAATATTTAAAATTATATTACATAAAAACTTTCAAACAATTTGGTAAATTAAAAGTTCTATATTTAAGTCAAAAGTGCTATAATGGTTCTGAAAATGTTGTCCAATATAAAAAAGTATGTATTTGATATTGGATAAAATTTTCAAGTTTCTAGCTTCAATACTTTTCGATTTATGACTAAATACCTAAAATCTGAACAGTGAAAATCTCGTTTACGGCGGATTTTTACCGATTTTACCGTTTTTACTCAGTTTTTCGATCGTTATTCTTGATTACTGGAAAAACTATGGAGATTTTGGAAAAATGACCTCTCTAAAGTACCATCTCAGTTCAATTTCGAATCTAAAAAGTTGCTGGACGAAACTTTTGGACAAGGATTTCTATACGAAAAAGTGTTTACAGAAAATTGACACAAAAAAACATTGAAAAAAAAAACAATTTTCTCAACCGTCGTTTTTATAGCCTGTCTTACAAACCTGTAATTGATGTACGCAACTTTACGACTATATAAATAACCATATATCGTTACGTTGAACAGACAGATTAGTTTTTGTAATAATTTTATTAAGTGTTCGTTTACGTTTTTATGACTAGCGCTTAGTGACCTAGTATTTAGTAATGCCTCTTCGTATAGTATAATTTTAGCTACACTTAAAGTTTTAGTACATTAATCGGATTCACAATGGTATTAAATCCGATATTGTATATTCAGATTGACATAGTTGCTGTTATTCTGTTTCCCTTATATTAGCGTTCGTGTTTTGAATTTCAGATTTTTAGAATAATTTGATAATAATAACAGTAATCATCAGAGTGAATATTTTCAATAATAATATAATATTGGAGAATACTGATTGTATTACATTGAATAATCATTTCCTCGTGTAAAAATTTATATGATTTTAAAGCACGAAACGTGTAAAAGAAGTAAATACTTTTACGAAACGAATGAAAGTTTTTATATTCCTTTTCTGCTTAGAAAATTGTTTTTTAAAACAGTCAAGAATGAGAATCATTTGGGAGGAGCGGGGGGCGCAAGACAAAGTCTCCACGAGTGGACGAGTTGTTCACAGTTTTAGCATCCCTTGAAACTTTGGTCAATAGTAGTTTATATCTAGGCAATTATTATAATAAAGTCTCAAAAAAGTTATATCGTATACTCTCGTGGTGAATATAGTTATTCATCATTTTTGTCCGTATTACGTGCGCCCACGTACGACCGAGTGATAAGGCATTCAAAACAATCATTAGCAGGGACGCCCGGATGGCGGCAGTGGGAGCCATTCCCCCCCTGAGATTTTCCATGTCAGATACAAAATTAGAGGTTTTTTTACATGAAGTCGGTCTCACACGACTAGGGAACTCAGTGACTTTCCAACAATCATTGTACCATTAATTACGAGTATAATATTATTATGTACCTACTCGTAAAACCATTAGTTGTACTTCACGAGTCACAATTTTTTTTTGCCCCCGAGTGACAATCTGTGGGCGTCCCTGATCATGAGTCATTGATTATTGTGACTACCTGCAATACTCGTAAATAATATCCAGGGCCGGATTTACCTACAGGCAAAATAAGCATTGCTTACGGCCCTCGAGAAAATTCGGCCCGTAAAATGTCCAGTATAAAAAATATATATGATTAGCTGACCCGGCAAACGTTATTCTGCCGTATAAATTTTCAAAATAAATCGAACATAAAATTATAAAACGACATCTTATATTATCTAACAAATATAGTATAAATATACGAAAAACAAAAATTCATTAAAATCGGTCGAGCCTTTTCGAATACGTTATTTTCGTTACGCGTTTGTCAAGGTCAATGCATGCTATATACGAGATAGTGAACATGGTATTATATACAAATAACGCGTGTAAAAGAAAACTATCTTAGAATATTGGAGCTTCTTTCAAAATTTGACCCATTTTCAGCCCGACATATCGCTGTACACGGAAATCGAGGGAGAGGACACACATCTTATTTGCCCAAAACCGTTTGTGACGAATTTATTGCACTTATTGCAAAAAAAAAAAAACTCGGTTATTTTTCAATAAGCGTTGATTCTACTCCTGATATAACCCGTATTGATCAACTAGCTATTATTTTCAGGTATGTAAAATAATGATGGGCCAGTAGAACGTTTCGTTACTTTTATTCGTATTACAATAAGTCATACTGGTGCAAATTATATTTATCAAGTAATTAATTAGGCGCATCCGAATAATTTGCTTACGGCCCCCAAAGTACCTAATCCGGCTCTGATAATATCTACATATATACGTATATACATGTAATATTCACTATGTTTTTCAAAGTTTAAGAGGGACATCGGTCACGTAGGGGTTTGCAGATAAAAAGTGATATTTATTTTAACACGACCGTGATCACTGAGTGCACTCTACACTCTACAGCATCGCCTCTGAAAGCGCTCTTGTTAGCGTCCGATGCTGGTCGATCATACGATATGCATAATATTCTGGATGTCCCACGAAGATTTAACCTTTGAGATTTAACCCTGAGCAATGCATAAATTTGAATTTTTTTTACCAATTTAAATTTATTACACTACAGAATAGGTACATCGAAATAAATTGATATTAAAAAAAAGAACAACTAACGCACCACGGGGTATTCTTCGCTTCTCAAACCAGATACTAAGGATGGGTTGTATTGAATTTTAAAGAAATATTAGATCGTTTCTTTAGTTGAACGATTCGGAGAAAAGCTTCAGTATAAAAACATATCGTTTATATATTTTAGCATTTTTAATGTGATTGATGGTGGCTTTTTTTTATCAAACGTATTTAAATTTTTTTGTTTCACCAAAAGTTACAGAACATGTCGTTCTAGCTGAATCCATTATTTTATGATGATAATGATAAGATGATTCGTAATGATAAGATAGCCCAATCATTTTTTGTACACATTCAACGTTGAAAATTGGTATAAAAACTTAAATGCTTAAAAAAAAATTCTAAATAAAATTTTTTAAAAATATTTTCGGTATTGTTGGTTAAATGTATGAGTTTTGATAATATCACACGTCTTTCAGACCTTTTGATCTAATATTAAAAATGTTATTAGAGATAAACTTTTAACAAAAAAAGTATTTTAAAAGTTCTGTTTTTAGCCCAAAAGATAACATTACTTTCCGATTTGTGACTAAATAATTAAAACAGATTTAGTTAAAGTGTCGTTTACGGCAAATTTGATCGTTTTTACACGGTTTTTCCTCACGCTTGGAAAAAATAACGAGAGGAGAGAAAAATTACCACTTAAAAGTACAATATACATGCAGCTTCTAGTCAATAGAGTTTTGGCTCACTCGAACTACCCGTAAAAGAGTTCACAGAATAAAAAAATTATAAACATAATTGTAAAACCAATGTAGATCCTCCGCTTCACTTTGAATCTAAAACAGGAATTTCTTCAATTATTTTTTTATCCACGTGATTTTTTCAGTTTTTTGTTTTCTTAAACGAAATTTACCATTTTATACTTCGTTTATTATACAAAATATGGAAAGTAATACATGTTTTTTGAAAATGTCGATATTTTAATTTGTGTTATTGGACCTGGGATTTAAGAAATTTAAGCATTTAAAGTTTTGAGCAACGAATAGTTGTGGAGCATTTTTTTTTTTTTTTGTACTTTTAATTATTTATATCTAATAGTTCATGCATTAGACAGGGTTTGATCGTAATGAGTGAATTCTCATGAAATACTATGTACACATACAAATTACACAAAAACGTGTTATTCGGACATTTCCGCTATATTCCGGCGGCTATTAAACCAAAAATATTGATTACTTTTATTTAGGCCCCCAACACTTTTGGGTACATCTAACCTAAATGAAACACGTTTGGGTACACACGAATATCATGTTTTTAGAGTCGGAACAAGTTTAACAGACAATGTTTAACGATAAATGTTTAATGTCTTCTATAAATACTTTTGCGGTATTAAATCACTTGCTGTGATTATTATACGTTAAATTTTTTAGTATAATTTTTGTCTGTTTAACACTCGTATTTAAATTTTTTTTTCTAGTAATTTTTGAAACGAGTTAGGATAAATATTTTCTCACATCTTTATAACCTTTATATTCCCAAATTTATTTATCATGTGTTATGTTAAATTATCCAATCGTCAAATTTTTTTTTATTGTTTTTGTTTTTATACGCTTAGTTCTTTTTAGTATCCCATAAATTTATGAAATCAAAAATTGTCATATTCATTATTCATTTTGTGAATCATATAACATGATGATTGCGATAATAGTGTTCTGAAAACAGTATAATGCTAACTGGTATACATACTGTTTCCAAACTTGTTCTTAATTTCCATGAGATATTGCATGGGCAGTTCTTTTTTGAGATCATAATTATTACACACACACACACACACACACACACACACACACACACACACACACACACACACACACACACACACACACACACACACACACACACACACACACACAACACAGAAATTGAGAGAGAGAGAGAGAGAGAGAGAGAGAGAGAGAGAGATTTATCATAATTATTTATTGAACCCAATGTGTTTTTTTTGTTTTAAACTACTTTGTTTTATCCGTAAACGGATTGACTTCCGCAGTTTTGTTGGTTTAAGTTTAGTACGTTGTTTTTTTTTTTGCAATAATACACTCCTTTAGTTATTTAATTACAGTTGTCCAAGTAAAAACTGCATTATTTGTCGTTTTGCACTGAGTTAATCGTGGACAGTGGAACACAAGTATGTGGGCTCACATAAGTTCTTTGTTGTAGAGCATAAATTATTGTAATACAAGTATGTATTTTTGTTCTATCGGGAAGAGTATTACAATCTATGTGTATACAACAAACGAAGGGGAAAAAACGATATTAGAATTTTATTTTTTACATTTATATGACATAAACCATTCAGATTTTATTGCATATATTTAGGTTTAATGTTTTTTTGTATACGCGTATATATACTATGTATACGTCCGTATAGATCTAGCCCAGTTCAGTAACTTTCAATCAATAATAAATTTAAAACATGTTTTAATAGTGCTTAAGATCATTTTTCAGATTTTTCCAATAACATATTGATTTGTCTCAAACAATTCCTGAGCAACCTGAATTGTAAACAGTTTTATGTCAAAAAAAATAATTTAAAAAAATAAGGTTTCAAGTAGGTATCTATTTAAAAATTTTTTTTTTCGAATCTTGAGCCACTGTTTTAGGGAAATTTATCTTTTCTACGACGGAAGTGTCTAAAAACAAGTTTTTTTGTATTGATTATTTCGTTTACTACATGTGAAAAATAGATTTTTTATCAATAGACATTTTTTTATCGATTTCGTTTTTTTTCTGTTGTATTTGTTTTTTTTAAATTTAATATAAAAAAAAATTATTTCCTCATTTTAAAGTGAAATCAAGTTTGAAAAATCCTTGACAACGAGTGGTTAGCTGTAATTAATTTTTACCCCAATCGCTCTCGATTTCTAAAATCAAACATCGCGATATGTACTCGAAGCAGTCACCGCGAAGAATCGTACATACCTACAACCTTCTTCTTCTTCTTCTTCTTCTTCTTCTTCATCAGCTTTTATAGGCCATCAAGGCTCATCACTGCTCCCCACAGCCTCCTCTATACCTCTCTATTACTCGCCAATTCTTCCTGGTTTTCAACCCCTAGATTCGAAAAATCTGGTTGGGCTCGTCTATCCACCTTTTCTTCGGTCTGCCCAGTGGTATCTTGCCTTCTGGTTTCCAGTTAAGCGCATCCTTCATTATGCTCCACGATACGTGACCAAGCCAGCTCATTTTCCTTCCTTTAAGTGTTTGTATTATGTCTTCTTCTCCCCACAGGTCTTTAATTTCCTTATTGGATCTTATTTCATATTTACCTGTATGATAATTTTTACTTTAGAACCAACAATTAGGTGCAATCCACTATAATCTTCTCACTCTCCCAACTCATCGTCGTTTAAAACGAGGTCGTCCCCATGACCTCCTACACTACTCAACATCCAAATCTTCACTTTACACGTGCGCTTCTTCCATATCACTCTACGACCTTTGTGTTACTTATAGTTATTGAATTATTGTAAATATGTAAATATTAGTATACTATCGTAATCAGTAATCACATTGTTACTTCTGTATATCTTAAACTACCAATTGTTAATTATCCTTAGCGCTTAAAAATATTTTCAATTATCATGTTAATACCCGTTAAAACTAATTAGGTATATTATCAAATATCTCTAGATATAGATAGCCTTAAGCTAGGAATGTCTTAGTTTAAAAAAAGGACCAAAAATGCGTCGTAGGAATTTCCTTTCTATCACTGGCAGTTTTCTTTCGTCCTCTTTTGACGTTGGCCACGTTTCGCGCGCGTATAAAATTACTGGTCTTGCAAAAACCTTGTATAATCGCATTTTTTATTTTTTTTGATAATCACTTGGACTTAAAGGTTTTCTGTAGCGCGACATAACATCTGTTTCCAGCTTTTATTCTCAGTTTTATTCTCTCGTGGGAATTCGGTAAACGTACCTACGACCGTAATTATCATTGTAATAATAGGTCCGGTTCGATTGAAAATCAACAGCCGTGTGTAATGTGTATACGCTGGTATAAATATCGTCATTTATGCTTTTGGGTTACCGTCGAAACTCGGTACCTTTTCGTCGCTCGTCTAGTAAAATCACGTCGGTCGAAAAAAAAAAGAGGAAAGAATTCGCGGACAACGCGACATGTTATCACGCAGTCGTCCGCATTGTTGTGAATTCGTGGTCGTACGTAATTATTTCTGTCTAGCAGTCGGCCTTGGCGCTTATGGCATACCAAAAGCGAGCGTCTCTGCCTCGACCGGATGAATTAACGGCGTCCTAAAGTTTATACGCATCGTTTTTTTTTTTTGTTTTTTTTCTAACTCGATTTACGATTTAGGTTTGACGTCTCCGTATACTCACTCGGCGATCGCGGTACAAGTTTTTTTTTAATCTTCAGACGTCCGAGACATGCCCGACGACGCTCTTTGTCTGCGTCATCGACGCAGTCATCCTCCGCGGTGCGTTTTAATCGTTCGTCACGTGACTCGTACTCGCGTATCATGCGACTCGTGTGTTTACGTGCACAATATCACGGGCGTTGGGAAAGGCGCGTTTCGGCCGTGACGCGAAAAACGTGAGTGCGACAACACAAAACACGCGAATGTAAAATGACGAGATAATGGTGTAGGGCAGCGGTTTTCAACCCGGGATACGCGAATAAATAGGGAGTTGTGCCGCCGGGAAATGTGAAATTTAATGTTATTTAAATATTATCAATATTATTTTCCATTTTTTATACTCCTAACGAATATTCGGGGTTACGCAAAATAGGGGTGAGCGGTCAAGGGGTACGTGCAGTGGCGCCAAAGTCAGTTTTTAGAGTTATTGCAAAGCGTTATGAGCATACCTTCAAAGCAATTGTACCCACCCACTTACCCACAATAGGTTGAACAATGGTTCCTCATTTTTTTTCCTCCCATCGATATATTATGATCTTAACAGATACAGGTAATAAGTAAATGTATTGATTGCCAACAGGCCGTGTTAAAGGGTGTAATAGTTCTTACGACGTTATTACCATCGAGTAAAACTACCTAGCTATAAACCTATGATATTACTCAATGGTTTAGCGGATATCTTCATCACAATTCATAGTGTTAGAAAGAATAAACTATTTCTGACTTTCATACGTCATAATTATTTTAGCAAGTGTGTTTTGCCTTTAGGTGAAAACAAACAGCTAATGACTAATTAGTAGTTATTATCTTTTAATTTATTATCTTTGTGGAGGTTTAGTTTTTTCTACTTAGGTATGACAGTAAATTAAAATTTTGATCATTAAAATTTTGTTGATATAATAGTCATTTCATACATTCAAAATTGTTATTGGGGGGGGGGGGGCGAATGCGTGGGGACGCGCCTGAGACTGAATATCCGAGCAGAAATATTAAACGACTATTCAATAAACTACTTACATCTGTTGAATGTTAAAAGTTAAGTGGTCGGGCAAGATTCGCTAACACATATTATGTTGTACAGGTGCGATACGTCTTGTGATTTACAACTTCGTTTATTGTTGTTAAAATATCATAATATTGTTGATAATATGCTCACAAATATGTAATATAACTGCGTAGTTAATAAATTTGTTAGTGGCTCGAAAAGATGTTGACTCATTGCATTATTGATGGACATCAAAGCAGTTTACGAGTAAAAGTTTTTATCCTTTTTAATTAATTTTTATAACGAGATTTATTATTTGTTTTCACACGTATTATTCATATTGTTGTTGTAATATATTTTCGGACTGTGTGGCTTATTAACGAACATTATAATTGCAAATGCGAGTATAGTATAGTGTATAGTATATATTTTAATGCACTATACTATAGTATAGTATAGACTATAGTGCATTAAAATGTATAACATAATAATAATATATCGTCTACGTCTCGTACTACATAATATGTATACCCAGGCAGAAACTTGTCGGTACTACGCATTCGATAGTGGGGATGAGAATTTTAGATGTCGCTTTTACGATTGGCGAACCTGCGCATGTAGTATGATATTATTTCAACATTTTTACATTTTTTAATCGATGATATATTATTGATTTTTGGAAACTCAAGATTAATAATTATTTTAATATGTATATGAAACATAATATAACTTCTACGTTGAATTACTGTTATCAGCAGTTATTTAGTTATATTTATACATGTCACGTGTTACTCTTTTGTTTGTTTTTTTTTTTTTTTTTGTACGTCTGTCGAGCTTTATAGTTTTTGCTACAGTTTTTGCTACAGCTCTAATAAATAAAAAAAAATTACGTATCAAGTGTAAAAATATACGCGCGAAAACGTGTGTCCGCGATGCATCGCGATGTTGTTTGTAGAAAAAACCGTCTCGTTCCATTTCGACCTTCGGCATTTATGTTTTCAAGTGGAGAAAATCAATTTTTATTCTGACCCGGCGGAGTAGTTTTCAGTATTTTTCTCGTAGTATCTAGAACGTTTCTAGTACGCGGAGACGCTCTGTCATCAAGAGTCATTAAATGTCCAAGAGAAAAGTTCGTTAAGCGAAGTAAAGTTAGTTTTCGGTGATCAGTCCTCAGAAGAGTCTGTTTTGGCGGCTACTGGTCGCAGTGATGAAGTGATAAAACACTGAACGACGTTTGACTAATTTGATATGAATGAGTCGTACGAGTTCATCGAGGCGGTTAAGAGTACTGGACCGTATAATAAATTGTGAAAAAATGTTGACCGGTTGGTTTCAATGTTACCGCCACCGGTGTACGGCATCAAAATAAAATTACGTCATACGTCCGACGTCCATGTCAGACGTTTTCTACGAGTTAGTATGCGATTTAAACATTAACCGTTTTCAAACGGTGTTTTTTTCATAAATTTTGATCTTACTTTATAAGCGTGAACGATTGAAATAAATTCGTAAACGGCTTTCGTAAACATTCGGTAATTAAGCGTATGGCTATTTTGTGTTCTGTGTTTGGACGCACTATAATACAAGAAGAAGTTGCAAAACATCTTATTGACATGTTTTGTATTTTCGGAGCTCCGATGATATTACAATCTGACAACGGCCGCGAGTTTGTAAATAAAATAATAGAAGACTCAAAAGAAATGTGGGATACGCTGAGAATCGTTCACGGAAAGCCACGCTACAGACAGTCACAAGGGAGTGTCGAGAGAGCAAACCAAGACATACAAAATATGTTGATAACATGGACTATAACAAATAACTGTTAATCATGGTCAGAGGGACTTCGGTTTGTATAGCTAATGAAAAATAGGGCCTACCACGATGGCATTAAAAGATCTCCATACATGTTTGGTACTGATGTGAAAATTGGTTAATTTATAGTTTGATAGTAATAATAATAATTTTTTTTTTTTTTTAATTAGTATAATTTAGTTTTTGCTACTAGAAAGACTCTGTAATGTAATGATGTATACATTACACTGTTCATATGGATGTGGTTCACATTACCCGGGTAATATGTACACAAACCGTTTTCGTATTTTACCCGTAACATATTATATCCTATAGCAACTGTTGTCGATGACAAAGTTTTCTTTTGACGTTTTGATTAGCTTTCGGTCAAAGCGTTTAAGTTTTTTTTTTTTCAAAATATTTACACGTTCAGCGATTCACCGTAATCCATGACACATTCACGCACAATATAAACTCCGTTAGACACGAGGAATCCTCAATTTACACGGCGATTTAGTAAAAAAAAAAACCGTCTATTAAAAATAATAATTATTCGCACCGCTTTGGCGCACGGCTAGGCAACGGAACAGTAGAACAGGTTTCTCGTCGCGAAAACGGCGGAATGAGCAGCGTGTACGGCCGCTATCTACTTTTGATCCAACTGGTTTTACACCAACGACGTTTATTTCTGTTATTTTTTTCTCGTGGATTCCGAGCGGATAACATGATCTTTTTGGTCGTACGACGATGTATATTATTATTTATTTATTATTATTTTTTTCATTTTTTGCCGGACACAGTCTAGTGGGTAGTGACCGACGACCCGAACGTACTATGTGTACTCCCATTTTTACGCAAGCGTATAGCTATTTATTTTTCATGGGTGAACGTTATTCAACTCGCAACATGCTCTTTATATAATTTATATATAGGAGTGCACGCGCTCGGTACACGTTCATTAACGTTCCGCCGCTGGGAGAAAAACGAATCGGATACCTAACTACGCGCGACCGTCAAACCGCGAGATCAATACATATTCTATGCGTGACCCGACCCGCGTTCACTATCACGGAGAACTCAAAAATGGAACCTAGCGTTGCCCAAATGTTCGAAAACGGTACGGTTTTAGTGACAGGCGGCACGGGATTTTTAGGGAAAATACTCGTGGAAAAATTGCTCAGATCTTGTCCCGTGAAAAATATTACGATCCTCGCGAGGGGTAAAAAAGGATTCACCACTCGCCAGAGGATTACAAGCATTTGCAAACAAACAGTGAGTATTGAATACCTTATGAATGACTAGCCGTCCGATCTACTTGGGAAAAATTTTTGTTTTACAATATTTTTTTTTTTATTCGAGTTTTAATCGTAATCGTATACCAGGAGTCGATTTTGAGTTTTACAGGCTACGATTTCGGAACACTTGACTATTTTATATTTTTTCTCGACAGTCAACATCTCATAGATAAAATATATAATAATTGAAAAATATTATACAGTTTGCATTTATTTACGGTTTCAACTCAATCGACTCGATAACTTTTAACGAGTTTCAAATGCGGGAACGGTAAAATGAGTGATCAATGAAAATATAAATAATAAATCAAATATTACATTATTCATTAATATCAGTATATCTATCCGGCTAGAATGTTTGATCGTCACTAAAATCATGTCACTTGTCGAGTTTACAGTTAACTATGGCTACACAGATGTACGACGCAAATAAAAATGTACTGGCAAAAGAACTGTCTTGTGCAGCACACTTTTATAGTATAGATAATACAACGATGTTTAAATTAAATTAAATTTAATGAAGGCACTATTTCGGGTCGTAAACTTTGTCCAAAATCTCTATAGATCAGAAATTGGATGAAAGGGGTACTTTTTCGGGTCATTTTTCTATATCCACAACAGTTTTTCCAAGCGCGAGAAAAAATTACCAACGAATTAAATGAAAACGGTAAAATTTCCTCTATACGAGTTTCCGTAAAATAAATTTGTTATATGTAACCATAAATCCAAAAATAATGGTGCTCAGCAATCAAAATTATAATTTAAGAAATAATTTTAATAACAACTAGTTAAGTTTTAGAAAAAATAAAAACTTAATGTTAAACGATTAAACGAAATTTTTAAGATTCAAGTAAAAAAAATTCTTGAAATAATATAAAAAATAATCCATGTCGATTTTAATAATATTCGTGAAATGCTGCATTTATATAGCTTGTATATGTATAAAAAAAAAAAAAAAAAATTGTCATGACGGATTAATATGGAAATGTAAATAAAAGAAAATTTTTACTGGATTAATAATTTAAAATTTTCTTACGAAATTTATAAAAAAAATATCGCAATTTTTACGTCTAAATACTGATATTCGTCAACACTTTAATTTCAAACGCATCTAACAAAAATTCTTATAGATTTTTAATTTTAATTTTTTTTTTTTATTATTATTGTTGATGATGAAAAATGATATGACATAACAAAAAAAAAAAAAAAAGAAAAAGAAGAAAGATTTCCAATAAATTAAAAGTTTTGTGTATAGCCCGAGTGTGGTTAATTTTGACAAATCGATTGTTTTTACATCAATATTGCACAATAAATGTTTTACCAAAACAATTGGTTTATTCAATCTTAATGAAATTTGGAATATAGACATACAAAATTATTATACAAATATTTTGGTAAAAGAGTATTTTTTCTGGATGGAGAATTCAACATTTTCTGAGGGTTGGATTAAAAAAAGAAAAAAACCTACCCATGATTAGGTAGACTAAATACGGCAAAGTGTATACACGGTATGTATAACGATGCTAAAGCTTGGCTCAAAGTCGTTTGGCTAAAGAAATGATTTAAATTGAATACACGACCCATCTAAACATTACATTTTCTTTGGACCAAACGGACGGAGGACGAACCCTCACTCACGCGCTTCACTATTCTTGTCGATCTCGATGGTTAAGTTCGATTCCCAGGAGCGCTTCTTTCCATTTGTTCAGTATCATTTAAATATATTTCGCATCGTGTTATTTTGTCAACCGTAAATTAGTGAATTTTTTTTATTTTGCCAACCCCTGTTAGTATGCGAAATAAAATTACGAGCGTGATTCAATCACCGGAGTTCAGTGGCGAGAAACCATAGCGTGCGTACAACAAGCTTAACCGGTTCTTGTAAAATATTATTATATTTGAGTAAAGGCTTACTAAATTCGCGTGTTTTAATATTCACAATATTCCGTTCAAAAAATTTATATAAAGCTAACCAATTCACAGTAATTTTGTATTTTTTTAAAATTCGAAACCAACGATAAATCATCATTAGTTTTCGAAGTGTAATTCTTTCTGCCGAGTGTAGCTAATCGTCCTATCACTATATTTGGAAAAATTATTTATAGATTCTAAGCGAATCAAACGATTTATTGGTTTATGATGTTGTCATTTATTTTATTTTTTTTTCGGTCATAATTTTTTTTTTTTTTGCGTTGTAGACTTCGTTCAAACAGGTTGCGTCTAAGTCACTTTGTAAATCAGTCGGGAAGTGAAAAATATGCGTGGGGACGTATGAGAAAAATACATTCCATAATCGCTTAATAATTAAATCATTATTTACTCATATGATTAAATCGGCTGAGATATTTGTCTGATCTCTTCTTCTCGTCCGAATATATGAATACACTGAGGTTGTACAGTGACGGCGGCGTAGTTATAATTTTGTTCCGGACGGGATGTGAATTGTTTTACACGTGTAAATGATAACTGCCATAGTAATATTGTTCTCACTCGTTTCCATGCACCAGTAGCAGTCTCTCGAGACTTTTTATATTCATATAAATGAAACCAATTATTGCTGAATCGTTTTGACGCGAGACACATTTAATGAGTGGAAGTACTGGATTTTCGGAGAAAAATACTTGTAGAAAAGTTGATAAGATCTTGTCTTGTGAGTAATATTGCGATCCTCGAGTGTATATAAAATGTATCAGATGCTTATCAAAGAGTTGCAGCTAGATTATATCTAGATATCTGTAAACAAGTTGTAAGATTTACAACTGTGTACAATAGATTAAACCCGTACAACTCGGTCTAATTTAATTGTATTTCTAACTACGAATACAAATTTTGATTGATTTTTATATTAGGGACACCGTGAAAATAAATGTTGTAAAATTGTTTTTGTGAAACTTGATTTTTTCACTTTTTAAATATAATAAGAGTTATGAAATCCAAGCAAGCTTTAAACTTTTATTGAAAAATCACAAGTCATTCCGATTCATCAATTTATTATTCATTTTCAATGAAATACGATCGTTTTAATAAAGTTTCAAATGAATTAAGTCTGTTCCTTAATACTTTTATGATACAAATTTAGAGAAGATTAAAACATTTCAGTGTCCATTAATCACATTTTAGTAGTGCATAAATTTAGTGTAATTAATTCGGTGTTATAAAGAATTCATTTTGAAAATATTCTAAAAACATATTCGAATAAACAAAGAAAAAACGTATTCAATCTACATATTTGAATCCTTTGAAAAATTCTACTAAAGCAATAAAAGTTCATAAATTTATTTTTTTGTTTTCTGTACACCATTTTGTTTTAGAGTCGTATCTATCATTGTAACGAGACATATGATTTTTTGAATATTATATAACTTAAAAAAAGGTTGTTATGGTTTTGTCACACTGTGAACCACGTTTTAATTGAACGTCAAATACGAACGATAATGTTTAAAATAAAATCATATACAATTTTAATTTATGAAATCGAATCGGATTTTTTAACAATATTTAACAAATGATTATTTATTTGATAATGCAAATATTTTATAAATAATTGATAATGCAATAATTCCCCTAAAAATGCAACAAAAACATATTATCCGTATATGTTTATGTAAGACTACTTTTCAAGGCTCTTTATCAAATAATTTTAAGTTATTTAATGTTCTCCCAGTAAAATTATTATACAAAAAAAATTGCAATTTTATTCTTGGTAAAAAAAATAAATTTTACGAACAACTCCATTGTGACCTTACAAAAAAGGGAACAGGTAGCATATGATATTAAAATACCTTTAAAAAAAAAAAATCATTAGGTCAAAAATTCGTTGACTATCTTGCGCCAAAATATTTTAACTCCATGTCTTTAAAAGATAAGAAAAATATTATGAGTAATCAGTTCAACGTAAAAAAGCTTGTCGATAAGTGGTTAATGTTATCTACTAGAAAGAAATGCCGGATCTAGCTAAATTCTAATTTAAATTCGAATTATAGAAAACTGCATTTTTATGTCATTTTATTCCTTGTATTATCATAATTATTTATTATTATATTCTAATTATTTTTTTTTATAAATTCCTTGTAATTTTTTATTGATCTAGTTGCCATACTCTAATTTGGAAACTAATAATTAAGAACTACCTTCATGGCTTTTTTTTTCTATAATATATTATAATATAAATATTTATTGTTATTTAAAATTATCTCATGTAAGCACTCTCTCCCTTCATCACAAGCTTTGGCTTAAAGAAGGGAGATACTCAATTTCATAAAATATTCAAATATAATGTTATGTGGATTGAGTTTAAAATAAAAAAAATAAATAAATAAATATACGAATCGTTATGATTAAAGTTTAAAATATGATAAAACTAATAGACAACCTATCCTTCAACCTATGCCCATGACTGTAACTCTCGATTTCCATTTTTTTATTAGTGGGTCTGAATCATAGGCAGATATTTGGTTAAATCTGTGGGGGAGCTGACGTTTTTACCTTACGAATTAATAAAATGAAAATAACATAAAAAACAGTTTTAGGCAACGAGCCTTAGTTACTTTAAATTTAGCGTAATAACATCGCTAGTAACGGTGGAAAGATTAGTAAATTTTGTAGTAAAGGAATAAAAAGTCCTGGAGGGCTCGAGTCCCCCAAAGTCCGCCACCCAATATCCGCCTATGGTCTAAATAGTATTTCGTCCGATTTCATCACACCGATACTCGCTTTACTTAAAATGTCCAATACTAAAACAACGTTTCCCTTGCGCGTTTGAAAAAGTGTTGATAAAATTTCCGCGATAATATTAAAATGCACGTATTTTTGTATACGTTTTAAGACATTTTCAACGATCACGGACGCTCACTGTACTTAAACGAATGGCGCTAAACTCAAAACCTCAAGTTGCGCGCCGAGGGTCGTTAACTTTCCGGTCGAAATTCGTATTGACGGGGTTTCACGGATTTTACATTGCATACAAACCCAACAGACATTGCAAAGAACATACAAGGAAAAACCAACGAACTAAAACTTAGGGGAATAAATATCACTTTCATTTGGGTACCAGGTCACACAAACATAAGGGGGAACGAGACGGCGGACCAAGCAGCAAAGGAAGCGGCACAACCAAACAACCATAATATACAGTTTTTGGACATCGTAACATATGATGACATCAAAATCCAAATTAAAAACAAATCACTAATAAAATGGCAAATGCACTGGTCCAAACAACGGACTAAACTCAACGAAATAAAAAACACAATTCTAAACTGGCAGCAAAATCCAAATCTCAGCAGAAGAGAAAAAAACATTATAAATCGTCTCCGAATAGGTCACACAAGGCTTACCCACAAACACCTAATGACCAAAGAAGAACCAACTCAATGCACAGTCTGTGGGGTCACACTAACAGTGAAGCATATAATAACAGAGTACTATCAATATTCAGAAGAGTTAAAAAAATTCAACATTCCACCCAACTTATATGAAGCTCTAGCGTTCCTCAAAAAATCTGATTTGTACACTAAAATTTAAACCTACTGTTAAGAAAATTGTAACATAAATGTAAATAGTAACTATATAAAATTAACACCATATAAATATTGTAATTTTAACCAACACATTGTAATTTAACCAAAAACTAATAACCTTTGTTGTTGATGTTTTTTAAGTGCAATAAAAAAAAAAAAAAAAAAAAAAAAAACGAGTCGTCAGTTTTCAGATAAAACATCTTTATGTGCGCAACGAGTGTCACCGTTTAAGTGCGTATTATTTTAAATCAGTAATTATATGCGTAACGCAAACGTTTTTTATTTTTTATTTTTATTTTCATTAGCCATTGTGTAATAACTACGGAGCGGACGTTTATGTGTTAAACATATTTTTACACGGTATCTCTAAATTAATGCAGGGTAAGATAGAAATATGTTTCATTATTTAAAAAATTCAAATTATCAATTTAGATTTGCATATTTTTGCATATTTGTTCGATTTTCACTAGCTTTACCGTGTTATATTTTTGAGTGAAGCGAAGGATCTTATGGTTTTTACAATGACGTTTATTTATTTTTTCTGGAGACACTTTTTATTCAACTCAACTTTGTCCAAAAGTTTCATCTAGCGACTCTATAGATCGGAAATTCGATGTAGATGGAATTGAAATGAATCATGAAATCATTTGAGAGTTTATTAAGTTCTCATCTCAATAGTTTTTCTAGGCGGAAAAACAGCCTCGAGTGGACCAAAAATAGCGAAATTCACCGTAAACGGCACTTTCATTAAATCGGATTTAGTAATTTCATCATTACTCCAAAAGTAATGTTGCTAGAAACTTGAAACTTTCACCATATACTATTGACGTGTCACTACATGTTTGAACAAAATATTTTAACGAAATTTGACCATTTTCGTGCTTAAAATAGAACTTTGAAAATACTTTGTTTTTTAAAAGTTTATTACTAATAAAATTTTAAATATTTGACAAAAACTTTTGCAAACTTTAATGTGACTTTACCCATACATTTCTCTAAAGATTGTTAAAAATGTTCAAAATTCGTGACTCCAGATTTTTTTTTTTTAAACGTTTAAGTAAATTATTATACGATTTTTACGTAATAAACTGTTTTACGTCAATTTTCAACTTTGACAGTTTATTTGATGAAATTGGTCGATCCAAACATTATGAAACTTAGAGTGCAGATAGAACAAAGAGTTTTGAATCTTTTTTTTTTTTAATGTATTTTTTTTCCAAACAAAACAACTTAAGATAATTGAAAAAATATATATCTTCCGGAAATTAGACTAAAATTGATGAAGTATATTTTTGGTATATTTTTAATATTTGATTAGGGGAGTCGTTGTTATTTTCATTAGTAATTATCTCACTAAATATAATAATAATTGGTTCTGTTAACCTAACCAAATATATATGGTTTAATGAATTTAGAATTTATATATATATATAACTGAAACCTATTTAGGTTTCATTGCAAATGAAAAATATATGAATCATGCATTTGTTCAATAATCTACGGTTGTAAAGAAAAAGTACGTACCTTGCTCCATGGGGTGCAAATTCTTCGCTCCTCAGACAATAACATATAAAGGGAATTAGCGTATTCAGTTTGAGGATAGTTATATATTATAATATATAAGTATAATACTCGTATATGTTTACAAGCAGTTATATTATGCACAATTTTTTTTTTTTTTTTTTTTGATGACCTATACCTAATTAGTTATTAACTATTTAATTATGTATATTGAGTAATTTGTTGCTCTCTATTTTCAACACAAGCTTGATTTTAGAAGGTAGATAATCTCTTTTGTGTATCATGTAATTTTTATATATGAAATTACAATGAATTTAAATAAAAAAAAAAATATATATATATATATATTAAATTATAAATATTGTTCAAACGCGTTTACCATATCTACTTCAGTACTCTACTGTTAAAATCGCTTGATAACTATTGTGGGAATCGGGAGTTAGGACTTGAGTTAGTACTGGCCGTTACTCGTTAAGCCATGTGAGATATTACTGCGTTTGGAAGATGCACAGTGTAAAAATGCCCGAAGCACCAAAGTTTGAAGATTTCCCACTGTTTCTAAAAACAAAAAACAAATAAGGAATAAAGATTTAAAAACAAATTTGATTTATACGATTACCATTAATTTGGTTTATGTTGTAAATTTTAATACCGATATTTTAGATTTTGAGCAGAACACAAAATATATTGGTCTTATACTGATGTTTTTTTGTTTGTTTGTTACCACGATTTTGAAACTTCAAAGTGACTCAAAAGATTTGTCATTCCTTTAAAAGAACATATTCAATTGTTATGAAATTTTATAAACTTATGGGAAAAGTAACCGGTAGTAAAACGGTGAAATGTCACAATACTCATAAAATGCATTTTCATGAAATCAATATTTTAGCTGGAATTTTAGTCATGACTCCAAAATCAATAGCTCTAGATACAACTCGATATTTTCACCGATTATTGAAAATAATGCATACAAAATCGATAATATTGTTAAAAAAACTACTTTTGAGTATGTGTGTAAATAGTGTCTGAAAATACATAGGGCTCGAGTCTAGTGGGTAAATAGTTTTAGAAATCGAATTGAACTAACAAATTAGCATACGTATAGCTGATAAAAATAAGTATTTTTCAGGTTCTTCAACATTTTTCATTTACAAAAAACATGTATGATAATATTTAAGTACTTTTTTTGAATTGAGCTTATGATCATTTTTACTCGAATGCCATTCATACGTCACCAATTAAAAATCAACATATATGTATGGGTTTAAGCTTTTCGACCGGCTTCGAAACGAAAAACCTGATTTTATGGATCGCATAAAAGTTATCGACGGAAATTTAGGAGAACCGTCGATGGGTATAACTACCGCAGACCGCGAGTGGTTGATAGAAAACGTGAATTTTATCTTTCACTGTGCGGCTACAATCAAGTTCAACGAGCCGATTGAAATCGCGACGAAAATAAACGTTCAAGGAACCGAAAACATGTTAGAATTAGCAGCGCAACTGAAGAACCTGAAGGTAATCGATTAATACGATACGAGTTTAAACTTTACACGCAAAAGGTTTACTCGTCATGAACGTAAATTAAAAATAGTGTAAAATATTCTCATACGATTTTGTAATTTCAAAGGGTTTCGTGCACGTGTCAACCGCTTTTTCTCATTGTCCGAGAAAAGAAATCGGAGAACAATACTATCCGGTTCCTATATCGTCGGAGGAATTGAAAAATTTTCTTTTCCTCGATGCATCACCGACCGAGTGAGTATTCGATAAAAATGCACTGTTTTTTTTTTTTTTTTTTTTTTTTTTTTTTTTTTTTTTTTTATTAATAATACAATTTTTTTTTATTTTTTTTTAAATAGAATTTTAGGGAAATGGCCTAATACGTATACGTTTACAAAAGCGATCGCAGAAAACGCTATATCTTCAAATGTAAACAACTTGCCGATTTCAATATTCCGACCATCGATCAGTAAGTATCAAAATTAAAATTATTGATTAAATTATTGATTAATTATTGATATACTTCGCACCGTGGCCCGTAGGTATTTATCGCTCCTCAGACTGGATAATGGGGATGGGTTTAAATTACATTTTAAAGAAACGATTAAATGTTTCTTTGGTAAACGATTCTGAGTAAAGCTTCAGTATAAAACATACAGTTTATATATCGTATTTTACCATTTTTAGTCTGATTGTCGGTTAGCTTTTTTTTTAACTTCCTTAAAGTTTTCTCGCTTGACAAAGGAGAAATTTCATTCGAGCAAAAAGACTCAAAACATATCTGTTTTCGAAATTGTATGCTAATCATGGACGGACCAATTTTTTTCAATTAACATTTTAAGTTGAAAATTTGAAACTTCTTTCAAATATAAAACACGTTATTAGAGGTAAACTAAAAAAAAAAATGTGAATGTTCTATTTTTAGCCCACTATTTGTTAGTTTTTTAAAACAACTTTATTAAGTGTGTAACAATGCGCCATCAATATATGGTAAAAATTTCAAGTTTCTTACAACATGGCTTTCCGAGTTATGACTAAATAACTGATCGATTTAGCGAGAGTGCCGTATACGGTGAATTTTACAATTTTTCTCCGCACCCGGAAAAACCCATCGAGAATCGAGACAAATAACTTCTTTAAAGTCCCGACTAGATGCAATTTTCGATCTTTAGAGAAGCCGGACGAAACTTTCGGACAAAGTTAAGTTTATCAAAAAGTGTTCACAGAAAAAAAAAAAGTAAATAAACACCGTTGTGAAATCGACGGATCCTTCGCTTCGCTCAGAAGCTGAAACTGCCTACCTGTTGTTTTATAGTATCGATATGGGTACAATATAATAAAATACCTAATGTCCGAACATAATATTATGACCAGAACGATATTTTAGTTGGCTGTACGAAATCTGAGCCGGAGCCAGGATGGTTGGAAACCATGAACGGGCCCTCCGGTATCGTGGTTGGATGTATGGTCGGATTTTTAAAAACGGTGCCCAACGTCGGAGACAACGTCACCGATATAATACCAGCGGATTATACGATCAACGCGATGATCAGCGTCATGTGGGACACAGTCAACAGGTAAATGATTGACGCAAGTGAATAGTTTCGTTTGGACTCGTCGTTTTTATCGTGTGTCGTCGGCGTACGTGTCCCCAGCGTTTCGATTAATCGTTAATGACCGTTTTCAGGTACCGAGGTTCCGACGCGATCGACGAGAAACCGAAAATATTCAATTACATTTCGAGCGTCGAGAGCCCGTTGACGTGGGGTAGATACATTAGTGAGATGCAGAGTCGTTATTTAGACGCGCCTCCTTTGCAATCGATCTGGTATGTATTTGTTGTTTACTATACCAACTTGTGGTTCGGTATGATTTTGCGATTTTGGCTACATCGGATACCAGCTGCGATCATGGACGGTTCACTGTTGTTATGCGGAAAATCTCCCAAGTGAGTGTCGTTTTTGTGTTCTGACTTGGACGCGACGAAAATACGTGTGTGCCGAGGGATTTCTCGATAAAAATCACGGAGTGGAGTTTCGTCTAAACGGGAAAGTTTTCCGTTTTAAAAATACGGTTCGCTCGAAAAACGTGAAATCATATTTGTGTTTTTGCAAAATTTGTTCGATTTGAAAAGTTCAAAACTCGTCAATTATCGGAAAAAGTCATTCGCACAGATTCGTAAACAACTCGATCTGTGAGACAACAGCAATTTTTATGACGAAAACGCACAAGTTAATATCTTTGTTGGCACGGGCAGAATTTCGACACTAATTTCTAAGTTTATTTTCTTCATTTGTAAATCAATACAACGGTTCGTCAGAATAATTATGTTGTATTCACCCGAACGCATCAGAAATATTATTCTAAAGAATTTAATTTTAACTCGAATAAAATATCGGTTTTAGGTTTCCTTTAATATGGGTATGATATATATATATATATATATATATATATATAAAGTGGCGGATTCAACGACCGTTTGGTCGGAAAATGCCGACGGGGTCCCCTCTTAAATTGTGTACCCAGACCCTCTAAAATTATTAATAACTTTTTAAGTTTGACTAGAAAAAATTATTTTTATATTATGAGGCCCTTATTATGGATTTGCCAACTTTATTTGAATTCTAAAATCCGCACTGTATAATATACACTTAATCGATATCAGTATATTCAAATATGTGTTTGAATTTTTTTCAGAATGTTGAAAATGTACGCGAAAACTGAAAGTATGATCGATTTACTTTACGAATTCACTACGAGGCAGTGGAAATTCGAAAACAGCAACATGAGAACGTTGTGGTCGTCGTTGAGCAGTGAAGATCGCGACACGTTTTATTTCAGCTTGGAAAACTTTGACTGGAATCCTTATTTGAAAAGTTATTATTACGGCATTAGAAAACATGTATTACACGAAGATCCAAGCAACACAGAAGAAGCAAAGAGGAAAAATAAGAAGTACGGTTTTACATTGGTGTATACGGTTTTTTTTTTTTATTCCATATTAAAATCGTGTATTGTTTTCAGATTGTTCTGGCTGCATTATCTCTGTATTTTTTTAATTACTTGCACGGTGTTTCAATTGTGTTGGATATTTAAAAACATTAAATTATAAACGAAGCATACACTTTGTGTTATTCAGTAAGTCTTCGTTGTACGTTTCATCAAGTTAAAAATTCATCGTTTTTCGTATTTTTTACCATTTTTTTTCCTTCAAATATTAAATTATTATAAAACGATCAATATTTAAAACATGGCGTATTTTTCAATTTTCTAGAATCAAATTTTATTGTTTCGTAACTAATAAAAAACCACGTGTACAATGACATCAGATAAACTTTTATCTCTGTATATGAAAAAAAAAACAATATGTACCTATTTAAACTTTATATTAGCCGTGTTGAAAATTTTAATTCACGTCTATTGAATTATTATTACTAAAACAGTGCATTTAAATGTAAAATCATTTTTTCCGGTGCTCTAAATCATTGTTTTTCTATTTTTTATTATTATTATTTTTTTAATTTAAATTAAGCCTCGGCGTCTATGGCCATTGGCATACAGTGGGTTTTAAGGTTCACATTTTCATTAGGTACATTATTTACATATTATACATTATTGATACAGATTATATATTATTGATAGGATCAGTATTAATTATAAAGGTAATTATGTGGTTTATATTGTCTGGGTGAAGTGCTTCTGACAGAATGTTTGATACCCTGCTTCCCGTTTGTCCGTTTCACATGAAAGGCATTCAGGTACTATGTGTTTGATTGAGAGGGGTGTACCATAACTGGCGCACATACAGGTGGGTATTCTTTCTTCATTAAATATTGTTGTGTTAAAACGTGTGTCACACTGTTGATTGAGATTTCCGTTTTCCTTGAGAAGTTAGCTGGTGTGGGCCATATGTGGATGGTATTTTTGATTCCATTTAATTTTGTGGTGTCTTGTTTCCATTCCCGTTGCCATATTGTTTTTCTATTGCACAAAACGTGTTTTTGTATTTTGATTGATAGGGCGAAGATTGGGTTATTTCAACGCAACAGGTTAAGACTACATTTTGCTAAAAATCAAAATATCGCTTTCCCGCATGGGCCGTAATCATTTCGTCCAAAAATGAGTTACTGTTTTTCTCAAATGTCTATTTTCCTCCACTAATAAATTGAGAATATTTTACGTCATATTATTATGTTGCATAAAAATTGAAACAACATCGCCAAGGTGATAATCCACATTTCGATTTTGACCTATACGCTAAAAAATATTTGTAATTTTCATGAACTATGAAAAGTTTCCCGCCGGAACTTTCAATAAATGTCGTTTTCAAACACGTTAAAAATTATAATTCGATAGAAACACATTAGCCATAAAACACATCTAACGCGGTAGACACTAGTTGACGTACACTACGTAACTAAAAATAACGATTTATTGATAAGAGTATATGTATTATATCGTATACATTTGAGTGGTTTAATTAAAGGTACAACATTAAGTTATCGACTGCGATACGATGTGTTTGGAGCAAATCACATAAAAGTTATGTTGTCCAAGCTTTTAGTCATTTAGGAAAGACGTTCTGGAAATTTCTGTTCCATAGAGTATTTTCGGAAAAAGACACGCGAAAAATGTGGGTGTTATGAAGTTAATTGACAGTAATTGATGAAAAAGTCCATAAAATGAACTAAAAAAGAAAAAAATGACCTAAAAAGGCAAAATGACGACATGAAAAATTATAAACGTCAAAATATATTAGATAAATCCAACAACGATTTTATTAATTATTTTTCCTTTTTATTTTGACAGACTTAGCACTTTCCGTGAATTCCTCTGGTACGATTGAAAATTGACTAATTATTTTTGTGATTTTTAATCAAAAGTCAAGTTAAAATATTAAATGTATTAAGCTGCAAATATAAATTTGATCGACAATAATTCAACTCAAGGTTTTATCATATTTCAACACGAAATAAATATATCTACCAATCGGTTAGCGTTGCGTAACCGTACGTTAGGTTTCACTGCGTATTTCCATAACGATACATTTCGATCAATGAAAGCATACCTCAAGAGTCCTAATTCAATAACGGCATCTGGTATCTGAATCTGACCAACGTAAGTGTAAACACTTGTTTTTTTCTATTCATCACAAAAAACAATTGAAGGCGTCAGACAGCTCTATTTTTTTTTCGAAATCGATGTTTTTATCGATATATTCTAATAAAGAAAAAATTTACAGTAATTTCTGTATAAAAACCTGTTAGCTCCGATTATTATTTCACCCGTCATTGCGTAAAATGAGCTATTAGGTTATTTGTATTTTTTTATTTTATTTTATTATTAAGTTTAACGGGACAAGCCCTTTACATAGAATATAATACGTAATAATCAAGAACAACCGTACATATACAAAATAATTAATACAGTTTGAAAGGTGAATTATAACAAAAAATTACATAAATATATAAAATAAATAAATTTCAATTAGATAGTAGGTATAAAGCTTTGGTTTTAAAAGATTCACGAGACATAAAAAAGAAATCGACTTCGTTACAAATTGAATTACATAACAATAGAGCTCTAGGAAAGAATAAATCTGTACATATTTTTTTTTATAAAAAGGTACAAAAAATAAACAACAGTTTCTAATCGAATAACTATGAGTACAAATACAAATTTTACTTAATAAATCAGGACAATCAATATAATTATTAAGAAGATCATAAATAAATATGACGTCAGATAACTTACGCCTAACCTCACAAGGCTGAATAAAAATAGAATTAGCTACTAATGAAAATGAATCTCTAGAAATGGGTAAGTTTAAACGAAACGCTATAGACTTAAGGAATTTATACTGAACATTCTCAACCAATTTATCAGTACAATTTTGAGCCCAGATTATTGAACCGAATTCAGTATGTGACCTAACAAGAGAACAATAGAGCATCTTTAATGTAAATACATTTTTAAATTCCTTAGTATTTCGTAAAATAAAACCCAGCATTTTAAAACATTTATTTTTAACCATATTTGTATTAATAGTGAAAGATAAATTATTATTAAAGAGAACACCCAAGTCTTTAACCATTTCAACTCTGTTAATATTAATATTATTAATTTGATAGATTAAAAATTATAGGATATTTTTTTTTTAGTGAAAGAGATAGCATTGCATTTATCAATATTAATTGGTAATTTATTTTGTTCACACCAAAAACTAAACTTATTTAAATTAGCTTGAAGATTAAGTTGCTGGACGAAACTTTTGGACAAGGATTTCTATACGAAAAAGTGTTAACAGAAAAAAAAATAAATAAAAAAAATAAACATCCTTGTAAAACCATAAGATCCTTCGCTTCACTCAGAATCTTAAATAAACATCATTGTAAAACCATAAGATCCTTCGCTTCACTCAGAATCTAAAATAAAAAAATAAAATTAGAATACAGTAAATATTTATCTTAGGTTTTCCTAAAAACATCTGAATTTTTTTATTTTTTTTTTTTTGGAACAGAAACAATATTAAAAAAGCCGATAAGATAATGGTGGTGGAAGTTCGTCCTTCGTCGCTTCGCTCCTCGGACAAGATAATGGTGAGGAGTGTATAGCACTTTCTATCATGGGATCACCTGGTTTACGATAGTTTAGTTGTATGGTACTTTACATTTGAATGCAATGATAAATCATTGTAAGTTAAGTACAGGATACAGTAGTTGGGTGGGATACACGAGATGCATTGCTAGATTAGGCATTATTGGATAGATTTTGGAATTATTTTATATTATAAAAAAAAAAAACGATTCTGAACGAAGATGAAGATGTCAGCCTTAAATTGTAATATATATTTTATTTTAATATCCTAGATTGGGTTAAATTTACATTTGTCTATTCATGTGACTTCTGCTCGTGAGCATTGGACAAACCAGGATGTGCATAGATAGGGCGTAGGTAAATACCATATTATTTGCCTAAATGCACTATCGTGACGGTACCACCCGACCCCGCCGTCCATATATGCTGAATGCTCCGTGGCTACGTCTATTTAAATATTAATAATTAATAATAATATATAAAATCCGCATGTTTATGGAACTGATGCACACATTAAAATAACTGGAAATTGGAAGTTAGTAACGTTCTATTCAACCATGTAAAGGTACGTTATACACCTTGTGTTTACAATCTACCAATATTTTGTATAGAACAGCTGTCAGCTACTGATTATATTATAATAAACTTAATCTATTTAATTATCTCTATCAGCTGTGATATTACATAATATTTTCATTTCTTATCTTTGAATACAAACATTTTTATACATTTTCAACTACAAAATAATTTGCAAATATTCGTGATTTTGACAAATTTTGTCGATTTTTGAACTTCAACTGCTTATAAAAAAAAATTGTGCCTATGTATTTGAATAATTTTTGAATCGCTCTTAGATCAACTTATTCAAAACCTTCTATTAAATTTTCAAGCGATTTGGTAGGGCCAAAAAATTGTTATCGACTTTTATAAAAAAAAATCTAAGAAAAATCGAATTATTCAAATGCCTATAAATAGCTAAAAAATAAACGAAATATTTTGAAAATACAACTATGTAAAGAAAATATCTATTTAAACATTTTGTAAAAGTTTTAAGTTTCTACGACCTATACTTTTTGAATAAGAACAAATATCAAAAATCAATGATGCCTAAATTGTTATTTTACGCGATTATGTGAAAAAATTGTAATTTCAAACACTCATAAAAATTTTGATTTTATTCCAGTGCAAATTTTTTTACAGATAATTGAAGGAAAACGTATGTCAAACTTTGTACCGAATTTACAATTCTTAGTTTTGAATACTTAAAATTTTATGAATTTTCAACTGCAAAATAACTTCAAATTTTCGCGATTTTCTACACATTTCGTAAAAATATGAACTTTTTATGCTTATAAAAAAAAAATTGTGCATTACGCTTTGAATTTTTTTTTTATACCGATAAGTTCGACATATTAGGTACCTTGTATTAAATTTTCAAGAATTTTTGTCCGGTCAAATTTTTTTTATCCACATTTCAGAAAAAAAAACAAAGAAAAGTTGAAAATTTCAATTGTCTATTAAAAGCTCAAAAAAAGTCTAAAGTTTACAAAAATTGTACTACGTATAGATGATTCCAATATAAACATTTGGTGAAAGTTTCAAGTTTTTTCGACTTATACTTTTTGAATAAGAACAAATATCAAAAATCGTTTAAGGCTAAATTATTATTTTACGCAATCATGTAATTATTTCGTAAACGTTTGAACTTTAGATGCTTATAAAAAAAAAATTGTGACTCACGATTTTTGATTTTTTTTAATAGCAATAAGTACTTCTAATGAGGAACCTTGTACTAAATTTTCAAAGTTTTATGGCCAACCAAATTTTTTTTATCCACATTTCAGAAAAAAATAAGTTCAAATTTTCGCGATTTTTCAATATTTCATAAAAATTTAAACTTTTTATGCTTATAAAAAAAAAGGTGTGCATTTCGCTTTGAATTTTTTTTTTATACCGATAAGTACTTCTTATGAGGAACTTTATATTAAATTTTCAAGATTTTTTGTCCAGCCAAATTTTTTTTATCCACTTTTCAGAAAAAAAAACTAAGAAAAGTCAAAAATTTAAATTGTCTATAAAAAGCTCAAAAAAAGTCAAAAGTGTTCAAAAATTTTACCACGTATAGATGATTTCAATATAAACATTTGGTGAAAATTTCAAGTATCTACAATTTTTGGTTTTTGAGTAACGGCTAAATAAAAAAATCGATTTCGTCGAAAACGGGTTTTGCACAAAAAGTACCGTTATTTCCTCATTTTTTGTTTGTTTTTCCCGTGGCATTTGAAAACTTTTGGGAATTTTCACTTGTGACCTCTCTAAGGTACCTCCGATATTCGTTTTGCCACCGAAAACATACCCTGAAATTCAAAATTGAAGCATTATTTCGAGTAGTTATGGTGTACACAGACACAAAAAAAAAAAAAAAAAAAAAAACACATCATAGTAAAATCAATACATTCTTCACTTCGTTCAGAATCTAATAAAATTGTACTGATACATTAATTAAAGCGGAGATAAACGGTCCTCGGACAAGATATTGGTGATGAATGTATTAAGTTTTAAAGAAATGATGACTCATTTCTTTAGTATAAAACGATTCTGAGCAAAGCTTCAGTGTAATATAATATATTATTATTTAAATACTGTTTACGTATTTTACGGTAATTTGTATAAGTTTTGGTGAGTTTTTTTGTAATTAAACCCTCATAAAATATTCAATTAGATATAACTCATTCAAACTTCAATTGTTATAACAATTATAACTCATTAAACAATTAAATTGAGCGAAATATACTTGGAACCAAGGAATATAAATAATGATTTACAAATTTTAATAACTTAAATTGTGAGTAGAAATATCACGGCACACGAGGGATGGAAAATCAAAATGTTGAGCAAAGGTTTCGTGGCACCAAAGGGCCAATAATTAGCATTATTATGAAAATTTTTCCAACAAATTTAAAATTAGACAAGAATTTTCCAGGCACCGGAGGGCTTTTCGATTTTTATTATAAGGAATATATTTGAACAATTAAAAATTTGAGCAGAGGTTCCCCGGCACCCGAGGGCCAATTGATTTTAGTTTTAAAGAAATAATTTCTTAAAAATATGAAATTAGACAAGATATTTCCCGGCGCCTGAAGGCCAATTGATTTCAGTTTTAAAGTAACATTTTCCAAAAAAAAAAAATTAGACAAGAAGTTCTCTGGCAAACGAGGGCATTTGGATTTTAATTATTCAGAAATATATTTAAAATAATAAATAGTGATTGAATTATACTTGGCATCAAATAAATGAATGTTTGAGAAGAAATATAAGGGTACCCAAGGAATTTTTGATTTAAATCATAAGAAATTTATTTGAAAAATTAAAATTTTGAACAGAGGTTCTCCGGCGCCTGAGGGCCAATTGATTTTAGTTTTAAATAAATATTTTCCAAAAAAATAAAAACTAGACAAGAAGTTCTCCGACACCCGATGCCTTTTTGATTTTTATCGTTATGAATTTAGTTGAACAAATAAAAAATTTGAGCAGAGGTTCCCCGGTGCTCGAGGGCCAATTGATTTCAGTTTTAAAGAAATATTTTCCAAAAAAATAAAAATGAGAAAAGAAGTTCCCCGGCACCCGAGGAATTTTGGATTTTTAAAATAAGGAATTTATTTACACAATTAAAATTTTGAGCAAAGGTTCGTGGCACCTAAGGGCCAAAAATTAGAATTTTAATGAAAAATTTTCCAAAAAATTTATAATTAGACAAGAAATGCCCCGGCACCCAAGGACATTTTGATTTCAATTATTCAGCAATATACTAAAATAATTAAAAGTAAGTGAACTATACTTGGCAGCAAATGAATTAATGTTTGAGTAGAAATAGCACGGCACCCAAGGAATTTTAGATATTTATTTATAAGGAATTAATTTAAACAATTAAAATTTTAAGCAGAGGTTACCCGGCGCTCGATGGCCAATTGATTTTAGTTTTAAAGAAGTATTTTCCAAAAAAAAATAAAAACTAGACAAGAAGTGCTCCGACACCCGAGCGCTTTTTGATTTTTATTGTCAGGAGTTTATTTGAACAATTCAAAATTTGAGCATAGGTTCCCCGGTGCCCGAGGGCAAATTGATTTCAGTTTTAAAGATATATTTTCCAAAAAAATAAAAATGAGACAAGAAGTTCCCCGGCGCCCGAGGGCTTTTGGATTTTTATAATAAGGAATATGTTTGAACAATTAAAAATTTGAGCAGAGGTTCCCCGACGCCCGAGAGCCATTTCAATCCAGTTTTAAAGAAATGATGTCTTAAAAATTTGAAATTAGACAAGATTATCCCCGGCTACCGAAAGCTTCCTCATTTTAATCATTCAGAAATAGGTTTGTAAATAATTAAATTGAGCGAAATATACTTGGAACCAAGGAATATAAATAATGATTTCCAAATTTTAATAACTTAAATTGTGAGTAGAAATATCACGGCAAACGAGGAATATTTGATTTTAATTATTCGGAATTTATTTAAAAAATTTTAAATTTGAGAAAAGGTTCCCTGGCACCAAAGGGCAAATGATTAGAATTATTATAAAAAATTTTCCAAAAATTTTAAAATTAGACAAGAACTTCCCCTGCAACCAAGGACATTTTGATTTCAATTATTCAAATATATATTTAAAATAATAAAAAGTGATTGAATCCTTGGCTCAAAATAAATGAATGTTTGAGAAGAAATATAACTGTACCCAAGGAATTTTTGATTTTAATCATCAGAAATTAATTTGAAAAATAAAAATTTTGAGCAGAGGTTTCCCGGCGCCCGAGGGCCAATTAATTTTAGTTTTAATGAAATATTTTCGAAAAAAATAAAAATTAGACAAGAAGTTCAACGGCAACCGAGGAATTTTTGATTTTAATCATAAGAAATTTATTTGAACAATTAAAATTTTGAGCAAAGGTTTCTCAGCACCAAATGGCCAATAAGAATTTTTATGAAAAATTTTCCAAAAAATTTAAAATTAGACAAGAATTTTCCAGGCACCGGAGGGCTTTTCGATTTTTATTATAAAGAATATATTTGAACAATTAAAAATTTGAGCAGAGATTCCCCGGCGCCCGAGGGCCACTTGATTTTAGTTTTAAAGTAACTTTTTCCAAAAATATAAAAATTAGACAAGAAGATCCCCGGCACCCGAGGGCTATTTGCTTTTAATTATTCAGAAATATATTTAAAATAATAAAAAGTAATTGAATTGTCCTTGGCACCAAATAAATGAATGTTTGAGAAGAAATATAACGTTACCCAAGGAATTTTTGATATTTATTATAAGGAATTAATTTAAACAATTAAAATTTTGAGCAGAGGTTCCCCGGCGCCCGAGGGCCAATTGATTTTAGTTTTAAAGAAATAATTTCATAAAAATTTGAAATTTAACAAGATGTTCCCCGGCTACTGAGGGCTTTTTCATTTTAATTAATAAGAAATATATTTTAAATAATTAAATTGAGCGAAATATACTTGGAACCATGTAATATAAATAAGGATTTATAAATTTAAATAAATAAAGTTTGAGTAGCAAAAGCCCAGGCCGCGAGGGGTTTTTGATTTTGAATATAAAGAATTTATTGAAATAATCCAAAATTTGAGCTGAGGTTCCCCGACGCCCGATGGCCTTTAGTGAAAAATTTTCCAAAAAATTTAAAATTAGACAAGAATTTTCCAGGCACCGGAGGGCTTTTCGATTTTTATTATAAAGAATATATTTGAACAATTAAAAATTTGAGCAGAGATTCCCCGGCGCCCGAGGGCCACTTGATTTTAGTTTTAAAGTAACTTTTTCCAAAAATATAAAAATTAGACAAGAAGATCCCCGGCACCCGAGGGCTATTTGCTTTTAATTATTCAGAAATATATTTAAAATAATAAAAAGTGATTGAATTATCCTTGGCATCAAATAAATGAATGTTTGAGAAGAAATATAACGGTATCCAAGGAATTTTTGATATTCATTATAAGGAATTAATTTAAACAATTAAAATTTTGAGCAGAGGTATTCCCGGCGCCCGAGGGCCAATCGATTTTAGTTTTAAAGAAATAATTTCCTAAAAATTTGAAATTTAACAAGATGTTCCCCGGCTACTGAGGGCTTTTTCATTTTAATTAATAAGAAATATATTTTAAATAATTAAATTGAGCAAAATATACTTGGAACCAAGGATTATAAATAAAGGTTTATGAATTTAAATAAATAAAAGTTTGAGTAGCAATAGCCCAGGCCGCGAGGGGTTTTTGATTTTGAATATAAAGAATTTATTGAAATAATCCAAAATTTGAGCTGAGGTTCCCCGACGCCCGATGGCCAATTAATTTTAGGTTTAAAGAAATAACATTTCAAATACAAGATGTATGGGATACGGATACTTCCAAAATTTGGCCTGCATTATGGACAAAAGAACAGGTAATAGAGTTTAAAAAGAAAAACTCATGGTTAAGTAGCAAAAATGGGAAACTAGGATGTAATAATTGCATTCAAGCTAAAAATAGTATCAATTTTCAAAAATCTAAAATCGATAGCAAAGTTCGAATTTCTTCTGAGTGGGTAGGCTTTGAAATCATAGCTGCTGGGTGTAATCGTACAAATCAACTGGCTTCATTAAGAAATAAAATTAAACAACATTCAGCAAGCAAAGCTCATGTGTTAGCTGAAAACATATTGAAAAAAAGCTCAGACAAAGTATTAGATAAAATGTTCGAACGTATATCTGAAGTAGAGATTGATTCCAATACGCGACTTTTTAGAACTGTATATTGCTTAGCAAAAAATCACCGTCCCTTTAAACAGTTTGAAGAACTTGTTCAATTACAACAAATCAATGGATTGGACATGGGATCTTCCTTACATAGCAGAATAACTGCCACTCGAATGGTAAACGTCATTGCAAAGGAGATGCGCAAACGACTTATTTTACGCCTTAGGCTACGGTTACTATGGATGCGAGTTCTGACGAAAATATGTTCTGACGAATTCTGACGAATTCGTTCAAACAGACAAACACATCTATTTTAATGAGAGTGTTTACACTGAAAGTGACAAACACGTCAGAACATGCACGACGTCGTCAGAACGGTTGAGCGATCAAACAAGTTTGATTTTTTCGTCAGAACAATTTTTCGTCAGAACTCGCATACATAGTAACCATAGCCTTATACAGTCGAATTCCAAATTTACCATAATGATTGACGAATCAACAACGCTGAGTACCAAATGTACACTAATTTTGTATATTTCATCATATTTGGACGTAGAATCGCCCGTTGTAGCATTCTTAGACCTGATTGAGTTAGATAGACAAGATGCTGAAACTATCGAAAAATCTATTTGGTTAAGTTTAGAATGTAATGGGATATCAACATCGTTTGCATTAAACAACTGGATTGCTTTTGCCAGTGACGGAGCAAGTATAATGACGGGTAAGAAAGCTGGAGTTGCTACTAAACTACGCGAAAAAATTCCGAATCTATTTACCTGGCATTGTTTATGTCATCGCCTCGAACTCTCAGTACATGACGTAATAAAAGATTGCACTGGAGTCTCTCGTTTCCAAAGTCTAATGGACAAACTCTACGCTTACTATCATCAAAGTCCTAAAAATTCAATGGGTTTAGATAAATCTTGTGTTGAAGTAGGCATTGAAATGAAAAAAATAGGTCGTGTTTTGAATGTACGCTGGTCTGCAAACAGTTTTCGAACTATAAAAGCCATATGGAATAATTATCCGGGAATATATTTACATGTTAGTAAAACACATGATGTGACATCAAATGGCATAAAAAAAAAAATTAGAATCCTCTTATTTTTTGGAGGAACTTGGACTTTTTTACGATGTTCTTTCTGAGCTTGCAATGATATCTTGTATATTACAGTCCAGAAAAACAACTCTAATGCGTGCCCAGTCGGAGATAAATAGAACGATTAGAATTTTAGAAAGTCTGAAAGCTGAACCTGGGGAAAAAGAAAAGGAAATTATAGAAGCTATTCAGAAAGGAATTCACAAAGGTGTCAATATTACAATGACAAAATCAGGAGGGATTAACAGGTTACAATTTTTGCAAAATTTAGTAGACAGAATGCGTCAACGCTTATTTGATGACTCAAAAAATAAAACAATGCTAGAAGACATTCAGGTAAAGAAAAAAACTATTATTTTGATAATTTATTTCAATATTTTGATTATTTAAACAGAATAAATGAATATTTTAATAAATCATCTTTTATTTTATAGGTAATTGATGAAGTATTCAAAGTAGCAACTAATGACGCAAAGGGAGAAGATGAAGTTAAAAGAGTATCACGGACATTAGGTTTTTCTGAATTTGAAAGTGTAGTTGACTTCCGTTCAAGAAATGTTTTTTCTAGTTTCATGAAAGCATTAAATATACTCCCAACTTCAATAGCTGATTGTGAACGAGGGTTTTCCGATATGAATTTGACAATAACTGATTTAAGGACTAGCTTAAACATTGAAAATGTGTCAGATTTGATGTTAATCTCTATCAATGGCCCTTCAGTTGCAGATTTTAATCCTAGACCTTATATTAAAATTTGGTTAAAAGATCACCGTTCTGCCGTTTCTACTCCTAGAGGTAAAGAAAGAAAAGAAATAGACGACGAAAATAAGATGCAGAAATTATTTTTTAACAATTTATTTAATTAAATTGTTTAGTATTTGTATATTTTCATATTTTATTGACTTATAAAGGTAATTTCAAGCTTTTTTTAAAAGTTTGATTTTTTTTTCATATTTTTAACACATCCTTTATAATTATAGACCAAAGTAAAAATATTTGTATATTATTAAATATTCATGTTTATTACTTTTATTTTAAAAAGATTTATGAGTATTTTTAAATACTTAAAAAAAAGGTTCTATTTTTATCATTCTACCCTCCCTTGTTTAAATCATGGATCTTCACCTTGACTAGAGTCTTAGTATACTCTCAAAAAAAATATTGGGAACACCTCTGCTAATACTATGTATTGCGTCGTCCGTTCCACGCGATGCGTGACTCTTATCGCAATGTAGCTGATTCCCCAAATAGATCAAAAGGTTGGAAAATATTTTAACGACTCAAAATTTCTATTAAGATTTCTATATGCAATAAAATGTTACATACGTCATAGTTATCATTTAAAATGTAATGTATCATTGTAAGTCCATGATTATATATTTAATTTATGATAGGGCGTTAATTTACAACTTGCACACCCGCAGTAAACGCCACTGAATAAATACTACAATTTTTTTGGTAGTTACTTTCAAATTAGTACAGATCATGTACCTACTGATGTACATAAATTGATTCTATGTGTAACGTATGGTTATAATATAATATATTTTATAGTTATTCAATTATATTTACTATAACTATTTTTTAAATATTTAAACTTATTACCTAATACCTATAATGTCAATAATTGAATAATCATATCAAGTAATAAAACCTTTTACATCTAAAAATTTAATGTACATAGTATTAAATTATCATAGGATTCAAGGAAATGTATTGATAAGAAAAAGGATGAAGAAGATCAAAATTAACAAATCTTAACAAATAATTATTTCATAGAATCTTTATTAGTTATTAAATAATGTCATAATATTCAGTATTTTAAACATAGATTTGTACCTATTATTCTTTATAAATTACTATAAAACATATTATATTAATTAAATAGACCTATAATTATTTTTAAAACAAAATACTTAAATATCAACACAAAGTTTAATTGGTTAACTGATTATAATATTTGAAAAATTTTCTAATTATAAAATGGTATACCATCTAAGAATATCTAATTAATTCTTCACACATTTGTTGTAGGTATGTTAATTATAATTTATAACTAATACAGCTAAAAATATGGTTTATACTTAACCTTTCACGAAATCGATTTTAGTTATTACTCATAATTTGAAAATTAATAGAATATAATGCATATACCTATATAATCTATTACCTTATTTAGCCACATCAAGGTAATATAAGTATTTTTTTTAATTATTATTATTATTTTTTTTAATGTTATGTGTAATTACAATACGTACAATGTTACACAAAAAAAAAATAATAATAAAAATAATACATAGTAAACAAAATAAAATAAAATAAATACTTAAAATTATATTAGAAAATTAAAAAATTTTGATTATTTAATCTTAAGATCTATTCACCAGTATACACTATTACAATTCAAATCATTTTTCAAATATTTTGGTGAATCTGGATGTTTTGAACTAAGTTTTCAGACCGTTGTTTATACTTGTTGGACCAATTTAATGTCGTTAATTACGATCTAAATTACATTTAGGTATATGAATAACTCATGTAAATTATAGTTTATTATACCTACATTTCAATAATGACTACACCTAATAAAACTTATTAAATAAAAATAAATGTGAAAAAAATAAACTTTAAATAGTAATAAAAAAAGCTTTAATTTAATGACGTAGCCAAGGAAGCTTATATTTTAGTAATCTAGTAAAAAAAAGTGAGATAATTGTTTTCATAGATCATACTTTTACTTTACCAAACAATTTATGACTATGCTCAAAACGACGTATTTTTACAGTAAGGAAAATGACATAAAAAATTTGCATAGAAAAGTTTGCTTAAAACACTTCGACAGGAAAAAGTCAAAAGAATAGAGTTCCTAATTAACAAAAAAAAAAAAAAAACATCATAAGAAAATCATTTAAAATGTTGTCCATTTAATAAATTAATATTCACTATTGATAAATATACATATATTTTATTTTAGATTCTGAGCTATTAATGGACTTCATTTATTTCACAATAATGAGTTATTTTTTACATCACCTATATAAACTGAAAATTAAAAATTGTAAAAGTGGCCTTACGGCCCTAGGTGAACGCGATTTTACTGAGTTAGGTTAACAACTTTATTGTTTCTGACGCGGTGACTGACACTATTTTCTCATTTCTGTGAGTATACACTACGTATAGTATACACTACTAACGTATAGTATACACTACTAACGTTGTTCTTCATATCGGTTAAATAGTTTAATATTTTTTCATTGCTGTTTCTTTTTATTCGATATTTTTTGTTTTTTTATAGCATAGTACTTCAATAGTGAATTTTCATACAGAATTGCATTACTTAGATCCATTATTAAGAATATACAATATATATTATAGAACAATTAACAATTAAGATATAAACTACTCGCACAACAGACAACCACAAACTAGAAAATACAGTATATACAGCCATACAGGTACTTAGCAACTAGAGGATAGGTTAACTAGAGGATACATTCACGTTTGCCTACCGCAGGCAACCAGGACATCCGCTCGCTCGCGTCGCCCAGTCGCTGGGCCGGCCGCCCCGTCCGCCCGCACAATCGCGTTCACCTAGGACGCACCGTTAAAGTTTATATATATACATAGTGATTATCAATAACGATAAATGATATAGAAATACAAATAAACACCTTAAACATAATTGGACGTATTTGTCAGTTAACTTTATATTGTTTTTTTTTTAAATATGTTTGTGAAATTCTAAAATAAAAATTTGTAAATAATGTGTGTGTATATATTTATATACGTAAAAGATACACTATGGTTTTAGTATAGTTTCAATGGAGTTCATATAACATAAAATATCATGATCTGAAATATCACGAAGAATTGTTTAAATTCTTAAAATGTAGCTCTTTCAAAAGGTAATTTAGTCAGTGAATGTCTTATTACGTTTATTTTGAAGGGAAGTTATTGATAATATTGATTTAAGATTTTTTTTTTTGAAAGGATAATCGCCAATTTATAGAATTTTTAATAGCCGAGGAAAAAATTTGTTTACCGTTCTAGTTTCTATGGCAATGATTCCATAAAAATTAAAAAATGTATTAATATTTATATCCATAATTTTTGTGTTTCTATTTTATAATACCAGTATTACCAGACGCCAGTATTTAGTGATTATAACTACTAATTTATAAGTCGCTCATTATTTTTCTTGTTTATTTATTGGCTACGTCATTTAAAATTCGTGTGATCTAAAGATAACTAAATACAATTAATTGATACCTATTTAAATGAATGATGAGCATTAATGACGGTTCATGTTTTTTGTTTGTTTGTTCAGTGCATCTAACAAATTTTGCAATTGGTCTTTGCGGCTTAAAGTATCAAGTGAATATGTATTTTGGTTGAAGAATTTATTAAAATAATTCTTATCAACTAGATCATTCTGCTGTAATCTGCTATGTATTATATTACTCGCATTTCTAAAACATAATATATTCATTACCGTTAAAAATAATTATAAAACAATAAAAATTGATTAAACATAAAGAATATAAAGGTGGAAACTATTATTTAATTACGTAATTCACATATCATTTATATTTGTTCTTGTGCACCCGTCACACAATACCTATAGAAATATGTTATATTGTTATGAAGTATCAATAAATTAAAATTCTATTATTGCATGTATTTCTTGGTAGATACCTACTATAAAATATCCAATAATTCCAATCATTTATTAAATAACATTCAATTTTTGTTTTCAATTAAGTTCAACTAAATCATTTCTATTGATTATCAATCCTATCTGCAATCTGCAAGCTATTTCCACCTAACATTTTGTTCCTTTATTTCATTCCCTTTTTTTCTTTTCATTAAATTTCTGATACACTATTTAAAATTCAACACTAAACTAGCTCAATGTTTATGAATCGGGGATTTTCATAAAGTTTGTGTCATATTCATCGACAATCTATATAAATAAAAATAAAAATGCTATACGTTGAATTTGAAAAGCGCATCTCTTAAGAATAGGTGGACCAATTTGGCTCATGCTCGTAGATTCTGTAGCGAAAGATCTAATTGTTTTACAATGTTGTTTATTAGTATTCTTTAGATTTTAAGTGAGCAAAAATCTGTTAATTTTAGAATGATGTTTTTTTTTCTCTTTCTTCTTTTTACATGGGTATTTATGTTTTTGGGTAGGATAAACATTTTGTTTTTGACCGATCTTCGATTAGATTCTTCTAGCTATCTTCGATTAATAATCATAATTTTATCATAAATTGAAATAGTTTTTTAATCACCAAATTAAATAAAACGTTGATAAAGTATTTCTTTTTAGTACACAAGAATATTTTTTCTGTTATAATGAATTATTTACACGATACATATATTATAATACTTAGTGTAGGTATAGTTATATTAATATTATGCTTAGTTTTATTATAGCGTTAGGTCTACTAAGCTATAGTCAGTGGGTATTATCATAAGTGCATTCATACAAACGTATATAAATATTAATATGAAATTCGTTGCATTCAAGGAAAATTAATTTTCTTATAAATATAAAAGCGTAATTAATATGTACACTAATAAATTCATTATTAAACATATAGTAACACTTAAACTAATGAAGGAAAAAATTATTAAGCTTCAAAATTTGAAAAATGCAAACATTTGCAGATAAAATTGACCAATACTACCGCATTAAAGGTTTTACAGAGTCTTTACAATTGATTAATAATATATTAAATACAGTTAGGTATTACATACAGTCAGGATTTTTAATTGGTAAATTAGCAGATTTATATTTACAAATTTTTTTAGTTTCCCTCCAAAGACTACCGTCTTTGGAAGAGAGATTAGAAAGAAAGTAAGCAAGAGACTCAGATTTATGTTTTGCTATAACTTTTTTTAAATGGTTGGCTAATTTATTATATTTTTGTTTATGAGATGGAAGACGCGTTCGTTGATACAAAGCTTTAGCTCTACGTTTTTCAAAAATAATACACGTGTATATTCTGGAATTAGGGGGAGGTGAGTAGAAGGATGACATTTTATTGATGAAGACCAAGCCGAAGACTATATGAGTTGTGTAAGATTATTTACAGCCAGATCAATAACGTCAGGTGTTTTAAGTTTTACATTTAATTTGATTTGTTGATCAACAAGATTATGGAATTTATACTTGTATACTTGTCAGTAGAGGAATTGAATAATTTGGGAGACTCCTGACGTGTAAGAGGGGAAGCGCTTACTGATAGCATAACTGAGGAGTGATCAGAATTTGGTTCAAGGAGGTTTTCAGTTTTACAGTTAAGGTTATTAGGAATTTTGGTAACAAAAATATCTAAGATATGAGGGTTTTTTCGTGTTGAGGTCGGCCAGTACGTAGGACCAGGAGGAGCGAGAACTTTGTAACATTTGGATAAAGTAAAATTTTTGAGAATTAATCCACGAGAATTATTTGCACGACAACCCCACGACAGATGTTTTGCATTATAGTCTCCTCCAACTATAAAATTGTGATTTATTGTGCTAAAGTAGTCTAAGAGGATTTGCTTAGTAATCTTGTGTTTAGGAGGGAAGTATATGGCCGTAATGGTGATAGGGATGCTGTTTAATTTAATTTTTTTAAATTTTAATATTGAAAATCTCAACCTTAGTATCTACAATTTAAAATCTAAAAGTCATTTAAATAACATAAGTTAAAATAAATAATTTGTTGCATAATAATCACTGATTTTAATTTATTTTATTAGTAATTATGTTTTTAGTAAAAATATGATTGTCGCTAGTTTTAGAGGTCATTGTAACGCTGGTAACATTATTTATTCATGGTATATACAAATGTCCAATGAGGCCTATTACATTTTTGATAGAAAAAATGTATAAATATATTCATCTTCAGCCATAATATTTAAATAATAGTTGTTAATATATTAATCACTCATTATATTCATACTTATTTCACCAGTCACCACAAATAATAATTAAGCATGTATATAAGGTAATGGAAAAGTTAATTATTTAATTTAATTTAAACAATTTGCGATTCCGAATCACAATTTTTTAATACATGCTTTTCAATTTGTAATTTATTTAGGATTCTTTAATCAATTGTATGTTCCTAACGTGTTTGTAGTTTAATAACCATTCGATTCGAATTCAAAGTCATTTAAAAGTCATGTTTCATATCAACATAAGACAATAATACTAAAACAATAATAATGCATACTGGTAAAACTCGCAAGTCACTAGTAAGACACTAGTACATGGTATAAAAATTAAGTGTTTGCCTTAGTTTTTAAAATTAGAATAACAAAATAATAATAATAATAATAATAATACATAGTGTACTTTACAAATAGCTGAGTATGTAGATATTATCTATGTATTAGGTATACCATATACCAATACGTCATGGAATTAAAATGGTTTCTTAATATGAAAAATAAAATAATTTCTTAAAATGTTTAATGCTCCAGCGGTAAACTCTAAGTGAAATGTTTCTACTCATATTTTTGTATATAGTTGTATAGTACAAAATTGATAGATATTAAAATACTCTCATTTTTTGAACTTCATTGTTATAATGACACATTATTTTGTCAACTAAGAAATTACTGATATAATACACATTAAATAATTATGACTGTATTTAAAGAACTTAACAATATTTAAAAAATTAATTTAATGGTGAACTGATCAAAATAGTAGATAAAAATATCTTATTGACTCTAGTATATCTACATTTGAATAACAACAAAATCTTTTCAATAGGAATAATTATAGATGTAATTTGGTAGCAAGATATTTTTAGGGGAGTTTACAAAATTGTTATACACTAAAAAATATTCTTTAAGAGAGTTTACCAGCTAATAGAGGGATTTACAATTCATCATCATAAAAGCCGAAATTATATGACCACAATACGAGTACACATCACCAAGCACAAATAGAATTGTACTTAAATAAATCCATAATTTTTATTATTTCATTGTAGGACTTGTTTGTCATAAAACTACAAAGCATGCACTTTATACAGAAAAATATATTGATAATTAAAAAAGTTAATTTATTATTAAATTTATTTGAAATAATTTAAATTTCATTGGAAAAATATTTACTCAGACCATACTTATTGAAAATTATAATAATCAACAATTTACATCATATAAAATTGATCTACATTTTATAAAATACCAATTGGCACCTACTTGTTTTATGTGCAAGTCGCATAAAATGGATATGTACAGCAATTTTACAACTTCTCATTTAAAAATAAGGGTATTATCTTACTTGCTTCCTTGACCATTTTTCAATAGATATGTATAAAAACAAGATAATACAACGCCGATAACCTGAAAAATATTTAACACGTTCAAATTTTCAATGCAGAGTAGGTAGAAAGTCACTTTTTAATTAAGTCAAATTAATTAATTTTTTTTTTTTCTGAAGACACTTTTTCGGGTAGTAAACTTTCTCCAAAAGTTACTAACGTTCAGCTACTCTATAGATCAGAAATAAGTATTTCGATAGATATAGATAATATACAGAGTGTCTTATGAAGATCAATTACATGTAATAACTTTTATTTTACTCGTCATTTTTAATTTTGGGTGAAGCGAAAGATCTATTGGTTTTACAATAATTATGTTTATTTTTTTTATTCTATGAACATTGTTTCTAGTAGTAATAATGCCAAATATTTCATTAAGTGACTCTATAAATCGGAAATTACATTTAGATTGTACTTTAAACAGGTCATTTTTCTCTATTTTCGATAGTTTTTCCTAGCGTGGGAAAAACTGAGGAAAAACCGAGTAAAAAAATTAAAATTTGCCGTGACGACATTTTCACTAAATTGCTTTTAGTTATTTGAATCTTTAGATTTTTTAAAGATTTAAGTCTAAGAATTATAACTTGGAAAGCAATGTTGCTTGATTAATAGCATACTGATACATACTTCTTAGAAATTGACAACGTTTGGGCTAAAAATAGAACTTTAAAACTTTTTTTAATTTTGTTTAAGTTTATCTTTAATGATAATTTTAATATTTAAACAAAAAGTGTTAAAAATTTAATATAAATTACAGAATACAGAATATCTAACTTCAGACAGATCATGGTATTTTACAGAGTGAATTTTATTTCGTTTCTTGTTACAATTTTTGACAAATAAATTTGTGCTACATCATTTACTTCTTATTCTATGCCTCTGCTACTTTACTTTTGGCTGGTGGTACAGGATGTTTGGACATAAAATCTGACGGATTGATAGGTACTCCCGTATATATGTATTACATTATACAGTAATACTCTTAAAGGTTTTTTTTAAGGGATCAGTTCTTTAGAGCGTCTTAAGCAGGAAAGCGTCTTATGCAGGAATTGAAAAAAAAATTGTGATTGAAATATCGAGTTTATTTTTTTAATAATTTAACATGTAATACATTTTATAAGTTCAATATGTATAGTTAAATGTATCTTTGTTTGACTGCTTGAAATTGAAACTAGTGGTTTATAATCAGTTTCAATATAAATTTAGTGCCCAACAGATAAAGTTTAAAATGTTGAATGGCCCAGACTATAGTCAAAATTTATTTTTCTATTTGTGAGTACTTTGTTTCAACTTCACTCAGCCTTACTCACAAAAGCAATAACATTGTTAGGTGACTGAGTTAGGATGAGTGCTACCTCTTCTGGTCCTGCATTGACAATAAACTTCGTTTGTTTTTGTATGTCATAATAGGTATTACTCATATTCTGTTGAATGATTTCCTTTAACTATTCAAATGCTGCTTGCTCTTTGCTACTCCACGACCACTTTTCATTCTTTATTGATAGATCTCTTTACGGTTTTGTCTTACCTACTATAGCCGATTCAAAATGAAATGATGACTCGGCGGCCAAGTTGTGTGCATAGGCGTGGCTTTTGTTCCGTGGTAGCGCTTGACGCGCTGTCGCGGACGTGAGCTTTAATTAGTCTAGTATCGACTGCCGATGTGTGTAAATAATTTAAAATGCATTGTGCGTATTTTCACACATTTCAGGAAATGGCACCACAGACGCACGATGTACGTATGCACATTCACGTCTCGCGCGAACGTTGCTTCGGTCACGTGATCGATGCTTGTGGAGGGAGTATGACCGGCGGCTGACCAAAACTGGTCGCCGCCGAGTCATCATCTCATTTTGAATCGACTATAGATCGAGTATGCTCTTTACTTCAGATACATTTGAGGTAGGTTTAAATTTTATGAGTGCCTCTATTTTCTTTTGGCCCTCCTCACTGAACTAGTAACCGAAGAACGTAAGCTTCTTGACATTGGACAAATACTCTTCGTAATTGAAATGTCCTTTTTCAAATAAACGGGTAAGTACTTCTTTTGAAACTTTATCGTGTTCTTGTGTTTTTGCATAAACTAATATATCGTCATTCGTTACTGGCAATCATGAACTTGGGAATGTTTATTAGAACTTGCCTTATTTCAACTTAAAATACTTCAACTGAAGATTTGATACTAAAACTTAACCTTTTGTATCTTCTGAGGCCTACACGAGTAGTAATGAACCTTGTCTCGTTATCTTGTTCTAGTTGATAATATCCTTCATTAAGATCTAATTTAGAAAACATCCTTGAGTCATTGACAGCACTTATTATATCATCAATAGTTGGTATTGTGTGGCGTACTTTTTCGATGGCTGAATTTGGTCTTCTCATTTCTACACATAATCTCACTTCTCAACTTTTTTTTAGGTACTATGACTATAGGAGATACCTATTCAATGATATCCAACCTTTCAAGTATAATTATTTTATTTTTAAGTTGTTTTCTCCAGTGTATTTGAATTCCACTGTGTTGTTGGGCAGTTAGCTTGACATTTTTGTTCATGTGAAAGTGTTGAAGTGGTTCAAAGTGGTTCTTTACAAGAGTATCCGAATAGTTTTTGAGGTGTTTCACTTTTTTTGTGATATAGTTTATTTTGTTTCTTCCCACGTTTCTCCTGATATGATGTTGCAGCTGCACCCAGAATTTATCAGAAATTCAATGTCTGTGCCTTCGACTTCACATGTTATATTGTTTGACATATTTATTTTACATTTTGTTATTTGAAGCACTATAGAGCCGAGTCATAACTTTCCTTTTCTTCAACTGCATTTGCATTGTATGTTCGTTGAACATTTTTCTTTTTCCAATGTATTCTATTTTGTTCTTTGGTTTTGCAATACACTTTGAAATGACCAATTAACCTTCATTTACCACATTTTATATCTTTTGCTTTACAGTCAGAGTGTTTTTTGAAATGCCCTACATTTTCGCATCTGTAACACACTATGTTTATTTTCCTGGACATTCCTGCCTTGTAAAACTTATTTTTTCATGTTTCCATATTTTATTTAAGGGTTTAATTTTCTTTCTTGCTCAGGTTGTCTGCGTGCTGCGTTTATTCAAACCTTTTTGCCTCTTCAATGATTTCTGCTTATGTTGAATTATTTTTTCCAAAAGCTTCTTTCTTACTTCATTTGGTATACAACGTTCAATTATTTGAACGTACATTTCAGTGTCAATATCTGCAAAATTACACTTAGTAACTTGCTACTTTGACCTAAATAAATTATCCGATTAAATCATTGTCTTCTTGATTTATATTCTTGAAAACGTGTTCATATACACAGTTTACTATTGGTATGAAGTGCTGATCTATTAAGTTTAAGGTGTGCTAGAATTTTGTAGTCCTTTCCGGTACATTATATATATATATATATATATATATATATATATTAAACATTAAACTAACCGAAAAATGTATAATCATATAAAATGTATAAATTTAGTTATCTAGAATTAAAAATTCCATTTGATTAATTGTTCTAAAATTTTCAGAAGTGTGTAGTTAGATGTGATAAAATTTCCATGTTCTAGCAACATTGCCTTTAGAGAATTTAGTCATTATTTTAAAATTAATGTCGAGGAAATGGATGCAGATTCAAGACGCTATAATCTTAAGCAATTTTAAATTACTTAAAAATAAAAATTTATTTTTGAAACTTTGACCTAAATACTATTAAGGATATAGATAGTCATTAAAAAAATATGATTCTAAAAATTCAATTCATATATGAACGTTGAAGGATAAAACTGAAAAAGGTAGCTTTTGTTCCACATTGTCCTATAAATGGAGCAAAGTTGGGACATGCAATAAAAATCAAATAAATAATTTATCAAAAAATAAAAGTCTATAGACTAGATATACAACATATATGTTGTAATTTATTTGACGACATCAAATTATTTCGAAAACTATGACTAGACAATTTAGATGTATAATTTAATTGAAAAGAAATAAAAACATTAATTTAAAAATGTTATAAGTAACAAAACTCAAACTTTATAATTTTAGGAACAATGGTTTCACAATAAAACATAGTCTTATATTTTCCCCAAACTCAATACAAAGATAGTGATCCTATTTTTCATATTTGTGACACTGAATCCACCACAGTCAGGTTTAAAACATTTCGCCCAGATTGATCAACTTCTCTAAAGTTTTTGATTTGTTAATATTTAAATAAATAGATTAAAATACAGAACTCTGATTATTAAGAATATCCACTTTTAAATTTTAAAAAAAAATGATAAAAACGAAGCATGAAATAATTTAATATATTGTTTAAATATATTGTTAACAAAATATTAAATTATAATATCAATTAATTGGCAAATGCACGGGTTTCTGTCGATTAATCGCAAAATAATAGTGTGATTTACTATTTCAGATATATATCTTTAATCGTAGTTTAATTCAAATTTAATCACACTATCTTAGACGACTAATGAAGCAATAAATTTAATAATACATATTATTATCAATGCTATTCATCAAATAATTAGATATCACGATGCCTCCACTTTGCCCCATGTTCCCCAACCACACAAATTTAAAATTGTTACCACATGTCACCTACATGTAAAACTTTGAATTGTTTTCAGAATTTCAAAATTTTTTTTTAATGAAATATTTAATTGGTAATATTTATTCCATATTTAAAATAATTTTACTGATGAAACTATTTGATTAACGATACTAAAAATTTCAAAAATTGTAAGTTTGGATTTTTTTAAAGCTTTTTGTGTCAAAGTTTTGACACCTGCATATTACACTGAAGCTTCGCTCAAAATAATTTCAATAATTTATTTTTTTAAGCATTTTACGCGTATCACGATGTTTTTTCCTAAAAGTCAAATTTTATACTCGTGATGTGAAATAAATAATGAATAATTTATTTAATAAATAAATATAATTTATAAAACAAATAAGATTTTTATTGAAGATATTCAAGTAATCCATGCTACATTTGATACAAATTTAAATCTGTTAAAATATTAAATATTTATTTACAGTAGGTATACATATTATTACAGAGTATATTTGTAATTTATTATTAATTTATATGACATACCATTCAATCATAGTTGTTCCGAAGATAAATTATTTGGGTTGAAAAAACAAGGGGAGAAAATGTACTAAGATATCAAAAGAAAATTGGCCAATTACCAACAGAAAACACAGGAAGAAAAATATGGTTTTTATAGTGAAAAAAAATTTTAGGAGTTGTATCACTTGTATCTAATATCAATACATAGTATTATTATGTTCTATATAAAAACAAGAACTTTCAAAAACGGTATCTACTGAAGAATACATTACAACTTACCTGAGTAAAAGCAAAAGCCATTGAAATGAACATAATTAAGGCTAATCTAGTCCGCACTCGATTATTTAAAACATTATAACATCCTTTTTGGTATATTATTCTTTCGTCAAATAAATTCCTGCATAATGCTCCTAATTCAACAGGTAAATTTTGGCAACATGATACAGGAACTAAATTTTCAGGAAATATAATTGACCAATCTCTTGGTGTATCTACTCCACAGCACTCTAACTATAATAAATACAAGTGAGAATTTATTTCGTACAAAATGTTTTTTAATTATTAACATACTTTTCGTTGAACTGTAGTCCATGATTGACGATCAGTTTCTTCAAATGAATATTTTCCCATTGATGTTTTTAAAGAAAATCTCAAATTATCATTAAAATTATCTTTGGATACTGATGACATAATTGCTAAAAATACTTCCATTAGTAGAATTGAAAGTAAAAGTAATGTTAACTATAAAATAAATGATTGTTATTATTATATATTTAGTATTAACATATAAACTAATACATAGTTATCCTTAAAAGATGTATTAATGAACAGTGGTGTAGATACTGGAGTTTAAAATGTTTGAATTATTTAAACCACTTCAAATTACAAGGTAAACATTGGAAAAATAGTCATGTAGTCATATCCAGCAACAAAGTTTTGATTCAGGGTAGACAAGTTAAGTTTGCAATATAGTTGGAGTATTTTTATCTTTAATATCTAGAGGTTAAAGGTTAACTTCTAATCATAGTTTTTATGAGAAATTTATTTAGGTCATACACGTAGGCGCAATCTGAAGGGGTCTAGAGGGAGCGTAACCCCATCGAAATCTGCTGCATCCCCCCAAAAATGTATCTATATATAAAACTTGTGTTTTTAATGATTAAAAAAAAACTATGCTCGTTTAAATGTTAACTATATTTTAGCTATATTTTATAATCACCTACAGCAAAAATCTGCTACACTTGGAAAGGCTGTTTCTGTTACCGTGGAGTCATACAAACATTATAAGATAAACGCACTCATGTGTTTTTTTCTCAACTTTGGTCAAATATTAAATTGTTTGCAGAATGGAGGTTACACAAAATGAAGAAATTGCCAATCGTTCATGATCACTGGAGAAAAATATATTATTAAATCATTGATAGTCTCATTATTAATCTAGAAAAACTGTTTTCATTTGAAGTTCTCAATATGACTGTTGCGATAGATAATTTTTTACAACCCAACTTTGATGTTAGTACATTTTATATTGATCACAACAAAGTTAGTGAAAAAAAATTATGAATTACTGGTTCACTTATTACAAAATGAAATGAAGGTGCCAAAAAATTGTGAGTTGAGATTAAACCAAGAAAATACAGTAAATTTAGATCATATTAAAAAAATCATAAGTCATGAGGTATATCCAAATGTATTTACCCTTATGCAATGAGCACTCACTATGTCAGTGAGTTCTGCATCGTGTGAAAGAACGATTTCTGCTATGCGCAGAATCAAAAGCTGGTTATGAAATTCAGTGGTGCAGGATCAATTAACAAATCTTTCTATAACTTATATCGAAATAAATTTAGCTATATAATTTAAAAGCTAAATACATTCTAGAAGAATTTACTGAAACTGATCATGGATTAAAATTTGTAAATTTACTTACGTTGTTTCATCAAGTCGTATTATTAATATTTGTTATTAATTAAAACATTTTTAATGTGATATAATAAAAAGTATTTTTGTTTTTGTGAAATAGTTGTTTTTGTAAATGAAATACAAAATTAAATGGAAAATACTTGAGGGGAGGGGGGAGGGCAGAGACCCTCCATGGGTCTATCGGATAAAAATTGCCAGACCCCCCCCAAGGGGAAAACTGAAATTGCGCCTATGGTCATACGTAAAAAAAAATAAAATTCGGCTTGCAAGGGGGGCATTGCTAACGCGGTCTACCCTGAGCGATTGCCTATGTTTCAGTATAATTCCAAACATTTTAAATAAATATACCAACCACTATTAAAAAGTAGACATTTCGTTTTTCAATACAATAAAATCCAAATATACTCGTGCCTATAGTAAATACACCCAAAACAAGAAATAATATCGGTAGAGCTGTGATTGAACCACTTAAATAATTTGAAAAACGTCCCAAGTCTGCAATCACTATGATTCCAATTATTATTAAAGCCACACCTGTGATCTAGAAATCAAAATACTTTACATTTTACAAAAACTAAAAAATCATTTTAGGTTTAGTTAATTATTTATTTACCCCTAATATCACATTAAAAACATACAACAGATATTTTACAACATAAATACTTTCAGTTTCCATTATAATGTGATCGTAACAAAATGTACGTATATACACATAAATATGATATATCTATCTGAAAATGAATATAAATATTAACATAATATGCACTATTTAAAAACTAGATTTTGATACAATAAATTTTAGAATAAAAATAAAATAATAATTATCATTGGTTGGAACTAGGTACGTATGTATAATAATATACCATAGTCCATACTACAGTATGCAACTGCGTCTTATAGAATGAAATATATTATGAAGACGTGTATAGACGTGCGTACACATCCATTAGCGTTTTTTGCTATAGCCTATAATAAATAAAATGTGTATTATAGATATTAGTGTGAAAAACATTATAAAGTTAATAAAATAATACAATTTAAATTACTTTTAACATTTATTAAATATTAACTATTATTAAAAATATCAATTTAAAATAAATACCAATAAATTGCTATTCCGTTTCTTTTTAGTTAAATTTCTCAATTTACTTGAGATATAATATTTCTTTATTAAATTTTAATAACGCGAATAGTCCAAACTACGTGACAGTAATACTACCATAACAGGAGTAGATTTAAAAAAGAAATTATGAATATGTGTAATGTGGATAGCTAAGGTGATTGACATATTTGTGATGTGTTAATATATTATGTACAGCATATAAGCCTATTGGTACTCAGCATTTATTATTCTTTTTTATAACAGTTGTCTAGGTGATAGTAACTATAAACACGTGTGTAATACAAATATATTAAAAAGAAAAAGTAAGTCGATAATAGAAATAAGTTGAATAATTTCAGTGCGTGTGTTTAAAAGGTCAACAATTTTAAATTATTTTGTTTAAGGAAAAGGTTTCTGTAAAAATAATGTTTTATAACAGAGATGTTTAATATTAAATTTTCTATATTTAAATAGGTAGTTAAATTCGATATTTCGAAGAGTTAATTTTATTGATATTTTATTAACTTTGGTGTACAGTAAATTATATTATGAATGTAATTATATTGTAAACAGATACAAACGTAATTAATTATCAACTATTATAGGTATTTCACCAAAGTACCTAAATTTGTATTTTATAAGAACACATTATGGTCTTTACATACCGACTAAAAATATAATAATTAAAATAATACACTTGTACTAAACCATATTCCAACATTATCCTCTGTTTATTGTCCTCCTCTACCAGCAATAAGACCCCTCCAAATTAAAAACTCTTTTAAGTCAACTTCTTAAAAAGATTGGGCCACATCATGTGAGTAGAAATTGTTGTGAGCCATATACATTTTAATAATAATACATTTTATTTATAATTTTACCAAAACAATTAATCAGTGGCGCAACCAGGAAGAGAGGGGTTATAACCCCCACAAAATTTTTTCGGTAGTTTCAAGTAGCTTTGTTAATATTAGTTAAAGTATTTGCGATAAGTGCTCCTTTGAGCTAATTTCTTCAAACTGAAAACTTCGATTTAGAATCTGCTTTACAATTTGCCGATACAACTCAATCTGCTATAAAACAAATCCGTAAAATTCTAATGATGAGTTTAATGATATATTTAAAAATGATGAGAATATCTGTTTCAGTTATAGTATAGCTGTAAATCTTCCTAGTACAACAAGTCGTCAACAAAATAGAAATAATGTTACAACAAATAGTCCAGAAGAATATTATAGAATTTCAACGTTTATCCCATTTCTCGATAATTTTATTGAACAACATGATGAAAGATTTCTTGAACATGGGGCCAAATTAAACATTTTTAACTGTTTATCACCAAAACCTAAAATGCAAATATCTGAAGAAGCTTTTGGGGACTTTAGAGTTATGTTCAATTTTTATGCTGACATATTAAATGACAGCAATAATTTGATAACAAGGTTAGAAGTATGACATAAAGAACTTAAATTATGGTACAACAGCTGTGCATTCAAATTATCAATAACAACAATAACAGAATTATTTTTTCTTTGTAATCCTGAATTTTTTCCTATAATCTCAAAGTTGTTGCAAATACTTATTACACTACCAGTCACAACAGCTAGGTACTAGAGAGAGAGGTCTTTTTCCACTTTGCGCTGGCTTAAAACGTACCTACGGGCTACGAAATACAGCTACTAGCCAAGTGAGACTAAATGGTTTGGCAATGCTTAATATTCACCGAGATATTAATATTGATCCAGTGATTATAATCGATGAAATAGCAAAAACTTCAAAAAGAAAATTCAATAATAATTTTTAATTTGTTCTGCTTGTTGTTTTATAATAATTAGAGGTCTGACATTTATTATTTTATCTGTTATAATAATTTTAAATAATATCTATTAATTTGGGAAGGATAAAGTTTAATTTTTTTAAATATCTACTCATTTTTTGGTGAGGCCTATGCCTTAAAAACTCATTTCACATACCATTGGTATTGATGTATTTAATATACTAATGTATATATATATATACATACATACATACATTATAATAATGTGACCCCCCAAAATTATTTTCTGGTTGCACCATTGCAATTAATAAGTAAAAATCTTTTAACGAGCTATTATATTTTATTTATTATTACAAAAAAAACAAATTGAAGTAAGGGTCACAATAAAATTTACAGTGGGCCACATTCAGCCCGCGGGCCGTGTATTGGACATCCCTGCTCTAGGGCGTACGTTCATCGCCGGTTTCGATTACGACGTTAACAACACGCAGTGGGGTAGACGTAGAAGATTGACAAATTTTAGAGGAAGAATATTCCTCGATAATATTCAAAAACTAGGATGCACTTTTATATCTTCGGATGGCCCTACTTACTGGTCTACCCACCAAAACTCTCATCCTGACACACTCGATTTCTTTTTTTCCTCAATTCCAAATCACATAAAATATAATATCCAAAATAGCTACGGAATTTCATTAGACCATATTCCGGTCATTTTAAAAATAAATGGATCATTAACATGTAAACCTTCTCGACCTTCTCTTGCAAAAGATTCTGTTAACTGGGAAAAATTATCCTCCATTTTGGAAAGGAATACAAACTTAAAATCTTCTTAAAAACTGCCAGTGAAATGGATATCAAGACTTTATCAATTCAATAAACGCAGCAATTTCAAATTCGTCTTATATTTTTAATCTGTAATGTATGTAAGTTGGCAACAGTGCCAATTCATATGTATATTGTATATGTAATATAATAATATAATATACAACACAATTATGAGTTGCACTTAACACACCAACTATTGCCTTAATTTGTATTCCATATTGAAGTTGAACTTAATCTGGTTAAATCAAGAATCGTGTGTATTGTGGACACTACATAATGGCGACGAGGTGAAAGGAAGAAATCGTTAAGTAATAGTTTACTTTTGTTGTTAACTCGTATACGTAAGTACAGATTACAATGACGGATCCTGTCGACAATGGAGCACGTGTTTGCATAGGGAAAATGGGTTAGTTGACGGAGTTGAAGCTCAAAGTAGATGATTTCAATGCATGGATCAAAAGATTTGAATTGTATGTGAAGTGAAACGAAGTCAATTCTTATAACCAACAGTCATTATTTCTAACCTTATTGGGAAATCAGGGATATTATTTAATTAGAGATCTGTGTACGCCTCAGAAACCTAGTGAAAAAAAGTATGAAGAACCTAAATCTTTAATGTTGAATTATATCTAAACCGAATTTAGTGACCGAACGATATAAGTTTAAGAAGCGCAGACATCAGTCGCGTTTAAACCATCTTGGTGTACGCCGTACGGTCGTGTTTCAGTCTTATTATTAGTCCGTTATCGCTATTTTATATTTAAAATTCGTTGTTGTACTCCCACTACATGCCGTCGTACTCGGGCGGCGACTTGCGCGCGGGTAAATCACCCGCGCCCAAGAAATCCAAATCGTCCTAGAGCACAAACCGCGGTACAGATCCTGATTTTACTCTAGTCATGAGCAAAAATGCACAACGTAAGTTAAAATATGATTCATCTAACCCAAAGTTGCCTGAATTGCAACATATTATTGATAATCCACCGTCTTTAATTTCATCAAATCCAACCGTCAATTTAAATTCCTTATCTACGACCGATAACGCAACGTCAATGCCGTCGTCTATGGTACCTAATTAACAACTCTATCAAATCTACCAATTTAAATTCCTCTTTATCTAATAATAATAACGCCACTTCGACTTCTACATCTTTAAATACCAACGTTAATTCCGTATCTTCGTTTATTATCACTGATACGAACACTGATTACTACGACAAAAACCATAGCGGTCCATTCGTATGTATTGTTCAATATAAGGATAAGGCATTAAACATCGGCCACCTGCACCCGTTACAGTTCGGCAAACTTATCTACAATCGTATCGAGGGCGTCGTATCCATCCAATCCATCGGCGCGTCCCGCGTAAAAATCACCTTTTCGTCCGCCGATTCGGCGAACATGTTTTTAAATTCACCTATTTTAACCGAATTCAACTGGTCAGCTTCGATTCCATCATCTCTAATTTACTCGTTCGGTGTTATCCGGATTGAGCAATCTTTCACGGAAGAAGATTTCAGGGACGGTGTTGTCTCGCCTATCTGCCTTGTCGGCTTTAAAAGAATCTCCTCGACTAGGGATGGTGTTCAGACCCCGTCCAGACTAGTCGAGTTGAAGTTCAAATCCAGTTCATTACCGGATTCGGTTTCTATATACAATGTGAAGTTCAAAGTTGAACCCAGCGTTCGCTCTCCCACGCAGTGCAAGAAATTTTGGCGTTTTGGTCACACACAAATGTTTTGTCGTGGTAAACCTCGTTGCGAGTTCTGCTCTTCTACGGACCATCTTTCGGTAGATTGTCCCATCCGCCTCGAGCCCAACGCAGCTGCTAGGTGCGCCAACTGTCATGGTTCCCATCTTCCCTCCGATCGGTCATGTCCTGAATGAGCCCGTCAGAAGGACCTCAAGAAGCTAATGGTCATAAACAAAATTACTTTTAAAGAAGCTGTTAAATTTAAGAACAATAATGTATGTACCCCGGCCTTCTCCTTTGCCGACGTCACTTCTCGTCCTATTTCTAATCTCCCTTATGATATTACCAATAATTCACCAAATCCCATTCCATGCTCAAAAGTATCCTTTCAGTCAAATACAGATTTTCCTCAATTAGGTACCCATCTTAAAAAAAGGAAATCTAGATCTCCAAATAAACATAAGTTTATTCAGAATCCATCCTTTCCCCGTCAAGCCTCTTTTAATATCTCAAACTCCCACATGTCACCAAACGGTGCCTTTTTCAATTACGTTACGCCTCCTATTATTTCACCTCAGTCTTCTCCAAGTAATATAGCATGGGTTTCGGACTTTGCTTCCCAATTGTCCCAAATCATTTCCTCCTCCAACAATGTTAATGAGAAATTGCCATTATATAACGTAATTGAGTCAACACTTCTTAAATTCCTTTCTACCCCCACAGTAACTGATGATGCCAATGAATACTACTAATCCCATTCCTATTTCATCTTCAACGCTCCTTCAGGTTCTTCAATGGAATGTCAGGAGTATCAAGTCCCGTCTCTTGGATCTCAACAGTCTGATCACTATATATCCTTGTCCTGTTCTCCTCCTATCTGAAACGTGGCTTCTACCAAATGCTGGTTTCAAGTTAAACAATTATCATCTTTTTCGTTCCGACCGCCCAGACGGTTATGGCGGTTCCGCCATCGCTATCCATAAGGGCTACCAATCCCGGGCAATTCCTCTTCCTCCTTCATTATCCGCTTTGTTACTTCAACATGACATAAATTTAGTTGGTATTGTGTTGGTTATTTGTGTCGACAAAATATTAAAAATGTTTATACCTAACAAAAAAGTTTATTGTTGTACACTTTCAATTGTGTACCCAACTACAAAGTACAAAACGATGATGACCAAAAGTGTCAGTGCGCATGCGTTTGCAATCGGAATGCTTCGGAATCCGTCAAAATATTGTCGACAAACAATTCGGTCGCGTTCCGTTCCGATCCGACGTGACGTTTCCGATCCGATCCGATCCAGTGTGCGGGAGCTCATTTAAAATTATTTTTATTAATTTTTTTCATTCCGATCCGATCGGACGGTTCCGTTCCGTTCCGATCCAGTGTGCGGCAACCTTTAGACGATTCTTTATTGTTTGATCACCTAACATACTTAAAAAAAAAAAATCGAAGAATTCAAAAACAGTATATTATAGATTGGGATAATAAAATTGCTAGTGAAAAATGGCAATGTTTTTTTTAGTGTATCAATACACGATGAACAACACTCAGAACTTTTAAAAATTGGCAATTGCTCAGTATGTTTTTGCAATACCGGCCCACGTCGAACGTGTATTTTCTTTAATGGAAATACAATGGAGTGACGAACGAAATCGTCTTCAGCTGTGGAAAGTATTATAATGTGCAAGTAAAAACACAAAAATACTTATTCCAAATTTTACGAGTATGTTAAAACACTGCCATCTTGACTTACATCGGTCAAATAATTAAATAAACCATTTTTTTTTTTTTTTTTTAATTTAAAGTTAAATATTGACATAAAAACAGTCAATTTTGTAAAAAAACAATTGAGAATATTGCCAACGTGAGCATGCTCTACGATTTGTATAATTAATGTTTTTTTGTCAAGGGTTAGTTGTATGGGTTTTCATTGGGAAGTTTATTTGGATTATGTAGTGTCCATAATATACACGATTCTGGATTTAACCAGATAATATGAAATACAAATTAAGGCCATAGTTGGTGTGCCAAGTGCAACTCATAACTGTGTTGTTTATTATATTATTACTAGGGCTGGGATTTCGATGCACTTTGCATTGTTTTCCAAAGCTTACTGTGCAATGCTCGTCTTGTCACAAATTAGTTTTATGTACATTTGAATGAGAATAAGAAAGTTTATTTTGCATTTTTTAGTTTTTAGGTCATTTTCTTAATTTTTTAGGGCATTTTAGAGTTTTTGGAGCATTTTTTGAGTTTTTGGAAACCAAGTGTATGAATTTGAAATTTTATTTTAAGATTTTTACACCAACATGGTTTTGAAATAAATATGACAGATTATAAGTAGGTACTCGTAATTCGTAAAAAACTTTTTTTTTAGATTTATACTAAAACTATGTATTTACAGTTTACACTTGTAATAGATTTTTATAATGCATTTTTTAAAACTTTTTATTGTAATTTATACTAAAATTATTAAAAATAAAAATATGTTAAGATTATAAAATCATTTTTTAGGGAATTTTTCGGGGTTTTTTAGGGCATTATTTAGAGTTTTTAGGTCATAATAGCATTTTTTTAAGGCCATTTTTCGGGGTTTTTTAGAGCATTAAAATCCCAGCCCTAATTATTACATATACAGGGGTGGGCAATAGTCACGCAACGCTATCTCGAAAGTTGATTGTGCTATCTTTATCGCTACGACACGGCGTGTAACAAAAATAGCCATGCGATAAGCAGGTAATTGGAAGTCAACAACATTAGGAAGACGTCCACGTCATGTTCTGTAGTACATAATCATTAATCAGTACGCGATTACGAGCATGAGCAATATTCGCTCGAAAAACGAATTTTTCTTATATCCGCATATCACCGGTATGACGCTGACTATAAAACAACCGGACCTTACGCCCTGTGATTTCTCTATGTGGTGCATACTGAAGTACAGGGTATTCGCCCTTTGGCCGCGTTTCATCGAAGTGTTAAAAGCTGTCGTTAGGTTAGTACGGAAGAACTAGACATTATCAGTAACGACAAAGCTCTTCTAGAACTCATCAGCCAAACAGTCCGGAAGCGTCGTTTAACGTGTATTGATGAAGACAGTGGTCATACCGAACATAAGTTATAAGAATATACTATAAATTAAGCTTTTTCTATTTGTTTGGGGTTATATAAATTACGAATTTACACTATAAACAAATTGTACAACCTTTTATATTTTGCGTCGTATTTTACAAATCGGTTGCGTGACTGCCCACCCCGGTACATATGAATTGGCACTTTTGCCAACTTACATTACAGTCCTTCACACTAAATTTGAACGTACAAAATTAAATACATAAAATAAAACAAAACAATACTTGAATAATCCTTAACTATTATACAAAAAAAGAAAACATAATATAGAAGTATAACCACAGACTATAGGAAAATATGTTTTTCTTATAGTCTGTGGTAAAACAGTTTCATTTTTTTTCTTGAATAACAATTCACATAAATAACTAAAGATTTAATCGATTTGGTGGTTTACGAATTCTAGCACTTTTTCTTATAGCATCTCTTATTAACTCCTTATCTACTACTAGTTCTTTTTCCTCCTCTGTCGTTACATCATTATTCTCTTCATTCTCAATTACTTCGTACAAAATATGATTTTTGAAATTATCACCTAATTCCTTATATATCTTTATTTTGTTCGCTTCTAAAATTTGTTTTGGATCTTTTGCGTTATACGTATACCACTATTTAAAATACTAGTTAAACCAAAAATTTAAGATAGTGTAACTTAACTTAAACAAATTTGGTTGTTAACCTTAATAACATGATATTTATTTTCAAATATTTAAAAAAAAATTATATAAACTGATATACCTCAAACAATAATGTTGCAAGTATATAATTATTTATTATTTAAATTTAACAATTTTAATTTTAATTCAATTTAAATTTAACATATTAAAACAAGCTACTTCGATTTTGAAACAAGTAAAATAGGCATTAAATTACTGTATCATAAACATTATCAAACTTTTTATCTTGCGTATTTTGAACAATAATATATTTTTAAACCTTGAAGATACAAACTTAAAGCAACTTCCGAGTCACGTATACGTATAAACAATAAAAAATAGATACAAAACAATATAGCATACTTTTATTATATTTTAAATAACAATATCAAAATTGTGTCTATAGTCTATTCCAAATAAGACCAGGCTACGGCGGCGAACAGATCTCGTCGGGCGGCGGTCAGGCTCCACCTATTTTACTGATAACGTGTACTGACGTACGTATGTGATTATGTGGTGCGTGACTGCGCGAGTGACGGTACGGAAAAATACATCGCGACTTACCGCTCCGCACTCCATCTGTTTCAGAGTATACAATGCAATCTAAGTTATTTGTTCAGGTCGCTGGTTTGCGATAGACTAATTACGTCGCGGCGGTCGCTCTAGCTGTCGGGCCGCGGCGGCAAAGTTCGAGGTCCGTGCTCGTTGTGAAGCCACGCCCATGCGCACAACTTGGCCGCCGTAGCCTGGTCTTATTTGGAATAGAGTATAGAATAGCATTTTTATATTATATGAAAATAAAATTTAAATAGTGGTATACGTATAACGGAAAATATCCTTTGTTTTAACTTTACTATCAATGATTTGATTAATATGCCTCTTACAAATTGTACCATCATATTTTTTAATTAACTAAGTAACATGTGTTAATTTTTTAAATATGTTATATGTCATATGATACCATGTACCCACTTATCACCAATACCATAATTTCTCAACATTATTTCCTCTTCTACTTCATATTGCTTAACTCTATTACCACTGTAATTATTTTTAGTATTATTTAAACTATTTTCATATTTATGTTTAGCTAATGGTATTAATCTGTCAAAAGTTATATTTAAACATCTCCCTAAATGTAACTCGGCTGGACTGATTGGCTGGCTGACCAGTTGAACAATGCTTAGTACTATTATATGAAAATATAAACTTACAAATATTTGTGTGTACATCAGATCCTTTAGAACACTTTTTTAAGAACTTTTTAACAATGTTTTCTGCAGTTGATGGGTTTTATGGTGGAGTTTTAATGTGTTTAATACCATTTTTCATCAAAAACTGTTCCATAAGTTCTGAGCATAATGAAGTACCATTATCAGTTACTAATTTTTCAGGAATTCCTCAAAAAGAAAAATACTCTCTCAAAATTTGGATTGCCCATTCACTAGTTATGTTTTTAACACTCTTAACATATACCCATTTTGAGAAAGCATCCACAATCACAACAAACATTTTCCCTTCTACTGGCCCCAAAAAATCTAAATGAATTCTCTGTGCTGGTCCTTCTGACCAAGGCCAATTATGTAACATGCTTTTAGGTGGATTATCACTATTTGCTAAACAATTTTCACAACTCTTAGTTATAGCTTCAATATCACTGTCTATTCCTGGCCACCATATATATGATCTAGCAACTTACTTCATCTTAACTGTACCTATCATGTAACTCATTCAACAACTCCTTCCTAAACTTCATCGGAATTACTAACCTATTACCCCACAATATACAACCTTGTTCAATAGTTAAGGAGTTAATTTTAAGAACTAATTTTAATTTGCATCCCATGTTTTAACATGTTCGAATGGACCATTTGCCTTTTATAAAAATTAAAAATTGGAGTTTAACATAAAAGCAGTTGTTCCTCTAAATATTGTTTTATAATATTGTTAAGCACTTTTAAACGATAATCCTGATCCAACATTTTTAAATTTTTTTAGGTGAGTGTATTAGTGTACAGGTCTAGTCATATTAAATCATCTAGGTTTAAATATCAAAAATAAAAAACCTTCATAATAAAATCATTAAAAAATGAGGTATTTTCAATATTACATTTCAACCCAAAAATTGTCAACTTTTTTTTAAAGCATCCGTTTATTATGTAAAGTGTTATTGATAGGTACATGATACGAATTTCAACTGCTTTTTGGAATACTGACTAAAAAAACTAAAATTGGATTTAATAAAAACCTCAATTATCGTACATTTTTTGCTAGTTTTTTCTAATACCTATTGAACAACTATTGAAAAGAGAGAAATAAGTTTTCACATTTTCAAACCTATACAATATATTATTTGAAACATTTTATTGGAAAAAAAACTTAATATTATGTTACATTTTAACATATTTTTGTAAAATTATAAAATTACATTCAATGATTTATTGTAAGTTACAAAAATAATGATTGCACTTAATGGTATATTTGAACATTATACGCTCAATTTAACTTTATTTCAGAGCTACTAACTTATAAGACAAAACATCAAATCTTGTGCAAAATTTAAAAAATCATTTTTGTCTTTTGATTGCTCAAAATTATTGTTTTTTTCGTGGACATACATTTATTTTACAATATGTACAATAACTAACAATAAATTATTTATTAGTCTAGCTTTTTAATCAGGATTTTTAAAAGAAGTTTTACCCACCTTTTTGGAAAGTATCACCTTATTATGCATGCAAAACATACATTTTGAAAAATAATCCCAAAAATTACTTGAAAGTTTAATGCATTTCAGCACTTATGCTCAGAATTTGAATCTGAAGTTCATTGAGTCACTTTTATTTATCTTTTCAATTGCTAAAACTAGCCTTAGAAGAAAAGATTGGGCAAGTGCCCACTGGTAAAGTATGTACATTATACATTAGTATAACAAAGGAAAAATATATTTAATAAAATCACTTTATGTTTAAACGAATAGAAAATTATTATAAAAATAATAATGTTATGAGTTTTTTACTATTGTACACAAATTACAGTCGGTACTAATAACACTCTAATAGGCATAATCTAAAAAGAGCAGGAGTTTTACAAAAAAAAAAAAGGTTGAAGCAAGTCAAAATTGTTGCTTACTCCATTCTAACCAGAAAACTGTATGTCTGAATAATTACAATCAAAGAAGAAAAATAATGTATTAAAAAAACATCTATTAAGTAAATAAATAAATAAATAAATAAATAAATAAATAAATAAATAAATAAATAAATACATATATAAATAAATAAATAAATAAATAAATAAATATATATATATATATATTTATATATATATATATATATATATATATATTTATATATATATATAAACAAAATAAATAAGTATAATGGTATTAATAATATAACTCATTTTGATTACAACTGCATTAGTGGAACTTGCACACAAATGTGTGTTATTGCAACCAAGATAAACTATGGGAAATACTATATTTATAAGAATAATTAGTTTCATGAATAAAATATTTCCTATATTATAAAAATATAAAAATAGTAGCAGCATACATCATATCATTTAAAAATCCAATATTACAATGAACATAGTGAATAAAATGTATTGCAACATAAAATTATTTCAACAATATATTTCTCTTACGAATTTTACAAAGGTAAATAATAATAATTCATTATTTATACATTTTCAATACTGAAATTATTTTACTGACTTTTTTCTTTTAAATTTTATATGAATTTAAGTTAATTTCTGAAATTACTCAATATAGAATCACAGAATTAAAGACTGAAAACTTAGGATTGACAGACAATTAGTTGATATAGAAAAAATGTACTGTGCTCATGTAATTTCTTATAAATACGCCATATCATTTTGATTGAATATATATATATATATATATATAAATTGACAACATAAAATTTACATGACTTTATAACAGCAATAAATAAATACTTAGATACTAAATTTTACGAATTTTTATATTTATACGCTCATTAGGAACAGTCACTAAATCCAATTTTATTTTCACAGGATTGATTGTTTCTATTTCATACCTTTTGATGCACTGTAAATAATACACAAAGTTTCAGTGGTTTAAAATACATTAAATTTGTATAATATTTCAAATAATTAACTACATATTTGGTTTAATTAATTTAAGTTCTTCAGGTTTTAAAGGCATTAGAGCTAACTTTCTCTCTTGGATTCATTTGTTCCTTCTATTTTAGATATAAGTTAAGACATTTAATACTTTTATAATAATATTACATATTTTTTCCTATTTAATAATATATTTTAACAACAGAGTTTTCCAAAAAAACATCTCAATTAATTTACTATACTGTTATAAAATAATAGATTTGTAGGAAGGCTATTGAATAACAAACCATTTCTAAGTTTCCAGATGGAGCATATTTCCTCTTTAACTATGCTTTGCTGTTGTTCATAAGTAGGGTTCAGAACTTAATGCTCTTAGAAAGTACTAAATATGCATGCACTTATGCAATTAAAGAGTACAAATATGCTTTAAAAATATGCACTTATATTTTTTTTTTGTTTTTTTACACAGAATAGTCATTGACACAAATATTGTATAATTTTATTCTTACTCTAAAAAGTGTTTCATGGACCATTTAGACCACTAAACATTTTTTTTCAACATATTCAAAATTGGAAGTTGGCACAAATTAAGTATTATACTTTGAAAATATACGTAGTAGGTACTTGTAATTAGCGCACATTTATATTGTTTAAGTCAGTGTTTCCCAACCGGTGGTCCGCGGGCCAGTCATAGGTGGTCCGCGGTTCCATAGATTTTGTGTATTCTTGAGCAAAAAAAAGGTATTCCTAGTTTTCGTAAAATTGAGGTGGTCCGCGACCTATAAAATATTGTCGAAGTGGTCCGTGATGATAAAAAGGTTGGAAAACACTGGTTTAGGTTGTATAGTATATATATTTTATATAGGGCTTCAAAATTATAGTTGTTAATATTTTATGTTATATAATGTTTTAATTTCAAATGGAAATTTAAAAACTACAATACAAGAATAAATAGTTAAAACTCAATGCGAATGCGTAATTTAAAATAGACAAGACAATGGTGGTGAGGTGGCTCTTTATTTTAAAATTATTAAATTTAAATAACAAATTCCAATTAAAGAAAATGTGTTAATGATTTCTAAGTATAATATGTATTTATATGTTTAAAATTTCTAAATGTGCAAAATCATATTTTAGTAAAATATGGAAAAATATACTCCATAAATTGTTGTATTGGCGGAGTGGCCATATACATAAAATCTATTTATCCGAGCAGACAATTAACCATATCTACAGACATAGAAGCGATAGTGGTCACAATCAAATTAACAAATAATGATACAAATATATGCAACATATATCTACCTAATCACAAAATATTCGACGACACGGATATAAACAATATTATAAAACAATGTAATTGTTGTTTATTTTGTTTTTTCTTTTGTTTATTATTATTATTATTATTTAATTATAATCTCTTTTTTTTTCTTTCACGTATAATGTATCCATATTGTTAAGGTCTACATAAATGTAATGCTAATGACCAAAGCAGTCGAAGCAGAAATTTATTTCAAGATCAATAAAAAAAAAAAATTTTTGTATTTGATTATATATATATTATGAAACAAATTTGTATCAAACAAGATTTTCAATATGCAGCTTTCTTTGAAATATACAGATGCATTTAGTTCTGAGCTCTGCTTCCACCCTACTCAAATAAATAAAATCACTGTTCACCAACAAAAACTCCCTTTTAAATAAAAATAAAATTTTTTTTATAAATTAATCAATAATCAAATAAATTACTTCTAGTTTTGTATAATTAAAATAAAAGTTTAATGTAATAAATATATTTCACTAAGTGGTTGTTAGGGAGTGGTAAAAGTATAGATATTATCATATTGTGTTTATAATAGTTTTGAGAGGTCATGTTTTTATAAATTTTATTTCACCAGGTGGTAAACCACATTGTGACGAAAATTATATGAAATCAAATAAATTCATCCATTTCATGAAAAGAAAATCATTAAGTAAAATATTTGAGTTTTCCACAAAGCATGAAAAAGGTGTTTCCATTAAATGAAATGGCCATATTTTTATGAAAAGATCTATTTCAAGAAGTGGTTTAAACATATATTTCTGTACGTATTGATTAAATGAATTGCTGATTTTTTAAAGAGAGTAACAGATACTGTAGATGTCATCTTTAACTTAAACTCATTTTTCTGTGAATTTTAGCGATGTAATTTTCTCAAATTTTTCCAGTATTTAGAAAAAACTATTGACCATAAAAATGGTAAAATATGTTGTAAACAAAATTTTCATAAAAGAAATGTTAGTTATTAAGTCTGAACTTTAAAAATAATAATGTTGGAAATATGTAATTTTCTGCTAAATATGAACTATATTTATAAATACATTTGACATAAGTTTCTAAAAATTTCACCCACATTTGGGTTTTCAAAATATCTCATTGTTATACATGTTTGTCTAATATAATGTTCAATTCTTGATATTAAGATCTAAAAAAGTAATAAAACTTTCTTCATATACTTTACTAACAATACTGATAATTTTCAAAAATTATTTTTTAAATTTTTTAGTTAGAATTTAAACAGATCAACTATTTTATTTCCAATTCTAACTTAAAATGCGTGCAAAAAAATAATAGGCCGATTCGACCCTAAATAAATTGATATGTACAAAACAAATTTGTTTTTGAATCTTTTAAAAAAGAAACATTCTAACTATATTTCGAGTTCAACATTTCATTAAGTTTTTCTTAAGAAAAATAATCAGATTTCATTTATTAAATGAAAATAAATATGTCACTTTTTGTGAAGATCTGAGATTAATACCAATGGTTTATTCTTAAAACTTTTATACCAAAATGTGTTCCAACACCTCTTATTTTATTGCAATAAAGTACTAGTCACTAAATTATTTTCCATTTCATAATACCTCAGCTACTATTAAACACATTTGAGTGTGCGCCATTTTTTGTCCAATACATGATCTTGTACCAAATCCAAAAGGGATGGTTGAAAACGGTTTAATGACACTAGAATATTTATTGTTTTTTTCACGTTTCCAACGATTTGGTTCAAATTCATTTGGCTTCCAAAAATTATTTGTATTTCTACTGCTTGTGAACATTGACATTACAGTTAAACTCTACCATAAAATATAAAATAAAACAATCAATATTTATAAACATGAAAAAACCAATTAATTATACAACATACATTAGCAGGTATTATATGATTACTCAAATATATATCTTTGGAAAATTTTCTTGTGATAAAAGGAGCAAGCGGATACATCCTTAAAACTTCTTTTAAAATGTTATTTAATAAATCACATTCTAATATATCAGTTATTAAAAGGTGATTTCTTAAATTCTTTTGAACAATTTTGTTGAGTCCAAGAGTATACAGTGCCCATTGCACTGAATAAGCTGTCTATAAAATATATAAATAAAATTCACTTCAAGTACATAAGTCCATTAAAAAGCTTATTAAAACAATTCATAAAACTGTTAACAATTTATTTTATGAACTCTTACAGTATCGCCAGCAGCAAGTATGAAGTCAATTATTAGCCTTTTAACAATATCTGCTGGTATGTCATGACTATTTGATAAACAACTTAATAATCCATTACCATTATTTTTTTCCATTAATTTTGACACCAATGTATTGGCTATGATAAAAATAGATAGAAATCATAAGTTATACAACTAAATTATATCAATAGACATGATGTGCAGAGCATACTAAAGAAAACATTTTTGATTTTAAAACCCTTTAGATCAGTGGATTGCTCTACGTTTCTTGATCAAGGACCTCCAAAATAATTATTAATTTATATAATGTACTTGTTTATAAGCTTGATATTACTTTTTATTTGTTATCGATTTTTCATTATATGGCATTACATGGTTACCAAGTAAAAATTAATTGTATTTATTTATTGAACAAACACAAAAAACACATATATATATATATATATATATATATATATATATATATATATATATATATATATATATATATATACATATATACACACACACAGTGTGATCATGATAAGTGGAAACACTCAATAACTATGTGCAGGCTTCATATATTTCAATTCTGATTTTTCGGCTAACTAATAAACATTACTTTTTTTTTTTAAATGGCATGATCCATTTTTGACCACAAATTATTTTTTTTGGTATTTTTTAATGAATTTTAGTGGTTGAATTTCTTTTCAAAATCAAAAAATGACCGAGTTATAGCAACTTGATTTTATGTTATTTGCACGGGTTGAACATAGGTATTATAAAATACGTAGCTGATAATAATAAACACGTGAATAATAAAAATAAAATTACAAATATTGTTTTTTTTATTCAAAAGTTTTATTTATCTAATAAATTGTTCAAACTGTGCACCATGGTGCTGTAAACAACATTCAACACAAATTAAAAATTCTCTGTTAATAGCAGAAATAATTTGTTCCTCTGTAATTTGATTACATGCAGCAACTATTTTGTTTTTCAACCAAGAAGACACGTAGGTGGATTGGCATACACTACTGTTTTCAAGTGACCCCATAGGAAGTAATTTAGTGGTGTATTGAATTTTGAATACATTAATTTATTCATAATTTATTGACATATTTCAATTTTTTTTTAATATCTCGTTAAGAAATAAGAAAATTGGAATTTTACGTATATTTTTTTTTAAACAAAATTAAATTGTTTATAAACAATGTTCTTACATACTTCTATTTATTTCAAATTATTTATAAGATTATTTTAAATTGAATTTGATGTATAAATATACAATACACAGTTTTATCAAAATTGTATCATATATGTTCAATGTTCATAAATACACATAATTACTGTACAACCACAGATTTTTTAAATAATGATTCGAGTACATGGAATACACATATTAATTATTTGCATGGAAAAGAAATTGTGTGCTCACTAAACGTAGTGAATGATACAACGGAAAGTGCAGTTAAAGCTTATGGAAGATTTTCAAGGGCATTTAACTAAAGATGATGAAAAGTACGATTTGCTTTTACACTGTGTCCAAGAACACGGAAGACTTTACCCGGACTGTAAAAAAGAAACTTAAAAAAAACTATTTTAATCAGTGTATTATAATGTATAATGTAATGTTTAAAACATAATTTTTTTTAGAAAATAGTATTCGTATATATAAAATTAAAAATATCATATAAATAAGTAGAATTAAAGAGAAATATGTAAGAACATAATTTATAGACAATTTTATTTTGTTTAAAAAATGTTATATATAAAATTCCAATTTTATTATTTCTTAACGAGGTATTTATAAAAAATTGAAATATATCAAAAATGACGAATAAATTAATGTCTTCAAAATTCAAATTAAATTTGGCATGGGTTAATCTTAATAGATCGACCTAAAACTTTGTGTAGCTCATTTTATATGCATATACATAAATTTATGTGGTGAGACTGAAGAAATATTGGGATTGATAAATAAGGGACACCCTAATATATATATACATAATGTATATATATATATATATATATATATATATATATATATATATATATATATATATATAATTCAATGATTTTTTTTTTTGTGTTACAGTGAAAATAACCACTTTTTTTCAATGAGGTGACCTTACTAACATTTTTGCTATTTATTCATTTAGAGTAAAATCCCTGGGTTGTGCATTACATCTTTTGACAATAGTACTCATATATATATACATAGTATGATACAGGTTAGCGGGTGAACCTGAAAATTCAATTTGTATACCAACATTACACAATGAAAATACAAAAAAAAAAAAAAAAATTCTTTTTCTAGCGTAAAATATATAATATTCATTTTAAGAAACATTAAACATTTGAAAATATGTGAAAACGGTAAATTTTGAAACAACATAACTTTGAAAACAAATACCAACAAGTCCAACATTTTGTTTATACAAATGGAAAAAAAGGTCCCATACGGTAAAAATAAATTCTGCATGATCAAATTCACACTAATGATACTTTAATAAAGGAGGTTTAAACCTGGAGGCTCCTGGAAATCTTTGATTTGTTACAAAGAGAGCCACATCCTCAGTAGAAAATAATAATAGAATCAGCTAAGGGCCAAAAAGTTTAAAACCCCGTACTTTAATAAATTGTAAAATCAGTATTATAAATGTAATTACAATAGAAGAATTAAATTTGAATTTAAAATAAAAATTTGCTTTTAGATGGTTCAATTTACAGATATGCCATAGTTCCAATGCATAATATATGAAATTCCATAGTTAAATTAGTAAAATCTCACCACTTTTAATGGAATCGTTAACAGCACTTACAAAGTCATTCCAAATATTCAATTTTAATAATTTAGCAATTTTAGGTGGAAAAAGTGTTAAGTTTACTGTACTCTGAAACACTCTTTGTATATTTTGTGCTAAACAATTGACATCATTTGATACAAAACATTTATAATCATCATAAACTTCTCCAACTAAATGTGCCACCATAACTGTAAATCAAACGTAAAACATCACTTTTAAAAATAAATAAGTATTTAATTGTTGAAAATTAATAAATTAAATTTATAAAATAAATAAAAAACCAAGTATTATAAAATTAAAGTATAATAACTGAAAATTGAAAAATATTATTAAATAAAAGCAAATTAGTTTTATATTTAGTTAAAAATTCTTTGAAATTTTAAAAACATTAGATAAATAATTGGTTCAATTTTTAAGTTAATAATTTTTTTTTAATGATATGCTCACAAATCAAGAAAAGAACATGTTTTATATTTACACAAATTAATAATTGTTTATGGTCCTTACTTTCACACTGTACTAACTTGCCCCTATTTTTGAATTTTATAACATTTGATGTTGCTTAATGTAGGAGAAAATTTGTATTTTTTGCTCAATATCTGAATTGAAGTTTTTAGGACAAATATACTTTATATAATTAGTTATTGATCATTTTCTTTATTTACTTATAAATATTAAAATTTATTTTAAAATAATTATTATTTAGTATTAAATATTTACTGACATATGTAATATAACATAATTAAAAACTTACATGAAATTGACATTTTGTATAAGTCTTCTATGAGATATGGAATTACTGTTCCATTATTATTTTCCCATTCTGCTAATAAATCTTTTACCACTATACTATATGAATTAATAAAATTTAATTTTAAATCTTTCAACAATATTTTATTTAGTATTTGTCTATATTTCCACCACTCTTGTCCATCCCTAAAAATAAATAAAATACTACATTACAATTTTTTGTAAATTATCTATGTATGTGAAAATATTTAGTTATGTATTCAAAACTACATCAATGTAAAGATACAAACTAATTAAAAAAATATTAAATGCTAAAATATATAAAATGTTGGACAAAATAACTTACGAAATCACAAAAATTAGTGTCTTTTTATTTTCTAACTTACTTAGTATCTCTTGAAATTATAGTATAACAATAAGTACAACATATAAGGTTACATCTTAACAATCATATCCAATTACTATTATTATACCAAAATATTATTAATAATAAAATTATTAAGCAAATAATTTAATAAAATTACAATAAACCACTTTAATTAAATTAAATCACTTCTTTTATTATAACTGAATTACCCGTCACTGCCAGGTTACAGAAAAAAAACAAGAGATATAATGAATTTTTTTAATAAATTAGGTAAAACAAAAATAAATTGGTCGAATTATTCGGTTTAGCATGGAACATTCTTGGCAAGGGTGTAGTTTTCAACAGACCACATATTATAACATTAACTTAAATAACTAAAATAATTAAAAAAGTAATAAAAAAAAAAATGAAGACGAAAAAATGTAAAAATAGTGCAAACATTTTGGATCACCGTGACCGTGGTTCGAACTTGAGACACTCTGTGATAAAAATATATCAAGGTAACACTGCGCCATAGAGTTCTCAATACACAGCAGTAATTTTATGGATTTTTACATTTTTACAATTATTTTTAAGTTCTTAAATTTCTTAAATTCTGATGTAACCAGTGGACTTTTCAAAAATGTTTCATAGCCTTTCTTGATAAATGGACTATCTAACACGAAATAATGTTTGAATTCAAACCAGTAGTTCCTCAGATTAACGTGTTCAACCAAACAAACTTCAGCTTTATAATATTAGTATAGATATAATGATTTACATTTTGATTACTTACCCAATAATAATCACATCAAATCAGAAAAATGTATTTTCATGCATACAATAAATGTTTCTTAATTTTTTTTAATATTGTTAAACAATAAAAACAATTAAAGAAGTACAGTCAAATTCGCTTATAACAATCTTCAAGAGGCCTAGAGAATCAGATCCTTATATCCAGATAAAAAAAAAAAAAAAAAACTATTTTTCTGAAAAATTAATTTGTCAAATAGATTTTCATATTATTTATCATTATACTTAGAACTACGATATATGTAGACATATTAAAAATATTAAACATACTTATTATTACATACTTCATGTATTTATGGTTAAAATAAAAGTATGAGCCTGCATATTATGTTTATACAATAATATTGTTATAGGTGATTACAAAAACCAATTTTAATTGGAAAATAACATTGTTGTAACCAATACAACAATACACGACCAAAATAACTGCACACGAGATATCAAACCAACCAAATACATAACTGAGAATCGTTTTATCCGAAATATTGTTATAATATTGTAATAAGAGGATTTGACTGTATAATTTAAAAATGCTCAATTCAGTTTATATTTTCACAGCTGAGGTGTCTCACAGAGCAAAGTATTTCTGCTCCAAAATGTGTTGAAAATTAAATTAAAAACAACATGACACACTTTTTTTTTTAAACTTCTTTTTTTTTTGTCTATTACCCAACAAATTGTACATTCTTGATGTCTGGTAAATATAGATGAGGGCAGGTTGAAATCTAGTTTTAAATGTTTAACTGATAAAATAATTGGTATTTTTTCACAATATTTTTATACTTTTAGGTTAAAATATTGCATACATTATGTTTGTTATAAAATTTAAAAAAAATTAAGATACCTAAATCATAAATGTATAATTTTATAAACTTAAATATGTATTAGTACTTATTTAAAAATGCATTATTTATAAATAATAAATATAAAACATTAAACACATTATTGGGCCTATTAAACAATTTAAAATCTTATTTCTCAGAAATCACGTTTACTATTAATATAATGAAATAAGTAATAATTTACATGAAATACAGTCCACGTTGTTGGCCAAATGTTGCATTGTAAAGTAACCATGCTTCAGGTAAAAAATGTTGAGGATATTTTTCTTCTTGTTGAAATAATAATTGTATATCAAGAGGATCACTTATATATATAGCATCAATATTACCAAGTTTTTCTCTAAATACTGAACCATATTGTTGATGGCGGTTATCAATATATTCATGTAATTTACGACTACCACCAGCAACCATAAATGAAAATATTGTACCAATTATAGGTAAACCCTTAACAATAGGTATGTCTTTTGCAGTTTCAATGGTCACACTTTTAGTATTTGACGAAGATAACAATCTTCTTTTAATAAGGTTTAACGTAAATAATGAAGAACCACCTTTATTTAGCATTGTATAAAATGGACAAAATATCTTCATAATTCTAAAAAAAAAAAAAAAAAAAAAAAAAAAAATATATATATATATATATATATTATAAATTAATTATATTTAGTAAATAAGTTTTAATAAAAATAAATAATAAGTTAACTGCCTAATTAACTGACTTAAAATTAATATTAGTAACAGTTAAACTATTATTTATTATAAGCAAATTATAGATTAATAGTAACATAAATAATAAATTTATGTATAAAATATAAACACAAAATTAAAAATGATTGACAAATAAGTATTTTGAATTAATAATACATTCGTTAGTATATATAATTTCTAGGATTACTTTCCTTTTTTAATATGTACCTACTCATATATATATATATATATATATATAAAACATGAGATCTATAAGTATAGAGCGAACAAGAATGTTGTTAAATAGATTTTTTACTAGATTAAGGAAAAAAGTATAATAAATTATATGAACACATAACTGGTACAATATGCATTACAAAATTTTGTATTAATTGCAGTTATATTAAAATATGCATACTCGACTTAGTATGAAAGAATATAAAAAGTATTGAAAGGGTAAAAAAAAATTAAAGACTGTCTTTCTGAATATAATAACACGATTTAGGAGATTAAATTGTTATCAAATATAATAATAGTAAATGATGTATAAAATGGATCAGTCAACCAATAGGTATCAATAGATAGAAATAATTGATGAATAAGAAGAAAAATGATCAATTTCAACTCGAAATTAAAACCTGAAATAACGAAAATATAATTTAAAATAAATGGAGTAATTATTTAGGTAATTGTATGTTTCTTACCTCTTATTTTTTTTTCAATATTTGACTTAAATTGAGAAATAATTTTTTTAATACAAACCAGTTGGTAATTGGTATTTACATACCGATGATACTTTGATTTTTAATGAAGTAATAAAGGAACTTATACTTGTATATTAACATAATTTGCATCATAGATTTAATAACTCAATTTAAAAAAATAAAATTGGTTAAATAAATTTAGCTAGGGAAAAATTTCCATTTTTTTCTTCAAATTTGTATTTTTTAATAAGTGACCTAATATATTTATATAATTTATATCAATATCACATAGGGAAAAATAGATAACAGACCACTAAGTCCTAGAATTTTGGAGAGTCCGACTCCAGTTGAAATGAATTAGAATTGTTAAGTTCAATACTTAATAATTGAAATAGATACCAAAATTTACTATAGCTCATCTAGTAAAATTTGGTAACTCACCGATACTATCCAGGCCAAATACTAAACTTCAAAGTTTCATGATTAATTTTTTTTAAATAAAACACATTAAAATAAATCAATAATTAATTAAATGTATTGATTTATACATTTATTTAAAAAAAAAAGTACAAAATACTTGTATTAGTATTAGAAATTTAAATTTCTATATTGTTTAGAGATGGTATTTTGAGTTTTTAGTTCTAAGTATATTGTCTAGCAAGGAGCATTGAGAAATGTTCAATGTATCAGGGGTGAAAATACATGTGAGAAAACAATCTCTGTTTAATTATTTACTGCATACAATGGACTGAACATAAAAGTAACTAATTTTATGTAATTGTTTGTATACAATAGAAATAAAATATATGAGAGATTTTAATTCATGTTGGGGTTATAATTTTGGGATATTAAAATTACATTTTTAAACTTGAGAAAAATGTTCAAATTACTATATTTTGTTTAATTGTCACAAATTTTCAAAAATATTATCATGTCTGTATAATGAAAGGATATTTAATTACTCAAAACATTTAATGAGTACATACTACAGTCAACCTTCTATTTCTATAATAACTATTTTTAAAGGAAGAGTAAAATAATTTAAATTGATTATTAAATAGTTTCTTCATTTTATTATTGAAGATAACTATAGAAAAATAGCAAAAGTATAATAGAGAAGAAATTGTTTTCACTTTAATCAACAGAAAACTGTAAACAGTAGGTCATCTTAAAATAAAAAACAATATTAAAGACTGTGGAAAAGCTCTTGGTAACAATGATCACATATCATCCTAGCTTAGTATATTTTTTATTGATTATTCTTAAAATGAGGTTTAAACTAATTACTACTCTTCTAAAGATTTTGAACAGGTATGTCAAATACGTGGCACACAGGAATGGGCGCCCACAGATAAAATTTTAGAGGAGACCAAATATTTTTTTTCAATTGTAAACTAAGTAAAATTTTTAAGTATCTTTTGTAGTATAAATAAGTAAGATCATATTACATTTTCAAGTTTAAATATCATAATACTTTAAACTTTCCCAAAAAATAATTTTTAAAGAACAAAGTATTTCAAAACTCTATTTTTGTCCAAAAATCGTAAATATCTTTTTTCAAGTTTGTAATCGTATGTTATTGGTATATCGTAATATCTAAAGTTTATAACAATAGTAAGTTTGAATTTAGAACTAAATTAATAACTAAAATTGATTTATTGAATGTCTCATTTATGACAAATTTTACCATTTTTACTTAATTTTTCGGTAGTTTTCCTAATTTTCTCAACATTAGGAAAAACTATTGAGAATAAAGAAAAATAAACCTCCAAAGTATAATTAATATCTAATTTTTTTTCTATAAAGTAGCTGGACTAACAAATTGGACAAGGTATACTACTCCAAAGTGTGTCGCGATACAAAATAAATAAAATGAATAACATTGTAAAACCAAGAGATCCACTGCTTTACTCATAATCTAAAAAAGTGGAAAATAAAATTTATCATTTTATTAATAAGATTTCTAAATTTCTTTGTTTCATTCCAAATATATTAATTATATGATAAATGCCACAAACTAATTATATAGATAATATTTGTTAAATTAAAACTCATATTTTTTCCAGAGGGGCAGTGGAGGGAAGCACCTGTGCACACAGGCCACATGTGATCCATAAAATTTCCATTTTGTCATATCTATATCCGAGAAATATCAATTTATTAAATATTATGCTACTTTTTTACCAAAGAACTGTAATCAAAGTATTCAGTAGATAAAAGCAAATCTTCAATTTTTAATATCTGACCTAATCATTCTAGTTTCTTTTTTTTAATAAAATATCTCTTAAATAATTTTTTTTTAATAATTTGCTTTACTTTTCAATTTAAATTATAATTATTTAATAAATTATTAAAAGTACATAGGTACAAATGATTCAAGTATATATTTTGTATTTAAATTATTATGTAGAATGCAGAGCCTAACTTAGGAATTTTGGGGCCCGGGTCAAATTTTTTAATGGGGCTCCAATATTAATTATTATCTAAATTTTAAATTATTTACTTAAATTATGAATGTAGTCATTATGCTATATAGATTTGTTATATCTTATATTCAATTTATTTTATAAGATTATAAATCAATTATACCATAATACGGCTATAAGTAATTATTTAATGACAATTAATATAAATAAAACGATGAAATTAAAAATATAAATATAAATAAAGAAGTGTTGGTACAGTTTTTAATTCAAACAAATGTTTACTGATATACATCATATACATTGTGTAGAAAGTCAAAGTGGCAATGCATTTTTCAACATAGTCAATAATAAACACAATAATGAAAAAATAAAAAAAAAATAATAATTAAAGAAATAATTTGTTAAATAATTTAAGACAACGGTTTTTTTCTAGATTTTAGTTCACTAAATTTTTGAATTAGTACCTATGTTAAGATAAATTGTAATCATGATATAAAGTGTTTTTGACCAACTTTATCTTAAAACTTAATAGATTATTTTATGGATTAGAGAATAATCATAAATTCGGAAATTCCATTACGATACGTGACTAACAAAACTACGTAACCAGTAATATCATACAATTACTTCAAAATGCCACTTTAATAATTAAATATCAACAGGGGCCCGGGGCTGCAGCCCCCCTAGCCCCCCCTCCTAGTTGGGCTCTGGTAGAATGTATTTTTCAATGCATTTTCAAGTGCAGCCTGCTTAGTACAAAATTCAATATATATATATATATATATATATATATATGACCCAATTCATATTTTAAGTTTGACATGCCTGGTTTTAACAATAGTTAGTTTCATGTGTATTAAATTGTAGAAAAATATGCATCACAAATTAGTTTAAACAATCCATGATCAACTTAATATAACTAAGTCACAACAAATATAGTTTCTTATTTAATATTGCGTTGATTACATTATGTCACAAATATAACTTACTTAAAAACTGAAGAGTTTGAACAAATAGACAAGACAATACTAAATAGATAATATAATTATGATAGTCCACGATTTCATTAACAATATTAACTGTTAAATAATAGTAAATACTTCACCTATATTTTATATCATTTGATAATATTTGGTAATTAGTGTAGTCACGAACTACGATTATAATGGATTATATTTTATAATGATTTATAATGGATGCATTTATCAATGGAACCGAAATGACTAGACCACTGAGCAGTTTAAGGAAAACAGGGGGCCAATTCTTGAAATCGTGATATAGTTTGTCGCATGCGATAAAAATTTTATCGCATGAAATTAAATAATTGGTATTCTTGAAAAGATGTATGACTTTAGTCGAATGAAAAACATTCGACTGTTTGTCGACTGGGTAAAAGTCGGTGACAAACATTAGTCGCATGATAATATGTGATATGTGAATGTGATATTGTAACAGTTGTATAGTTTCAAATGATTGATTATAATTTTCCGATAAATTCATTTTAAAATTACAAACAGTGAAGTTTTGTTTACGATAAATTAATAACCTTTGATAGATTGATTTTATAAAATCGCTAACTTTAACGACCCGCCCCTCTTTTCCTCTTGATAAAATCATATCTGTCAAATCGTTTCTTTACTGTTCGCCTAAATAACACCTACTCAACCCGTTACACTATTAGAGCTGGAGTCCCACAAGGAAGCGATATCGCTCCATTCCTTTACTCGATTTTCACTCATGACATACCCAAGACATTTTATACATCCTTAGGCACATACGCTGATGACACGCTAATAACCGCCTCCCACGAAAGCCACGTCACAGCCAGTGAAATGATCCAAAACCATTTAAATATGATCAGCTTGTGGGCAAGCAGATGGAAAATCAAAATAAACGAATCCAAATCTGTTCAAGTAACTTTTTCACTACGTAATCTCGATTCTCACCTGTCACATTAAACAATATAACAATTCCTAAGGCAAACGAAGTCAAATACCTTGGGCTAACTCTCGACAAACGCTTAACATGGAGCCCCCACATAAAACTTAAACGCAAAACTGTTAACTCTAGACTTCATATCCTTAGACCACTCTTAAAATCCAAACTTTCCCTTTCCAATAAACTTACAATATACAAATCAATAATTCGACCAGCTTGGACATATGGTATCCATTTATGGGGCTCTGCAAAGCCCTCTAACACCAACACGCTTCAAGCTTTTCAATCTATCTGCCTACGATTAATAACATCTTCTCCTTGGTATTTCACTAACAATAATCTTCACAAAGACCTAAAAATTCCTACACTTAATCAATTAGCAAAAGCACATTACTCTAAATTTCACTCCAACTTAAACTCTCACAGTAATCCATTAATAAAGCAACTTTCTTCCACCTCACTTCCTGGCAATGTACGCAGAAGACTCAAAAGACAGTGGCCTAGAGACCTACTAAAATAAAAAAAATTAAAAATTAAAAAAAAAAAAAAAAAAAAATTAAAAAAAAACCACGACATCAAAATGTTCTCGGTCGGGTGGTGCTGCTGAGTGCCTGCCCTTAAATGTTAAATTCTGTTATTTTTTTTTAAATTATATTAATTATCAAATTTGCCCATTGTACATAATGTTGTATAGATTGCAAATTACTTAAATATATAAAAAAAAAAAAAAAAAAAAAAAAAAACTTTAACGAAATGGCTATGTTGTTTGCAATTAATAATGTTGAAAATCATGAACACTTAATGAACGACAAACACGAATACCTGAAATGATTTCGGATCCATTTCTTCAAAACAGATCGATTGTTTATAAAAAATTTCAGACTGTCTAATTTGCTATGATTTGCCATTTATGTTTAGCAGTTTTTTGGGTAAATGTAGGTGTAAATTTACCGGCGCACAATAATGGATCTTTGGCCATAAGATCAACCAAAGATTTCATTTGTGATTGAGTTGGCCTTGATTTAGACATAATAAATGTAATGTAGGTAATTAATACTATGAATAATTAACAAATATGAATACTATAACAACTACGGACTAAAATAGTCAGTCGGCAGTCGGTGCAAAATAAAAAAAATCAACTAATACATTTACTATTTTGTAGGAACTAAAATATAGTAGGTATTGACTATATTGAGGAATGTCAATGTAAATATTGTCCATGTCCCGTGATAAAAGATAACATTTATTATATTGAACTTGTTTGAGGTTAAAATCATAGACCTTTTACTCATAGACGGAGCAAGCTAGTAGTTCACGCGGTTAACGGTGGCTGCGCTGTACATGTTGTTCCATCCTTATACGCATGCGTGAAGAACAAACCAGGTTGTGTTTAGATATGCCGTGATACTAATAATTAGTATTGTCTGTGCAAAAGGGCACAAGTCAAAAAACACTACTTTTCAGGAAACACAAAAAACATTTTGTCATTTTATTGGATAATCTAATACTTTGAATAATTGAAATGGTATTTATTTGATTTATTTGATAACAATTGAAGATATGTTAAATACATTGGTACCAGTAAACGCAGCACAAAATTTCTTACAAAATACATATAAAACCTGAAAATGCCGAAAATTGACTTGTGCCCTTTTGCACAGACACCGTCCAATTATTATTGTAATTCGTATTTTCGTAACGTATGCGTATCTTTTCTCTTGTATGCATCATAGAAGATAAATCTCATAGTGATTATACCAGTAACTTGTTGTTATAACTGTTACTGTACTCACTTACCTACTGTTATAACTGTGCTGTTCTTATTTGTACATACTTTTATTATTGATTTTGTATAATAAATCCCAGTAAAAAAATATACTTCTATGAGGAAAAAATTTACAAAAATTGTTTTATTTCGGAATGAGTAACAAGATTAATGTAAAATTTATCACATTTTATGATTATTTAATGAAATAAATTTACATTTATATGTATATATGAATTTGATTTATAGTGTAAATAATATTAAAAATACTTAAATACCGATTTAAAAGAAAATATAATATACGCGGTACAAATTTGTAATTTAAAAAATATTCATTTATAGGAAAAGAGTTGGAAATATGCATGATAATAATTTTAATTAATAAAATAGCTGTTATTTAATATTATAATGATAATAAAAATTAATTAAATTAACTATAAGAATAATTAATATTATAATATTACAATATAATATATTCTTCATTATTATATATTCTTATTTATACATGGTTGTTGTTCGTTGTAATATATTATAAGTGTTAATAACAATGTTTTTAGTCGTAAGGAATGACATCACTGCTGGCACGCTAGAAATGAACGCACCACCCACCCGCATCCTACCAGGATGCTCCGTCTATGAGTAAAAGGTCTATGGTTAAAATCTAGATTTTCTGTTATTACCACAGTGGTTTATTCGATTACTTTATCGCATGCGACAAGTGATACAATCTTATCGATTTCGGTTCAAGAATACCGATTATATGTCGCATGCGATAAGAATTTGTCACTGTCGACCTTAGATCATATACGTAGCTGCTGTCGACAAAATGTATGACTCTTGTCGCATGCGAGTATTAGTCGTATGATTTCAAGAATCGGCCCCCAGTGCCATCTATTATTAAATTTTAATGATTAACAATGCATAATACAAAATAACAACCTACCCACTTACTCGAGTTGAACATTGAAAACTCGAGATATCTATAATCGTGACTGGACCATACTACTAATATTACTCTATGGACTGGACTGGACCATAAACCATTGATTATATAGTATATAATATGATCTTTGGTATCACTCTATGAACTATACCACGGTATTAGAAGATATATATATATATATATCTTCTAAGACCGTGAACTAGACACAAATTTTATAAAAAAAAAGGTTATAGTCATGAACTACTACTACAACAACTAGTAGTTCATGGTTATAGTACAACTAAGTTGTAAGTCTTACACAGCCCATATTAGAAATGTACATGGGGATAAATACAATACCATGAATCGGACCACTACCATTTGTACCACAAAATTTGTAATCTAACATTTATTTATTCCGATGAATTTACCTTTTTTTCCATGAAACATTTCATCATGATTCAAATATTTCTGTGAAGATTTGTTCCTCAAAACCACGAACTATGATTATAATCATGTAATGGTAAATTGTACTCAAATAAAACGTCTTCTAAGAACATTTTTTACCATGTTAGAAACAAATTCATTTTCCAGGGTACCACGGCATACTTATACGTATAGACTATAGTTATAAAGTGATTAAGACACTAATACTATAATGCCTCGTTTACATATGAGGAGTGCTCGGCCGAGCACTGTCCCGTGTGAACACTGTGAACTCAAGAAACCAGTACTCGCCACTCGGTCCCGTAGTCAGACGAGTAAAATGACCGACTCGGTCAGACCGAGCGAATGAATAGATCAATAGAAACCGTTTCTATTCACTGGGCTGAGTGAATTCCCCCACTACCAAAATTGACTAATCGGCGTGTCTAAACACAGAATAAATTAAATTTATTCTGTGATATAAACTGTATTTTGTTGAATTCGAACAAAAGTTAATAGGTCTATGTTCGAACTGAATTCGCTATTTCGCTCGGACCAGTGAATAAAATGTGTGTACCGATGACTCGGTCTATTTCGGTACTAGGCCGAGCAACAATAACAAAACAAGTTTCTCGGCCGAGCACTTGTCACGTATAAAGTTGCGTACGGTTACGTACCTACTACCTAGTGAGTTAGTATGACTACAGGCGGGTTCCCACGGCGCGTGGCTCGGCGAACTTTGCGCAACGTGGTTTTTGTACCGAGCCTACATGTGTGCTCGACATTTCACGAGCCTACAATTCATACAGCATTCCCACGGCACGTGACTTGGCGAGCCACGAGCTTATCCGATATCGTTGAAACGCTGATTAAATGCGCGGCTCGTTTCCTTTGGCGCGGACACATCGGACCGACAATTTTCGGATAGACACGAGCCTGGCCGAGCTATACCGCGCCTAAACGAGCAAGAGCGTTCCCACGGCGCGTATAGTGTACCAAGTCAGCGAATTTGACTCGTAGCTCGCCGAGCCACGCGCCGTGGGAACCCGCCTTACGAAATGAGCTGTGCTCCACTTTGCTTACTCCCCTCGCTTGCTTCGCGAGCTCGTACCGCTACGCGGAGTGCCGCTACAATAAGGGTCGCTGGGTATGCGTTGCATTCCTTGGCCAAAGATTTATTTTTAGATAGGGACCCCTCTTTAAAAGTAATATTATAATATTAATAATAATATCATCTATAAATTTTATTCATAAAATAAAAAAATAATCTGTTAATAATTTAACTTGGTTACTAAAGTAATAAAGATTGACACATGCTTATAGATATTTTGTGTAGGTATGTGTTTTTTTAATAAATAATCAGTATGTTGGTATAGTGTTATTCAAAGTGAAGAGATTTTTTTTTTGGTATATTTAACCCTTTATAAACACTTGTACCTATAAAATGATTTATTGAATACATAATATACCTCAGGAGAAAAGGGTTACAAATACAATGTACTAATATATTGCTTTTAAAAAAATGTAGAGAAAAGGGAGACACATAATTCTGTCTTACATTGGGGCCCACTAATATCAAGTTGTGGCTCTGGCTAATGGCTATGCGATCGGCAATTAAATCGATAACAACCCTCGATTTGCTGTGAAATACCTCTTCATAAGGGTAAATGTTTATCTAATTAATTTGTTCCAATTTATACTTCATCCAAAACCAATTGTTCGACCAAATTTATGTTCCAATGACCTTCTGTTCCTTAAAACATTTGTTATGTGTTAGAAATTTGAAATAAGAGTATTAAAACAAATGTTTTATTGAAAAAAAATATTATGTCCCTTATAAAGTATAGTGCATGCTATATAAATATATCTATCCTGACCTTAACTAAAAATTGAATTTATTGTAAACACACATCATAATTAATTTTGTAAAAATAACCACAAATCACAATGTTTTATAGATATTTTATCAAATCATCATAATCATAGATAACAAAGATTCTTTATTATCTATGATCATAATATGTATGTTTCTGATAGTGGTTGATTGTGATTTATGAGGTATAAAGAATGATAATAGAATCTAAAGTTCATTGGTAAATTATTTTTCATATATTTCAGTAATCTTCATATTTTGTGATGTTAGCGCTTTTCGATATTAAATATTTCTATGTAACTTGTCATTTATTTTTGCAATAATAATTATGAATTTAGAAGTACTGTAAAATGTTTAAAATAAATGGAATCCATTTGGCTTTAATTAGTGTTACTGGAGCTGGTTTGGTAGTTGCCTATGTATTATTTGGACCATCAGATAAATCAAAACGCACCAAAAAATGTAAATATTATATAGTTTTAATTTTTGAGAACGATTGACTCATAAATATTGTATCAAATATTAATGACGAACATCAATATTTAAAAAATTTTAATGTTATATTTGCTTAAATAATTTTAACCATTAATTAAACTAAAATTCTGTTTAATATAAAATACAAAATTGATAATACTTAATACTGAGTCAAAAAAGTGTATTAATAAGGTTACATATTTGTAAACTTTATTGAGATGATAATTCTTTTTAAGTACTTAATTTCTCAATTAAGTTGTAGTTTTATAGTTAATTTTGTAAATTTGATTTGAAAAAATATTTAGAAACAGTTTGTTTTTAATATTTTTATCTTTATAAATTTTTGTTTATAAAATGGCATTAACTATGTATGTGTACTAAAGTATATATGTTGAGATTTTCATTAGTAAGTTATAGGAGTAGGTATTAAAATTGTCAATTTCAAATGTGTTAGAACAAATATTAAGTATCAAATGTATTTGAAATAAAATATTATCTTTGATTAAGTATTAAAAAGTTTGTTGAATTTTTTAGTAAGAGTAAGATATAATATTATTTAACAGAAATAAAAAAAAAGTCCTTAGTTTTTTAAGTATTCTTAATAAGTAAAAATGATTGTATGTTTTTTTTAAATTTAAATATTACATATGTTTGACAAGAATTAATTGATAACATATTATATAGTTATAAATTATAATTATTAAATAAAAAATTTTATAATGAATATTTTAGATCCAAATTAACCTATTTTGATTGTGTTAAAGTTAATTGTTTACAAATTTAATTATGTTTTCACAGTTTAAATGAAAATAAATATACTCTTCTTAATTATTTAGTAAAATAATTTTTTTCTAGAGTAAAAATGTTGATTGTATTTAAAAAAATAAAATTATTGATTCATTAAATATATGTTTCTTTCAGCTGGGTTTTGCGGATTACAAAATTTAGGAACTACTTGTTATTTAAACACTTTACTCCAGTCACTTGCATCTTGTCCTATGTTTGTCCAGTGGCTTGATAGGCAACCTATTTCTTCAACCGTATCTCATACATTAAATAAAACACTTAAATGTAAGTTTTTATATCATTAATTAAATTATTTATGTACACATTATTTACGTTTATACTACTAATTTAGTAATTATTTTATGCTTACTTTTACAACTATTTTTATTATTTTAAGTACCTACTCTTGCAATTATTTATATTTTAATAACCGAATGTATATTAATAATGATACATACAAATTTTATAAAATATAATATACTTAATATTCATTTTATTTTTTTAACTTGTAGTAGTATTTACATTAAAGTAGAGACATTTACAAAATATATTTAACTTCAAACAGAAAGTGAGCATTTATCAGATATTATAGGTGCATTAGTTATTACTAGGGCCCGGATTTAAATGCATTTGCATGTTTTTCCATACTGTCCAAAAAGTAGTTAGGTAAACTAAAAGTTTGAATTACAGTCAATAGATCCGAAATACAAAGTTTTATTTTGCATATTTTGCCATTTTTTGACATATATTGCATATTTAGGTATTTTTTGATTTTTTATTACATAGAAATGGTTTTTAAATGCGTAATAGTAATTTCGGTTATATCAATTAAAATAATGCATTATATTTAAAGTCAATGTAATTTGACAAAGTTGTTTTCTGATCTTATATAGCCTCATAATTTGTCTAAAAAATAGTATTATTGATATTTATTTTTCAGATTGAAATCACAATATGTTGAAATAAAACTGTCGGAAAAATTCATATAAATACAATGTAATTTTGTGTAAAAAAATTTAATACATGAAACATGATAAAAAACAAAAGACTTTTCTAATTAGATTTTTTTTGTATATTTTTTTTTTTTTAGAGTATATTCCTACAAAATAAGAGCATAAATGCATATTTAATTGTGCATATTTCTAAAGTTTTTAGAGCATATAAATCCAGGCCCTGGTTATTACCAAATAGTCTCACTTTTGAATGCTCTACTATAGTTAGTGTCTAAGTCAAACTTGAATTACCTACGGGTTATATATTTTTTTGAACAAAATATTTAAGCCAAATATGTAAATGTATGTTTAATATGTTTAACACACATTAATTAATGAAAATAAAGATTACAAAATAATTTTATATTTATATTTTATTAAATTATCACTATTATCATATATAGTGTGTGTTAACATTAATTGAGAACTCTCAATATCTTTTCTAAGAGCCTTAAAAGTGAATTTGGTTTTAGTGGGACATTATGATTATTATATAACTTTTTTTCTTAAATGTAAATTTTTAAATGCCTAATACTTTATGAATATAAATAGTAAAAATGATATGCACCGAGAAATAAGTGAAAGAATAGCTAGTGGAAATCAGTACTGTTATAGTATAAGTAAGCTACTAAAATCTAAATTACTATCAAGAATTTCAAAAACTTTATATGTACAAGTTATCTGAGACCAATAATATTACATATGCTTGTGAAACATGGTATTCAAAAAAAGGTCATAATAGCACATTGGCAATACTTGAAAGAAAAGTACTTCGAAACATTTTTGAGCCAATATGTAATACAGAATTAGGAATATTCGAAAGAAGAAAAATGATGAGCTATACAGACTGTATGGAAAACCCAATATATTATTACGTATGAAAATTAAGAGAGTGGAGTGGTTTAGGCATGTATGGAGAGCTGTTAATGATACCATAAGACAAGTACTAACGGAAACCATACATAAAAAAAGACTAATAGTCAGACAATGAATGAGATGGAAAGATGCGTTAGAGAAAAATATCAAGATGTTGGGAAGAAATGTGTCAGTTGATCTGGCATTGAACAGGGTAAGATGGAAATGATTGCTTGTGGCAGTTCAGGTCCTACAGAGACCGATTAGCTAAGAAAGAATAAAAAGGATTTTTCATGAATTTTGGTTGTTTAATCAACTGAGTACATTCAAAATAGACCGAATTACAGCAATTTAGATCTAGCCAATATTGGAACTGAACCAATGTTGGCCCAATAAAAGAATTTGAAACATCTGACTGACACAAAGTAGAAGCAATTTAGAAAAATAAAACCAATAAAAAAAATAAAGAAATAAAGAAAAACTGTCAAATTGGCTCCATTTCCAAGGTTTTTGATCACAACTCTGAAAATAATGATTCTCAGATTGTTTGTGCTTGACATTTTCATCCCTGTTTTAGATTCTGAGTGAAGCAAGGGATCTTATGGTTTTATAATGATGTTTTTTTATTACTTTTTTTCTGGAGACACTTTTGCTCAACTTAATTTTGTCCGAAAAATTTATCCAGCAACTCTTTAGATCGGAAATTCTATTTGATAGTACTTTGAGGGTTTATTAAGCTCTCATCTGAATAGTTTTTCTTAGGTGACCAGATAAACAGCCTCAAATGAACCTAAATAGTGAGATTCGCCGTAAACGACGTATTTATTAAATCGTCTTTAGTAATTTCGTCATCACTCTAAAAGTAATGTTGCTAAAAACTTTAAACTTTCACCATATACTATTGACATATCACAACAAGTTTGAAAAAAATTTGACAACTGTTGAGCTAAAAATGGAACTTTGAAAATACCTTATTTTTTAAAAGTTTATCCCTAATACAGTTTTAAATATTTGACAATATCTTTTGGAAATTTAATATAACATTGCTTATACACTTCTCTAAAGATTCTGGAATAATTTTAAAAATCGTGATTACAGATATTTCTTACAAATGTTTAAGTTATGATACCATTTTTACAAAATATTATGTTTTTACGTTCATTTTTAACTAAACAATTAATTTAAATGAATTGGCCGATCCAAACATTATGAAACTTTGATTACAGATAGAAGATGTTATGAATATTTTTTATAAAAAAAATTGTCTTTTTTGTCAATCATAAAAACTTAAATACTATAACTTATAGATAATTAAAAAAAAAAAAAAATAATAATTATAATAATAATAATAATTATGAACACTATGTACAATTTTATATCAAATGAATACCTACCAGCAAATAAATGAAATGTTCCAATTACAATTACTATTTTTACTATCATATAATAATTTGAAAATATTTTTGGCCAATTTAAACCATACCTAGATATTTGTTTAATTTTCATAATGTCAAAGAAAATAGTTTATTTCTTTTCTCTAGTAATTACAATTAATAATTAAAAAGTACGTCCCCTTCACTCCATGGGATAATTTTCGCTACTCGGACGTTTTAATGGAAATGGGTGTGTTGAATTTTAAATAAATGATCATTTCTTTAGTTAAATGATTCTGAAGAAAGCTTCAGAATTAAAATATACTGTTTGGATTTCTTCAAATAAATTGTTTAAGTTGAAAATAGACATAAAAACAGTTTATTACGTAATAATTGTGAAATAATTCACTTATACACTTATAAAAAAAATCCTTTGCAACAATTTCCTAAATCTTTTAAATTATTATTAGTAAAGTATATGAGTAAGGTCATATTAAATTTTCAGAAGTTTTCGACTAATTTTTGGAAAACTATTTTATGTTTGAAAAAAAAGACAATTTTTTTTATACAAAATATTCATTACATCTTCTATCTGTAATCAAAGTTTCATAATGTTTCAGAAGCTGAGGTCTTCTTTTACTTATGTTATCATTACAAAATTATTGGTAGAAAAAAATTTGATAAACATTAATTTTAAAATTACTATCTGAAAAATAATATACTTGATAAAAGAAAAGGAAAGAATAACACATCATTTTAAAACAAATACATTCTTCATTTATTTCAATATCTTAAATTTTAAAAAATCTCAAAAGAATCTGGATTAATTATTTATGTTTGAGATATACTTGAGACTTGCTATATCTTCTTTTGTACCTGTCTATCTATTATTGCATAAGAATTACTGGAAGCAAAATGACAAATTTTCAATTGTGTAATTTCACAATAAATATTTGATCACAACTTTAAAATGTATTTATTAGATACATAGTAATAATCAAAAATGAAGAAAGGGATGAAGTATTTTAAAACTGCAGTTTTGGATTACTGTTTTTAAAATGTTTAAAAATGTCTGGAATACTAATAGTTTCATATTATTTTGTTTTTAAAATAGAATCATTTTGCAAATGAGTTAATGTCAATTAACAATTATTCTACAGATTTTTAAATGCGCAAAAATGCATAATATTTTCATAATTATTTCATACATTTTTATTTTGGGGTACATAAAAAGTGATTGCAGCCCCATGTTTTATACCACTACTTAAAAAAAGTCTTGAATTAAAAATAAAATGTTCTTAAATTTAATTCACAGCCAATTAAAATCATTAATTACAAGTACTACATACATTTCGTACAACTCATGTTATATATGTATTTATTAATAATATTGAAATTATATTTCTTTAATATCAGTTTTAACAGGAGCTAGGTATAATGATGATGGTATATTCTCTCCAACAGAATTAGTAACAACACTAACGAAAGTTGGATTTCATTTCAAACCACATCTTCAAGGTGATGTTCATGAACTGTTTGTTCATATATTTTCTGTGATTGAAGATGAAGCTTATAAAACCAGTTGTAGTGTACGAATTATTTAAGTCTAATTTTAATTGAGTAATTAATTCTTTTATTAAAATATTCTTTTTAGTTAGCAGATTGTTTAGAGCCAAATGATAATGTAACTGAAAAAAAAAATACACATAATTTAATAAGGATTACAAATAGTGTTCAAAATACGCATAATATTTTGAAAGAATTTAAAAATGAAGGGGCTTCAGACATTTTCAAAGTTTCAAATGAGATTCTTAATATTTCTGAGTAATACTACTATTATTGCTTTATTTTTATTTATGATCAATATATAATTAATCAGAATCATCTTACAATTCAATAGGAAATCGTTGGATAAAAATCAAAATATTAAACCCGTACCATTTTTGGGTTATTTGTCGAATAGTATAGAATGTTCTTTGTGTCATCATAAAGTATGAATTTAAAATAATATTATTATTTTTGGTCCTTTGCCACCCACTGCTTTTTAAATGTGTATAATTTGAATCGCTTTTATTGAATTGTAATAATATAATTTTATGTTAAAAACTCGTCTAATTTGAATTTTATTTTGTAAAGATAATATGTGTACAATTAGAAAATCTAAAGAAAAAAACCGAACCTACTTCACACCTTGGGTATTTTTCAGTACTTGGACAAGATAATGGTGTTGAGTGTAGAGAATCTTATTTGTTAGATAAGCCACTTTTCAGGTTTTTGAGCATTATGTGTTGTATAGTATTATTTCAAATTTGAAATCAATTATAAATTATTGTTTTCAGAAAACAGTTCTCAGCAAAACAGCAAGTAATAATTTTAATATGAAGTAGGTAATTACATTTTTGAAAAATGAAACCTCATGATAAACAATTTATGCAATTTTTAAGTTCAGTATTAAAAAGTACTAGAATAATAAGAAAAATCTATGTCAATTTAATAATATTCATAAAAATGTTTTATTTTGCCACAGTTAAATATTTCTAGTTTATTTAAAAAAAAATGTACAAATCCGATTACTAAAAATGTAATTAAAGCTTAGGTAACTTATAAAGGCTTATTAAAAAATATCTGATCTTTTTGAAAATTACAAATTTTAAGAAGTAAAAATAAGTTTGAAATTTTTAGTAAACAGTGTTATATATAAGCGATATACCTACTTAAAACATGTAAGAAAAATTATTTATCAAGTTAATGTTTATAAAACTTAATCTTTTGATAGGAATGTATGTGGCGAATCTATTGGTCAAAGAAAATTTGTCTTTAGATTTTTAAAAAAAATTGCCCAGTTTAATATTGTATGTTTTTCTTGAAAAAAATATAGCTTATTTTCTTGTAATTAGTGATTTTTATCAAAATTTGAAATCATGTATAATAAAAATCTTGATTGCCGATTTTTTAAATTTTTAAGTACAATTAGTTAACCATATGAATAATTCGTTATTAAATTTTTGGTTTTTCTATCAAATATTTAAAATTTTATTAAATACAAATTTCCAAAAAAATGAAACATGTTTAATAATTTTATTTTTTGTCATTGGGTTTTTCATTCATGAATTTGTTGACCTGTAAACTAATTTTTGAGAATACGATTTTACGTAATCTATAAAAATGTGTTTTATAAATTTATGGTGGATTTTTATTAAAGTAAATTAAATATGTCAGGTTCCAGGATTATAATTGTATTTAAGTATAAACAAGTATCTTATAAACACAAATTATCTTTCACAAAAGAAATAAATCACAAGGTACCTTCTATTTTTGAATTTTTATTTGTAAATAAGTATCCAATGTCTTTTTTAAAATCATGGAATGTGTACACTGTAATCAAAAATAATTGGGTGGCAATTGTACTTATCTTATTCTAATTGGTATAAATGTGCAGAAATTATACTAATTTACTATGTTTATTTTTAGTCATCACTAAACTATGAAAAATTTTATGTTGTATCATTGAATTTACCTGATCATCCTCAACTTAAGATTGAATTAACAACCATTTTAGAACAGTATGTAAAAAAAGAGAAGTTAGAAAATCTACCGTGTTCAAACTGTGAAAAATATAATACTAAAACTGATGGCAATTCTAACATAAAAAGTGTAAAATTTGGAAAAGTATTTATTTTCTTAAAATTAGTTAATTAATTTGAATGGAAAACTATTAAATTATTTTTTTCATTATATGTAGCTACCTTCCTGTTTATGCCTTCATTTTGTAAGAACTCAATATTCTAAAGATAAACCATTAAAAAGAAAAGATTTTGTGGATTTTCCAGAATATCTACACATGGATAAATATACCAGTGTTTATGACCATCTTTGCAAACTCAGACAGTCTAAAGAAAAATTGTCATCTGAACCAATAGAAAGGTGATATTAATGAACCATATATTTAATCTAATAAGTATTTAATTAATTTTAATTTAATTTAATATTTAAAATTGATTATGGTTAAGTATGATCTTGATTTTTATGCAACATAAAATCTTGAAATATGCAAAAAATTGATTTTTTTTTTTCTAAAAATGTACAAAGTTAGAAAATAATATCTAGTAATGTAAATTAATAATTTATATTAATATTATATATTTTCTAAGTATTTATATTATTATTTGCAATGAAATTAAAAATAAATAGAAATAAAGTAACAATATACGAGGTGTGGCTATTTAAAAACGGGATTACTGGCAGATAAGTTCTTAAGATAAGATTAGGTTGTTTAAAAGGAAACAGTTATAGACTATAAAGGTTTCTATAAAGGTTCGTTTACATTGCAGTCCCGACGCGAGCGAATGCCAACGAACGCGAGCGAACATGAATTCGTTGTTGATTTGGCACCGCCGTTTACATTACTGTGTTCGTGACAATTCGCGACTGTTCGGGCTTGCTCTCCAGCATTCGCTTTAAATATCTTGGTTTGATATATTCAGTTATGGTCAGTGGTCACTGGTCACACTACTTTCCACTTTTCAGTAAACACGTGTACTATTTGTTTAAATTTATTGTTTTTTTAAGTATTTAGTCAATATTTATTATAAAAATGTCATCAAGTGAAGATGCCGATAATATATTACTAGCTTATACTATTACTACTAAGTTCTTGGTAAAAAAAAAACAAAGAATAAACGTCATTGGAGGATGCGATCACTGTATCGGAACATATAGAGCTATATAGTGGTAGTATGCTACTTAATGATTTAAAAAATGAAATTATAAATTATTATTTAAAACCCAATAATTAATACTCTACAAAAATTAAAAATCAATTGAAAAACAGCAGTACACGTGGTAATTACTGCTTTGAACACGACCAAATTAGAAATGACAGCCGATATCCTTCGAATGCATCCCAATTCCAGATACTCGAATATCCCCCGTATTCACCAAATCTAGCCTCTTTTATCTATTTCCAAAACTGAAAACTAGAAACTCGATTTCATACTTTAGAATAGATAAAAACAAAAACGGCGGACCAACTCAAAAGCCTCACATTGATGATTTCCAGCATTGATTTGAACAGCGAAAAACACGTATGCAGCGATGTGTAGATAGAGGATAATATATAGAAGGAGATCGTAATTGAATTGTTATTTTTTTTAAATAAACTATATTTTTATCACAAATCCCGTTTTTTAATAACCACACCTTGTATAAGAATATCAAAAGTTTAACAAATCAACTTGAAAATTTAATAAAATTACACTACCTTAAGTACAATTTAAGTTATAAAAAATGTAAACAATTTTATTTATATTTAAAAAAAAACAATATAGAAATACCGTCAAAAACAATTTAGTAAATAAAAATAATCTAACTGATATTGGGCATTTTTTTGATTAATATTATTAAATTATATTGAGTAGCTATATATTTATATTTTATTATATTGTTATTATTTTAATAAATATATATTTTTTATTATAAGAATATAATATACTACATTATATCTTTATACACATTATTTGTTTGAATAGTAGATTGCTTAATTAAAGATTTAATCTTTTTTACTCATAACAAGATTTTCTTTTTTTTTGCAAGTTAACATTTCGAGTGATGTCTCCTTATTTATACATACCTTTATCATACTTCAATAAATTCATTACATTATGACAAAAAAAATAGTAGCTTATGTATTAACAATACCATTATAACTAACTTAGTACATTCTTCAAATGTAATACAGTTAATAATATTATTTCCTACACCGTTTTTTTTTTTTTTTTTTTTTTTTATTTATTTAAACAATCTACAGAGTCTACCTTATTGAGTGAAAATTCTCTTCTTTCTAATAAAATGATATGTTAAAATTTAGGTATTTTCATTCCTTTAAACATAATGGTTTCATTTAATATGTTATGCTTGTTATTTCTAAAAAAAAAAATTACTTCCCAATTAGCAAACTTGGAAATTAAATAATCTAATATTAGTTAACTTTTTCCAATAACTTGATTGAATACAATTTTTAATTATATAGGTTAAGAGGAAATAAATATACATTCAGATTAAAAGCTGTCATTGTCCATGTTGGTGAACATAATTCTGGACATTTCAGTACTTACCGAAGAGGCATCACTACAAATCACTCTAGACACAGGTGCAGTGATACAAGGTATTTCTCTATATGGCATGCTTTTAAAAACAAACTTTTAATCCTTGGTATACATAAAATTAAAATAGTTTTTTATTAAAGGATTATTTGTTTTACGTAAATCCAAAAAAAGTATAGAAAAACCTTCCTTGCCTTTTTTTTACTTAAACCACTATTTTAATTATTTATATTCTGAAAGAAAATAATATTTTCTAATTATTATATTAATTGTTAAAGCAATTACTGTAACCCAGAGGCCTGCTGAAAAGATTCAAGTGGTGGGGGGGGGGGGTTGTCTGGGTCATACTAGGATGGTGTTGGCTGGCCTAATATTCCAGGTGGCCTACAATTGGTTCTTTAAGGATAACTTATTAAATACTTTTTAAATATTTTCTCATCTATAATTATTTATTAATATTATATAGTTATCTGTTACCTAGACATAAAATTAATATTTGGCTCAAATCTACTAGTGTGTGTGTGTGTGTGTGTGTGTGTGTGTGTGTGTGTGTGTGTGTGTGTGTGTGTGTGTGTGTGTGTGTGTGTGTGTGTGTGTGTGTGTGTGTGTGTGTGTGTGTGTGTGTGTGTGTGTGTGTGTGTGTGTGTGTGTGTGTGTGTGTGTGTGTGTGTGTGTGTGTGTGTGTACATATATATAAAGTATTCTCAAAGGATTAGTAGAGTAAACAAAAACATCATTGTATTATTACTTCTTTAAATTTTTCCTCAAACTTTTTTATTTCATTATTAATTGATAGTTAAAATTACTTTTTTTTTGTTATATAATAATAATAATATAAACCAAGAAACAGATATAAGAAATACTTACACAATTAGAAGAGAACCAAATAAACAAATTTTAGTTTTTAAAAATGATTTCAACTAAGTTTTTATTACTACCATATGACATAATCATTATAAAATATTTGACTTACATTTTTATAAAATATGAGTAATATTCAATAAAAAAAAATAATAATATTTTTAACTTATCTGTAGTTATAATGCTTTAGATAATTTTCAGTCTGTGTGAAAATGATAAGGATAATAAAGTAATATTTTTATAAATGAAAATTCCAAGACATGAATTCGAAATATTTTTCAAGAACAAAAAATTCAATTAACATTTAGTGAGAAAATAAAAATAAATATGAGATTTATAAAAATATACGTTTATCATTATTTTAAAGTGTACATACAAAATTAGTATGTTTTCTTTTTTTAATTTCTTAATTAAAAATTGAGTAAAATGTGTTTAAAAAAAACATTCTGTATACAAGGATTGAAATTGCAAAGATTTAAATTTTTACTCATTGAGATGCATCATGTTTTAAAATTTTGATTAATATTATTTTATAAAATATTATCAGAATAATTTAAATGTTAATTATATTTATTATTTTATGTTATAGGTGGTTTTTTACTTCTGATACACACATTAAAGAAGTTACATTACAACAAGTTCTACAATCAGTTGCTTACATGTTGTTTTATGAAAAATGTGAAACATAAATCAAATTTTAGAAACTAATTAAAATAAAAACTAGACTATTTTTATTATTGTTTTTTTCTTTTTTATTTGAAGACTGATTTATTGTACATCAAGACTTTGAATAGTTTTTCTTTATATTATTCTCTTAAATTGTTTTGTTATAATGCTCAGGTTGAACATAAAATAGATTAAAATTAATTAAAAATTACATAGATGAGTTATATTTGAGAAAAATCAAATAATTTTGATCAATTTTCACTTTTAATTATCATCTTTATTTTTCGTTTAAAATAATTTGATATTTCTGCTGATATTTTTAATGTTATTTTTAGGCAGTTTTAATTTTCTGTGTTCACTCTGTAATTTTAAGTTGATTATATTGTTCTATAGTGAAAAAAAGTACAATGGAGGAAAATGATTGGAAGCAAAACTTCTTCTAAAATACTTAATTATTATATTAGAAATTATAAAACCTTTGTTTGATTTTGAATAGCTTCTATAATAATATGTGAACTTTTAGATAACCATTAGAAAATCAAAATTTGATACTGGTAAGGTATGGGATAAATTTAAATGAATGGAACATTTTTGGTCTGCAATTTTTTTTTTACTGTTTTATGTAATTTTTAAGTTGTTTTTCCTTATGCTTGAAAAAAGTATAAAAGAAATACAAAAATATCTCCCTGAAAGATCAACAAAATTAAATTTCTAATCTATTTAATAACTAAATGTAACTTGTGAGTTACTAGCCATCTACGATCCCGCCAAACCACCAATTACAATTCAAGGCGTACTTGATTTTGTTGCTCTTCGCAAAGATTTTATCAATTTACACGGCTCAGAGAATTTCTTTTTGAAATCATCCTCAAACAATTTAAAAATCCTAACTAAGAATTCTGATTCTTATAGAGCCACTATAAAGTATCTCAATGAAAAAAATGCCGAATACCACACTTACCAACAATGCGAAAATCAAGCTTTTTGTTTTGTACGTAATATTCATCATTCCACCCCATTAAATGAGGTTGGAACCACCATTCAAGAAATTGGCTTCACAGTTCGCAAAGTTGCTAATGTCCGTCATAAAATATCAAAAAAAAATTGCCACTTTTTTTGTCAATCTCGAACCTGTCGAGATCGATAAATATATATTCCGCGTAATATCAATAATTCTTCATACCAAAGTTCGAATCGAAGAACCATACAAACGTAGGGAATTAATTCAATGTCAAAAATTCGGCCACTCCAAAAGCCATCATATCCACCTCGTTGCATCCGATTCGCTGATTTTTACGTCTTCGTCATGCAACAAATCTATATATCTACCTCCAACGTGCGCTCTTTGTGGAGGAAGTCATCCGGCAAATTACCGTGAATGTACTATACACAAGGACCTGTAGAAATTTCACAACAATTCCAAAACTTCAACCATACAAAATGTTAATTTAAATAATGTAAATGGGGGAAAAAACCACTTAATATGTAACACCCTCTGGTCAATCCAACCCAAATTTAAATAATACCAAGGAATTCCCTAGTATTCTTGTATGCATGTCCCACTCCCAAGCTGCATAAAATAATCTAAATTACAATAGGTATGTACAAAAAATCACAATTCAAATATATTTAATTCTCAACCCGATAGCAATTTAACCACTCAATTTTCCTCATTCTTATCAGAATTAAAATTAGTAATAAATCCTTTAATTCAACTCCTCACTACTGTCATAAGTAAAATAATCCTAAAATATGATTAATAAATATATATATATATATATATATATATCAATAAATAATAATAAATTATAATTATATATTATTATATATCATAATATATTATAATATATATATATATATATATATATATATATATATATATATATATGTGTGTGTGTGTGTGTGTGTGTGTGTGTGTGTGTGTGTGTGTGTGTGCGTGTGTGTGTATTATTTTTTCTGAATCAAGTTCTATATTACCTCAGTAGTACTATGTTAGAAACTAAGTAAAAATGTGAAGTGTGCAAAATAATTTTTTTTAATTCCTACCTATGGCTGTTAGTAACACCCAATTTTCTTAAATATAAAAATAATGATACTAAAAATAGATATTATTTAGTAGGCATATAAATAGTATCCAATACAAAATAATTATAATTAGATTATTATTGAGATACTTAGAAAAATGTGTTCGAAAAAGTATTGAATACCAATAAAAATATTTAAGTACATCTATTCAAACACTTTATAACACTGCTCACAGTAACAATACATCAACTTACCGGAAAAAATGAATATTTTTACCAGGTCGGTGTCTATTTGTACAACTATACGCAACGCATGATACTGGCATATTTAAATTCAATTTATATTAAATTTATAATATAACAGCGAATAAAAAATGCTTCAAAACCACACCAAAACCATACAACTCAATGCTGATTTTAAATGTTATGCCAACCACGAAATTGGCGGCAAAATATTGTCATGCTTCGAATGATAACGTGAGTACCTTATCTAGTGTGATATAGAAATTTGTACCATGAGATTGTACATAAGTTTGTACTATGATATGATATGATATATCCATAGAGTAACTCTATGGTAGTATATGATCTAAGTATTAACCTAATAGGTCTATACTCTTAAGTATTATTAATCTATCATTTATTAGCGTGAGTTTATTTAAAATTTTGATTTTATGCTATAATTTTAAATTAATTTTGAAAACGATAACTTGAAGTAAACAGTTTATTCATTTTATCTGTTTATTTTGAAATTAATTATGGTACGATTTAAAAACAGGTAATTTGAATGGTTTAATTAAGATCTAGGTTTACTATAATAATTGTTAGTCTCATACAATTTCCATGATAATTTGAAGTATGTTTGGTTAATTTAAATTATTATTATTTTACTCAGTATTGTTCTTTTTAAAATCATATTATTGTTGACTAGAACTTTAATTAAATATTGTTTGAATTAATACCTATTGGATATTGATTAAAATTGAAATCTAATTAGTCCTGGCAAACTATAATTTTGTTTAGTTTAACCTATTCAAAATAGGTCATTGTCAGTGGTCAATTTTTCGAATTACTTATAATATATAAAATAAATTATTAAAATATTCATTATATTTGTTATAATTAATAGGTAGCTATGCATATATTTGTATTTAAAATATTACTTTTTGTTAATTTTAGTTTCAAACATTTAAAATTAAAATAAATGTATGATGCTCAATTAATATTATACAGAATTTCTCCTCTTTTGTAATTATACTTTTCACTGTTCTTTTGATACCTCAGAATACAATTATGTCTTATTTTTCATGATGTATTCATTTTACATTTAATTTTTGATAAGTTCTATAATTATTGAATTTACCTACAACTATCCTTGTTTAACTTTCATGTTAATATTAACAAATCATTATAATTTGATTACTAGCTAAGGTCACATAACAAAGATAATACTTTATGTAAATTTAAAAAACATGTACATTTCTATTATGTTCTGTATTTAAAATGTTTCATCTACTTATTAAATATATTCTACTGTTATGGAATTTTGAATTGCATAGTATATTATACATTACAGTATTTATTTCCAAAAATTTCAAAGTGAAATAAGGTAGTTAAAATATGATTAAATAACTAAAATTTCAGTTTAATTGAGAAAAACTAAAATAACCCTGAATTTTTCGGCCAGATTATTTTGGGATAAATCAATTCTTTTTACAAGCTGGTAGTATATAAATACACATTTATAGAAACACTTCAAAGTATTTATCATTTCGGTCTACACATATACACTAAAAACTTTTTTTTAATAGCAACACCATTTTGAATACCATATTCGGATAGGCCTATTTTTTTAAAGTAATTTTTATGTTTTATTTTGGTTCTTAATTCAAAATTGACTGAATGAGAGCCACTTCAATTTAAATAAATAATGCATTTTTTTATTATTAAAATTGCATAAAATCATGTGTAATCATTTATTATCGATTACTTTTTAAATATTTTTTTGCATTTTTTTTTTTTTTTTTTTTGAATCCCATTAAAGCATTTAATATTTATTGATGCATTATTTAGTAATAATCATTTATGTACTTATATTAATCTTATAATTTTATATATTTAGTTAATATACTTAGTTATAATATATAGTAATTAGTTAAGATAGGTACTTAAATTCAAATTTAAAAATTCTCAAAAATATTTTTTAAATTGACACTTTGATAGTAGTATTTAGTTTTTTATGTTGTAATACTTTTTTTTTATGTAATTGTAACTTCATTATTTTTAGGTACTTGGTTATTCAGTTAAATACTTGTGAGGATAATATTTTAGATTTTAAAATTATCGATAAAGAATTACAATCAACGGTATTAAATACAATCAAATTAATGTTTGGTGATTTCGGTGTTGGTGCTATTCAAACATGTTTTAAAGGTATTAATTATGAGTACTATCAATTAATTATTTTATTTGTTTCCAGCTCTATAAAAACTAAATAAATTGATATGTACAATACATCTAAATTTAGTTTTAATTTAATTTAAGAACTTGTTTTAACTGAGCAAATTTGAATTTGAATTTATAATAAAACATATGGTAGAGTATATGCATACAAAATAAATTCTTTAAAGGCTCTTTATTTTGTTTTAACTGTACGTATGTAATATTGAAATCTATTAATTATATGTATAAATTAAAAAAATAATAATTCAAAATGTAATAATATATAGGTAGGTACTTCAAATATATTAAATAATTGGAAGGTGAAATTCAACTATATCTTTTATGATAGATTCAAAATGGTCATATGCAAGAAAAAAAAAAAAAACTATTTTTAAAATATAACTTTATTTAACTAATTATTGTTAACCTACTAACACAATTGAAGGATAAAATAAAATTATGTATCAATACTGCATGTAAATACATTGGTATATGGATATGCCTTAAATATTCTTAATATTTGACATCTGTTTAAGTAACAAATAATGTCCATATGTCCATGAACTAATGGTAATATTCTCAGTGTCAGACATATTTTCAGAATGGGCCTAGCCATAAGACATATCCATGTAAATAAAAAAAAGGTATTATACAATTAAGTTAATAAATTGATAGAATAGTAAATATATGTGTTTAAACATCTTAAATCATATAAAGTGGGTGAAGTCATAAGGTATATATATATATATACAGTAATCCCTCGTTATACGCGGGGGTTGCGTTCCAGAAAAGTTACGCGGATAATGAAACCATAAATCAATGTAAAAAAGGAGGTTAGGTTTTATTTTCTTAAGTTTAAAAATCACAATAAGATTAATAACACATACATATTTTTACCAATTTTAATTACCTAAATACTAATTTTTAATTTATCTACTTTATTAATTATTGCATTGAAAACTTGTTCAGGTGTGTAACCGCCCTGTTCAATGATATTTTTTAATTCCAAGGGAAAATTTTTGGCTGCTAAATGGTCAGTAAAGGCAGACTCGCCAACTAGCTTGACTTTGTGAAGGTCACACCGAATTTTAAATATTTCAAACCAGCCTTTGCTTGCCAAGAACGACAGGTTTTTTCCATCAGCTCCTTTCTGATGAACTTGTAAAATATTGATGAAGTTGTTTAGCCTTTTCACGAATAATTATAGAACTGAGAGGAACATTCTTTTGGGTCTGGTCTTCAATCCAAATATTTAAAGCTTTTTCTCCACTATAACATCACGCGTAATAAAACACTTTTTATTAGAAATAGAGGCATTTTCCATAACACTGCGTCTTATTGTTTCTTCATTTCTCCGTAGTTCTTGAACACTAGACTCATTCATTTCGTACTTTTTAGTAAGGGAGAATACGGTATCACTTTTTAATTTATCTAAAATTTCAATTTTTTGTACGAGCGTTAAAACGTTTCTTTTTCTTTTCAGTGAGATTTTAGTTTGAGAAGCCATGTTAAAAAATTTTAATTAAATTGCACTAAATTTATTAGAAGTAACTGTACCGTACACATGTCGCGAACTAATATCAACCGTAAACTGAACAATAATTGACGATTATTAATCGTTTATGTGTAGTTTGTTGGTACCTTATGTGTGGTATTTATCTGTATATATAAAAAGACTGGTTCTGGGTGATTCATCATCGCCTAGCCAAAACTACCGAACCGATTTATTCGAAATTTTCAGTTAATGTACTTATTACTATGTGTAGGCGCACTAAGCAAGGATTTTTCGAAATTCGCATTTTAAAGGGTAAAAATGAGCATAAAATAGTTAATTTAGCTAACCTAACCTAACGGGTATTTAGAATATTTGTTTGATTGAATAGAGTCGCCATTGGTTACGAAAAATATACATATAACGCGGACCATTTTATGAAAAATTATATGTTTAGATTGGCGAGATATATAGTTGGGATTGGGGACGGGAAAGGAACGAAGACGAATTCAGTGACGAGGAGGTGTATGGAGATGAAAATGGGGATACACAAACATTAAAGTAAAATAATTATAAGATATTATAGACGAGGACGGGAATGGGATGTGGACGAGTACGGTGACGGGGAGGTGTATGGTGATGTACAAATATTTTTCACTCGGGCGAAGCCGGGTACATTCAGCTAGTCTATAATAAGTACAAAAGTACATACATTGTTGTATTATCTACAATTGTCTAAAATAAAAATTATCTACAGTGTTTGAATAATAGCGATAAAACTTTATCGTGTAAATAACATTTTATTGTGGACTTAACCGTGGATAATCGAAACCGCGGATAATGAGGGATTACTGTATATATATACCTTATGTAAAAGTATATTGTATTTGTAACCTTTTTCTATCCTGATTTGTATCTATTATTGGAAATTGTCATCAAATAGTAATATACAAAGAGTTTTGTTATTTTATAACCATTTCTTCAGGCGTCTCTCAAGGATCTCATTTAGCACCAATATTTTTTCTTATTTTTATTAATGAAAATATTGCATAACTTTACAAAATTCTTCTAAATTTATATTTGCATATGATAAGATCATATTGAAATATGTTGTATTGCTAATCATCAATGAGATGCTGATCTGCTTCAATCCAATTTAAATACTTTTTATAAATGGTGTATCCATAATAATTGTACTCTAAATATCAATAAATCCCAGATAATACAATTCTCCAGAGCTTGAGTTGTTACTAACATTTACTACCATATCAATGGAGTAATATTATATTGGATTACTAGGCATGTAAATTACTGGTATTTTTTGACTCTAAACTTAAATTTGATTGTCACATTAATAACATTATAAACAGATCAAACAAGTTCCTTGGATTTATTAACTGAATTGTGCGGATTTGACTGATAAGTATGCCTTAAAATCATATTGTTTGTTCTCTGATATGCTCTATTCGTGAATATAGTGCACTAATATGGTCTCCATACCAAATAGGATTCAAGTGAAAATTGGAAAAAATTTAGCGAAAATTCTTACGTTTCTTTCATTGAAATGTTCCAGTCCTAGAGAACCACATTCTTCGTATTCCCGACTTTTCTCTATTCTTAACCTTGAAACATTAGTAATTAGTTGTTTGAAATGGGATTTATATTGTTGGCATACATTTTTTGTTGAAACTATTGCCTGTATTGAATTCTGAAGTTGCTTTTCTTTCCATATTTCTACTTATAGCATTCAAAATAAAATTACTTTTTATAACAACATGGGAGTAACTAACTTTGGTAGCAACACTCCCATTAACATAGTTATGAAGCTATATTCTAAATTAAAAATTGATATTTTCATCTTGCCGAATTTTCAAAACTTATTGTTATTTTATCTTTATTATGGATTAATATTATAATAGATCTAATATTATTTTACTTATATATTGTATTTAGTAATTATAACTGAAATATTTAAGGAATTATCGTCTATTTATTACTTATGTACTTGGGCCTGGCCCGTTTTAAAAAGAATGTACTTAGCAACAAGGGGTAATCTTTTCTCCTTATATAAGATAATGAAGATGGGTCTATTGAATTTTAAAGAAATGGTTGATCATTATTTAGTTAAATGATTCTGAGCAAAGCTTCAGTATAAAAAAATATACGTATTTGTATTCAACGGTTTTTTGTTTGATGGTATGTTTTTGTTATCAAACCTGTTAAAGATTGTTTGTTTCACAAATGAGAAATTTTTTTACCAAAAGATTCAAAACATGTTGTTCTATCTGTACTCTAAGTTTCATAACGATTGGATCGATCAATATTCTTAAATAAATATTTTTAAGTCAAAAATTTACGTACAAACAGTTCTGTAAAAATTGTATAATAATTTACCTGAACACATTCTAAAAATAATCCTGTGTCATCATTTTTAAAATGTTTTCAGTTTCGTTCATGAAGTGCATGAGTAGCAATGGTTTTAATATGTAGAGATTCGTGAACATTACTGACTAAATTTATACTTGAATGTTTGAAAAAAATGTATTAGTGTGTTTCCCAGGCCTTGTGGATTGTGATAACTAAAATAACAGTGAAAACAATTTTAATATCATTGTGTCATATATACCTAAAGGAGACATGTGACCATACATATGTGAAATGTTTTGGGGACAACTCAATGTAAAAGAGATTTATGCTATGGATCGACCATTCATTGTGTATTGTCTGCAATAAAAACTCTTATTTGTTTGTAACAGTTAAATATTATACTGAAAATGTCACAACTATGTACTACTAAATGCTTATTCATATTGTAGCTGTATGCAATATTTTATATTATTTATATAATAATTATATATGACTGTATAAATACAATTTTTTTTCAAATTTCAGTCCGTTATTGCAATTTAACAACAAAAATTATTATTTTTAAAACTAGACATGGTCCACATAAATTTCTGTTATCTGCAATACCATTTATAAATAAACTAAAAGAGAAACATATTCAATTGTCAACACTTTATAATGGTGCTTCAATGTTTCAGTGTCACAAATTTATTCAGGTAATTTTTGCATAAATTAAAGTATCTTCTATTTAAGTCAATGTTATTATAATATCACTTATTTTAATACAGCCACAAATAGCTGTGTTTTGTAGTACAATACTTTTTTCTAAAATGAGAAAATTTTATACTTAGCCCGTCGAGTCTTAAACTGCCCACTTTGGCCCTGGTTTGTAACTTAAATATTGTTAATGTATTCAATTTTTTAAATGTATGTTGACAGTTTTAAAATTCTGGACCACAGCATAAAAATCAAATTTTGAAGTTTAATTATTCTTTCAAAATATTGTTTCAAAAAAAAATTACTTGCGTCCCATTATATATTTCAAATTTTCTTTGCAACTTTTAAATACCATTTTATGACAAATCTTCAAACTGTTTCATACACATAAGTGGTGGATTGTTCTGTCAAACTTGTAGCCAACATGATAGTTAAAGAATTTGACATCATTTTATGTTCAAAAATTAATCAAATTTAGTACAGCCTATGGATGACTTATTCACCAAATCATTCATATGTTTTATTTTTTTAATTTCTTATCATGTATTCTTATTGTGTTTGTATACAGTTTATTAATGTTTTAATACTAATAAAGGTATGTAATATAATTTATCTAGCTTTTTTCAAAATCATATTAAAGAATTCAATAATTGATGTTAAAAACCGATTCTATATTTATTTCTAGTACTGTATGCAAAGTAACTTCAATTTCTTCTTTCTAATTTATTTAATATTATATTATAATAGGTTTATTAGTGAATATATATAATATATCTTAAAAATGCTTACTTTAAGGTTTTTTATATTCTTTACTATTTATTTATCTTCTCCGAGAAGCAAATGAAAATAAGGTGGATTTTAGTTACCATTATAAGATTTCTTCTGAATAATATTGTAAATTAATGTTTGTAAAAAAATATATGTTCTCTATTTCATTTTAGAAGTATCAACATGGTCTGTTGAAAAAATCAACTAATTCAATAAACATGAAGACCAAAGAAAAAATGTTAAATTTCACTGGTATATTAAAATTTAATCATTTTTAATTTATCTTATTGTAATAAAATAATAATATTTATAATTGTATAAGTTTTTTTTTTTTTTTTTTGTTATGAATAGTTTTAATACATAATGAATAAAAAACAATAAACATAAGTGACCAATATTTTGGTAGCTGTTAGTATGTTTTTTACTATAGGCTAGGGCAGCGGTTCCCAACCTTTTTAGTTTCGTGGACCACTAATTTTGTAAAAAAATATTTGAAGCCCATCCATAGTAGACCAATATACGTTTTCATAAAATTATAATATACATATATAGTTATTAGGAATAAAAAATTAAGAAAATTAAAAAAAAAAAAACAATTGTTTGAAAAAAACTTAATTCAACTTTATCACAAGATAAACAATTTAATGTGATTTTTGACATTGCTTGTTCTTCACGAGAAGTCAATATATGAATTAAAACTTGTTAGTTTTAGTCTTAAATCACTCTCAACATTCAGTTTATTCCTATATTTATTTTTTTAATAAATTAAAGTAGAAAAAGCACGTTCTCATAGATAAGTCGTCGATAAGCCCATCAAGTTTCTGATTGTAATTTTAGCGATTGCTGGATGGTCTTTTCGAACATTTAACGAGAATGGCACTAATTGTGTACTTTTAAAATACGATTTTAAAGTCTGATCACATGACATTTGAATCAACGAATCTTCTTCACTAGCTGATATTTTCATTTAATTTATTTTCAAAAATAAGAACCAAAAAATATATTATCATTAAGGCTAGGATAGTATAGGATATTGCATTTTTTTCTAGGATTTACATGACATAGCTTTTCAAGCACAAAATGTGATTTGGTCATATACGAGTCCAAATATATAATTTTTATTTTGCTTTTTTTTGCATTTTTTGTACTTTTATGGATTTAGGGTCATTTTGTAGCATTTTTAGGTCATTTTTTCAATTTTACGGGCATTTTTCATACTTTTTTGAAATTTAGGTAATATTTTTATACATTTTCATTTACACTAGATGTTCTCCATAAAAGTTTTGAATTTGTAACAGAAATAATATCATATTCAATATTTCAATTATAGAGATAGTATAGAAAATAATCTTTGATACCGCGAGTTATCTTAATCGTTAAATTAAATGACAGTTATGTGGAGAGTACAGTGTACAGTAGTCACAAAATAGTACATGATAAGTCCAAACTTCGAACTTTATTATTCATATCAAGAAAATCCTAAATTAACATTTTTTTCGCTATTTTTTTATAATATTATAATTTAAATAATTTTGTACCAAAATATTAATTAATAATTTTAACGCATTTTTATAACATTTTAAAATCATTTTTTTATCTTTTGGCCATTTTTAGGTTATTTTAAGGTCATTTTTTTAGGTCATTTTTAGGTTGTTTTAACGTCATTTTTTTAGGTTTTTTGGGTCATTAAAATCCTAGCCCTAATTATCATATATCATTTTAAATATTGATATTAAATATTTAATATTATACCAATGGCTCACGGCTCAGTCCCATGCTGCTCGCGGCCCACAAGTGGGTTGGAAACCGCTGGGCTAGGGCATGGGTAGGCAATAGGCGGCCTGCGGGCCAAATCCGGGCCGTGGAAAGAAAATAACTGGACTGCCAAAAATATTTTTCTTAGACGTCGGTTTTCCACACATTTTAGAATTCGGTATAGAATTTAGATATTTGATCCGTTTGTTATGACGTAATTGGATATTTTGATAGAGTATACATTAATTATCTTAAACTGTGATGTAATACAAAAATAAATATATTGATTATTATCTAACTTATATTTAAGTTTTTTCTGGCCCTCGAAAATTTGTTTTCGAATTATCTGGACTGTCATAAAAATCAATTGCCTGCCGACCCCTGGACTAGGGTGTTAAATAGTGTTATTGTCAAGTTACCAAATCAAGTCTCATTTTGATCACCGTGTAAGTTTTAAGTACAGATGTCAATAGTGAATGGCCTATATTAGAAGTATTCAAACTGTGCATTGCGGCTCCCAAGAGCGTCAAAGGAAGTTAGAGAGAGGAGCCGCGTCTAAGAACCGAAAACCAAAAATTAATGTAAAATTGTCAATGCATTTATAAATATAATTTATTTGTGTATAGAGTGAAAATATTTGATTTGAATTTTTTCTACGTGACCTATTTATTTATAAATTGTTTTTTATTTGTCATACGATAAATATATAAGTATAAAACCATTGTTTTTTGCCATCAATAATTTAGAGGCCATTAAAATATTGTGAAAACAAAGAAGCTGTGTGATGAAAGGATATGAATACTGCTGGCTTATACTAGTTGTGTGCTATAAAATGTATTATGGAGTGGCAGTATTTTTATTAAATTGATTCTCATTGACACATAGAGTAAAAATAGAATCATGATTATTATATTTACATATTATTTAATTTATTCAACATTTTTATGAGTTTCTCAATATCTACACATCTTTGGAACATAATATGTGCAATACAGTATAATTTTCAATATTCCACGTATGGTGTAAGGCAGTAAATAATTCACCCATTTTTATAGGTTCACATTAGGTGCGGCGGACTATTTAAATAGAAAGTAAATATTTTATTATTTTAAAATGCATAATTAAAACATTAGTCAGTATTTGTAACAATGAAATATAAAAATTATTTCATTCTAATATGAGTAGAAATTTTTATGTGGGAAAATATGGTTACTTATGCTTTCAACAAATTTCTTGATGTTGGAGGCATGATTTGAGCATCTTATGTTCATGCATTGATTTATCTTAAACGATAAATCACAACACTAAAAACATGATATAATCAGTATTTATTTTTGTCTTTCCTTGTCTGTAGGTCAGATACAATTTCTCCATAAGTCACCATTTGATGACCTTGGGTATAAAAAAATACAAATAAATTGTTATATCTTATTAATAATTGACATTTAAATTTTCACTGAAAAGTACTTGTACAAAAAAAAAATTGATTGTTATGAAAATGTAAATTTTATTATGGTTACAGAGTATAAAATAATTGAAAAAAATATAACAAATATTCAAAATAACTGAAATATGTATTGTTAACATTTTTAAATTGTTTAATATTCTGTTACAATAATCATTTTAAACTATTTTATAATAGTATTTAGAACAGTAACGAAAAAAAAGCATACCTCATTGAAAGTATTAAAAATTTCAAAAAGTTTTGATGGTAAAAAGCCAAAAAAAAAAAATAGTGGCATATTACATTTTATAGAAATAAAATCGTTTCAGTCTCATGTGAAACTATAGTTACCATTTTAATTAACGCTTATAAAAATAAGTAAACTAAGTAATAATTTCTGAGATTTACCGCATTATGAGCAAAGTGTATAAGTAAAATTAATTACTAAAAAATCATATCAGGTCTTAGATAGAATCAAATAGTATTTGATAGAAAGTTAAAAAACCAAATTATTTACTAAATCAAAAGTAGTTAAATATTTTCTCATATTTGTCCAAGTGTGTTGTACCTACTTAATAGACAAATCCTGTAATCAAATGTTCATTAAATTAAACATTATCAAGTCTTTACTCCAAAAGTAGGTAACGTGTCAATGAACTTAAAATTTTCAGTCCATAAAATGTATTAAATTATTATAACAAATATTAAATTTCAGTCAACATAATGTTTGATATTAAATACAACAAATAAAATAAAATACAATTTACCTCAACAGATTCATAAAATAATGTGATTTATTAGGAGTTTTTTTTAATTAAGAAATGTCTTTTCATACTTCTTCAATAATTGTCTAAATCTTACGTTTTTATTGGTTTTTCAAAAAACATTCACATGAATGCTGCTAACTTTGAAGCAAACTGTTGACTGTAAAGCTATTTTTTAATATTTTTAGAAATGAAAAACTTCTTTTGTGTGAAATTTGGGTAGAAGGTAGTGTCTACACATATTTGTCCAAAATAAATTAGAATATTATGCATTATTAAAAAAATTTTATTTTTATAAAAAAAATATAGAAATCAACTATTCTTTGTAACTGTAACAACTAACATTTTAAGATTCAATGCCGCCTTCTTTTTCCATAATTTCCAAAATATCAATTTATCCTTCGGGCTCTTGTTAATACAATAAATTAAACTTCTTTTCTTATCACACAAAATAGTTGATGCTTTATCAGGTACACATTTGTACAATGAATGAAATGAAAAAATTAACTTTTAAATAGCAAAAAAAAAAAAAAAATAGGTGACAAACACGATATTTTTATAAAATGTTATACCTTATTAATAACTCATTTCACCTGATAACAATTTTTTTATTTTGAGTCTTTATTAGGTATCATGTCATTCACATTAAAGGACTAATGTAATAAGTAATTTATGAATTACAATATTACACATTAATATTGCAAAAGGCCAATGCTTACTTTAAGAAATTTTTGAGTAAAAACACAGTCTACACTTTATAGCAGTTTAGATCATTGCTATTTTTGATGGCAGGTTGTGGACAATTCGGCTGCAATACTGTTCACTTGTTAGTATGCAGTGGATTTGGAATTTTCTGATAGTTCAATGAACCCAATCAGTCTATGGATATAATGGATGCTATCATTTTAGTTTCAAACTTATTCTGTATTTAATTTTGTATACTTTTTTATAATATAGATAGTTACTTTTCAAAAATACATTTTCTCAAGTATAGTACTACAGATTAAATTATTTTAACAAATTGTAAAAACACCATAGTGTGTAAGAAGTTAATTTGTTTAATGTATTTATTATTTTCTATTTAATTTCAAAATAGATCAAAAAGTGCTTTAAGAATTACTAAAATTTATATTCCTAAATAGGAATGTATGGGGGATATAAAAGATTGGTAAAATAAAAAATCCATAAAATATACTTATGGCAGATCAGTGGTCTTCAATCTTTTTGAACTTGTGATCCACTTTTTTAGGCCTACATTTGTCGTGACCCACATAAGCTTTATAAAAAATCTAAAATTGCTTAATACTTTGCAGTAGTACTATTAAAACTGAATAGATAAAAATTGCGTTGTTGTAGTTAGAAAATTTAATTATTATTCATTTAAAATGTATAGGATTCATATGAAAATATAAAATAAAATAAAAAATATTTTTTTACTTTTTATAATTTTATTAATTTAATTTTTGTTTTAAAAAGGAGACTTATCGCAACCCAATTTTAAAGCTAACGTGACCCAAAAATGGGTTGCGACCCACCGTCGAAGACCACTGGCATAGATATAAGGAATGAAAATGTATAACAAGGAAATACTCTAAGTACAATTTTTGATAATCAAGGATTATTGTGGTTGTGTATTACATACTCAACTTCAAAATATCTATTTCTACTTTTCATTTATTTAAAAATAATACTTTTAAAGTAATAACAATAAGTACCTAATTACAATATTTCTTCCTGATATATGATAAAAGAATTAAGTATATTTTTAGATTTTAAGTTTCAAAAAAAAATGTGTAAATATAAATAAGTTATTCATTTAAAGTAATTGTATTCTTTCATAATAAAAATGATAAGTACACAAATGGTCAAAAATTAATTAAAACTACATTTAAAACAGAATGTTTTGTACTACTTTGTATATTTTATCATGAATTCAAGTAAGTATAAACTTAATAATACAATTATAATTTATGGTTAAAGGAATATACTATTTTTATTTTCTTAAAATATAATTACTTTTTATGTGTCTAACTTATTTCTATACAAATATGTACATGATCTTAGAATATATATGTCACTTCACAATAACTACATTGAATTTACATATAAACAAAATGGTTTGAGATCCATAGATCCCTATACTTTCACAGTTGTAATACATTGAATTAAAAAATAAAATAAGAATATTTAACCATTTTAACATCATAATAAAATTGTAGTAAATTATAGAATTATTTCACAATTCGGTTATACAACTGTATTAATTAGAAAAAATATAAATTTGTTCAGATACATACATTATAATATTATTGTATCATTATACTCATATTAATTAAACAACTAATGGAATTAGACACTTTACCACAACAAAAGAAAATATTAATTTTATCTTAATAATTTATATTGAATAATAAATTAGTAAAAAATTAAATGTATAAAAACTAATATACAGTTTAAAGAAATATAACTTAATTAGAATGCAAATAAACATGCAAAATAAATAATAATAATAATAATACAGTCAATAATATTAAATAATGTAAAATACTACAATTTAATATAATCCAGGAAAAATTGATAAAATTATATAAAAAAGAAGTCAATATTTCTATAGGAACTTGTCATATTAATTTTTGAAAAAATTACATAGTTAAACTTTTTTTAACAAAACCATAATATGATTTTGTATTATAGAGATCAAATTAACCAATCGGTATTTCATATTATTTGATTAACAGTTTTGAACATTAAAAAAATAATATTTTACACCTGGTTATGCTATTCATTATATTTTCAAGGAATTAAATTAAATATTTTATTAGGTTATGAACATTGTAAATACAAACACACACACACACACAGAATGTAAAACTTTAAGCTGAATTATAAATTTCAAATAATTAGGACACTTATCTATTTCAGTATTTAAAAAATAATACTGACATAGATAATTATAAGTTTTATTTTATTCAAAACATCAGTGAAATCAAATAAAAATAATCCAATTAGTCATGAAATTATTTACTAGTTACATAACAAATTAAATTACACAACTATGCTTTCAAATCAGTATGATAGATAGTATGATATTTAATTTTTTTTTTTTTGTTTTTTTTTTTTTAACAATAATTTCTTATAAAGCATCTAAATGTCAGTGAATAATACAACTTATAATAATAATATAGAGAAAGATTTATATATTTAACTTTCTTCTGATCTTGAGATGCAAAAATATAATTAATATACAAACATATATTTATAATAAATTAATCAACCTAATTTCATTTTTGTTAAAATATTTATGTTGTTTCAAAAAAAAATATATATATTTCCATCTATTAAGCTATAATACACACACACACACACATTGATAGATATACATATACACACACTTACATATATACATATATATTTATACTAATAACATATTAACACATCAATCATCATAAGATAGTTCTGCTTTAGCTTTAACCTTGCGTAACAGAGGTGGAAACTCATCGAGAGTGTACCGGTATTTGAACACGTGCATTTGAGCTGGACAGCTACAAAGTTGTTTAAAATGCCGGAGGCATGCCAGTCTTTTAGGATCACACGAACAGGATACTGCAGAAATATATAAAGTGGTATTACATACCATACATTGTCTAAGATCATCTACCTGATGTTCAAATTCAACAAAATCTGCTTCAGTAACACCCCAATCTAAAAGTGCTTTACGTTGAATACGTTCAAACTTTACCATTTCATTCAAATCATCATATACAAGTTCTGCTGCTTTCGGTGCTAAGTCATCACAAGAGCTAACCATATTACATATAAGTTCGTCATGAGAAAATACACATATTCGTTTGAGAGATGAATAATGATTAACACATTCACGGCCTATTGATATCCAGTCAGCTGGAGCAAAATTTACAGCTTCAGCAAAATTATATCCTTGATTAAATCCAGTATGGTAAGACCTTGGAAAAGTAACAACAAATTCACCAGCATGCTGATCAGTTCGATATACTGGAACATTTGCTTTCATTAAGATATTTGGGTTGAGAATAGTAACCAACTGATGAAGAAGATCAGGCTGAGAATGAAATAATTCAGGTGTTGTTTCCTTCATGACCTCTTCAAAAGCTTCAGCACAATCTCCGGGAACTCCATACCATGTTTTTGGCTCACCCCAATGTAAATAATTGATTGAATAACTCCAATGATCTTCATTGTGCCAACAAAATGTAGAAAAACACATGCCAACATACATCCATGGTATTTTCATACCAGATATATCAGCATTAATAAAACTAAGTACAGAATCCTTTAATATTGGTATGTTATTTAAATTCCAACGATCTTCTATGTAGGATTTGTAAAAAGTATTATCTTCATTTCCACAGAGTGCAAGACCTGTTGGAAATCCTGATCCATGATCCATAGTATGTAAATCAGCACCATATTCAGCTATTACAGTAGAATCAATAGATGAAACAATTTTCCAATATTCTTGTTCAACTTTGTGTGTAGGTACAAGATGAACAGGCATATTAAAATATTTAGATTTAAATTGGTCAGCCATTTCTCCAAATTGTTGAAGGGTATACTCACGCTGAGCTTGTTCAAATCCAAAAGCATCACTAGGTTTGATCACTTCATTGATCACACATTTATGACATCTCCATTCACCTTTAGGAACAGTGGTTAGAGGTATAATTAAACATTGCATATGGAAACTTAGATCACATCCATCACAAATTAAAATAGTCTCTTCTGATTTACCACTTCCACATTTTTGGCAATAATACTTATCCAAATTCTCTACAGCAGGTTTACGATTTCTTTTAGACTTTTTAGAATCTTTTGACTTGAGATGTCCTATTCTACACTTAGAACTAAATCCTGCCATTTTTGGGCCAGCACCAAAAAACTGCAATTTTCTAAGTTCTTTATTTTCCATTAGATAAAATGGGTCTTTAATATAATCATCAGATTCATTCTCATCATCAGGATTTAGTCTCGCTCGTTTATGAGGAGAAGTAGAAGTAGAACTTTCTTCTTTAACATTTATCTTATTTTCCCTTTTCAATGGCTTGTTATAAATTTCATCTTTTATTGTAGCATGAAAAAGAGAAAACGGATTTAGCCATCTTTCATAATGACCTTTCAATACAGTACCAGATGATTTTTCACATACATAGCCCATACGACTAGCAACTTTGCTCCACTTTTTTTCTGAACACACTTGATTGAAACCTCCCTCAAACTCTACAATTTTATATAGAGAATATAAATCTACAGCTCTTTGTTCTAAAACAGGAATTTTAATACGAATTCCTTGTAAATGCCAATATTTTGCGATTTTTTCCAAAAAATTGAGTTTAACTCTTGTGCTTGCATCTAGTTCATTAAGTTTTTGGATGCGAGGGGTAAATTTAAAATTATCAACATCAACACAAAACGGAGGATGCCAATTAGATGGAGGTCTTATTTTACATATTCCATAATCTTGAGCTACACTCCTAATTTTAGCTATATATTTCAATGGATCTTTAAATTCTTCTGCAGTAGGCTCAAAAACTGGAGCTTCAGGTGGAACCTTGAAAACAAATTTCCCCTTTTCCATAAGACTTACGGGATCAATAAATTTCCCTTCTGGACATTCTTTTTGTTTTGGTTCATCGATTTCTAGTTTACATTTCACGTCCTTTTTTCCACTCATTGTAATACGAATAAAATAATTAAACTTACCTACTTATTTAACACCTTCTGTTAAAATCAGTAATTAACTTTTTAATAAATAAAATCTCCAACACAGGCATTACACGTTGAGAACTATATTTTTTAAGAGAGAAGGATCACGTTTCAAATGGACGTCCATCTCGCATTTCTAAAATGTCACGTAGTCCACACCACCACAGGTCAAACGTTAGTAAATGATTTTTATAAGGGAAAAATGTATTTTCAATACACTTTCAAATCTAATTAATCGTATATAAAGTTACTCGGTCAATAATGTTGTCAACAAACTAGATTAAATTATTTCAGTTGGAACTTACGCCACTCAGAATTAATAAAAATAAACTTTAAAACCTTTTGTTTAAAAGTATAAATTTGACTATGGAAGATAGAATGTAGCCAACATACACATACAAAGACACCAATTACGAGTACACATCACACGCACACGCACGCACATGAACGAACACACAAACACTAACACCCACTTACACACCAACACACAGAACTCAACTCGGGCGCAAATATTGAGGCTTACACCACTACCAACTACACAAAATACTAGAGATACAGACGCACGCACTAACTCACAATTCACATAACACATTAATATCGGAACAGAACAAGCATGGGAGCACGCACCAATGCACTATTGCTCCAATGTTGTATACGATATTACGATATACATTATGCATTCTACATTTCTAGTTTCTACATAGTATATAGTCTTTGTAGACACTAGATACTAGACTACGTCATGTCAGTATGGATGTCGGACTTATGTACTCTGTTCAAATAAAATTATTTTAACACAACATAATGTATTATTTCATATTTCAAATCCAGAGTCCGGTCATTTCAGACGTCACTGCGTTAGTATGCAAATAATAAGTAATAATGTCCATAAAAATTGTGAAATCAAAACATCTACAAATTATGCCGATTAAATAATTAAATAAATAGGTATTTACTAAGATGAAAATTATTTTAATATTCCACTTTAACATGAGTTGTTACTTGTTATTGTACAGAACATAATACCAGCGAACATTTTATTATAAAATGTATGATATTCAGAAGTATAAATAGTTATATTATTAAGTTCAAAAATGTTTGTAAAACTTGAACCATTAGTATATTTGAAATAGAAATTTGATTTTATACTTAAATTATGTCAGGTCATTTTTTTACTGCTAAATCTACATTGATGTACTTCAAATACAAATTATGGATTAATAACTTATGTGGGCACATACTGAAGTCAGTTAAATTATTTAAATTCCCAACAGACCTTTATCCTTTACATCGGTACTCAAATCATCTTGAAGGTTTTGTTAAGTTTAAATGGCACTAAATTTATGGAATTTGATGTTACTTAATTTTTTTCATTTTAAGATGTTTTTACAGTCTTAAATATTGAACTACATTAATATAAAGGTATTTCTGTCTAAAATATGCATACTTTTATGATTTATAAAAAGAAGAAAAGGAGAGTATGGCCGTGCTATGGCTGAAAATAATTAATTTTATCCTTAATTGCATTTAAATTTAAATATGATAATGAATACCTAATTCAAAATACAATTATAATAATTAATTTCAACAAGAATAAAAACATTAAAAAAATAATGCATTTGATACAATTATAAAGTATTGTGTATAAATTATGATATTCAATAGGTACTCTAAGTTTATAATTATTTGAATGTTTTTTGTATTCATATGAAATCATAAACCAGTTGCTCTGAACAGAATAATAACAACACTGTGATTTTATATTGTATTATTTATTACACATTATATAACCTAGTTATTTTTGTTTCATTTTCAAAATATAATATTAAATATAGTTAGTAAGTAGAAGTAGTACATAGTTGTAATTATCATTATTTACAACATAAATTTAAAAAAAAACATGAGTAATGTTGATAATACCAAGAAATAGTTACTAATAGAATAGAAAAATTAATTTTTAATTTAATTTTACTAGTACACATGTGATGAGAGTCAAATCATTAAACTTACTAAATAAAGAAATATAACATAAGTTTGTATTTAAATGCATATTAAAATACAGTAAGTTAGGATAAGGTGCTTAGATATAAATGAGATCTTGCAAGTACCTGAACTATGAATATGATGTCAAATTAATTGCTACTGGTATTTTAAAATCTGATATTTAAACTTTTATTTAAAAAACACCTTTTTTTGTTAAATGCTAATTGTATGATAACAGATAATGTGTATTAGAAGTCAAAACATCTGTTTTTATGGGAATTGAATATCAGCTATTAGTTAACATTAAGTGAGCATGAAATATTTAAAATGTCTTGTATTAAAATATCTTCTTTTAATATAATTTAATATTTTTATTTTTACGAACTTTAAAATCGTTTTGATGTAAATTTTAATTAATTAATTGTAAAATAAATTTTAAATATTTCCCATGTTTTTATATTCGATGGTTAAATTTTGAATAACCTGAAAATTATCAGTAGCCATCTTGAACAAAGCGTTTACACACAAACACAAACAGTGGTAGTAGTGAAAATTATATGATAAAAATTACAATTTTCTTAATTTTTATTCCAAAATTGTGACATTTTGTATTCATTGTATCTAGTTTAAATAATGTTATGTTGATTTTAGTTTTTGAAATGTTTTCTTAGTTATGGCTGCTTCTAGAAAACTTCAAGGTGAATATCATTCATTTGTACCTTTAATATGATTGTAATATTTTATATTATACATTGTACAATTGTTGAAAAGAACATTGAGTATCCAAATTAATACTATTGCTTAATAACACATATGAATATAATTAATTATTTTTTAGTTTTGAATTTTGTTAGTAAAACTATTAAATTAAATTGGTTGCAATGTGATTTAATACTGTTATAATTTCAAATAGTTTAAAAAATTGTATGGATACATTTTTATTCAAACATTCATTCATTCATTCTTACACTAGATTAGTTTTTATTTTTTTTCAAAACTTCATTATTATTATTTATGTTGTGATAAGTTTTTAATATTTTAAACAGTAATTTAAGTATAATTTAATTTTGTGCAATCTTCAGGTGAAATCGATCGGTGCCTTAAAAAAGTTACCGAAGGTGTTGAAACGTTTGAGGATATTTGGCAAAAAGTACACAATGCTACAAATAGTAATCAAAAAGAAAAATATGAAGCTGACCTCAAAAAAGAAATTAAGAAATTGCAAAGGTTACGTGATCAAATCAAAAGCTGGATTGCGTCCGCAGAAATTAAGGATAAAAGTTCATTACTTGATTACCGAAAACTTATAGAAACTGTTAGTACTCATACAGTCTACACCGTATTCATCCTTGTATCAATGATCCTATTTATGTTTATTTCTAGCAAATGGAAAGGTTTAAAGTAGTCGAACGAGAAACAAAGACTAAAGCTTATTCTAAAGAAGGGTTGGGTGCTGCCCAAAAACTAGATCCTGCTCAAAAAGAAAGAGAAGAAATAAGTGCATGGTTAACACAATCAATCGAGTCGCTCAATATTCAAGTAATTAAATATTGTATATCTTTAAGTTCTATGAAATCTAATGTAGTATGTTATAATTATTATTGGTTAGATTGACCAATATGAATGTGAAATGGAGTCTCTACTTGTCGGAAAGAAAAAACGATTGGACAAGGATAAGCAAGAAAAACTAGATGAACTAAAAGCTAGAGTCGAACGCCATAGGGTTCATATACGAAAATTAGAGACTGTGCTTAGAATGTTAGATAATATGTCAGTGGAAGTAAAAAAGGTTATTAAAACATTGTTTTTGATTTTTATATTATATATTTTGTATAAATATTGTGATACATTTATTAATATTTGTGTTTTATTTTTAGATTCGCTCAATAAAAGATGATGTTGAATATTATATTGAAGCGTCACATGAAGAAGATTTTATGCATAATGATGATTTATATGATGATATAATAGGATCAGCTGAACTTGAATTAGGGGTTGCTGCAAATAATTCTGCTGAAGCGAATGGTAATAATTGTGCACTGCTTATAAAATATAATAACCTATATTCATTTTTTTATTGATATAAGGTTTTTTTATTTATAAATTATCTTTGTACTAATTTTTAATTAATTATTTATAAACAGGAACACCTACTAGCCAAACTGCAAGTGTTACTGGTTCTTGTCCTCCTTCTCCCGCTCCAATTTCACATAATCATTCCATTGAAGAACCTGTTCCAGTGGCTGTTATTACAACTTCTACTCCAGTATCAACGACATTTGTCACTACAATAAATGAATCAATTTCAACGATCTCTACAGTTTCTACAGTTGTAACTACTACTACTTCTGCTTCTATTGTTGCTGCACCAATCCGTAAAAAAAAAGATGAAACTACTAAAGTTTGTTTTTCTTGTATAATCATTTTATAAATGAAATGAAACTAACTGAAGCTGTTAATTTTATTTAGAATACGATTAAACCAATGCCTGTAAAAGCAAATTCTTCAAACACTAATTCTTCATTAAATAGTAAAGGGCCTACAATAGCTGCTGTTGTCAAATCATCAGTTAGTAATCACACAACCTTAACATCCAGTATTTCTACTGTGGCTCAAACTTCAATATCTCAAACTAACACTTCTGCAGTAGGCAATTTTGCAACTGTAGCGGCTTCAAATCTACATAATAAACATCCACGTAAGCATTAGTATAATTTAAATTTAAAAATTCAATAGAACTAACATTATTTATTATTACATTTTTTAAGTTTTTTTTTTCTTTTAATTTGGTTGATTAAATAATTTATTCATTAAAGGTGTTAATACATTTTATAAATTATATATAGGGCTGAATTGTCATAGCAGCTCAAGTTGATAAAAATGTTTTCAAATAAAATATTTATGTATTTTTAAGTCCTGCATATAATTTATATACACAACTTTTAATTTATATGATTTAGTTAAAAAACCAACTTATGTATATAAAATATCTTAATGGTTATGTATCCGCATATAACTAAACATAACTAAAATTGAGTTTCAAGTAACTTTTTTTTGTAATGATATCAATCCAATTACTTATTTATTAAATTAACGGGGTTCAATGGACGACATATCTACACATGTTATTTTTTAATGATTTCTTGTAATCTTTTATTCATATCTGCTTATTGTACAAATATTATGTGTACTGATTGTATATTTTTTTAATAGAAAAAAAGATTATCTAAATTTTAAACTTTCTAAGTATCCAGTAAAATTTGATGGTAATCAGGTATTTAAATTGATCAACTATTATCAGAAGATTCGGTATTTTTTATTATAAATATTTTGACTTGCGTGTTTTATTTATTAATAATGCATATTTAATGTGTATTATATTTTTGTTTTGAATTTAGAACCACAATCTGTTGAAAGTACATCTGTTGTTACTTCTATAACAACTTCTCCATCATCTTATCACACAACTAATGTTACAACCACCCAAGCAAATGTGAATAATTCTGAAAGTGTGGTTAATTGTGTGTCTACAACACCTTCATCATTGAGTTCTACAACTTCTCCAGTTCAAGCTGACTCCCATGCAGCTTTATCATCACTCAAGACTATAGCTCAAAAAGCAATTGATCAAGCTGGGATAGATATATCACAACAACCTACTGACACTAGAAGTAATTAATAGTTATGAAGTATAAATTTCATACAATATATTTATATATATTGTATAGGAAGTTCATATTTTCTGTGTTTTAAGTAATAATATCAATTATTAAAAAAGTAATATTATAAATTAACATTTAACCCTTGGTTAGGTAGGTGAAAAAATGTTACGTTAATAGTTACCATGGGTCTCATAGACCCATATCAATACATCAATTTTACTCTTTTATGGTAATACTTTATCTCTTCAAATATGAATAACAATTACATAGACACACTTAGAAATATATTGTAACAATTACAAAATAAAAAAAATAAAATATTTAAATGGTTATAAATATAAACTTTTGACCCTTATCACGAATATATTATGAATATTAATTGATATTTAAAATGCTGGGGTCTGATAGACCCGACCTCCCTAATGAAGGGTTAAAGTTTCTTAGTAAGTATTAGGATTATTGGTTTTACTGTGATATTTCTTCTTAAAATATTTTCAGCACACATCTGGTATCCCAAACATTTTATTCAATGTCTGTAAATTAGATACAAATAAAATATTTTAGTTGGTTTTTTTTATTTATTTTTCATTTAAGGAATTATCACCATTAATATGTAATTAATATTATTATTTAGGCTTTTAAATATTTATCAATTATTGACCATAGTTATTTAGATTATAAGATTTTAATTAGTTTCTAAATAATAAATCTAAATTTTTGTACAAAAGAGCATCAATAGTCTAGATCTGTGATATTTTACACTATTTAGATCGATGGGCATTAAACATGTTTATATTACTTTTATTATTTATTTAGTTAGTACATTTAATGAGAAGTGTGTGCTTAATGGTCGTTACAAATATCTTTAATTCTAGGACGTATAGTAGACAGACTTGCCCACATTTTTTCCTCCACTGAAATTAACCTTTCTCATTTCTTTTTTTAAAATATTTATACTAGTACTGAAAACCCCTGTTCACAAAGATATGAAGTTAAAAATGACCAAAGAATAGCCAGTGCTCTTATTGATATTTCTAGATATTCTTTGGAAACATAGATTTAAAGTTTATCGAGGGTGATCTCTTTGAATTTCAACTGAAATATCTGATCATTTTTATTTGAACAACGATTTTCTTCTTCAGTTGTAAATCAACTGAGTCATCAATTGGCACACTGAAAGAATCTCATGCTCAGTCGTTATTAAAAATATTAATACTAGGAAAATATTTATTCATCTGTACTTCCAACAGTGCTATAAACTCGACTACTAATGTCAAAATGTTGTTATTTATAACTAGCATAGCAGTGTGCATAAACATAATTAGATTACCTTGATTATCTTCAGTTTTTCATAGATTCAATTTTCTTAAGAAAGTTATAATTTTATCTGATGATGCTAAAATATTTTCATTACGACCTTGCATATTTGAATTTAGTTTATTGAGATGCTTAAACAAATCAGTTAAAATGATAATTTTGTCCTCCACTAGTACATCCCCAAGAAAGTAATTGCTTTCTTACTATAAATTTTCAATTTATTAATATACAAATGTAGCATATGGATAACGATTGAAAGCATATATTTTCACAATATTAAATATATTATCACAATTTGATTTAATGGGCCATTTAAAAAAAAAAAAAAATGCTGAATACCACAACACACCTATTGAATGAATGTTTGTGATACCCAGTTTGTAAACTACTGGTCTAGATCTTAGATAATCTGTAAGATGTGGTAGTTCAAAGAGTAATTAAGTCTATTTGTCCTTAATTTTGTCTGGAATTCCGGAAACACAGTTAATCTGTTAAATAAGTTATAAACAACAACGTTTTAGTTTATCATCATTCCATATCTTATGTGATGAATAAACAGTAGTAAATCTTCATCCGTTCACTCTTCTTTCTTGATAATTATTGTGCTATCTTTGATAGAATCAGTGTTATACAGATATATAGGAACACATGCAGTTGATTAATAAAGTTGCTAATTCTATCACCTTTTTCTTATAAATAAATGTTATAATAACTATATTTCACGGGTATCAAGTATTATAATTTACATTATTGTTCATATGATAACAGAATTTACCTAAAAACCTTTCAAAGAGCACATTTGATTGTACTAATTTTTTGTGTGTCTGAGTGCCACTACACAATTATTGTTTTCTGCAGTTGCTGCTCGTGAGCACAAAACTTTAACTTATGATTAGAATTATTAGAATTATTAAAAAGCATGGTTTAAAATGGTTTTTATTATACATTTTTTTAGTCTCTTAAGTACACGAAACTTCTAGGAATCTAGATGATATTGGGTCTGAATTAATTTGATCTATTGAGTCTGTATGATATAGACACAACCTATTATATATTCATTTCGGTGGTTATATTTTTATATTTAGTTTACCAATATTTTAGTGACATAAAGTAATATATAATTAAGGTCTGTTATTTTAATATTTTGACATTTATACAATGGTGAACATATTTGAGCATATACTTTTGCAAAATGAATTTTTTCTAAAAAAAAAATATAAAATTTTTCTTAATGCTCATGTATTGTTATAATCAAATCTATAACTTTATTCTTGAATATAAGATTTTCCTTCATGGTTTTTGAACATTTTAATTTTAAATTATATCAATTCTATTCAATAAATGTAAACAATCAATTGGTAACCATTCTAAAGTTCATGAAAAGAAACTTTATTTTCAAAGTCCTTTGTTTTGTTAATATTTTATTTTACATTATTATTACAGTTAAAAATATAATCATCAACTATCAGGTTTAAAGTTTATTTTTGTTTTTTAGTTTTTATTATTTTTAGAAATATGTCATTTTATTCAAATGCTTGTAACAATTTTTTATTTTTTTAGCAAAACAAAAATGTATTACTTTACATTGGTAGTTAATTTAAATTTGAAGTTATTTAAATTGTCAATATGTTATTAATTATGTTAAATTTATTTAACTCTTAACTATTGATATTTTTAATGAAATGCATGTTATTTATATTTATAAATATGTATTTAGATGTTAATTTTTTATTTTCAAGGTTTGAATTCAAATATCATTCAGAATTCAAATAGCCATCTAAACTTACAGCAACAACAGTCACAACAACCAGCTGTTTCATTTGAAGCTAATATTTCTCCTCTATTAGGAGTAGCTCCATTGGGTCCAGTTCCGCTTTCTAAAGACCATCAATTTCAATTTACCATGCTTGAATCTGCATTTTTACATTTACCTCATCCATCAGATTCTGAACGAATCAAATTATATTTGCCTCGAAATCCATCTTCAGCCCCTCATTATTATAATCAAGTAATTTACTAATTAACCATTTATAATAAATATGTTTATGATTAAAAGTATAATTGTATTTTTAGGGACCTCTTCCTCATTCCGACAGTTTAGAATTTTTCCAGAGACTTTCTACGGAAACTCTTTTCTTTATATTCTATTATATGGAAGGATCCAAAGCACAGTATTTGGCAGCCAAGGCATTAAAAAAACAAAGTTGGAGATTCCATACAAAATATATGATGTGGTTTCAGCGTCATGAAGAACCTAAGTTAATTAATGAAGAATATGAGCAGGTTTGATATAATCAGAATAAATTTCTAAACTTTGAAAATTAATTTTTATTATTATTATTAATAGGGCACATACATTTATTTTGACTATGAAAAATGGGGTCAACGAAAAAAAGAAGGTTTTACTTTTGAGTATAAATATCTGGAAGATAGAGAGTTAAACTGAAAATTGTATATTTTCACATAGTCCTATGCTAAAAAAAAAATTAGAATATAGTCCAAGAATATATCTGGATTATTTTTGACCTTAAAACATGTGATATTATGTGAAAACTCGAAGAAAAAGAATATGGAGTATACTCACTTTTTTTTAATTTTTGAAAAAAAAACTTATATAGTCTTTGTTTTTATGTATAGCTCATATAACTAAATGATGTACATATGAACAGACTGCTTAAAATATTTTTTCTAAATTATTTGTTCTTTTATCGAGAAATATTAAGATTTATATCCCATATGCTTTATTCTTAAAAGAATGTAATTTTTACCTTTTTTTCAATAGTTTTTTTTTCAAGTATAAAACTCTTACAGTTAGATTTATTACTAGAAAAATAGTTAAATTTCTCATAGTTTAATATTAGTTTTTTCTGTATTGTACTTCAGATTTTTTGTCAAATTTGTTATTAAATCTGATGCCAAACGTTAATTTTTTTGGTGTCATTCAAAAATTATGTAAATTATTTTGTTTTAAATATATAATTGTTCATTCTTCATCTCTTGGAAATAACTTTTTCCTCGCCATTTAAATATGTATATAAAAAATTTACTGACCACACTCCAGCCAAATATTATATACATTTTTTAATTTGATATAAATGGAGTGAACTAATATATTTTTTTAAACATACAAATGTATGAACTTGACAGTTTTATTAAGTTTCTATTTATGCATATTAAATAATTTTTGAATGACCCTTATTTTATACACAAATTTTCTTCTTTTTCATCAAATTAATCAAATGTATTATGTTATATTATACATTATTGATTGTCATTTATAATTTTTTCTCGTATTAAATTAAAAAAATTAGAGCAAGTACTACAAATTAAAATCTCCCACTTTGTACTTAAAAAATTAATCACATTAGAACAAAATGTTTAGATACTATTTTTATACTATTATGTATAACATTCATGAATTTTCATTTGTTAACAAGATTAATTACCAACAAGCAATTTACAATTTAGTGTTATAAGAGTCTTTAAAAAAAAAAAAAATGTATACATATTTTATCAATAGATTAAGTTTTTAGACATTTTTTGTACAATTTTTTAATTTGCTGTTGAAACAATACCATACAATATTGATTATTATTTTGAAATATTAGTATAATTGTTGATTGACTCTTATGGTCTTTTTAAAAAACCAAATAATATCTCATTAATCAATGTAATGCATATTTATTTTAATAGACCAGGAAAGTATTAAATTAAGTTACTTTTCCTTTTGTGATTTATCTTAGGGACAAAATGATCAATGTTTTTATTATTATTATTATAATTATTATTATTATTATTATTATTATTATTATTATTGTTGGCTGTTAGGTAAATTAAGCTATGATTGTTTTATGCATGGATTAACAGTTTGATGTTTTGTTCCTACAACATCGTCTTAAAGCCAATCAATTGAATGATAGATGTACAAAAAATAAGCTATTTAATAAAAAAATAAATAATAATAAAATAAATCTATGTTTTGATATTATTTACTGATTTTTTTTTTTTTTTTATCTTAATTTATTTTAAATTTATAACAATAACATAATTTTCAACTACTTTAATTTGATCATTATATATATATATATATGTCTACATCATAGATATTAAATACCTATATTAATTTTAACATCTTTTCAAATATTATTTCAAAATATATTTTTACATAAATTATTAATACATCAAATTTATTTAAAATAAAACATGTATGTAATATATATGTATATTGTTAATAAAAAAAAAAAAAACAGCTCTTTAAATAAATTATTACTTTCAATTTCTGTGTTTCACTCAGAACTTCTTATACATAAAATAAAGAATCACAAGTAGTTTATAACAATTAACAAATAATGGTTACAATGATTTTGTGTATTATTTCTCAAAACACAAAATGTTTGCATAAATATCAACATAAGATATATTAAATTTGTTATTTTTATTTTTATGATTATCAATATATTTATTATATGTTGAGAGCGATGATATAAAAATCTTCTTTATCTGTGTCATGTATATATTACAAGTTGTTATGTATCGTTACAATTTAAAGATAGAAAAAAGGTAGATCTGAATTATAAAATGTAATTAACTTCTGCCATATCTCCCTAACACATTTTACAAATACTGTTTAAACATTCTTCTCTCTCATTTGTATGTAATCTATGTGTGTATTTTTATATATTCTTCTTACGGTCAACAACTCGAGGGTTGGTTTACAACCAAGAAAAGTTGTAACTAGGGAAGGGAGGGTTACTATGCAGTGGTTTCCCGTTGCCTTCTGCTTAGGGGAGGTGGCTGCCGTTTTCTCTAGAAGTCTAGACAGTCGCCTGCCCAGAGAGAGAGCCGCCCGTGACCGAGGTTTGAACCGGCAACAGTGTGCATCATCAGTGACCCCTAGTTCCACTCAGCCACTCTGTCTCCCATTTATATATATATATATATATATATATATATATATATATATATATATATATATATATATATATATATATATATTTATATATAAACTAAATACCAATTACTTAAAGATTGTCTCTTCTCGAAAACTACAATAAATAGAAACTTAAAATTTGGAATAATAATTCTTATAACGCTCTAGATGTGCAATAAGAAATGATGTTAAAAAAATGTACATTTAAGTGGATTAATATGAGGGACCAATTTATATTTATATAAAATAAAATGTACTGACTGACTAAATTTTTATTTCCAAGCCTGTACACTGAAGTCTGAAGGATGACATTTGGTTTGTAGTGTCATTTTATGAATTAGAAATACAATATGAAAGAACTTGTCAAAATTCAATCATCAAGGGGGTTAAAAGGTGTAAAAACTGAAAATATTTCTGTGGCGGAGTGTTTGGAGTTCAGGATTAAAACATTGTACTTAGTATTACTTTCTTGAATATTTTTGAGCCATTACTGAAACTATAAGTAAACAATTTGGGCCCAAATTTATATTTTGATGATTCAGGAAATCAGCGTAGAAGGGACTTATATTTTTTGAAACACGACATACATGCTGCTATGAAATACTTAGTATCACATTATTCACATTTTCAAATTCAAAATTAAGAGGTTAATATTTGTAAATTCTCTGTACCAAGAATATTACAGTTATTATATAAGGTTTTAAATCCTTTAAGGTGCGTTATACATTTGAGCACTGTTCTGACTGTCAAAGAATCAACGTAGAGATTAGTAATTTTTTTTCTTATAAATTAAATGTCTGTTTCATCATGTAAGTGGAATCTTAGAGTAAATTTCGCAAATTTGAATTTTAAATACCAAAAAAAAAGGTAATTTGCACCAATTCCAATTACTCTTTGTCATAACTAGTCTTTGTAGAAAGTGAAAAAAGTATCTTGATTCAAAAAAGCAAAATTCATCCTATTCACTATCTGAACAACATTCTTAATAATTTCTCATTTGGACAAAACCAATTAATTTTCCACAGACTATTATATATATGTATATTCTAAACAGAGATCACGTGTCCCATGTAGAATCTCTACTTTACCTATTTTTTCCTATCGAACCGACGGTAAAACATAACTCCCAGTCCAAGATTTAATGTATAATCAAAACGATGAAGTACCTGATCATGACTTAATAATTAAAAAACAACCAAAGAATTCTATTGTTCTACTTACACATATTTTCAACTCAATTCTTTATTTATTTTATATTCTCCTTCCTGGAAGCATTCAATAATAATCCTAATTTATGAACCAGGTAAAATTGCTAACCTCCCTTCGTCCTTTCAACCAATCACTAATTAGTCTACTGCTTTCTTTTTCTAAAATTCTCGAAAAATCGTACAAAAACAAAGTTATTCAATTATTGCAAGACAATTCCAAATACTTATTTAGAATTTAGAGGAAAACCCTCATCCCTTCAATAGGTTTATATAATAGTTGATAACTTCGCTTTTTCGCTATGGAAAGCCAAATGATGATATTGATTATCGAGCTTTTTCGTCAGTTTTTTCATTGCCTAAGATTTGACTGTGGCTTGAAATCCATATCAGGGAATGTCAGGAATTTTAGTTATGAAGTTGATTTTGGATTTTTCTTGCCATCTCATTTAGGGTGTTTATATTTTATATTATACTTTGCTCATCAAAATATTTATTAAGTCGCTTGAGATGATCGCTTGTGTATCAGTTTTATTTTTATAAGGCTTTAAATGTATAAAATTTCTGTTGCTTTGGTTATGTAGATGGAGCAAATATTTGGTAATTTTAGCATGATTACATGGTTTTTGCGTACTAAAGCTGCTCCTAAGGGTCGGGCCACACATAGCGGTCAAGCCGCAGCGGTTCAACCGCGAGTGTTTCAACCGCCAGATTACCGTCCACATATGGGCGGTCGAACCGCACGCGGTTATACCAAAGTATTGGGTGATTGATAAAATATTATGATACTATATTATTAATTATTATTATAACCTATTAATTATTATTATATTATTAAACTTAGTAGTCTGAGTGTCTTTAATATTACATACTTAGGTACTTACTTTAGATACCAACTTATTTCTATACGCTGTTCCAAAAGAAAATACACCAGATTTTATAATAGATTTGATAAAAAAAATTAAAATTATATATTTTAAAACATCAGTTTTTTTACAAATAAAAAAACAGTGTTATTTTAGGTTATGAAAGTTACTAGAAACTTTAGGCCCCTCTATTGGAAGTCTTTTTTTTTAATACATATGATCTTTGAAAAAACGAACCGCGGCTATGTGTGAACGGACTAATTCAAAACGATGTGTTTTGATCATTTGGGCGGTCGAACCGCACGCGGGTAAACTGCGTCATGTTGCGGTCGATTTTTCGACCGCAACAATTTCCGCGGCTGAACCGCGTAAGTGTGAACGCGTATCAGGCGGTTGCATTTAATATAATACAATTTGAATTTGTTGAGCGGTTCAACCGCTGCGGCTCAACCGCTATGTGTGGCCCTAACCTAATTCCTATGCTATTATTTTATTTTTGATCCATCAACATAGTATTCAGTGAAATCTTTAAGTTAGGGGCTGTGGATATTTTAACTAACATACTTGGCGACAAAGATTTTTTTTGAAAACATATTATTTCATATTAATTTAATTTTAAAAGGTAATTTTTTGTTTTATTATTTATGGGTAATTTCGTTTGATACTTTAAACTTGATAGTCAAAAATAAGCATAAATACAAATTACAGTGTTTACAACATGAATTAAAAAATTATAGATATTATCTACCGATTACAATAATTGAAAAATACTCATGTTACAATTCCCGTAAATTGTTATCGTCGTCGCGGTGAAATTTGTATCCGTTAACCACAAATCACTGTTTTAAAATTTATTTTATTAACTAAGTATTATTACTTTTTAGCATTAAGCTGAATACTGAATAGTGAATACTTAATTTTACATTGAACGACGAGTGACGAAGCACGTCCTCAACACTTAGTCTTTTAGAAAGTATATAATTACTTAAAATCTAATATTTTATTATTGGCTTTAATATAGTTTTTACAATAAATTATTATATTTGATTTATTTTATTTATTTCCTGAAATTCATTAGTCGATTCATCCGCTTGTTCAGCGGATTGATTATAATTTAGGAACACATATTTGTTATTGCGCTGTAACATATTGGTTATGACCCGTAACCAATTGTGATCACCATACCTCATTATCAAACCATCATTACCGGTTCTTATTATCTTATTTTATTATTCTTATTATAAAAAAAATACTGTCTACTTTTTAGTTTTTAATTTGTAATTTGTATGTTGTTTTGTTAAACACAAATATAATATATAATACATAAATATATTATATTTACATTTCAATTTTTCTATTTAGTTTTGTTTAATATGGATAGTAATTTATCAAAATGTATTTTATTGTTTGGATTAAATCATTTGGAAAATATGAAAAACTCATTGGATAAAAAAAAAAATCTTCTCTTTCATAGTTTATTGAAAAGTTCTAAAGTCCGTATAACAAATTGTATGTTGGTTATAAGTTTGTATGATGATTTAGATTTTAAATGTCATTTTAGACTCACCAGGAGTTCAGTTGAGGTTTGTAAATAAATTATAATAATCAGTAAAACTTATTACCTATTATTTTCAATGAACCTATTTCCTAGGTTTTGATGTGCAAAAAGACCAAAAAATCGAACTTATAATTCAATGAAAAGATATCTTTAATCGTGGTTACTGGTGAATAATGAAAAAATGTTATCAAAAAATTCAAGAACCGCTCATTTTAGCGCGAATAGTTATCAAATCCATCCGGCTTTTTGTTTGTCCATCCGGATAATTACGGATTCCTGATAAAGCAATCCGCTTAGTTACCTCCCCTCCAGCGGATTGATGAAACGCTGAAATTAGGAACACTCGATTCTAGCGGCTGACCAATCTGCTGAGTTAAGGAACACACGGATAATTAAACATTCAGTGGTTACTCCAGGGAAGACTTAGAAGGTTATACTTCCTTGAGTAAAATAAATTCCTCCTTGGAGCCCAAATATGCAATTTAAATTAAACACATTTTTCTATTGAACTATCTGTAACATTTTATGTACAATAAGTAAATCTGGTAGTGTACCTAATTAAGATATAACATGAAATAACGTGAGGGAGGCCCACCAGTTTGCCGTTAGAAAACCCTCTGATATGCGGGAAATATATTACAATATTGTAAAACACAATTAATTAATTGGCTATGTAATATGTACCTATACTTTAACACGTTGATTTACAATAGTTACACGATCAAATTTGCGGTCATTTTTCTGGAAATAATATCAGTAATAGGTTGATGACGACGTTGACTTGTATCATTATCTAAACAACACCCATTTTGCTGGGTTCACTATGAAAGAAATTGGTTATGCATATTATATTACACCATGTCTACTTTTGAATTTTTTTCTTATTTAATAATATGTAAATATTGAATACTTCGTAAATTTCATGTGATTATTATCGTAGTCTACATTTTTTTTTTTATTGTGTACTCTATACACATTTGAACTCCTAGGTGCAATTTTTTTTTTTAATTATTTTGTGTTGATGGAAGTTATAATTTTTTTTACTGAACTATCTTTTTTAAATGCTTATTATATATTTTTAATACATTTTTAATTTAATTAGTTTTTATGGTTATATTTAGATGAATTAAATATAATGATAAATTGTTTATAATTATTGATGTTTTGCGAATTATGATGGTAATATTAATAATAGATCAATTTTGTATATTTAACTCTAAAATTTTCCTTTTTTTTTTTCTTAGGCTTGTGTTAACTTTTATTATAACATATAAAATTTATTTAATATCGTCCAGTGAAAATTCCTTAAAATATCCAATTGTTCAGGTATAATAGACTGGAGTTGATGATTGCATATAATTAATCTAGTATTTTTCTTCGAAAGTTCACTGAGTTTTTTGTTAACACATCAGTTCAAGGGGGTCATCAGTGTAGTTTCATTTTTTACAAATAATTTGGTTAAAACATACATTTCTTCACCAAAATCAGTGTACCAATTTAGAGAAATGCAGTTTCGATTTCAAATTACCTTAGTATTATTGCTTTACCACTGTGATAGTCAATATAGTCGTATTGACATACTTGACAACTGGATTAAATGTTTCTAGATTTAGTATTAAGTGTTCGGTGATTGTGTCATGTAGTGTAATTGGATGAGCATCGGATATTAATTTCATATTATGAATGATTTGACTGAGTTGACTAATTGATGAAATTGAATCTAGTTTTTATTATTTCATATAACCGAGTAGTTTTGCATTAGTTCATATACTACACTCTTGTCTCTAAAATATATATAAAACCTGTTTTTGATATTCGGGATGCAAAAGTGATGTTTTTAGAAGGAATTATTTTGCAAATTTTTTTTTAAGTTTTCTATTTGTGGTATTTTGTTTATTGTGTATAAAGTAATGAATTGTTCTTTTTTTTTTTTTTTTGATCAAATTGTATTAGTGGTTGCTTTTGCAAAAGTTTTGCAGTTGTTTTTTTTAAATTGTGAATTGTGATGAGTATTATATTAGTTTGTGGTTAATGATACTTGATTACATTGCAATTTTATCAGTTTGTGCAGAGAACTGACTGGCATAATATTAAGTATTGCAATTCCGAGATGAGATTTGTAATGGAATCTAAGTAAAAATATCCTTAGAAAATTTTACTAGCCTTGTAGTTTGATGCTATATAGTATATAATATCTATCAAAAAGTAAGTAGTATAGAATACACATTTACTTTGCTAGGTGGTCCAACACTTACTGTGAACAAGAATTATAATTGATCTAATTAAATGTTACCAAGCACATATTTATGAGGTGTTGGATAAAATTGAATGGTGTGATCAAGGGTAAATGTATTTCATTTCAACAGAAATGATGATTTGGATTAATTGTCGATAGGTAATTCATAAATTTTTAAAACGCATATTGTAAAAGCCGGACAAACTTAGCATCATGGATATTCTTTGCTCTTCATATAAGATAATAGAGAAGAGAGGTTTATTAGATTTAATTATATTAAATAACCATTTCTTTAAACAAAAGATTCTGAGCAATGTTTCAGTGTAAAATAAATATTCATATATATTTATTCTATTAGTAGGTAGGTATTTTTTTATTAAAACTATTTTAATAAACTATTTATCAAACATTTTTTCTGAAAAAATGAGACATTTTTTTTTTTTACCACAAGATTTAAAAAATGTTATTCTATTTGTATCCAAAGGTTCATTATGATTGGAAGGTTCTACAATTGTTTATACACATTTAAAGTTGAGTATTAATATAAAAATAGTTGTTTGCGTAAAAATTGTATAATAATTTAGTTAGTTAAAAAAAAAAAACATGTATCACGATTTTCGAGACTGTTTTATATTGTATGTAAGTATATGAGTAAGGTCATATTACATTTTAAGAAATTTTTGTCATAATTAAAAATAAACTTGTCAATTTTTAATTGAAACTTGTCAAATTTGTTGTAAATATATGACGAAAATATCAAGTTTCCACCAACATTACTTTTAGTGTTATAACTAAATAACCAAAATCAATCAAGCGTTAAGTTTTTTATTTTTTTTTACTCGTGCCTGAAAAAACTATTGAGAGGAGAAGAATAAACCCTTAGTAGAAGAAGTACCGTCTACATACAACTTCATATCTTTAGAGTTGTTGGATGAAACTTTTAGACAAAGTTAAGTAAATTATGAATTGGCCAGGGCATTTTTTAAGGAATTTTCACTGGGTGGCCAGAATAAAATTTGCATTGTATCCTTGGTAAAATATAATTAAAATTTGATAAGTATTCAAATTAATTATACGTTTTTATTTTTGAATATTTGAAGTATATGTTTACTCTTAATATACCTACCAAATTTTTTTTGTCCTATACCTATGGAAAGTATTAAAAATTTTCTCATGGCCAAACGTTGACGACTGGGTGGCCACAAAAGAACACTGCGTGGTCTTTTGGCCATAGTAACAATTACCTTAAAAAATGCCCTGGAATTGGCTTTAAAAAAAACATAATTGTCTTTCGCTTCAGTTATAATCTAAAATTACAACTGACTGACAAGTTTGAAACAATGTTAATCAATTAAAATATGGTATCTAGTAAAAACTTGATGGATTAGAGAAATAAAGTTTCAAATTTTTTTAGACTTTATTTATGGGAAGATAGTTAACAATTTAAGAAGCATACCCTACTTTTATTTGAAAAAGTAAAGATGTAATATAACATTGAAAAAAAAGATGGTAAGTGAGATGATGGTGGTACAAGTTCGTCCTTCGGTCCTCGGACAAGATATTGGTGATGAATGTATTAAGTTTTAAAAAAATGATGACTCATTTCTTTAGTTTAAAACGATTCCGAGTAAAGCTTCAGTGTAATATAATGTATTATTATTTAAATACTGTTTACGTATTTTACGGTTATTTGTATAATTTTTGGTGAGTTTTTCGGTATTGATAGTTTAGTATAAGAGTAAACTTATATTAAAATTTCAGAACTTTCTAACAAATACTCAATATTTCATTAGAAATAAACTTACCTAAAAGAAATCAGACAATATCGTAAAAAATCGTATAATAATTTATTAAAGTGTGTATAAAAAAAAATCCTGAGTCACGATTTTTGAATTTTTGTTAGGATAATTAGGTAGGTATATGAGTAAGGTCATATTAAATTTTCAGAACTTTTTGTCAAATATTTAAAATTATATTACATAAAAACTTTCAAACAATTTGGTAAATTAAAAGTTCTATATTTAAGTCAAAAGTGCTATAATTGTTCTGAAAATGTTGTTTAATATAAAAAAGTATGTATTTGATATTGGATAAAATTTTCAAGTTTCTAGCTTCAATACTTTTCGATTTATGACTAAATACCTAAAATCTGAACAGTGAAAATCTCGTTTACAACGGATTTTTATTGATTTTACCGTTTTCACTCAGTTTTTCGATCGTTATTCTTGATTACTGGAAAAACTATGGAGATTTTGGAAAAATAACCTCTTTAAAGTACCATCTCAGTTCAATTTCGATTCTAAAAAGTTGCTGGACGAAACTTTTGGACAAGGATTTCTATACGAAAAAGTGTTTACAGAAAAAAAAAAAAAAATAAATAAACATCATTGTAAAACCATAAGATCCTTCGCTTCACTCAGAATTTAAAATAAGAACTGAAAGAACTAAAAAAAGTTATAGAAGACAGACAATTGAAATTAGTTCTTTAGAAATTAAAATTTGTAAATGTTAATAATCAGAGAAAGAGCTATAGTAAGTTTCTAAGATAGAAAAGTGAGAAATTTAGAGGATAGAAATAGAGAATCACATTTTCATCGTGATAATCTAAGAAATTACCATTCTATTTGGATCTAATTAATGTAATTTAAATATTTGACATAATATAAACAAAAGTACATTTATGTCAATAAATTATTTATAATAATTAATATATTGATTCATTAAAAACATCTATTAATATATCTTATTGTCAGTAAATTAAATTGATTTTTATGAAACATTCATTCTTTATATTTCAGTCAATAAAATAAGTTTGATTCATTTTAGAATATCTTAAAAATTCAGAAGTTTCAGGTCTGGTAAGGATGCTAATACTTTATTAGCTTTACTAGTTTTTCCTATCCCAAGTTTAGGCAATCCTCGATTTAATCCTTCTAATAACAAGCACGCTTTACAAATATCTTGACTTGATACAAATCCACATTTAGTACAAATACCTTTTTCAGGCATTTTAACATTTTCTTTTATACACATTGTCTCACCTATGAAAAACATGAAAAAAAAAAAATAGAATAGATACAATAATATTTGAACAAGTATTCAAGTATTTATACCAGAATGTATTATGTCTATAATGGATGATGGTTTTAATCTTTCTAAATCTTTTAAAAATGTTCTTGCGTATCCTCTATAAGCATTAGGCGCAAAAACACATTCAGTTGAAAAGTAGTTCAATTTTTTGAAGTATGCATACATAACTATTTCTTTTTCATAAGTATATTTTAATGGCTTACAACGAGGAATGGCACCTTCTGTAATCTAAGAATATTATACCTCAACATAAAATTAAGTATTAAATAAATCTACGAAGTCAATTAATTTTCACATATAGTATACAAATTTGATATATTAATTGTTTTATTATTAATTGTGAGAGATTGTTTTGATAAAACTTGTTAATAATTGAAAAATAGCATACAATTTTTTTGTACATATATTGCTACTACTGGGTTACACCAAACATTTCATTCATAAAGAGAAAATTGTTATTTTTTCTAATACATAAATTATTAACAAATTTATAAAATGATTGCTCAGGCTTAAAATAATGCAATAACTTTTATAATATTATAATTATCGGGGGATTATTCATTATAGTGGTGCTTAAATAATAATGAAAAAATACGTGCGTTGCGCTGGCCCCGCCTTGTATGAATTTCGAAAATTTTTTTTCACAAATATTTAGCACGTAACTAGCATGAATTTGCACGAACAAATTCAGAATTCGCATGCAATTTCTTAAAATTCTAGATCAAAATTACGATGGGCGGGGCTGGCGCAACGTTTCGCCAACCCCGCCCACTCGAAAAATTCAAATAAATCATTATCAGAATATCCTAATATTTAGCACGTAATTAGCATGAATTTGCACGACCATCGTCGAAATTGGCATGCCAGAATTTCGCACGCAAATTCCGTTTTGCGATTTTACCCGTTGCGCCAGCCCCGGCCAGAAAAGAAATTTTGCACATTGCGAAATTCTTACCATACCGATATTTAGCACGTAATTAGCATGAATTTGCACGACCATCGTCGAAATTCGCATGCCAGAATTTCGCAAGCAAATTCCGTTTTGCGATTTTACCCGTTGCGCCAGCCCCGCCCAGAAAAGAAATTTTGCAAATTGCGAAATTCTTACCATACCGATATTTAGCACGTAATTAGCATGAATTTGCACGACCATCGTCGAAATTGGCATGCCAGAATTTCGCGCGCAAATTCCGTTTTGAAGAATTAAAAAAAAAATACTTTAGTATTATCAATGCACGTCTTTCAGAAATTATTTTTGTTTTTATATACTCCGTAATATACTGGCAGAATTGATTCATTTAAAAAAATCTAAAGTATAAGTATACTTACAGAAAATGCTTGTAAAATAGGTATAAATATGAATATAAATAATTATTAAATTAATATAAATTGGTTTTATTGTAAATCAATTTGGTACAGTCAATATAAAAGAATGAAAAACATGTGTTTCATGTCTATCAAATCAAAATAAACAATACGAGTACCTGTTTGAGTCTAAATTATATCTACATATATTATTTGTATGTTAACGTTTTATGTTATTTTAATTTATTTTTTATATTTTTCTATAATTTGTTCATTAATTCATCATGAACACTTTCTTACCATACTTACGTGTAGCTCACATTCTTTTGAAATCTGTCAAATGTGTAACAATAGTGTAGGTACCTAACGTCATGTTAAGATGCATGTTAAATATTGGAGTTAATATGAATTAGGTAAATTAAAATGTTTGATTGTTATTCAATTCTTTTATTTATTTGTCAATGATGGCTCACGGAAAATAGCAAGAGTAGAAAACAAATCTTAATTTAATAGCAGTTTTATTTTTCAATGTACATGTAACATGTTTCATAATGTAATACATATTACTATAAGCGCAATATCACGTTATAGATATATTTTTTCTAATTATGATTATTTTCTTTATCGATATTATAAGTTAATAACAATTAATACATTTCGATCATTTATTTTAATAAAGTCAGACTTATAAAAGATATTACACATTAAATATATTATCACAAAATATTATCATATTTTTACCTATTTTACAATCATTTTCTGTAAGCATACTTATACTTTAGATTTTTTTAAATGAATCAATTCTGCCAGTATATTACGGAGTATATAAAAACAAAAATAATTTCTGAAAGACGCGCATTGATAATACTAAATTATTTATTTTTTTTAATTCTGAAGAATAAATAGGGAAAACCAAATGATTAGGAATATTTATGAATCTCATCAACTATAATATATTTTCTGTTAGGGGCGAGGCTGGCGCAACGGGTAAAATCGCAAAACGGAATTTGCTTGCGAAATTCTGGCATGCGAATTTCGACGATGGTCGTGCAAATTCATGCTAATTACGTGCTAAATATCGGTATGGTAAGAATTTCGCAATTTGCAAAATTTCTTTTCTGGGCGGGGCTGGCGCAACGGATAAAATCGCAAAACGGAATTTGCACGCGAAATTCTGGCATGCGAATTTCGACGATGGTCGTGCAAATTCATGCTAATTACGTGCTAAATATCGGTATGGTAAGAATTTCGCAATGGGCAAAATTTCTTTTCTGGGCGGGGCTGGCGCAACGGGTAAAATCGCAAAACGGAATTTGCGCGCGAAATTCTGGCATGCCAATTTCGACGATGGTCGTGCAAATTCATGCTAATTACGTGCTAAATATTAGGATATTCTGATAATGATTTATTTGAATTTTTCGAGTGGGCGGGGTTGGTGAAACGTTGCGCCAGCCCCGCCCATCGTAATTTTGATCTAGAATTTTAAGAAATTGCATGCGAATTCTGAATTTGTTCGTGCAAATTTATGCTAATTACGTGCTAAATATTTGTGAAAAAAAATTTTCGAAATTCATACAAGGCGGGGCCAGCGCAACGTACGTTGAAAAAATTATATTTATGTCAATCAATTTTATATAAAATAATTATTCTATTTTATAAAAAAATGAATTTGTAATTAAATAGAATTTTAATCATTATAGTTACTTATTAAAACAAGTAGCACATCAAAGCTTTTAAAATGTGGTAGGCAATTTCAAAACTTCACAGCCTCTATTAGCGTAAACAGAAATTTTCAAAGGAGGAAGGGGATACATAAAACAATTATATATAATCAATGATACAATACAACAGCATACTCTAATATATGGCCACATTTTTCAAAGAAGAGCCTTAACATAGGCTTTGTCACCACTGGATTAAACTATTATATTTTTATAGAGACACAATCATAAAGCAGACAAAAAAAATATTCAAAGAATCAGTGACAATTCAATGAATTATTAATTAATACTTCACATGTTTAAATAAGTGTTGAAAAATAAAAATTAAATCATGCTAAATTTGATTACTTAACTATTTTATAAAAAAAATTACCACTGAAGAATTTTAATTTTATACTTTTCAAAGTACAAAAAATATTGTTTTCATTTCATAAAGGGCATAAAAAACTAAAGAGGAAAATGAATGAAGTGGCTTTAAAATAATAGGTACCTAATAAAATAATTTATTTATATTAATAATTTCATATAACATTTATTTTACCCTGGAAAAATTGCACACTTAGTGTAAGATATAAAATAAATCTGATTTAATTTAAACAATATATAAAAATAATATCCTTCAAAATATTTATTAATCTAGAGTGAAAATTCAATAAAAATATTTGTGTTCATTAAAACCTTAAAAAGTTAAGTTTTAACTGTAAAGTTAATATTATGTAGTTAACTAATTTGGAATTTTATATATTATATATTTTAAATCGAAGTATCAGTACGCTTGTCAATATAAAATTATAGTAAAATTGTATAAAGAATTTACAAACTGTCAAAGCATAACGACGTATGCTTTGTTTGGGATAAGAGAATAAAATATGATCAATTTGAAATAGCATCAATTTTTTGTTTTTTTTAGTTTAAGATGTGTTAGTTTATAGTTTAAAACTTAAGTAAAGACTGTTTTGGTCTGCCCTAAACAGTGTGATATAAAGATGACCGACACAACAATAACCATGTTAAAATTAACTAATAATGAAAATTAAAAAAGGACAAATTTATGGATTAACATGACATTGCTTATTACGGCGTTATAAAGACAATTGAAAATACAAAAATCATTAGAATAATGTTTGCCAATTTTTCATAAAAATTAATCAAATATGTACGTTGAAGTTTTAGTTGGACAAAATCCAATTTCCCAGCAGTCTAGAAAGTTGAAGCTGAAGCAAAAAAAAAAAAAAAAATTATAACAGTTCAGTAGAACCAAAAAAGAACTGATGACTAATCAAATTATGAAGAAAAATCTGAGTTCTCAAAGCTGTGAAGATGAAAAATGCCAAGTAAGCTGGGTGATATATTCAATAGATACAATGAGGTAACAATAGTGGCTTTTTAAATGTTGACATAGTGCTGAACAATGAAAAACAGGTTTTCAAACGCAGTTATTGTTCAAGGGGACACCAAGGTACACTGCATTCACCCCTCGTCCAGCTAGAACTGCATGAGCCATGACATCCTCGCGCTACAAATTGGTAGTAGATAAGACAATAGTCCACAATCTGAGTTTATCTGATAAACAAGAGGCTTATTGATCGGAGTCCAAAGAGTGCTACTTATAAAATTTTGAACACCTCTCTTCATCAATACCCCAAAAATATTAAAACCTTTTATTTTAATTTGTTTAGTTTAATTTTAATTTTAAACTGTTCAATCAGTCAAGTAATAAATACAAATTTCTACTTAATATAATACCTAAAATGTTCAATAAAATTTCCATTTTTCAATTTTGGACAATAATTTATAGTTTTTTTTCCAAAATAAATCTACGTTTATATCATTTAATTTTTTAAATATTTAATAATTTTCATACGTACAGTTACAATGTTAACACATCTTTGTAATCTGGCAACATCACCACGTAAAATGTTCATTATTATAGTTTCCGCAATATCATCAGCATTATGACCAGTAGCAATACAATTAACATTTAATAATATGGCACCTCTATCTAATGCTTGTCTTCTAAATACACCACAAAAAGTACAATTATTTTTATGTCCAACTTCAGCAACTATTTTATCCATAGACCATCCATATAACTGATGGTATGATAATATCTTTAAAGGCATTTGATATTCATCTTTGTTTTCTAAAACAGTTTTCAAGCTATCATCACGATATCCTAGAAAAAATATTTAAATATAAAAGATTAGGAAAAATTGTCTATAGCAAAAACTTGTCAAAAAAGTTTTCTTAAATATAAAAATAATAAAAACACATTAAAAAAAAATTTAAATACTTACAATAATTTCAACTCTGAACAAATATTACGTTTAAAATGTATTAAATAATGCTTTGGTTAGAATGGTCATTCATGCCTAATTTTCCAGGATATTTCTAGTTATGGAAGTTATCCCTGTGTTTTGGAAGATTTTTGCAACAAATTTTTAGCAAAACCATAAAAATGTTATCATAAATATGTAACAATGTGTTATTGATAAATGGTAAAAATTCTAGATTTTAGCAACAATTATTTTGGAGTAATGACTAAATATTCAAAATCAATTTAATACAATTCTCATTTACAGTTAAATTTACAATTTTTATTAGATTTTTGGCAGTTTTTCTTCATGCCTGGAAAAGTTATTGAGAAGAGAGAAAAATAAATACTCACCTGTATCATCTACAGGTGATTTTAATTATAGAGTTATTTGATTAAATTGTGGACTAAAACAAGTGTACACAAAAAAGTTTATAATAAAAAAAAAAAAAAAGGGAGAAAAAAATAACTGTAAAACTAATAGTGTACTCTTTCACTATACTAAGAATCTAAAATAAACATAATTGTACAACTAATAGATATTTTCCTTAACTCAGAATCTAAAATGACTAACGTCAGACGTTCAAAATGTTTGCTTCCAAAAATCTAAATGATTTCCAGTCTTTTTTTGGTTTTAATATTACTAATATTGCCTGATATTTTTCAATCTATATCATTCAACTAAAAAGGCATAATACTTTGAACTTTTTACAATAATGTAAAACTAATAGAGAATAAACTTCATTTCAAAAAATGAAGTAGATGATCATAATGATTTTAACCGCTCAAAACAATTTGACTAATATTTTACTCACTGCACATTATTGCACTACCATTGAAAATATTGCATAACAATAGTTAAAAATATGTTTAACAATTTGTTCAGTAATAAAAACAAAGTTGTTGAAACATACGCGCAAAAATCTCATAAAAGGCATGATAAAACCTTATTTGAAATAGGTTTTTAAAGTAAAAAGGAAAAGCCATTTTATTTTTTTAAAGTATGTACTTTGCCCCACGGGATATTCTTTGCTACTCAGACCAATGGGATGGGTGTATTGAATTTTAAAGAAATGATAGATAATTTCTTAAGTTAAACAATTCTGAGCAAAGCTTTAGAATTAAAATATACCATTTGGATTTCTTCAAATAAATTGTTTAAGTTGAAAATAGACGTAAAAACAGTTTATTACGCAGAGTTTAATAAATTCTCAAAGTACCATCTACATCGAATTTCCTATCTATAAAGTTGCTGGATGAAAATTTTGGACAAAGTTAAGTTAAGCATAAAGTGTCTCCAGACACTTATAAAACCATGATTATTTGCTTCACTCAGAAACTAAAAATTGGAATAAAAATTAAAATGTATTTTTAGAGATTTCATAATAGGCAAACATTGAAAAGAAGGCAGTAACAAGATTTTAAGATAGCTTATAGAGCCAGTAGCACAAAAATCAAAGGATTCATATTAAATTAGGATCAGAATTTAGTTTTTACAGATTTTCATATTTAATAGTTTTTAGTCATAAAAGATAACAGAACATAAAAAATAAAAAGATATTACATATTACCAGTAATTCCTTCGTCAATAGATAATAATACCAATTTTAGTTCATAATTATAGCGCTCATTTAATGTCTTTAGAACTTGAGCTAATACAGTTGAGTCTTTTCCACCAGATGCTGCAATGGCTACACTATCACCTTTTTTGAATAATTTACCATTTATGATAGTGGTATGTATTTCAAGTTCAAAAGCCCAAAAAAAACATTCTTTACATAATGTATCTCCTGTTTTAGGGCGCTATAATACAAAACATTCAAAACTTGTGTAACAGTACAAAACTTAACATAAATATTTATATATATATATATATATATATCAACAACAACTGAACAATCTAAGGGCATAAGCACCAAAATCTATATTAGGTATACTTCGCTTTCAATCGATATAAATTATAAATCAAAAATAAAGTTTAATAGTCATTTAAAATAGATTAAAACCCACCATTGTTCTTAATGACGTTTTTTTAATTAAAAAATATGTAGTGAGAGTTGAGTCAATAATAATCTTCTGAATCATTTTGAAAATGTTGCTTAAGCCCTTTTGTATTTTTGCTGTCGATATAATAATACATTTATTATGGATCTGATAATAAAATAATTACTCTAATATCATACTCAATATTATTACCTTAAGAACAGCATTTCGGCCACACCTAGCAGAGCATAAAACGGGCATTCTTGTTTTAAGTGTAGCTATAGTTTTGAAATTTAAATGTTGAAATTTAAATGTTGAGTTTTGAGTTTTGAGTTTTGAAATTTAAATGTTGAGTACACAATATACCATGTGATATTACCACAGAAGGCACTCTCAATGTAAACAAAATCGTGGCGGCCATGTTCCCGTTGGCTACTTTTATCAATTAAGTGTTATCAGTGAATTTGAGTCACCGAGATAGGGAAAATATTTGAAAATAATATAAAAATACAAATTACGATATAGATATAGTATACAATATAGAAATCTATCTAAGACACTACTCATAACTGGCAGTGAAGTGATCTCATTAGTATCATTTAATTATTTTAACATGACTAATATATTGATCATGTATATTAATTTATTTTTTATTTTTCAGAAATATTGCACATTTTGCTTTTGCTTCTCCAGCTTTGACTTAATTCGATGCAAGTGGGATCAACTACTATTATTTTTGCTCAACATGCCATCATATTTTTGCAATAACCTTGCTTCTATCTTTTCCTCCAAATTTGACTTTCATAATTTCTTTTTATTTCAACATGCTGTTTCAATCAATTCTATTATTTTTAACCCATATTTTTATAGTACCTCTCTCCTTTATTCAAGCTTGTCTTCAACAACTAGTGTTATATTATCTTTCAAAACTACATCAGCAGCATTTTAGCTTCTAATAAATAAAATATATTTTTGATATAATAAAATGTGTATTTTGTTCTATAATGTATTTAATATAGAGTACCTTCCTAATTATGTATTTGATTAATACTTATCGTAAACGGTTACGGATTTCAAAATTAATAATTTTAAGTAAGTGATCAATTAAAATAAAAAATATATTTTTGGAAAAAATTGTATTTAACATTTTGTTTTTCTAGTATGGTCACACTGATTAGCCAACGGGAAGATGGCTGCCACGTTTTTGAATGTTGGGTATCACGGTTATAGAAGATCTTCTTCATCTTATGAATCTTATGAAAATCTAACCGCGTTGGGTATCTTTACTGTGTTAAATTTTATCAGTGTCCGGGTCCTGATATTACCACAGAACACTGACTAAAATAGTACCATTGATTATAGAATAGATTATATTCTATAATCAATGATAGTACTATCTTAGTCCGTGCCACAGAACAATGATATTACGGTACTTATATTATTTATATGTACATTTTTTATGATTTTTAACTTTTGTATATTAATTGTTGTTTACTCAAAAGCCTCGGATAAATTGATAAAATACGAAAGTAAAGGAAAAGATTTATTTTTGGCGTAAACCGGCTATGTCCATTTAATTTTATGCTAGACAAGTATTATGTACGATGTACCCATATGAATGTTTATACTATGATATAAATTATATTAATATTCTAATCATATTTATTGATAAGAGATAACCTATGTTACACGTCATTTACTCGAGTACTTATTAAATAGTACATACTTTTAGTAGTTAAAATTTGTCTTTGTGGTCTTATTTCTTACCTATATAGTTACTTTTTTTATTCTCTGAACTTTTTAAATTTTAAATTACATATATTTATTAGACTTGGATATTATGCAAGAGCAACTATAAATTTAATAAACGGGCATTACTTTATTAACTAAAATCAAAAGAAAAATGGGAACTGGTAATAGTACTCCCATTCCTGGTGGAGGTACAGAAGGATATCACGTTTTAAAAGTAAAATTTTATTGCTATTTGTGAATATTAATTTTTGTGTAATAAGTATGTATTATGTGCGTGTTAAATGTTTAAAATATTATTTAACTATTTAAATGTAGGTTCAAGATAATTCACCAGGCCAAGCAGCTGGATTGGAAGCTTTTTTTGACTTCATATTAGCTATTAATAACACACGACTTGTAAGTTCTGATTATATTCGTTTAACATTGTATTAGTAAGAACAGGATTTTATTTTACAGGATAAAATTTAAATGTAACTCTTAATTTCTGTTATTTAATATCATCAATCATTTAAACATTTAAAAAAACAATATTATTAACGTTTTATCTTATATATAAAATTCTCGTGTCACAATAATTGTTACCATACTCCTCCAAAACAGTTTGACCAATTTTTATGACATTTTATATGCATATTCAGCTGGTGTGAGAATCGGCTACTATTTAAGTTTGTATGCTGTGCATTAAGTGGTTCTAGAGTTATGGCCTCTTAAGTGCACAATATTAATCACACACCCACGCACAATATTCAACAATATTATTGTTATTATTATTAAGCTTTGTTCAGAATAGTTTGACTTAAGAAATTATCAACAATTTCTTTAAAATTTAATACACCTATCCCCATCAACACGTCCGAGTATCTAAGAATTTCCCATGGGGCGAAGGACGTACTTTTAAATTATTAATTGTGATTACTAGAGAAAAGAAATTAGCTATTTTCTTTAATGGTTTGAAAATTAAACATATATCTAGGTATGGTTGAAATTCACCAAATATATTTTAAAATTATTATATATAAGTAAAAATATTAATTCTAATTGTAATATTTTCATTTATTTGCTAGTAGGTACTCACTAGACATAACATTGTACATAGTGTTTGTTTTATTTATCATTTAATTGATATATTTTGCAGTCCTAAAATTATTAAAAACAATTAACTAACCAATATTCATTTTCATCAATTAACATTGAATTTAATAAAATTAAATTTTTTGTGCCGTCAGTGGCGTATTTTCAAATTTTTTTTTTGGGTGGGGTGTCCAAAAATGCTTTTTATATTCTGAGTGATGCAAAGAATCTCTTTATAGTAATGTATATTGAAATAATTTTGATTATAAAAATTAGTAAGTTTTTGATATCATAATTAATATTTATCAGAGTTGTACATGAATAATATTGTACTATTCAAATTCAAAAAATATTTTATAATTTATTATGCACTCTAGTTTGGATTATTGTAAATACAACAATTATATTATCATATAATACATTTTAATTCATACATAAATAAAAAAAAAAAATTCACTTTTTTTGGTGGGGGGGGGGGCAAAAACCATAGGCGCAAATCACCTAAAAATATCAGGGGGGCTTAAGCACCAAAATTTTTTTGCAGGAAACAGACCAGGTGGTAGTACTATAAGTTATAATCACGGGATTCGGGATGCTAGCATTAAAATTCAGGGTGCTAAGCACCCTTAGCACCCCTGCGATTTGCGCCTATGGCAAAAACCAAGCCCCCCCCCCTAAATGCAACGTTGTGTATTGTGTAACAGGTGTATGTACAAATTTAAAATAAAAACAGTATTTTATGAATGTTTATTTGCCTTATTAATAAGACAGAGCTCTCAGAAGTATACTAAATGTTACAGCTTTACTTTTTTTGTAAGAATAGTTATACTATTACTCTATTTCAAAATATTTATTCAGTTGTATTATAATGTTGTATTAATTATTTTTTCTAAGAATATATTTTCAAAAACATAAAATATATCTTATTGTGTATTTAACTTTTTACATATACTTACATATTTATTTAGTTTGTATTTTTTCATTATTTTTATTTTTCTCAGGATAAAGACAATGACACACTAAAAGAAATGTTGAAGAATGGAGATGGCAATGAACTTGTATTGGCTGTATACAGTAGTAAGACTCAAATAGTTAGGGATGTAAACATTATACCAAATAGTAATTGGGGTGGCCAAGGATTGTTAGGTGTGAGCATACGATTTTGTTCTTTTGCTGGAGCCAATGAAAACGTCTGGCATATTCTAGTTAGTAAATATATTAATAATTTTAGTTTATATTAATTTATTTTAAACTCAATTAATATTTAGGATGTACATCCAAATTCCCCTGCTGACAAAGCTGGCCTTCAGTCAAATTCAGATTACATAATCGGATCTGATTCTATAATGCATGAAAGCGAAGATTTATTCATGTTGATTGAAGCACACGAAGGAAGACCACTAAAATTATATGTTTACAATATAGAATTGGATACTTGTAGAGAGGTTTCAATTACACCAGATTCTGCATGGCCTGGGGAAGGGAGGTAAATTAATTTTTCACCTAGTCTATTATCTAAATTATTTGAATTAGTTTGAGTATAAATATTGCTATTTTTTTAAGTTTGGGCTGTGGAATAGGTTATGGATACCTTCATAGAATACCTATTAGACAAGTGTTACTAAATAAAGATATTCCAGAACCTCCAGTTATTAAACCAGCAGTTGTTAACAATGTTATGGTAAGTTGATTATTTATTGCTTAATGTTTATATTTTTGAATCATTTTGAGTTGATTTCTATTTTACATATAAAAAACCAAGTTATATTTTAAGGCTATTACTTTTCAAATACTGCAGATTAGTCTAAAAATTATTTTAATTTCAACAATGTGTATAGAGTTTATATATATATATATATATATATATATATATATATATATATATATATATATATATATATATATATATATTTCATCAATGGTTTAAATGTCGGTTTCTGAACTAATTATCAAAATTAATATAGTGTTATGAATATGTATATTATATAATAATAGATATATGTTGGTAATACTGTGTATGGTAGAGTATAAGTATACATGTAGCATTAGTTATAAAGAAATATATTGTAAACTGATGCGCGTGGGACTAAAGGCGAGTATTACTCCCTTCCCATACGACTGGTCTAAGGATTCTGCTGAATTAACCCTTTTGACCGGACGACCAACTTGTATGTGAGGACACACGGGCAGTGTGTGTTAGTCCGACAGAGCCTTCAGATCCTTTTTCAGAGCCTCTCTCAGAACATTTCAAAACCTTTGTTGTAATCGTAACAGTCTATTTACCTCAAATTATAGTGATTTACTAAGTGAATTGACAATCTTTTTGATTTGTGACTGGGCACACGAGTGTGTCCATAACAATAGTCACAAATATCTATGTTAAACATATAAACATAAAACATTGATTTATTTGTTGAAGTTTCTTTAATTTTCTTTAATCTGAGCCAATCAATATCAACATGTTATTTTTCACACTCGTTTTATGAGTCATTATTAGTATAATATGATATTGATTTCTTTTCATAGTTAAAATAATTTTAAAAAAAATTTTTTAGATAAGTCTTTGTAGATTTCTAGTAAACATTGGTCTTCCATGTGGTCTATTATTGGTGATCTACATTTTAATCCAAAATAGGGTTTGACGTGTGATTTACTGAGACAATTACTTGTATAACTTGATCAAAAGTTATTCTTGGAACAACTATTATTAGCAATGAATAAAAACCGTATGCTTTTTTGAAAAATATTGGTTTCATTCATTTTACAGTGAATCACACTAAAAAGTTAATTGATCTTATTACTACATAATATATTTTTTATTATAAAATATAATACTCAAATAATTAAGTGTCTGTGATCGATTTATAAACTGATAATATTGAAGAAAGTGTAAGACATGACACCCGAAATGTAACATTTGATTAAGTCCTGTTATCGGTCAATTAATGAAAATGATGAACTACTTACAACCTTTTTAAATGATCTTAAAAAGGGATACAGTGAATTAATAACATAATTGATGTTAAGTGTATTATATGAAATAAACTTTTTTATCCCAAATAAATACATAAAAAAAAAATCAAATACAAATTGTGTTTGTTGTATCCAGTAAATCACCATAATTGTGGTAGATCACATGTTAGACCCTGAACTTGCCAGTAGACCAATACCTTGCAATATATGAATTAAAAGTTTATATTTTGTATTTTAGGCATCTGCTACTCAAGTACCTCAAGTAATTAATCCACCAGTTTTAACATCTCAATCTTCAATAATTAAACAAGAACTTCCAGAATCTGTTATCAACCAAGTTGTTGAAGCAAAACAAGTTAAAGAACAGTCACAGTTAAATGAAAACAATTTAAGTACTTCAACACTATTTTCAAATAATATAAGTCACCAGTCACCTACTTTCACATCAACAAATCAAGAAGTATCTTTTTCTAATCCTTCTGTGTCCGCACCATTCTTCTCTTCACCAGCAACAATATTTCAAAATTCATCTATACCTACATTCCAAGTAATGAATTCACATAATTCTCAGAAGCTTGGATCTATTAATGAAACACTGAAAGATATTGTTTTGGTACCCCCTGAAACTAATTCACCATCGTTTACATCCCAGGAATGCACCACAAATTCTATATTTCATGAGCCATCATTAACATCTACAATTCCATCTCGAACTGCAACATCTGAGGAATTAAATAACCAAGAAAAGTCATCGATGATATTTTCAAGTCACACCGGTTATTCTAAAGATTATTCTACTAATGTTGATGGTACTGCAACTAAAGCTGATGAAGCAAATTCAAAAGAAACAAGGAATTATTTCACACAGTTTCAAACTCAAGTCAGTTTATCAAGTAATTCAAGTACAATTCCAATGTTTTCTGTTAAGAACTTTCCACAGATGTCGCCTCTTGCACAACCTCTTGGTAAATAATTCTTATTTAATTATTAAAGGCAATGAGATTAAATTATTGAATAAATATTAAATACATTTGTATTAATAATTTTTTTTCATGAGTGTTTATTTGGTTGATAATACCATGTCAACTATTAGGTTTTCAAAATGTTCTTATCTTGAAATTATTTTTGAATTTTAAAATTTCTCCTAATTTTGTATACCAAAAGTCTTATCTCTTATTTTTTTTATCAATGATCAAAGTTAAGTAAAAACTTCATACATTTTTTTCATTTTAATACATTTAAATTTAAAAATAATTGGGGGTTTTTACGCATAATAACAATTTTTTTAATAAAATCATTGAATATAGAATAAACTATTTTATAATCAATGATGAAACTTAATAAAATATTTATAGAATCAACATTTTCATTTTATAAGATTTATTTCGTATTTAGTTTAGATGTTCACAGTCGAATATAATATATATCAGTTCAAAATATTATTTTTTACATTCATTAAAATTTAAATTATTGATAAAATTACTCATTATTAAAATAAATGACTTTTTTTTGTAAAATTTAGATCATCGAGTTAAAATATTTATGAAATTTTAACACATGCATTTACCCATTTTTTAAAGTAATTCTAAACTATTGTACTTGAAAAAAATTGTGCATGAAACTTAGATAATTTAAAATCTACATGCTTGACAATTTTATCAAGTCTAATTTATGTGTAATATTATTATCAGTAAGTTGTTTACAAAGCACAGGTGTTTATATCAAATAAGACTTATACAACTACAATTTTAAAAAAGTTCTCACAAATGTTCTATCAATAGCATCAACTGACTATTGTACTAGTTATTTTCATTTTTGAGCTAGGTTTCAATATTATACAATGAAAACCATTTTAAGATAAAAATTAAATCCAATTAACACTTTTATAAAAGTCTATCCTACACATTTTCTATAAAATATTTTCAATAATTTAAAAATTATTTCCTATTGTTTCAATATTTTGCAGTATTCAATTTCTTATTCAATTTTTAAGTTTTTAATTTAATTAATCTTTGATTTTAATGAAACCTTGTAAAATTACATTTTTATGAAAAATCAGTTTCACCTTTATCGATTCTGAGAGAAAGAAGAATGTATTGGTTTAATGTATTTTTATGTTTATTATGTAATTAAGTTTTCGAGTAGTAATAATGGTCTAAAAGTTTCAATTGTTTGAAGGGAATCATATAATATTTTTTTTATAAAATTGTGAATTCTTAGTAAAAAATTTCCTTTCAATGATATATTCCTATGAACGGTTTGTTTTATAAAGATTAACTTAATGAATTATTTTTTACTAGGGTTTAAAGGTAAAAATAACTATTTTTATGTAAAATGTCAGATATTTTTATTTAATTTTCTTTATAAGTAGTCTTAGCTTTTTTTACATCAACATACAAATCAGTTGTAATAATTTTTTTTAATGAGCTCTAGTATCTCTAAATACAGTGAAATGTATTATGTGTACAAATATTATGAAATTGGCATATATTATTTTATGTTATAATTTTCGGAATTTTTAGATTCTTAGTGAAGGGTAAGATTTACTGGTTTCATTGTGTCCAAAAGTTTCATCAAGCAACGTTATAAATAAAAAATAGCACATGTATGATACTTTGAGTGTTAATTTTTCTTTCTTTATCATACTTTTTCCTAGCATGAGGAAAAACTGTTAAAATTATCTGGTAAAATTTGTCCTTAAATGAGATTTTCATTAAATAAGTTTTAGTTATGATTCCAAAATTAATGTTGCTAAAAACTTGAAATTCTATCATATTCCAATAACATATTGTTACATATTTGATGAAAGTTTCAATTATAAATTGATAATTATTCGGTTAAATATAAGACATTGAAAATACCTTGTTTTTTAGTTTATTTTTAATAAAAATTTTTATGTTTGTTTTAAAATTTTAATATGACCCTACTCGTATAGTTATTTAATGATACTCAAAAATTATCAAAAATCGTGTTATGAGATTTTTTTTTATGTTTGAGTAAATTATTATATGATTTTTATGGAATATACTGTTTTTAAAACGGTTTTCAAATTGTATTGTGTAAAAAATTGTTGAACCATCCAATCATTATAAATTTTTGGAAACAAAACAACATGATTTGAATCTATTAATAAAAATAAATATCACCTTTGTTTATTTAATGTTTAACAAAAAAAAAAAAAAAAACGATTAATCATTTTTATTTTAAATTTAATACCCCAATCACAATTATCTTGTTTGAAGGCTGAAGTGACATAGGACAAACTTTCACTACCATTATTTTTTCTATGGTCGAGGTTAAATTTTTTGAATCTGTAGTAAGTGATGAATGTAAAAGCTCTACAATCTTGTTTTTTTTTTCATTTATAATTTAGGATAGTAAATCTGACTGCTATCAATCAGAATTCACTTTAAGATAAAATGTATAATTATGAACCTCTCTGAAAAAAACTAAAAAAATTCAAAAACATTATACAACCCACCTTTGTAGAGTATTAGCTTATTAAAATTACAATCTATAAGAAATAGATTTTCACATCACCTCACATCACTAAAATGTTGTGATCACTGACAATCATAAAATGAAACACTTCATTCCAAGACTAATATATGCTTTGTTATACCTAGGAATTAAAATATTATTCTTTATAAAACAAAATAATTATTCCACGTTTCCGTTTCACTCATTCATTCATTTTTGAAATTCAAGGAAGATAATTAACCAGTTAAAAACCTTTGTCTGAAGCTATTGGTCTTAGTGTATAGCAATTTTAACTTTTAATTGTATAAAATAAACATAATAATAATATTCTTAAATAGTTTTAAGAAATCATAGCTAAAATTTTAGCAATACTTTTTTTATAAATGTTTCATTATATACAATAAATTTTTATAGATGATTTAAAATTACATATTATATTCATATTGCATTAATAGTTAAATTTAAAAAAATAAATACGATACAATAAACACCTATAAATACGTTGCAATAAAGATAAACTCAACATAATAAGTTTTATGACTTATATTCTTAAACCAACGTCCAAATGAAATTAGTTGAAAAATGTCCATATCAATACATATTTCATAATAAAATACCAAAAAAAGAAAAATGATTTAAATGCTTTTTTTGTAAGTTCTTTTAAAATGTTTACAGCTAATTATACATGCCAGTCCAGTTTAAGGTTATTTGTATTAATGAAATTGTTAACTTATTTATTTGATGTTGAATTAATATTATGGTATACATTTTTTCAGGGAACAATTGCTCAGAGATTTCTGTGCCACAATCACAGTTAATGCCACAACAGCATTTCACAAGTAATTTAAAATCCTTAGTTCTTAATTAATTGATATTTGTCTTAGAATTTTTAAATTAAATATTTATACTGTAAGATCTCATTAATCTGAACACAGACTAATCCTAAAAATGCCATAATTAAACAGACTTGAGTGTTTATCACTGTTCTATTATGAGATATTTTTGAGATTTATGTAAACTAAGATGTACTATTGATAAAATGTTAGCGAAATAAAGCAGTCAACCAGCATAATATATTAACCAATTTTTAAACAACAACATTTCTAAATTTTTAAATGATTTTGATTTAATTTTATAAAAATAATATTAATTGAATATTTTATTTTTATAACTAAGTTTCATTCATTTTACTGTCATAATTGATATTCAAATAAATAAAAATAATGTTTAGTTTAAGTTGAAAGATAGACAATTGATTCGATTAAGTTAAAGGTAATCCATTTACCACTTTTTCAAATTTAGTTAGGGATAATGAAACTAAAGTATTATGTATGAGGATAGAGCCTAAATACATATTTTTTTATTTGAAAACAACAACAAACAAACAAACTTGAGTTGGAACTTGAGAGTTACATAATAATTATATGTAATATGTAATATAATATATATATATATATAAGTATAAATATTAATTACACATACAGTTTAACACAAAATGTACATAAATCAAAAGATTTTTGGGAATTATTTTAAAATTTATAAAATACTTAAAATTAAATTTCAAGTGAATAGTTTAAAAAATAAATAATTTAAGGTATAATATTTCTTATTAGCTGAAGTTATATTTCATGCAGAATCCAATTCACCACAGTTATTTTATGAATAGTTATATAATTGAATATAATTTTTTTTCAAATTAAATGGTAATGTGTTGAAAATAGTAAGTCCTACACAATCAATAAGTCTTTGGACATTATTTCAATTTGTGGAGTTACCTAAAATATTAAATGTTCTATTATGTTTAGAGTAAATATTATTACTGCTAGAAAACTTATGTTATTAACACGATTGCAAATTTTTTATAGTGTAGATTAACATTTAATTCTTTATAATTTATTATAGTAGATCCGTCTAAAGTATTTTTATCAAGACAAATGTGAACATTTTTATTTTGTTATATATTTAATGGAAAATATCCAATATTGGTATATATTTGAATATTGTTTTTTAGCACATACATTTCCAAGTCCTATTCATGTAATTACAACGTATATGAACGATGATATGAAAAAAAGATTATTACTTAATATACTAATTTATACACATATTAAATGTTATACAACTTTAAATACAATTATTAATTATAATGTAATACAAATCATAAGTGATTAGGTTACCGTTATCTATAAGATGTACCCTAATAGGCTAACGAACTTAGTATTGTTGTTTTTATAGAGCTATACTGTTAGATGGTGGGAATTCATTAGTAGAGATGTTAGAGCATTTAGAAGGGGGTTGAATCCTAAATAAATTATGACAATCATCTAAATAATTAGAAGTTACTAAAATGTGTGTAAATCTACAATAGTGAAATATGTTTTATTAGACAGATTATAACTTTTTATTATTATTATTATTGTTGTTGTTGTTGTAAAATTAACATTTCGAAATTCTCACTTGAAAATTTTGTATTAGTATTCATAACACTGTAAAATATATATTATATTAAATATATATTTGTTCAGTTTATGATGTGTCAACTAGAGGAAATATGCAAATTTATACAAATCTCCTATGATGACACCTAACATAAATTTTATGCTGACATGTATATTTATATATTATATTTATATTCAATTTTATAAATATTTCTAAATTTGTAATATTCAATTTGTAACACTCTCAAATATACAATTTGTTGGAGTTTCAGAATATTGCATTTAAGATTTCCTTTAATAAAATTTCAATGGATAATTACACTATTTAATTTTTTAAATAATTATTTAGTTTTTCTTTGAACCTAAAAAAATTGTTTGGAAATCAATAAAATGAGATTAGTTCTACTATATTACATGGTTACAATCATAAAAGAAAAAAACATGTCGGTAAATACCCAAATTCCATTGCAGCATTCAAAATATACATTTAAAAAACTCCTTTAATAACATTATTTTAATATGTTTTATTTAATTATAGCGTTTTTAATATTAAGAATAATACAAATTAATTATTATTTTGCTTTACTTTCATTACTATTTCCTGATATTTTTTTTCAGCTAATGATTATTCTGAAGTTTCGTCTCAATTCCATTCAGCACATCAACCTCTATATCAGCCAAGTAATTATGTTCTTTAATTAATTGAAGGTATATTCTGTAAATCTGTTTTAAAATTTTTGATTTTAATATATTGTTAACACTTTTTAAAACTAGTTTGTTTTATAATTATACTATAGATTTTTTAAATAATACTGACATACTGAACTTCATTATACAGCCATAGTAAATATTAAAATTTTAAATTCATTTTTATCTAAAAGTTAGCAAAATGAATTATAAGTAATATTTATTGCTCTTTATAATATCATACTTCTTTTACAAGAAGTAGAAGAAGAACAAGCCATCATAAAACACGTACTATCGAATAAAAAAATAAAGTCCATGAAATATACTTAACTAGGGAAGCTGAAGGATTTTTCAGTGTCCTGATAGAAAAACATTCATGGCGAGACGAAACAAAATTCCCGGAATTTTTTAGGTTCAGCTGGTAAATGACCCTTTTGAAACATTTTTATTTAAAAATTGTAATGTTAAAATGTTGAACTGAAAAATTAAATTATGATTAGCCGCGTGGCTCGTGCGATTTGACTGCTCTCGGAGCAGTCGTCGCCGCGCTCGGCGGCCGCGTTCATAGGAATCGGTTACATTTAAAAACAAGTAAAGTAGTACCTGCGCGACCAAAATTGAATCGCGCCGCGTTAGCCGCGCGGCTCTAGCCGCGTGCATAGGAATCGCACCTTAACTCAAATACTTTACTAATAATATGGAAAAAGTCTCAAAAATCATTTGAAATTATTTATCCGTTTCTTTAAAATTAATTGTACTCATCATAATCTTGTGCGAGGACACTTGCTACTACCATTATCTTACCAGTTTTCTTCTCTGTGTTTTTTTTAAATCACAAACAGCTAATTTATTGTTGTTTTTTTTTTTTTTTTTTTTTCTTATACATTTATGAACAAAAATTTGTTGGCTTTATGGTAGTGTACATGAGAATATTGTGTTCTGCTAACTGAGATATTCCTCTGTAGTTATTACAATGAAGATAGTCACCTTTTTTATGTAATTTGATAGCAATGGTTTTATTCTACTTTTCTAGTAATTTTTTGTCTTTCCACATAAATTGAAATACATACTTGATGTTATACGTATCTGTCATACTTGATTAGTTCAACTGGTATTCAATCATGTTCATGTGATTACTAAGTTTATTAACTATCGATAGCTTTCTTGACTTGTTGTAACATGTTTTATTCTTTGTACCACTCTATGACCTACCCATGTTGATTTTCGTCTTCCTAGTTTTTTACCATTGAACAGAGCAGTCCTTCAAAATATTTTTTTCACTCTTACTGCTTTATTAATTGACTTAATGAAAAAATTGTCATCTATATTTTAGACAGCCTTCAAGTTAATATTTCTTGAAGTTATTTGATCAACATTTATATGCTATTTATAATTATTAAATATATTACAGGTGTTTACCCTGGCATTCCACTTACAACACCAATATCATTACCTGGTATGCCACCAATAACTGTAAGTGCCACTCTTCCCTATTCAGCTATAGAAAGCTTACAAATCGATCAGAAGAAAAATGTATTAAATAAACAGTAATTAAATACTAATTACTCAGGTTATTTTTAATTGTTGAATTGAAAATAAATGTAAGGTGATAATAAATAACTAAATATTTATGAACCAAAAAATGTATTATAAAAAATGTATTTAAATATTTATTTGTATGTATAACTAAGGATATTGAAATTAAACTTACACAAGTTTGGGTCATTAAATGTGTTTTTCTAGACTAAAAATAAAAAATTAATTTTAAGAAATATTGTATAAAAATGTACTAGAAAATAATTATGATTAATAATGCTAAAGGATCTTATATTATACATAAATATCTTGAATAGTATTCGGTTTTTGATAAATCCCATTATCCAATTGTGTATTTTTATTTTCTACGACAATGTATCAAAATATAAGATTACATCAAGTTATGTATCAAATAATAAAATAAATATATTTACTTATGCTTTTTTGAAGAATGACGATCACTGCTATCTTCATGACGTCTCTTTTCACTTCCTGCAGACTTATGTTTGGAATGACTTCCACTGCTACTACTGTGGCGATTACTACTGCTATGATGATTGTTACTGTTATTTGATTTATGATGGGACGATTTACTTTTAGATGGACTATAATATTTTACACAAACATAATTTTAAATATCATTAATAATCTGTATGATATAATTTGTAGTTTACAGGGTCAAATCATCTTTAATTTCCTAATTTTAAATTTAAAATAAAATAGTGATGAAATAATATCATTAGAAAATTATTTCACATCAATATATGCTTTTTACTCAAATTTCACTATATATATTCTACAACACTAACAGTCCAAAAGTCAGAATATTATCTACTATCTATTGTTTTATAATAAGTTAACTGTTATTATATCAAAAGTCTATGGGAAAATATTATCCCAACTTTTTAGCCCTTTTAAAGAATTATATTAATAGCAAATAACTCATCATTATTTATTTAAAAAGTAGAATATTTTTTGATCTGTGGGTGGGAAATAAATATTTTTTTATCAAACTTTTTGAGTGAGTAAAATAACTGTGGCATTCTCTTATGTGGTTATTGTGGCTCACTCCCTTGGATGTTATTTATTTATATTTTTTAATATGCACAACGGTCAAATAATGAAATGGAAAGTGTGACTATTTTTTAAGTCTAAGGTTTTATTTTTCTTAATAAATTGACAACATTGTTAAAAAGTACTACTTATGAGCTGATTAGTTATTATTGAATAACTTTACTATAAATTAAGTAAATAATTGTCAAGGAATAAAATTAAAAAAAATAGGTTTCCAACAAAATTTTAATTTCAGTTTTATTATTTTTCAAAAATGTTAGGTTAAATAAAATTAATGACATAATTAAAGTACACAAAAAACTACAAGTATCGCCAACTCTAAATATCTACCAATATCACTTATATATATACATACATACATCAGAAATGATAAATTATATCAAATAACTGTTACATTGTGATTCACTTTTTTCAAATAAATTTTTTGAATCCATAAACTTAGTATAATCAGGTCTATTTTTGAACTATATCATAAAAAATATTAATTTAGTCTAGTCTTTTTCAAAGAATAAACTATATAACACTGGTGCCTTATGGATATTGTCACTTTTTCAATAAATGTTTATATTTATTGGGCATAATGCATTTATTAAAGATCATGTTGTACATGTTAATAAAAATCATCCCTAAACTTATAACTAATAATTAAGTCCCACCATAGAAAAAAGTTGGAAATCACTGTTATATACTTTTGAATAAATTATTAATTAAATTTTCTGATATTTATAAAACAAAACAAAATTAATTTTTGACGTAGTCATTTTTTTATATGACTATGATATTTAAAAAACATACTAAAGCATAAACACAAACATCTAAGTTAAGCATAAAATAAGTTTATCAATACACCTGATTTCAACAGTTTTACCAGTGATGTGATCTTCAGACATAAAATACTTGAAACTAAAATATATTTTTTTTTTTTTTAGAGTTTATTTGCCATTTACTTTAATTAATATTTACTACTATTTACAAATATATAGGAATATATGTGAAGATATCAGTAGCTCATTAAAATAATGTCTGTAGACTCATATACATAAAAGTGGCATTTAAAGAATTAAATAATTGAAAATCTTTAAAAACAACCAATAGAGAACATTTGTTTACCTATTATTATTTTACTTATTTTGAATTTAAAATATAGTCTAATAGTGTGTGTTAATTACTATGTATTGTACCAAAGGAGTTTCTTATCATAATTATTTTACCTGTGCTTTTCACTTGATTTTTTATGTGATGAGGAACTGTTAAAACGACTTCCACTAGATCCACTTTTCTTCTTTGAGTATTCATCTTGAAAATCATTTCTATCACGATCTTCTTCAGCAGCTTCTCTTTCCAAATCTGACCAATCTTTTCCAGATTCATCAGAAGAACCAAGTTCTTCTTCTACAAGATACATTATTATACAATTTATTAAATATCAAATTAAGAAAATAATTCAAAAATAATATACCTTCACTATCGGAATCTTCTGAAGCTTCTGAATATTCAGACCCATCATCATCTGACTCTTCAAAAGATTCTGCATCGGATGGCTAGAAAATAATTAAACAATGAATATTTATAAAATAAACAAAATTCCAATGCACATATATAATATACACACATTTTTCAATACTAAATTGAACGGTTGCATTTGCAAAATGAAAAAGCATGACTGTTTGCAAATGTATATTTATTTTGGTGAATCATATGACATCCTAAGTATGCACAAAATTATATTGATTGAAAATATGAAATTATTTTAGAGTGTATTTTTGTTAATCTCATCATTTGGCTAGTTTAAGAGCTAAATTTAAGATTTAAATCGCATATTATATCTTAGAAAATATTAAAGTATTTTTTTTTTTTTTTAAGAAATTTTTGAAGAATGTCAAAATAATTACTATTAATACAAAAAATATATAATATATTTTAGTAATTATTCATCAATATTGAAATAAATAAATATAGATATTAATGGTTTGCCAAAATTCAGATATGACCTAACTTCATTAGTACTCACACTTATTACATTACACAACACATTTATCTTGTATTTGAACTACCTATTGGTGAAATAATTTACGAATGCTAAAATAAGAAAATATCAATTCAGATTGCATACCAAAGTATAAAGAATATCAATACAAATATTGCCTTAAATGCAGGCTGACAACAGCATGCTTCAGAATAAACTATAATTTAGTGGTCTCAAACTCAAAATACCTATAGATTATATTTTTTCCTAAAAAAAAAAAAAAATAAGGTCCAAAAGGTTAATACCATTTATTGTAACTTATATACTCAAAATAGAAGATAAAATGAAGGCAAATATAAATACTAAATCTATTTCTCTTAATATATTTATTTATTATTACTGCTATTATATTTGTTAAAGTTTTTAAAGTCTAAATTATTTTCAAAACGAACAAAATAAGACTTTATAGTTTTATACATCAATCATAAGACAGATACTTACATATGGTTGCGAAGTATTATTTATTAAAGATTTTTGAACATAAAATATGGAGAAAGATATATGGTAAGGTAAGGGAAACAAGGACAGGTCAGTAGCGTAGGAAGTTCAACCAAGAACTGAAGGAAGATTTAAAAATAGTATCAATTAATGGGTTCATAAAGAGAAAGGATACAGTGGCTAAGACATGTCATAAGGCGAAATATTGATGCAGTCACCAAAATAGTTTTAAATTGGAAACCAGAAGAGAAAAGGCCACAGGGTCGTCCTTGAAAGAGATAATTGGATGTTGTAGAAAAGGATTTGGAAGATCTTTGAGTGCAAGATTGGAGGGAGATTGTGCAGGATAGTGATAAGTGGAGTGATTTGGTGATGGCGGCAAAAACTCTTGGAGAGTTATGAAAGCCAGAAAAAAGAAGAAGAAGAAACTATTATTTTTACAACAATTATAATTACTTACAAAAATATAAACAAATAGTTGGTTTTTCTTACTGTATTGACAAATTCTGAACAATTAATGCAAAAATAAAACATTATGAATGTCTGATAAGAATTACTTAAAGTTAGAAATTACTTTAGAATGAAACACAATTTTAAAACGTGCCATATTCAAAGGCCTACACACCACACATGACCAGTTAGCTGCATATTAAAGACCTTTGTATTATACAATTCAAAAAAGGTCGTGCAACTTATATACACCCTCTCAAGGCTTCCTCATCAATTAGTCAGATGTATTTGGTATATAATCATTAGATCTTATCACAAAGATAATTCATAGTCACTTATTTTGCACTAAACACATTACAAGATTCTTCTCTATATGTATTCATCCAAATCCTCAAGTTTTAAATAATAATTTCTACTATTTCTTACCGGCACATTTTTTTATTTGACTAAAACGAAAATGGTTAAGAAACTAGTTCTAATACATTATTAATAAAACCAGTAGAGTCTAATTTCTAAGGTAATAAATGAATTGATTATTATTTAAGCATTTTGTATTATCAAATTTAACTATAAAATTTGTTTATTTTTGATATTTTATCCAACTTACCTCATATGGTTCATCTTCTTCTTCTTCTTCATCAGCTGCTCCTTCTTCTTCATCAGATTCAGGGTCTAAGAATGTCCAACCACCATTTTCAAAAAAACCTTCTGGGTCATCAGTAATGGTTTTCATAATTTTTGTCCAATTCAATGACTGAATACCTTCAGAATATCTAATGTCGCAAGAACTATTTGAAAGCAAAAATGTTTATACATATCACTACTTATTTATTTAAGTTTTAACTAATACAAATCACAACTTGTAAAAGTGGATAAATTTAAACCAATGATGGTATACACAGCCACGCTCAGATAGTGGTCAAAATATCAAAGAAATATTGTCATGGCAAAAAAATATATATATTATAAATTCGAGAGATGTTTAAGGCAGGCATCAACTTAACTTGAATGGTGACATTAAATATCTCTAAATTATTTTATTTCAAATTTTACATTAATTGCAAAAAAAAAAAAAAAAATTAAACTGATGTTATATATAGTTATATACATTGTTTAATAACTATGAATGTATAGAGCATTGATGATACTCATAAATTATTTTTAAGAAAAAATTGGTACCTTAGCAATAATCAAGACAAATAACATTGATGTTGTGTGATTAAGAAGCTTAACTTTTTACCGTGACAATATTGGTGCAATAAATGATCATAAAATAAAATTTTAAAAATGATCTTATTTGTATTAATAATTCTTATATTCTAGAGATAATTATAATTCTATATACATACTTAAGCCATTCTTTAACATGATCTAACATGTTCATTGGTATAGCATTGACCATAACAACTTTTTTTTGGTAATCTTTAAAAACAAAAATCATATCAAAATTTTTCAAATGGAATTGAACTCTTTCAAAATGAACCAATTCGACATCTTCCAAAGTAATAACAAATGGAGGCCACTCGGTAAAATTAACAAGACATCCACTAGTAGGTTGTAGTAAAACTGTGCTTCTAAATGGAGCACCAGGAAAACCTAAATCTCTAAATGGAGTATCAAATTCTATTTCTTGCTTCGTCACAGTTTCCACCTAAAAATTTATGATTCCAAGTGAGAAAATTATAAAAAAGTCATTGTTAAATTTTTATACTTTTTCACAGAAACTTTTAAATGCAGTTTTTAATTTAACACGTAATTCACGTTCAGATTGTTCAGCAGCTAAATCATCTCTATCATGCATGTGTTGATGTTTCCCAAGGTCTGTTGTAATTTCTCCAACTTCAGTATAAAATTGTACATCTAAATGTTTTTTCTTACCAAACATAATAGCATGCTACCAAACAAAAAATTTAATTAAAAATGTATATTTATGATGATTAAGACCTGATGATATTGATTTGTTGAACTTTAAATACTACAGCAAATTTAAAAATATTTATTTTACAACTTAATATAAATGTATTTGAGTATCCCAGAGTTTCTTAACTTAATTCCCAAAAGAATAATGCTTTAATTTTTTTATAGTTTTGATGATTTATTGCATTTAAAACATTTAAATATTTTAATTTAAACACTAGAGTTTTAACTCTAGAAATACCATAATATCAACAAAAATGAAATGTGATTAACTACTACTTATTACATTTATCAGCAATAATTTGTTTTTTTATTTGTAAGTGTAAGTGTTACATTTTAAGACAGACCAAATTGTAAAAAAATATATAAATACATATAAGATACTTATTCTTAAACTAGTAGAAAATGATTAAAAATGAAATATGCTCTGAAATATTAAAAAGTAAAAAAAAATGCTGGTGGTTTTCATCCTAATATACTTGAAACACAATTTTAGCAAGGGGAGCATAATCTAATATTTAAACAAATACTTTGAAATCAACATTTAGGCCTTAAAGATGATTAATGAAATAAACGATCGGGTATACTTTTAAATGAAAATGTAACAATATTATCATTTCTCCGTCACAAGGTTGAAAGAATGCATTTTTAATATTATTATACAAAATGTCAACTTTATCTCCTCTGACGGAATTATATCTAAATCCATTGGAATGGGCTTCAAGAGTACCTATAATATAATACATATTAAGTTTAATTTTTTTTTAGAAATACATTAGAATAAAAAAATAGTTTACCAGTCATTCTTTTGTTAACAATGTTTGGTCTTATATACAAGTCCTTTAACTTTGGATTACCCTTATTAACTGATAATACGAGTGTGTCTTGTTTAACTAAATCTTCCTTTTCTTTTTCTTCCGCTTCTCGAGTTTTAAATTTTTTTTGAACTTCTTTAATTATACGATATGCATTCATTAAATTAGTGGAAGCTGTAATTTGTTCACCGGGTTCTCTAGTGTTAGAACTTCTGTAAGTTCTGTAAAATAATACATATTTAGCATAAAATATTAAAAAATAAAATACTATGTATAACTTACAATTCTTTGACAAACATTGCTTCTGGATTTTGAAAATAACTTTCACCTCTGGCTAAAGCAGCTCCAGGATGGAAAAAGTTGATTCTTAAATAAGTGTAGTCACCTTCTACACTCTGAGAAATATTTTTAATAGTAAATATATGGAATGGAACCGGAATACCAAACACTGGGAGTATGACAGTTTCATATTTTTTGTCTAAAATAAATTAAATAACATTTAAATTTTTCTTTAAAACAAATTAATTTTATCAAGTAAAAACAACAAAAATTACTAAGTATAATCAGCAATCACACTTGGATAACTTAAAATATAAACAATAAAATACATTGAGACACAGTGAATCCAGGGTAAAACAATAATACACAAACTATTACAATATCTATTTCAATAGACAAAACACAGAATAATGTTTTAAGTTCATAAATGTATTACCTACTACTAAACAAAACATATATTTTAAACTTAAATAATGATTGATAGTATTTACTAACCAACATAAATTTTGAGGTCTTTAACTTCTTTTTCTTGTGGCATTTGGTTACGATTTTTATACGAAATATTAGATTTCCTAACTTTTTGAGCCTGCTTACCACTAGATTGTTCAGCTAAACGTTGTTTGGCAGCTTCATTTAAAGCTATAGCCAATTCTTTTTGATGTAACTTACGCTTTTCTTCACTAGAAGAATCCATCTAATAATTTTCAATTAAAATATATAACTATTTACAAAAACTAATAAAGTTATTTGAGTTATGTTAGGTAATATACTCTGAGTTTTGATTCTAGAACAGCTGTTCTTTTTCCTCTACTGACAATTGGTTCTTGTTTAGGTTCATTTTCTTTTTCATCATCTTCCTCCTCCTCATCATCATCATCATTCAAGTATATTGCAATATTTTTAATTTTCTTTTTTGATGGAGTTAATATAGTGGCAGTGGTATCCTAAAAATTAACTTATAACTTCAAGACGGAAATTTATGACTATAAACTTTTTTGACACTTGCAGATATAATAATGCTTATCAAATAAATACTTCTAACAGTAATAAATACTATTAGTAGGGCCCGGAAGTTTATGCACATCAAAATATGTTAAATATTCGATTATTTATTTTTTTTTAAATCATGGAAATTTTTGAAATGTTGACAGTATACACTATAGAACTATACATTTAGGTAAAATATTAAAGTAGGAAAAGAAACTTGTAATATTGTAAAATGCTTTATAAAAAGTAAATATCATAATTACAGATCTGACAACATATTCTATAAAATATTGATAATCAATGAGGACATGAAGTAATTAATTTTATTTATACGGCATTTTATTGGAACGTAAATAAAATGGAATCATACAGCACTAATGGTATAATATTTAAAACATTGTTTTTCACATTTGTGACATTTCAACAATTTATTATGCTGACATATTTTTCAAAAAAATAAAAAAAAACATTACAATATTGAAACAAAGCTTTTGTAAGACATTTATTATATGTTATTTACTCCTGAAAAAAAAATAATTAATTACCAAATTATTAGGCTTAGTAAAAACATATAAAATGCATGAACTTTCAAGCCCTAACCATCAATATCCTTAAATAAAATAGAGAATATTATTGTATAAAGACAATTTGACTGTAATTTGATAATTATAAAAAAGATTTAATCATTTTTATTAGTGAGTGAAATCTTAATTACATTAAATTTGTTATATAACTATTCATTTGAAATATAAGTATTTGTAGGTACATATAATTTTATTAACAGTTAATTAAATTAATAAGAAAATCTAACTACAAAACTATTAAAATCACATGGATTATGAACATTTAAACCTGGATCAAATCTTACTTCATTAACTAGAACTGTATCTCCAACAAATAAAGCATATAGTTTACTTTCTTTATCAGATCCTTCTTTATTTGTTAATCCAGACAAACCAACACATAAATTAAAAACTTGTCCTTTTTTAACAAAAGCATTAGTTTTTGGCGCTATCATGAGAGAACTTTCACGGAATTCAATACCCATTACAAATCTAAAAATTAATGAATCATTTAAATGTTAAGTTAGTAATTATATTAAATTAAAACATTTGTATTTATAATTAAAAATGAATTTTAAGATAAAAACAAATAAATACAACTTGCCCAAAGTTTTTTGTCAAAAAGTCAACAAGATTTGGCTTTTCTTTTTTAGCGAATTCCAATCCAGAGTTATAAACATCACATAGTTTGTTACCAGATTTTAAATTTGACATTAAGGTATCTTGTAAGTTTATTAAAAATTCATAATTTGACTGAAAGAAAAATAATAAAATTAGAAATATATATTCTTTAGTTTGTAGTATTTATATTTTTATACCCGAATTTCTTCAGTAGGATTAACTAGTATAGTTCTTATAATATTTGAACAATATGATTTATACCGTATTCCTAGACTGCATATAATCACTCCAAAATGTAAAATATTTTTATCGCTAAAAATAATATACAAAAAAAAAAAATAATAATAATAATAGATATTCATAAAATTATTATTAACATTAAATACCTAGTTGCAGAAAACTTTAAGCTATAATTTCCTCCACTTTGAATTATCGGTGGATAACAATATTCTAATTGAGATGGATCAACATTTGATGGCAAATATTTTTTATCTGATATAGCTCCTTCTAAACCTTCAACCAGTTTTGAATGTTTAACTTTCTAAATAAATACAGATATGTTTTTTCATACTGTAAAATAAATATGAAATATATAAATACAATCAATAATGGATATACCTTATCTGAATCAATTATTTCCATGATTTGGTCTTTAAGATACTTTGTAAACATTTCAACTGAACTTAAACTAGCTTTTTTCATTAATGTTATTTCATTTTCTGCTTTTACACTTAGAATATAGCCAATTACAGAACTAATGTCAATCTTTAAAAATAAAAATGTATTTATTAATTACACAAATAAAACTGATAAAAAATAAAACAATTAATATTATAAACATACAGTTTCAAAACCTCCTTTGTCAAATTCCGATCTCCATGCATCCATGAATGTGCCAGGATACTTTTCTTTCCCAAAAATTCCAACTAATTTACCATTTTTACTGTTTTTGATGGCTTTAATTAACTTTTCAAAACTTTCTTTATCATTGCCGCCCTAATATGTAAATAAATTATATATATATATATATATAATTTTAAATTATTAACAAATAGAGTGGTACTACATATTTTCATAGTCTACACTAATTTTCTTTGACACGCATACACAAAAAAATCAAGCACATTTAGTTTCTTTTGGATCACATTAAAAAGATAGTGTATAACTAAATTGGGTCAGATACAAAATAAGTAGATACTAACCATTTGTCATTCACAAAACCCAACATTTTTTAATTATATTATACTGGACATATTTATTAGTCTTTAAAAAAAAATTACTTAAATAATTAAATGCATTTCTCACCTTTTCTCTAGTAATTAGTTTGACTGCTGGATAGTCAGAATCTTTAAAATGTTCAGCTGGTTTCAAGAATTCAACTTTTTTTTTACTAGCTATAATATAAACTCCTTCAGATGTAAAAACAGATACAGTATCTGTTAGTTCATACCCAAATAACCAAATCTAAAAGGAAAAAAATATTAGATCAAAATTATTTAAATTAAATCAAGGTTTAAAATTCAATATAAAAGTATGTTATAAGAAATAAATTAAAAAATTAATATTTTTAATAGAACAGTACATAACACTTTAAAAAATAAGTATTTACTAAATTTAATCTATGTTATACACTTTTGATATTGTTTGTTCTAAATTGTCTAACCATAATTAACTGTAATGAGTTTCTAAATGATCCCAACAAATTTATAATAATATAAATGATTTAACCACGTTAAGTGAAATCTATGGTTTCTACCTGTAGAGAAGACGATTTACTATACATAGTATAGTCATCAACTCCTACAGCACACGTAAAAGCATCTACATTTGTTAATGCACGTACATTTTCATCTTTATTTATCTGAAACATTCACAATAAAATGATAAAATTTTCAATAAAATAATAAGATTCTTAATTCCAAGTTATAAAATTTATAAATTTCAAGACATTAAAAGATTACTAAGTAACTTATATTATACTTCACAATAATGTAAAATAATAACATTGCAAAATACTAGGACCAATTCATAAAATAATGTTGATGAGTATACGGAATTAAAAAAAAAAAAAAAAAAAACAATAATTAATTTATGATTTTGAACAGCTTCAGGACAAAAATATACAAATTATATATTTTCCTGTTTTAAATTTGTAGATTTTTATTTCATCATAAATGTCAAAAAATGTTTGAATAAGAGATTTTTTTTGCCGAAAGGTTGGCATGTTGTTTTATCTATATCTTAAGTTTCATAATGAACCAATTATTTACTATTAACAATGAAGTTGAAAACTGATGTAATACCTCTATGAAAATTAAATTAAACATTGATAAAATAAAAACCTTAAGTCACGATTTTTGAAATGTTTTTAGTCATGTTAGTTAAGCCCAAAAACTCTTGACTTTTTTTTTCTTTTGAAATTGTTGCCACGTATGTAACAGGGTGTCATTTATACATGATGAAAATATGAAGTCTCTAGATACATAACTTTCAGACTTATGACTAAGAATAAGTATTTTTAAGGCAAATTTTACCATCATATCAGGTTTTTTCATCAGTTTTCCTCACGCTTGGAAAAACTATTCTTTTTATTTTGATATTAAGAGGAGAGAAAAATAAACCTTCAAAGTACCATTTACAGGAAATTTTCGAATAAATAGAGTTATTGTATGAAACTTTCGGTTAGGTAAAGTAAGGTTAGGTTTAAGATAATTGCTTTTCTGGAGTTCATTTTTAGTACATTTAAATTTTTTTTTTTTTATTGGATTTGTAAGTTAAAAATACACAACCACTGCCTTTCTTGACGTCGCACAGGCCTTCGACAAGGTCTGGCACCAAGGTCTTATGTTCAAATTAACACAACTAAAATTGCCAACCTATCTATATTATATAATAGCCTCATTTATCACAAATTGCACTTTTAAAGTAAGGATAGATACTGATACCTCTGAAGAACATCTAATAAAAGCAGGAGTCCCACAGGGGTCGGTCCTTGGGCCCATCTTGTTTAATATTTTTTGCTACAATATCCCAGTTCCACAAAAATGCCAATTAGCAATGTACGCAGATGATACTGTTATCTTAATACAACATAAAAATCTTGAAAATTCAATAACAGGTAAATTTCTTTAGATCAAATCTCAGACTGGTTTACAAGATTGAAACTCGCTCTTAACCCAACTAAGAGCGAAGCTAAAATATTTAGCCTAAAAAGACATACAAATCCAACCCAATTAAAAATCAAAAATCAGCCTATACTATGGAATAATAAAGATCAATCAGTTAAATATCTCGGAGTATACCTTGATGAAAAATTAATATGGAAAATGTATATAAATAAAAAATTAAACCAAGCCTATACACAATTGAAAATTTTATACCCCCTAATAAATTACAGCTCAACACTTCAAATTAAATGCTCACTTCTAATATACACATCAATAATAAGACCATTAATTACATATGCATGCCCAATATGGGCAGCCACATCCAAAACAAAAATTAAAAAATTACAAACGATACAAAATAAATTTCTTAGAATAGCTCTTAAAGCCCCATGGTTCATGCGAAACACACAACTCCATAATGACACTGGAATACCTTACATAAACACATGGATAATTGAACAATTTAAAAAATTTCACACGAAACTAAAAACAACAGAAGGCGCCCTTCACTTCAAAATTGGGAAAATAACTAAAAACCGCAGACTAAAGCCACGGCTACCTCAATATATCTTACTACCTCCAGAATCATCTTCACCATCTTCATCATCGATATCATCAACAATGACCTAACTAATTAACTCATAATTTAAATTCATTTTACTAAAAAATTAAAATAATGTACAAATTGTATTACTCTATATAATGAAATGTATGAATAATGTAAATGTATAAAAAAAAAAAATTGTAAAATCAAACATTTTGTTGAAACAATTATAACTAATAAATGAAAAAAAATAAATACATTTTTTAAAATAAGCATTTAATTATACTATTATACAATTTAAAATAAACGGTTTTTATAACTATTTTTCAATTTTAAATGTGTATACAAAATTATTGGATCATCCAATTGTTATGAGCCTTCGAATACAGATAGAATAACATGTTTAGAGTCGATTAGTAAAACATTTTTGCTTTGTTAAGAAAAATGGTTTTGATAAAAAAAGAAATAACCAACAGACAATTAAACAAAAATGATTAAATATAGGAACAGTATATATTACACTGATGCTTTGCTCAGAAACATTTTACTAAAGAAATGATTTTTAGTTTCTTCACTATTCAATGCACCCATCGTCATATCGTACAAGGAGCGATGGATACCTCATGGTGCAAAGTACGCTATTTTTTAGAAACACTTTAATGATTTTATAATTCAGTAGACATACTAATGTTCATAATTTCAATGATATGAAACATTTTTATACGTAAAAAGATATTTTTCTTACATGTTAATTATTTTTATTCCAAGATTTTTCCAAACAATTTAATTATTTTTTTTATTTTTTTTTTTATTTCCTTTAAAATCCAAATCTTAGTTTAAATTTATTTTATAGTAGCAGTTGCAATGATTAAGTAATATACTCAGTTAAAGGACGAATTAATAACAATTTTGTTTTACGAACTCGTTGACTTAATATTTTCATTCTTACGTTACAAAATATTATCATCTATAATCAACTGAGTTTATGATAAGAATTCCAAGATTTGAAAATTCAATAGAATATTACTTTACATATTTTAGCATTGAAAAATTTCAAAAATTATCTATTTTTTTTTTTGAGGTTTTAAGTTTGAATTCTAACAAAATAAATTATTTTTCATAAAACTAATACTCATTTTCTTATTATTAACCAAAAATGTTTTAAATCACGGTCACTAGTTTTGATTCCACAAAATTTCCTACAAATTTTTTTTAGGTGAATTATTTTATAGACATTTCAATTTTATAGTAAATTTTAAACATTAAATATGTGAATAATGTTATTAAGAAAAATACATTTTTATTAGGTATTTCATATTTTAAAGGTATTGTGTACCAAATATGATTAAAAAGCTTTTATACATGCAGTTTAGAATGTATTTAATTGCACAAGATTGTGTATTAAACGCAACGGTTTTTCATAACTTTAAAATTTATAATAATGTCATAAAGATAACTATAGTTTGTTAAACAAGATAATCTGTTAAAAGTAATCAATCTACACAAAGTTTATTCTCATATAATATTAAGTTAAATATAGTGAAAGCATTTAAAAAATTAGGTAAAATACTTCTATTGTATCTAGATACTGACCAGATTAAAATGTAAGAAAAATACACTAGAGGGATGCACAGGCACAACTATTTGGAGGAGGCATAAGCACAAAACTTATATTACAAAATAAATAACCTTTTGTGCCCCTTGCACTTACTACAAAACATAACATATTCATTACACTAAATAAAATGTGAAATTCATACCAATAAAAATTTCTTGTATACAAAAAAAATGTACTAATCAATATTTTACAGCTAATATAACAATTTTCACACTAAATTTTAAAAGGTAGTGTCTTCTTTATTTCATAGATTATAGATAATTGTTATAGTCTATCTTGAACCATTGAACTATGCATCTAAAATTGTATGTGCCACAACACTAAAAAGCTCTTTTTACAGGAATTTTTTTATAATATAGTAACAAAAGCAGTCAATATTAATATACTACTTAATAGTAAGTGAGTAACACTTAAGTAACACAAGGTAATGAGAGAAAGCTAATAATATTTGAATAAAAAACACTCTAAACATACATGTTAAGGCCACTCTCAGAGCCTTTTTTCTAAATAGGCAAAGCAAGTAGCTGTCTAGTGCTAAAAATTTAAAATTTTTAAATTTCTATTAATTTTCTATTTGTTTGAGACCAGAAAAAAATTTTGATTGTTCACTATAGTCAATCTTAATTTCCAAGATTTAAATAACTAAAATGTATTATTAGTTAACAATATTTTTTACAACATAGATGTATATAAAACACGTATTGTATAGGCTTATAATAGATAACACCAACCACCGAGCCGAGAACTGCAAACAGCATTGGTATTACTGCAGGCATAGTATAGTGACATTTTGTAACTATAAAGATAGGTTTATTCAAATAACAATTTGCACTATACATGCTATGATTTCTCATATTCAACAAAATTATACACTTAGAGAATAGATGGTCAACTAATAAAAACAATATTCATGAAAAAAATTAACAGAACAAGGCCTCAAGGAAGACTCAGAACCCAATGGATAGATCTAATTGCCAAAAACTTCAAGTTATAGGCTAAAATGTGATAAATTCTACCTACAATAGAGAAAGATAGAAAGACTACTAAACTTGTATTCAGAAAAGACTAGTGATAGACTAGTAAGCTGATAATAATAAAAAGAAAAACCTATACAAAATTGCATATATCATGTCTATATAATGTCTATAGATTTAATATTTACTTTAATTAACTTTGATTTAAATAACAATTATAATTAACGTTTCCAACAAATATCATTAAACAAAGTTTTTTACACATTTTAAGCATGAACAATGCATTTCACATATTGATGATTTTAAAATTGTATAATACACTATAAGATAGTTAACCAAGAAGAAACTACTATCTCATTTAAATAATAAAGAAATATACCAACCTTTCTATTCATTTTGTCTCTCGTATATTATAAAATATTATAACCTAACTCACATGAAAATTAAAATTTTTTTTTTTTTTTCGTGTCGGGGTATTTTACAGATACCTATCAAAGTCAAAAAATTAAAATTAGTTTTTTTTTTAATATTATGATATCCAAAATTAAAATTAATGGATATCATAATATTAAAAAAAAACTGTTTTACAATAAAACCTAAGACAAATCATAGAAAACCTTTTTATCAGAAAATATATTTACAATCTATATAATATATAATAATTAATAAATATAATGATTACATTTAATTTATGTATGTATCAGAATTAAAAAGCTCTCATTGGTCTCATCTCACAAGATTGTATATTTTTTTATAACTTAGAAGAAAATATCAAACAAAAAATAATATTATTTTAGATTGCAATATTTTTACTACACACATTACTAATTCAATGATTCGGTTATCGATTAAAATGATGTAGTTAACAAATTACCTATTAATTAATTAATTTTCTGAGTTACTAGATAAATATGTTCATAATTACCTTCCAAAAATTGTACAAATGTTTTAATCGCTTAAAAAACGTTTCTTTATCCAATGCCACGGAAGGCATTATTAATGATAATAAACAAAACTATTAATAAACAAGAAATAATAATTATTAAATATTGTATTTAATCTGTATTTTATTATAATATGTGTGTTCTGACTTTACAAGACAACGACTTTTCCCTCTAAAAAATAATCCACTCCAAAAACCCAGACATTTCATTCTTGCAATAAAATATCAACAAAACAATATGACGTGATAACACGTCTTGCTTGTAGATGTCGCTCTTGTTGTAGAGAACATCGTGATGTCCCTTAATATGAATGTACAGTGTTGCCCCGATCAAGGATAATTGAAAAAATCCAACAGCTGTTATTTTTCTTATCAACTATGTTAAATATTATAAGATTTCATTCTTTATTTCATTTAACATATATTGCATTATTATTTATTACAGACTTAAGAGGTTCCTTGTTGTATGTTCTTCATGTTCTTGTCTCATACATTTGTTTACGTTATACATTTTTAAGTCAATTCTACATTAATTTTAAAATGAGCTCATTAGTTAAACTTTCACATATTTATAAAAGATTTTTTCATCCGATCCAGTTAACCCTCCGTCATATATCTACATCAAAAAAAAGTCAAGAAGTCTGTATTACCAATGCAGAAATGACTGATCAAGAACCAGTAATTTTGATTATTTTATTAACTTACTTAATTTTATTAGATTTATCCATACTTGTTACATTTTAGACTAGGGTTGCCAACCGTCCTACATTAGTGAGGACCGTCCTACATCTGTTTGTTTTGTCCTACGTACTATTTTGCTATGAACTTTTTACAGGACAATCCTACATTTCATATAAATACCTACTTATATTTCATAGTCACTCATAAGAATAATATTGTTACTATTATTTAGTTAATTTACATATATAAAATTTGTTAAATTTCCTAATTCTATTTTTTAATGTATATTTAAGATTTAATTAAGGTGGTAAACATTGAAGTGCTATAATTTATTTTATTTATAATATTGTTAATCCTTATATTAATTTTTTATTACTTTGTTATTTTAAATATTTAAATGTGTATTTTCTATTCATTTACATGATGTATGATATACTGTACGTTGAATTCTCTAATTCAGAAGTATTAATAATAATAAAGGTGATATAAATAAAGTTTTAAAGATTTTTTTTGTTAGCAATAATTATATTATTATATTCTGTTGGTTATGTGCTTATCAAACTATGTTTTAAAATGGATATGAAAAAAAATTGTCCTACATTATACAGTTTTAAGGTTGGCAACCCTATATTAGACAGAATTTAAATTTTATATAATAATATTTATGTATACATCAATTTTTTACCCTGTAAGTTTATTTTTGGTATTTCTGTCATGTTTTTCAATTGTAATAGCTGGGGCTATGAACGTAATGCTCTATAAAATCCAAAAAACGCCTTTAAAATTCAAAATAATATACTAAGATTGTTTTTATTTGTAATAATTTTAAAATGAATAATGAATTGTATTTGATAAAATTAATCAAATTGATAAATAGTGGTAAAAAAAAAAAATTTAAGATAGAATTGCATAATATCTCTGAACTTCTTTTTATCTAGAAAAATAATTATTTCCATATTTTCATAGATTTTTAATTTGTTTGGAACATATATTTATTTATATGCCTGAATTATTACACTGAATCAAGAGAGCTTGTTTCAGGTTTTTGAATAAAAATGATCATCTGTTATCCGCCAGCAAGCTTTTATTGATTGAAAAGCTCCTTTCAACATCTACTGAAGTGATGGGCTAATATATAATGAATGTCAAAAAATTTGGTGTGATATCCATAATTTCAATTTTTAAGCCTTCTTGTTCGTTTAAAGCAGAGGTTCCCTACCTATGGTCCATGTACCACTGGTGGTATGCGAGACACTGTGTAGTGTGTAGTGGTCCGTAAGCTATACTTGCAAAATTTAAAAATATTTCATTTTGGTTGGTGGGGGGAGGGTTGATAAATACTAATAAATATATATAGAACTTAATACTTATAGCACATAATTTACTTACAGATTTCTATTCATAATGCTACTTATCTTATTATTTCAACCCATAATCTAATTTTGTTTGAACAGCAAGATTAGATTATCGGTAGACATACAAGACTACGCTCACATTTTAATATGTATATGCTGACCTCACAGTTGAGGTCCAAAGAAATGTTTTACCATTGATTATAAATAGTATTTATAATCAATGGTTTTACATATTTTCAAAAAATTTAAAAAGAAATTTAATTGGCATTTTCCCAGTATATAATGGTTCCGAAACGAGTATCTGAAATATGATTCAAAACCCTTTTATTGTTAAAGTCGATGAGGTACCTGATGATAACCAGGAAGATTTGAAAGAATTGCAAAACGATCAAAACTGTAAGGATACGTTTGAATCTTACATGAATTTCGAAGAGTTTTGGTGTAAAAAAGCGATATATTATTATATTCAAAAGCGATATACACTAAGTTATTTAGTCATGTTTTTGACAACTTAGTTTACCTATAATAAATATTTTAATACCTATGATGTACAGTTTTTTATAATAATAATTTGCATTACATTTTAATAATTTTAAACTTTTATTTAAAATTGATCAAGTATAAACATTATTTTAAGCCTCATATTAATGAATTTCATTGGTTTTAATTTATTCATGATTTAAATTCTAAAATATTTAAAACAAATTGATTCTTATTTATAAGGAAAATAAAGACTAAAATTGAGGTGGTCCGTGACATCTTGAAAGTTCTCCAAGTGGTCTGCAGTGTCAAAGAGATTGGAAACCACTGGTTTAAAGTATCTGATATATCGAGAATGATTTTAAATCATATACTTTTATTCAAACCCGTGTCAGTTTTTTTTACTTATAATTTTTCTGCTTTCATTTGGTGCTTTTGAACTTCATTTTTTATTTTTCGAACAGTGTTAAGGGAATTAACGTAAGTCATTCTGGAAGTTATGATACTTAAATTCGCCTTAATACATGTTAAGTTATGTTTCAAATTCTCTGAAAAAAATAAATACTGAGCTTTAGGAATCTCTACTATGTCTTCTTCGTCCTATTCAGACATAATTTCTTTAATAATCTCAAAGAGTTCACAACGATACATGGGAGCATTGAGCCAAGTGCCTCAGTGTACTAATACAGGTTGAGAATCTAGTGAGATATTGGTGGTTTTTTTTTAAATACTTGAATTTGCAATGGCTCTTTCAAAAAAACCATTTTACGTTTTATGATCAATGCATCAACATCTGGGAAATAGTTACTTATTTCTTTGGCGACTCTGTACATGATAAGCATGTAACATGTAAAATTTTCAAATGTATTTATGTATTGCTCTGTCTTCTCTTACCAACATACAAAACTGTATCGCTTAGAAATAAAAGAACATTATCATGGATTATAACCTTGAAGCCATAGAATTGATAAAAACTTTCAAAAATTTTGGCAATTGTACTATGTTTTGTTTTTTCTTATGACTCTTGGTTTAATATAAATATCTATTTATTATGTATTATATTACATTATCTATTTCTAATGTACCTATTATGACATTAACAACATAACGGCCATTGGTGTTGATTTGCCAATAAAAACCCAATTTTATCATTTTCTACATATGAATTTATCATTTGTATAGTTTTATTGTAACAATTAATAACATAATTTTTAAGTAATGTTGATTAATTAAGCATTCGTTTGTATAATTTTCCATAATTTAACACAACGTTAGATTTTTGAGCTTATTAAACAGAAAATTACACAACAAAATGTAAAATTTAAATTCAAAAAGTATTCTGACCTATTCGGTGAGTCTGTTATAAAATATTGTGTAATTTATTTCTTGAATCTCTTTTTGTAGTTCACTTTGTTCTACACCATTTATATGTTTGTCTCTTGATATATATTGTAGTACGGTAAACTCTTTTTTAATAGAAATGTTTACATTGTATATCTTACAGAATAATACCAATCCGATGGTTAAGAAAAATATTTTGGCCAAATTCTTATACAAACCTACCTATCATTAGATGTTAGTGTTGATTTTATTACCTACTCTAATAGATATATAAACAAGATATCTAATCGTGATTCTAAATATATCATGATCAACACAATTTTTACCACTGGTTTACTAGATTATATCACTATTGTCAGTTATATATTACGAGTTTTCTCTAAATACTTTGTTATAGTTTTATAAAAATCTCTCCTGTGAAATCTTTAGATACAATTTCAAAATCGAACTTGGGATTCAAAAACTCAAAAATGTACTTAATACTTTAAAATGCACTAAAAAATAAAGAAAATGTCTTTGAAATCAATTATTAGTAAAAATTGCAAAAACGTTCCAAATCAAATTCTTATTTTCATTCTATGATACATGGCTTCACGAGTATTATACTGTAAGCATTGGAAAAAAAATGCAAAGTGCATCGAAATCCCAGCCCTGGTAATATCTGTTAGTGACTAACCACAATTGGGAATAACTGTACATTCAAAAATCATAGGTAATATACTTATAATAGGTAATTTGAAGAATCATTTGTTGAATATTGATATGTTTTGATGAATATTATAGAGTTATTATAATATACAGTTATTTTTAACTGGAAATGTAGAATCGTTGTGGCAACATTCATTAAATTTCAGTTTAAAATAAATAATTAAATATATTATTGTTTAATAACTTTCAATTTTTCATTTTTCTAGCAAAAACGTAACTGGCAATCATATGGATTTGAAAAGGATAATGAGATAGAAGACTTGAATGCTATGCATGCTACAGGATTCTTTTCAATAACCTTATGTTTAGTTGGTGGTATATTTATGTTTGCGTATATGCCGGATTACAATTATAAAAACTGGGCTGAAAGACAAGCTTTTCTTGAGTTGAGAAGAAGAGAAGAACAAGGATTACCACTCATTGATCCTAATTACGTTGAACCTAGTTTGATAAAATTACCCAGTGAAGAAGAGTTAGGTGATACTGAAATAGTGATCTAGTGATAATGGTTTTTAAAATGTAATGAATTTACTAATTTTCATGTTTAGTAGATAGAATATTATATAATTTTTGATGAAAAGTAACTGAAAATTCATTGTACAGTAATAAATGTTTTTATTTTCCAAACTTATGTTTTATTCTTTCAATTTATACCTATTTGTTCATTTTGCATCAATAGTTAACAACCTCGTGCTCTACAATGAATTAAAAATAATTGCAGGCCTGATAGATAGATAATATTATAAAAAAAATGCTGTAATGATTTACTTGTTGTAACTGGTAAAACCAATTGGTTGGCATACAAACAAACTCAGTTGATTTACAGCGTCTCCTGATTTAGAGTTTAGAGAGACGGCAATCTTGTCAGCTACCCTGAATTTCATGTAACTAATGAAAATGTATGGTCTGGAATCTGGTTAGTTCAGATTGGTCTGAACATCTGTCAACCTAATTAATATGACTTCATTGGATTTTATAATCTAGTCTTGGTTAGCAATGTTTATAGCTAAATAGTACTCCAATGCTCAAAAACATTTCTGGTTCCTTTCTGATGATCATTTTTCAAACCTCTACGAATAGTATTAATTCACAACTCTAAAGCTCTTAGTGCTAATATATGGTTTATAGTTGTAAACTTTGTTCACCCAAATTAAAATTATAAATATAAAAAATTAGAAATATTGGTTATGAAATAAAATTTGTGTTGTATACTTATGCCTTATTTTTCGACCAATAATTGCAAAAGTATATGATATAGCCTGCATAACAACTTTTTTCAAAATGGACTGAACAAAGTTTACGCCTTGGATAAATGTCTGACTCACTATATCCATTTTAGCCGTAAAGCTTGGTCTTTAGGAAAACTAAATATTTTTTTAAATATTTTAATTATTTAATGCCTAAAATTATTTTTTACTAATTTACTTATGCAAAGATAAACCTGGATGCAATTTAACAGACCGTAAACAAAATACACAGGCATTATAATTATTAACTTTCTTACTCATATTTAAAATTATTATTTCAATGTTAAAAGTTAAAAATATGAGTAATATAATATTATTATATTATTTCGTTTTTTATTATCAAAATTCAAAATATAATATGGTGGTAATTTGATAACAAATCATTTATGGATAAATAATATGGAGAAGTTGCATTGCGCATGCGCATATTGAACACCTGATTCAGTGACTACAAAAAAGTAGTCGCTAATATCGGCAACATTTTTTTGTGATGATTTAATCATTGAACTATCATAATATAGTTCAATGGACTTAATACGCAGTGGCTCCATCCATGGTATATGACACTTATATTATACTTATCTATGGTATATGATCTAACTCAATCTAAGGCTTTACCACAGACCATAGAGCACGATTATAGTATATCTATAATCGTGCCATAGAGTAATAAGAAATAAGAATATTACTTATTACTCTATGCCAGTATGCCACAGACCTAACCTAGTTATCTATTATGTCTATGCACAGATTATATGAAAATATATAGGGTCGGGGGCACTTGTCCGAAAATGGCGGCGTCAAAATCTGAAAGAGATAAGAATCCGAATCCATTGCCAACATAAATATATCCAAAATTATATGAAAACAAATTTATCTTCATATACGGTATACCCCTGATTGGTTATATGATAAAAATTATATAATTGTGTCATAAGTGATAATTATTATATTTATTTTTTATTCATGGTTTTTGTAATTTTTTTAGTCTTTAACGTAGTTGCTTTTTTAAATTTAAATTACCTATAAATTAAATATACCTACCTAATAATTATGGATATTTATTAATTAAAAATTACCTTTCTTTGTATAATCTAAAGACTAAATTCTTACAATCTTACACTATACTAACTGACTATACAATTTTATAATTTATCAATAATTTAATATATAATATACATTATAGCCTATAGGTAAAATCATAAGTTTGATGTCTCCATCTCCATCTTATTGAGATGCCAATTCTTTGATAGGCTGCTTCAATGAATTTTTTATATATATATATATAATTTTTACAATATAATACAATCTATACCCAAAGGCATAATAAGAATATGTGCTACATTATATTAAGTTAAATTAATCAATGAATTTTGAATAATTTATTATTAACACTGTTTCAATCTGTATTTTAATGTATGTCCATTTTATATTGAAAAAAAAAATTAACATCTAATAGTTGTTATTATAATATACTATATGAACACACTTACACAGACAGTTTTCTATCATTGAACATAATATTATAATCAATGTATAAATTTCGATAATTTCGATAATTTCGATGGCAACAGTTGGCATCAATTTTTCGATTCTTATCAACTTCGAATCCTTATCAACTTGCTGGTACTCCGCCATTTTCGGACAAGTGCTGATGTCCCATATATAAACTGTGACTTTACTCAGACTCTAAAAAAATCATTCTTATCAACAAAATTATTTTTCAGAAATATTCTAATAAAATTTCAGCGTTTTTTCAATACAGAAATACGATCATAATACAAATCATTAAAATTAAAATTTAATTTAACCGTAAAAACTTGGAATTATTTTAAGACCAATATTTATCAAATATTTGAAGTATTTTGTGAACCGTTAGTAATTATAATTAATAGCTCCAAAATTTGTATCTCATTTTCCTATATATTCAAATAAAAAAAAATAATAATAATAGCTAAAATGACCTTAGAAGTTAAAATTTATCCGTGTAAAAATAAATAAATAGATGTACCGAATTATATTAATTTATAAAAACACATTTGTCCTATGTTGCAATAATTCTTAAAAATCTTTTCTGAGATTAATATCTAAGCTGCTGTAAATATACAAATATATCATACATAAATCACCATAGTTAATTCAATATACCTTTTAAGTATTTATCTCGATTATTGGAAAATCTATGAAAGGTACGTATTTTGACATAACATCTACACATTATTTTGGACGGAGGAGCACGATTTAAAATATAATTGTCTTAATTTGTGCTGCGGACTGTAATGTTTTTGGTATCGCCTTGAAGGTAAAACTACAAATTATAGAATATACTTAATGACTCTACAAATAGACTATGTAGTATAGGTATTTGTGCGTTAGATACTAATCAGAATACCTTTGAAATATGATATCAATATTTGGTATAACTAAATTTTAATAACTAGTTCCTATTGGCTACTAAAAGATTGTGAGCGGACAGGAGTAACTGTGAAAAAATCCCTGCTCAGTCTTCGATTAAAAAGCGTAAAAAAACCAATATAAAATTATTATAAATACTATTTGTAATACATTTATATTTTATAGTGCTAAATAGATATAACGGAGGCAGGAGAACCAATGACTCAAGAAAAATACAAAATATTACAATAAAAATACATAAAATTATTAAAATTAAAAATTATTTTAAAAGTTAAAATTTAATATCGATATCAAAACAATCGAAATCAAGATATGATTTCGATGTTGAAAATGTTTTGTACTCTAATCAAGTAGTATTTGCCATAACCATCTCGATTGCTAAAATCTTCAACTTATATGAAAAAAAATTGATATCAACTCTCTACAAGGCCACATACGGAAGTTAATGTAATGTACCTATGTACTTTATAAACTATAAATATTGGATTACTCCTCAAAAACACTTTATTATCATAAACATATTTTCATTTGATAGGTATGTAATATTATTTCATATTTGCTGTTGTTATAATTTTAGTAATTTTACCCATTTCTGTTTACATTCAAATGGTCTTAAAAATCAATTAGGGCTGTTATTATATACACTATACAGTATATATATATATATATATATATATATATATTTATTTATTTATGATAATGATATTGATATTAAGGTTATCCATGTAGTACATAATATACTACATTCATTTTCCTATAAATTCTTAACTCGATACTTCAAACCACAGCTATAGATAATTATCTATAGCCGTGCTTCAAATATATCATTTTGGTTTAAAAGTTAATCTTCTAACATCCTTCTATAGAAAATCTTAGTTTAAGTAAATGTGAGTTGTTTATGTGTTTGTTCTGTTGTCATATTTGTTATATTTTTATTAAAAGTTATTCAAGTTTAAATTTCAAATGAATGTAAAAATGTGATATTACTTACTTTCATTTTTTTTTTTTTTTTACTATAGATAGTTTATTTGAAGTGGTAATTGTTATGAGATTAGATCATGGTGGAAAAATTTGTGAAAGAGTGGTTATCAGAATTTGCATCTCTAGAAAAAGACGACTGGGCCACTTTTGCAATAACAACTCTGCAGAATAAAACACTTATAGAATCAATATATGCTGTGTTTGATGATACTCATAAATACACCGAGGTAAATTTATTAATTAGTAAATAATAAATATTAAATGTTTGTGGTGCAACTAAAAAACAAATTTAATGAAATTCTACCTTTTTTACTTTGATTTGAAAATGTTTAAATTTTTAAAAACCTTCATAGTCAGATGAATGTGTTATTTCATATGACTTAAATCCATTTGTCTGGATATCATAATTTGTCTGGAATATCCAGAATACAATAAAATAAGTTATTAGACATATTTTACTCATATTATTCCTTGTTGAATATTAATGATCTGCAATAATTCAGTACTATAATCTACAGAAATGAATTATTTTAGTTTATACTATTTTTCATGTGATACCGATAATCTAATATGTATTACTACCTAAATGGCTCTTTGTTTGTAGATAACTAGAAAATTTTCCACTCATTCATTTTCATACGTTTTTTCAATAAAGGTTAAGAATGGTAGCATGCTTTATTTTCTCTGTTTATCGAACCATCTCTATTTGGAAAAACACGCTATTATATTGAGGTGCTAAGTTGAGCTCAAAAACCATATTTAGAGACACACATTTTTTGATGGTAGTTATAGCATAAATTTTGTGAAAATATCAACAATAAAAAAATTATGAACATTTAAAAGAAATAAAACTGAAATTGCTGACACTTCTTTTTCAGACGATCGTCTACTAAATATATAAATCTTGCTCTCAGAAAATATTAGATAAATAGACAAAAAACATGAAATATATAATATGCTCATATATAAACAATAGACAACATGTTTTCTTCATATTTTTCATCAGTTTAATTTGCGTCCCTTAAAATTTTGCTAGTCAGCTTCTGCTTGTAGGGAATTTGAATGCTGAATAAAAGTTGTATTAATAAAAGACTAAACCTCATAATACAATAAAAGGCATACATGATAAAAAATTATAAATACAAAAATTACATGTAAGCAAGTAAAATTTATATTTTTCTCACAATAACTAAATTTTATTGTCATATGCTGAACAAAAGAACGTCTTATCTGATTAGGTAAAGACAAATCAAGTAACTTAACTGGTGATTTCTTTATTTATTAGTATTGACCCCTCAAGGGTTTAATAGAATTTTTCGAGTGATAAAAACTGGATCGATTTTTAATTTTTTTTTTTTTTTTTGTACTTTATACCTATTATTATTAAATCTGCATCAATCAGGAGGCGTACAACTGTTGCAATGATATTATTGTTGTGATTGATATTAATTTAATAATATAATGTTACTACTGGTAGTTTTGAGTGTTACCTTATGTCTTAATCCTAATGACACTGATAATTTGATCACCTCATTACTCAAATTTTCTCGGGGGTAATTGTAAATATCTGATTTTATTTATGGGTAATAGTATCTAAAAGGTTGCAAACCGCTGATCTAGGGACTGGCAGAAAACAGTGAATTTTGCAGAAAAGCATCTTAAGCGATTTTCACTGTACTTAATTGTTAGTTAATATGTTTTTTTATTTGTGACATTGTTGATAGCCCTAAGCCAAAATTAGTTTTTACAAAAAATATGTATATGATACTTTTGATTAATGTAACTTTGGATAATTTAGGACAATTTGTCTTCATCCAAAAATAATGAAAAAGTTTTTTGTAAATCTATGAAACCTAAGTTATAACAAATACACGCAAATACAGTACATTTATTATACTTTTAATACTAACATTTCAAAAAAACATAGAAATTCTTAATACTCACTATACATTTGTTTATTCTTTAAACAAATATTTTCATTAAAAATTACTTAATTAGTTTTAGATTAAGAATTATTGTGACATAAATTTATTGTTCACATAATATTTTTAATTTATTGTGGTTTTTAGACTATGCAAATTGTATATTTTCTAACATTATTCATTGTTCTCATAACATTTATTATTGCTTACTATATATATATATATATATATATCTTACTTTTATAATATTATCTATTTTAATTTAGTAAAAATTATTATTTTTGCAGTTAATTGATCGTGTATGTGGTGCCCTTTTTAATTGTTACCGAACTGAAGAAACTGATCTACATTTATTTGTTCTACTATTTTTACCGCATTTAATATATAGTTATCTAAATTCTATTGCCCATGTTGATAAGCAAGTAAGATATATTACATATGCAATTAAAATATAGTACTTATGTTATTCATATACATACTACTTATACTTTAAACTATACATTTTTTGTGTCCTCTATATAAATTGTATTAAACAACTTTCATTATTTTATATGACTCCATAAATATTTATTCTATTTATTTTCTGTTGAATTTTTAATCATTTATTTTTTACACAGTACCAACTTAAAAATTATGACTAAACAACTATTTGTAAGACTTAAAGAACATCTTAAAGAATTTTGTTACTTTAATTTAATAAATGTCTAATTTTTGAGTTAGCTTTATATGAGCTTACTTATGAATAGTCTAATTTTCTTACAAATTAAAGAATGTTAGTTATTATTAAAACTCCAACCACATTTTATTTTTGTTATATCAAATAGACTTTTTATTCAAATTACTTTGTACTATTTAATCTAATCATTTTAATTTTTATGGCTTTTCAAATGTGTGTATGTTATAAATGTATTTAAAAATTATTTTAAATTTTACTTTTTACTATTATTATTTTATACATTTTTTTATTTATTAACCCTGCATTACACGTGCACTTGTCTAAATGACCAGGTTAGATTTATTTTCCATATGACTCAACAATTTATTAAACTATGACTTAATGCAATTAGAACTTCTTTTATTAGATACTTTTAGGTAAAATTGTATGAATTTGGTATTGTCAATCACTATAATTAAACGGGAATTATATGCTGAAGTTATCTACTTGTCAATTTGACCGTGGTGCGTGTAATGGTGTTATTATTTTTAGTTGACAAAATATGTTGATACATTATCAAGTTAGTATTTATTTTTAAAATATAACACAATGTAAGGATTGCCATCAAAAACATGACTCAGAATAATTATGAAGTCCATTGAAAAATGTTAAAAAGTTAGGTTTAAATTTTGAATCAAAATAATAATATTTACACTGAAAAAGTTTTTATATTTTATTATATATAATTTTTCCCCATGAAATCGTAAATATGTGGACTTAATATTTAAATAAACAGTATAAAAATAACAAAATAATGTTGAAATTTGTAGATATTGAATTTTAATAGAGATTTTCTATACCCGGTCAACATGACCATGTGCGTGTTATCATGTAATAAAATTGAACACGTGTAACGTAGGGTTAATTATTATTTTCAATACATTTCAACTTTTTATTAGAGCTGTCGTAATATTGAAGCATTACTGATTGGAATTTACAATCTTGAAGCAGTAGATGATAATAACACACCAAGATTTATATCATTCCGTTTGCCATCTTTAGCTCAGCCATCTATTTACCATGAAGTAATTATTTATTGTTTTTTTACAAAAATATATTAATTGCTCTTTAATTCATTATAGTATCTTAATTTAAAACCTATTATATATATTTTAATATTTATCCTATATCATATATTGTACATACATTTTAGTCCATTGAATTAACATATCGTTTTTTCAATTACGTTTTAGCCTAGTAGTTTGGCTCCGACTTCTTTGACAGAAACTGCTATTCGTCGTTTAGAACAAAGAGATACACATCCAGTACGTCGAGGTCCATTTAATCAAATAGAAAGACTTTGTGCATCTAATAGAATGGAAGTTCTTAGCAATTTATATTTCATATACTACAAAAATTTAAATCTTTTACCTGAAGTTTATAATCCATTTGATCGTTTTTATCGAATTACATCCAAGTAAGTGTATTTATTTGTTGATATTGTTTCATGTCTTACCTGTTACATTTTTGTTGTTAATAGAATGGTTACTCAGGGTTTTTTTAGTAAGCGTTCAACATCATTCAGCAATTCTGATATACCAACCTCAACAACTTTACCACGTATACCATTATCTCCTAAATTTTTAATTCATATTCTGTACTGTTTGTATATTTCAATGTAAGTAATTTTATAAAAATATTTTCCTGTTGTACATTTTTATTTAAATAAAACACGAATACTCTAGTTGATTTCCATTAATATTTATTATTAAACAGTTTATTTATTTATGAAATTAAAAAATATCTGGTACAATATAATGGTAATAATTTTAAAGCACCTTAAATAAATAATCCTTTTAGAAAAAAAAAATGTTATTGTTTTAAAAATGGTCTATATCAAGTACTTTTCATGTACCTCTTTTATCTTGTCTGAAGAGTAAAATTACAGAAAGCAAACTTCCACTAACCTATATCTTTCTAAATTTTAGATTCTGAGTAAAGTGATAAGTGTATTAGTTTTTCTATGATGTTTTTTTTATGTAATCACATTTTCAGGTTGAAATAGTCTAAATAATGTAGTTACATCTAGCAACTTTATAGATTCAAAATTGAATTCATTTGATGCTTTAGAAAGGTTATTTTTTTTTATTTCGCAATTGTTTTTCTTAGGTTAGTAAAAAACTACCAAAAAATTTAGTAAAATTTTCTGTTCTTATTTATGTTTTAAGTTTCATAAATATTAACTCAATAAATTATTTTTTACACATGTTTTCTGTAGAAATTGTTGATGAAATAACTAGTTTTACATTATATGTCATTTTTATTTTTATTTCATAAAATTTCGTATTTTTGGTTTTAAGATTTTAAATGTACACAAGTTGCTTTGTGAGATCTTAACATGGTTTACTTTTCATATAAATTAGTAGTGAGCCTTTCTTTTTATATAAGATATAAAGTATAGAAAAATGGAGCTTTTTTACGGAGATTGTTAAATTGACATAGATTATTCTTGATTTTATTTCAAAACTTTGTTTTTGAGGCTTCCAAATAGTATAAATTGTTTTTCATAAAGTTTTTTTTTTTTTGAAAACTCAACTAGTGAATAATATTATAATCACTTGAGTTTTGTTCTGAATTGTTTTTGAAAACAATGATTTATTGTTGGGTCCAAATTTAAAAGAATTTGCTAAAAGAGATGATTGTCTATCATAAAAGTGGCTCTTTTATAATTCCCTATACCTAACACATTATCTTGTGAATTTCCACGACCATTATCTTACTAGTTTTTTATAATTGATGAATTATTAGTTTTTACATTATAATACTCTTGTAATATTTTACAGCCTATAAACATTTTCCAAACAAATTTAATCTATGAGATATTATAATTATATAATACAATTATGAGGTGTTAATGTACTATTTGGTACTTAAACTAATTATTTGTTATTATCATCAATATAATTTATATTAATTGAATTATTGAAATATTATTACATGCTGTACAATGTGAATCTTTAAATAGTCTAATTACCCCACCAAACCTTTTATACAATTTGCAGTATTAATTATTTATTAATTGTCAACTATTTATTGGTGATATATTTTGTTAGTAGCTATTGATCATCTTTGGAGAGCTATAAGCACTGTGTGTTCTTTTTTTGTTCTGGTATTTGTCATTTATTATGAGTTGAGAAATTGTTTGATGAAGTGCATGTTGGAGATTCTTGAATATATTTTTTTGAATTACATAAAGTTTCAACATAAAAAACTGTTGTAAAGAAAGAGGTATAAAAATTAAAAAATGATTCAACATTTCTTTTCAAGGCTGTGAATTTAATGCATTGAAAATTGTTAAATATGCATGAAATTATAAACATAAAAAACATGAACTAGAAAATTCCAAAATATCCACTAAAAATTACTCTATAAAAATGTCTTAATTTAAAAAGAAATTATTTTAATTATTAAAAATAATTAACAAAACAAAATTCTTCCTTTCAACATTTATATTTTTATAATATAATTGCAATTTACAGAAAAAGTAGATAATAATTAGATATGATGGTATATAATTAAAAATAATTTTTCTTCATATGTAAGTATACACTAGCTACCTACATTTCTATTACAGTCAATAATCATTTCAACAAAAATATTCGTTTATTTCATCTGTCAGATTAGCCGCTAAAAAGTACATGAATATTATTAAAATATAAAAAAAAATCATTCAAACAAAGTAATTGTGCCTTTATATGTCATATTACCTATAATATGGTTAATAAAATTAGATATTTTATTTATAAATAACAAAAAAATTGGTGGAATCCATTTTGTGTACTAAGTAGCAAAAAAACGTACTAATGAATCAAATTTACAATCTTGTTGATTACGAATTCATAAAAAAATACGTTTTATTTACTATTCAGTTTATGAAATGACTTTGGTCGCTTTGTCAATAAGAATTTAAAATAATTTCAGTGCCATGTTTGACTTATAAAATAATTAAAAAGAAGTGAGTGTATGGATAATTGAAAAAATTAAGATATAGGTGGTTTAAATTTAATAGTGGACATTGTCTTTTTGTACTTCATAAAAACTGTCTTCTGGTACGTTACCATAACAGTTGGTGTTTAGTCACATATGCCAAAAAAACAAAGAGTATTTTGTTGCAAGTGTAGTTGATCGTACAGTCACAAATAACTTTTTTTCCGCTTTATCTAACCTCTTGCCGCTTTGGAATTTTATAATACTATACATTAAAATTTTTGTTATGTTCACTCTATGATGTTCGTAAAGCCTTTATACCCTATAAATTTGTCAAGATGCAAAGATTTGCAAGTTCGAATTTCGCTGTAAAAAAAAAAAAAGAATCAAAGTTGAGCCAACTTCACATAGCCAACCCATTTTGATCCAAAACTTTGAAATGAGTATCTAGCAAATGCTTATATTATGCAATAATTTGTTAGTCTGTTTTTAGACTTTGCAAGTTTACAAATTATTAAAATTAAGTGTATAAAAAATAGTTCAAATTTTTTTTTTTTTTCATAAATAGGAGTTTTTTTTTAATTGTAAATAATGAATATTACAAAAGTATAATAATACATTAATCAAATAAATAAACACATTTTATTCAGTGAGTGATAAACCAAACATAAAATACTTTTAGGGTTAAGTACATACATAGTGTAGTAATGTATGTGAACAATATTATGTCATTGTTATTATACATTTTTCCTCAACTAAAAAGGCTTTGGAACGATTTATCTCCTTTATCCTTTTTTATAACTACTATTACACTGTCTGAAAGTTACCATTCGCCAAAATTTTAATATAGATATAGTTAAAGTGAAATACGCTAGAAATTAGAATAGTCATACTGAAAAAAAAACATTAATTAAAAATGTGTATATTTTTTTTATTATTATTATTTTTTTTTTAATGATTTTTGTATATTTTTAAAGATTTAACTGTGGAAAATCAGAAGCATTGCAAGCATTAGATGACATTTATCACCGTGCATGTTATAGTTGTTATTGTGAAGTTATATTATTAGCTAATGCAATTAAAAATTCTTGTCAAGGATACTTTGAAGGTCAATAAAATTATAATTTTATTTTTAATTTTATTTATATGTTTTTTTAATGTTTATTTAGGTGGACAATCACCTAATGTATCATCAGTAGGTACACCTGTAAGCAGTAATACTTGTGGTACACCAATCTCTAAATCAATGATTACCAATGCATCATTCAGAACTAAAAAATTACCAGGTAAAATGGAAATATTTAAGCGGTATTATTTTAATATTTTAGGTTCTTTCAGTATGTGGAGTAATTTAACTATTGTTATGTAAAGTAATAATACAATGACTTTCATGAAAATATGTTTTGAGATTATGAAAATAATCAATTTACCTACCAATTGAAAATTAAAGTCATTAATAGTTTTATGAAAAGTATTTTAGATTCTACTGAGCAATGCAAAGAATCTATTGATTTTAAATTATGTTTTATGTTTTTATAATGATCATTATTTTTTTATTTATTATTATTTTTTTTTTTTTGCCAACTTTTTAAAATAGTAAATTTGGACCAAAAATTATATCTAGTTTCTTATAAATAGAAACTGAGTAAAAATGGTTATATTTGCTGTTAACAATATTTTATTAAAATTGTAAAGGAATATAAATATGATTCCAAAGGAATGGTTTTTATCTTTACTTAATATAAATAACATTTTTATTCAAACTTGACAATAGTTTCAAAACAAATTAACTACTCTTGGGTTTCTTTTTGATTGCTAACACTTAAGAGCTTCGAATTTCCCTTATAAACTGTCACAAATCATCCTAAATAAATTTCAAAATACAGTTTTTTGCAGTGAGTTTTTTAAAACCTAGCTTTACATACAATTTAAATACATCAATACATCAATATAAAACATATTAGTGCCAAATTTGGTAAAACTACATTATGTTTTAAATTAAAATTTTAAGTCATATTAGTTATTATATATTATACTATGCTTAAGTATGACTTAAAAATGTTTTTTTTTTTTTTTAATTTAATATGCCATTTATCTGAAATAGTGTAATAATTCACATTAGTCATTTTAATTTAAGTATCAAGTGCTTCAATCATGATTTTAAAGCATTTGATTATAAATATGTACTTTTATTATTTTAGATGACATTCCAATTCAGAGTACACAAGGAACATTTGATGAAAGTTTTGATGCCGCTGCTAATTTATCATCTATTATTGAAGAAACAAATGATATTAAAGATCCAAGTGTAGAATTAGCTCCTATAAAACGTAGTTTGCCCAAAATTGCTGCTAATTTTGGTAAAAAAACAGCAGAAAAAATAGCAACTGCTGTAAAAAGTTCTGGAAATACCAAAATATCTAAGTTTAATGCTCAAAATGGTTCAGACATTTATGAAACAGATGAAAGTGGTATTGATTTGGCAGGTTCTGATATATCTGATAGTAAAACTGGAATGGGGCATGAAGAACGAAACTCTATGACACCATTATCAAATAGAAGGAATCCCAGTATGTCAGTAGAACTTGAATCTTCGAGATCAATTCAGGTGAAAAATTAAGCAATTTTTTCTTATTGAATTTAAATGTATATTTCAGACAATTTTATGTATAATAGTTACATATCAAATTTGTTTAAATAAATGTTTTCAGATGGGTGTAAACGTAAAGTGTTACAAAGAAAGGTTCCATTAACTTATAACTCATTCTTCACTTATGGTAATACTTTTATGACGCATGTTCAACAGTTTTAATCACATTAAATGTTTTACATGTGTTCACTTGTATGAGTTGTGCTTATAATCAATTGGAATACTAATTCATTCTTAGTTGCACGAATAATTTTAGTGTTATGATTAAAGATATTAACTTTTTATACATAGAAACCTAAAATAATGAATATTTCTTTTGTTAATTTATATTTTAATTTTTACTGAATTCTAAAGTAAATTTTATTTGTGTATTATAGCATGACTACAAAAAGGTATATAATTTTAACTGCTGATGAAATGGTCCATTAATAATAATAATAATAGTAATAATAATCAGGTATAGTGAGTTGTATATTAAATGTTCTGCATAGATATCATGCTGGTTGAATTTATTTGCTGGTATATAATTGCTGGTATAAAAATTTATTTTTATTATTTTTTTTAAACAATATGATGATACAAAGCATGAATATCGTGCAAGAAAAAAGAGTCCATTGATACCACTTCAATTAAAAAAAAGTACAAATAAAATTATGAATGTAAAATTGTGCTTACATGAGTTAAAGAAGGTCTCTATCCAGGTTTCTTTTAATTCGACGTAAGGAATTAATAGGGTTGGAGGGATTATGGAGATATTAGATATTTGGGGATTAGGATGGTTTTGTGTGTCATTGTGGAATTTTTTAAAGTAGCAAGATGCAAGTTAAGGAAGTGTTGGAATTCTTAGATCTTTGTGGAGAGTGTGGTAACTGATATACCATGGAGCTCCTGTTATTATTCGTAGGTTAATTGATTGGAAGCAGGGCCGTCCTGAGGATTTGCGAAGCCCAGGGTGAAAATACTTTTAAAACTTTTTAGGTATTAAATAATCTATCTATAAACATATTAATATGACATCAATAATTCTTATCACACAAACAATTTGGTAGGTACTCACTAATTATAATTTAAAATAAGGGTTTTAAAAAAAAATGTAATCTAGGTAATGAAAATAAAATAATTTTACAATAGACTCAAACACGTTTTTATTTATTTACCTACTCATATAATTAATAACTTATTGATATAGGTATACAAATAATCGTTTTAATAAAATAAAACTTATAAACAATAAACAGACTAATTAATATAAAACAAATTATTTTCTTTATCAAAAATTAATTTTCTGGCTTTTATTTCTGCAAACTTTTCAATAATATTGTCATAGTCTACATTTTCGCACAAATCACGTTCAATTGAAATAATCGCCAAATCATAGAGTCGATCTTGCATCATGGTTGCTCTTAAATAATTCTTAATGATTAATTGAGAAACTTTTCTCAGCACTGGCAGTGGTTATCGGAAGAGTTAATAATATTCGTAATGCTATAGAAATATTTGGAAATGAACCGCGTGTTGATTCTATAAAATCAAGATAATCGATAGAGGTTTTTATTCAAAATTCTACAAAATATTTTTAACTCTTCAAAAAGTTCGATTCCATTTAAATCGCAATTTTCACCGTCCTTTAACAATATTTCTAAATCTATGCAATGCTTTCGTAATGTTTCATCTTCAAAAAACTTCAAATTTTCAATGTTATATAAAAATCCAAAGTTTTCTGAATGATGAGTTAATTGCTCGAATCGTTGGTTAATTGATACAATTGCTTGATCTACCACTACTAAAAAATAATCTTGATAAAATTTTTGCTCATAAGAAATTGTACGTGTATCATTACATTCATAATCAAACTGCTTACTTTTTTATAGAACTCTAGATTGTTTGAAAATTGCTTGAGTTCCAATGTCTTCACATAATTTTTGTGCAGTTTTTTTTTATGACTCGAACCCGTTTTCTCTGAAGCTATTAAAAAAATATTTAAGACCATTTAATAACAGAACCAAATCTAAGCTGTTCTTAGCATCCTCTGGCGTTCCTCAAGGTGGACATCTGTCCCCCTTATTATTTTCTCTTTTTATTAATAATATCAGCCGGGTCCTGCGTCATTCTCGTATTCTGTGCTTCGCTGATGATATTAAACTATTCCTACGTATTGGTTCTATTGATGATTGTCTTAATCTCCAAAGTGATCTGGATAGCTTTGTCAACTGGTTTAAAAATATTGGCTTATCCTTAAATGTATCTAAATGTAAGATTTTTACTTACACATGTAGTCGTTTACCAATAATTTATTCCTATAATATTCTAGGCTCTGAAATTTTACGTATTAACGAATCTGTTATTGATCTTGGATTCAAGCTTACCCGCTCACTTGATCCACGCCCCCATATTGACATGGTATGTTGTAAGGCCTTGAAAACTCTTGGATTTATCAACAGGCTGGCTAGGGATTTTAAATTTTACTCGTCATTTAAACTACTATATTGTACTTTAGTATGACCTATATTAGAATACGACGTGGTTGTTTGGAGTCCTTATTCTGCTAATGACTCTCTCCAACTTGAAAGAGTTCAGCGCCGGTTCCTTCGTTCTGCTGGTTTCTTATTAGTCATTGAACACCCTCCGCATGACTATTCAGCTGTTGCTGCTAAATTAGGTCTCGTCTCTCTAGCTGAATGCAGACAAATGCTTTCTTTAAAGTTTCTAAAGGGACTGTTGTCTGGTCAAGTTGACTCAACTGATTTATTATCCTTACTGAATTTCAAGGTCCCTCCCCGTCAAAACCGTTCTAGTGTTCCTTTTCATGTCCCTATATGTCCAAGCAATTATATGAAAAATGAGCCTATTAGTCGTCTAATGTTAATGGCCAATGAGGATCCCTCTATAGATCTTTAATTTTACTATTTGTTAATCTTTTTTCGTTTTTTATATTTATCAGCTTTAGCGACATAATCTAATTAACCTTATTTATCTATCATTATTTGTAATTTAACTTTTTTTTCTTTGTTATGAATGTTTTGTAATTATGTAATATGTATGCATTTTCAAAAGGGTTTCAAACCCGTTTATTATTATAAAATAAAATAACTGAACAGCATTATTCAGTTCCATGCTTCCGCTCTGAAGACTCTTACTATATTAATAGCAGATAGTAGTTCATACCAAATAACAACACTTAAAATAAAATCATAAGAAAATTCATAATTGCCAAAGACGAACTTCCACTTTTTATTTTAGGATCCTTTGTTAATATGTCGTGAATTTCACTAACTTGGCATAATTGAAAACGAATAGGTTTAATCGATTCGACCCGAGATTCCCATCTGGTATCTGACATTGGTTTTAATGTAAAGTCTGAAACGTATTTTAAAAGAATAGTCCATATTTCAGTAGAAGCACTGAAAATTGTATAAATTCTTTGAATCACGCTGAAAAATGTCATTGCAGCCGGTACAGATGATACCATGTCCCCGAGAAGTAAATTAAGGCTGTGCGCAGTGCACGTAACAAAAAAAGCTCTTGGGTTCCTGAAATAATTCGGGATTGTACTCCCTGTTTTCGGCCAACCATATTTGCCCCATTATCATATGCTTGGCCACGGCAATTTTTCAAGTCCAAGTTCATTATTTGTAATTGTCCTTTTATTTCCTCAGTTAAATTTAAACCAGATTTATTTTAAGTGTGAATAAAGCATATAAAATATTTATTTATTTCATATTTCAAATTTTTCGAAATTTCTACAATACGTAAAAGAAATGTGAGCTGCTCCTTATGACTTTTATCAGGTGTTCCATCTAATAAAATCGTAAAGTATTTACTCTGTTTAACGCGATTAATTATTTCATCGCGTATTTTTGTCGCAATAATACTAATAAGTTCGTTTTGAATCCTAGTTCCTAAATAATGATCATATATTTCATCATTACATACGCGTCTCAAATGATCGGCCATAATAATATCAAATTTTGCAATCATTTGTATTAGTCCTAAAAATGTACCATTATTTCCTGTGTATAATTTAGAACTTGTACCACGAAAAGTGTCACTATGTTCTGCTAAAAACTCTAAACATGCAATAATTCGTTTAAGAATACTACGCCAACGTTTTTTTTCAATATTTAAATTATCTTGTATATTATTATCAACAGTTTTATGAAGGTCAAGTCCCATCCGTAATTGTATCCATTTTTCTTGAGCCGTATTATGTGGAATAGATAATTCATGTTCTTTTAAACGTTCACTAATCTGTTTCCAATTAGAAAATCCTATTGACGCCAAAGATGATGTAGAATTTGACGGGAACAAACAAAAATAGAGACAAAATACTCGATTAACAAATTTAGGATACAAAAGCCAATTTCTTATCACATTTTCACCGTTGGCCATAATTCTATTATAATGCACTACGCTGAATTTGCGACCTTCATCGTTTGATGGAAACTTTAATTTATTATTTTTGTAGGTGGGTTTTTAACTAAATAAATTCGTAATTAATTAATAAAAAATTAATTAATCATTAATATGTTGTGGCCAGTTACCTGGATCGTCGTTGTTGTTTTCTTCTTCGTGTACTTTTCTGCTCTCGATGTCTTCTTTCGGTCGTAAATCGTCTGATACCAGTTGCAAACTTTCATATTTATCACTATCGCTACTAGATTGAACTTCTACTTTTTCTGAATTAACATCGTCACTATCGCTCGATTGCAAATTCGCATTTAATTGACTTTCAATTTGACCACTATCGGCTATAGTATAATTTTGGTCTTTTTAAAAAAATTTAAATAAAGAGTTTTTTTGACGTTCATTTTGATATTCTTTGGTAATTTTAAGTTTTCGTTTTTCACCACCGCTTTTAAATTTTCGATATTTATTCCGTAATCGACCACTCAAAAAACCAAACTAACCCGATGTCAACAGCAAACGAACACACACTACAAAGTAAAAACTACTACTGTCTACTAACATATCGGTTTACTTTAACTACTATTTCCTCAATAAATATTATTTATTAATAGTATTATTACCAATGTTTTTTCCGACGGTGACGACCAACGGCGATGTTTAAAATCTATTAGGTATTATCTACTACTAATAACAATTCGACGAAAAAGATGGTCGGTGGCTACTGCTTGCTACCTGCATCACCCTGGCTGATGTGTTGCGATTACAATTATATTGATGTTATTGAATATTTCAATATTTTTTTTACGTTGAATCTACTTCGCTATTTTGATATTTACCAATTATATAAAACGGTATCCGGAAAAAAACGACACGGAAAAAAACGCCACGGAAAAAAACGACAAGTAAAAAACGACACGGTAAAAAACGCCACCGGTAAAAAACGCCACGGAAAAAAACGCCACGGGTAAAAAACGACACGGTAAAAAACGACAAATATAAATAATAAAACGAAGAATTATGTATACAATTATTATATTATTATAACGAAAAACATACAAATAAAGATTTAAGTATAAAAGTATTATTATATTTATAATGATATAAAACGATAAAACAAATTATAATTATTTAAGTATTTTAGATTTAAGTATTTTTATATTATTATTACGTCAATTATTATTATATTATTTATGACAATTTATGGTCAAAAAATGATTAAAAAAAATACCATAATTATACATATCTAATTGTATACGCAATTGTAGTTAAAAAATTTGATATATCCCTATTATTATTATTATATTCTTCGCATAAATGTTTCAATTTTTCTTGGACCTTCACGTATACTAATTTCTTCTTTTGTTTAAAATTCCCCAAAGAATGTTGTGTTAATTTTGCTTCATCACTTGCCACTTCTAACCTAATTTTCGTGATTAAAACCCATATTGAGGGATGGTTATGACCTACTAACTTGGAAAATCTATGGTTCCATCCTTCACACTGATTATTTGTCCTATCACGATCATTTAATGTTAGAACATGAACATTCCATAAATTATGAGGAAATAATGGCGGAGTATTTCTTAAATTTATAATATTATCATCACCTTGAATGGCATTGACTCTTCTAAAACTACCAGTAACATACGTTTTATCGAAGTATTCCAAAATAGGAGAAGCGTTGTCTGGCATTATTTCTTTTAAATGCCTCATACCATTAGCTACGTCATTTACTGGTAAAAACGCCAAAGCATCTAACTTTCTACAAAATAAAGAAAGATTTTCGTCCGTTCTATACTCATTTTCTAACCCCATCTTTTGGATTTGTCTGTGTGTTGATTGAGTAAGGTGATAAAAACAGCCATTTATTTCAACATGTTCACCAATCACAATTTGAATAGCATTGATTACAGCTTTTTCGAAGTCTACATGAATGATGATGGGATCCAGATACATATTTTTTTCAGCACATTTTTCTTATAAAAGACTTAACATTCTTTCATATGTAGATTGTGTTTTTTTAGATAATATGCAATAGACAGCCGTAATAAAAATATTATTGACTTGTATTCTTATTACATATAATTGCTGAAAACTGTTAGGCGATAAGGCAAAATTGCCATGATGATGAGTGTAAAGCACTTTCTATTTTGGGATCACCGATTGTATGTTATATACTGCTATATTATAGTAGGTACTTAATGTGTATTAAGTTTATCGAAATTAAATTTTTATTCATACTGCCGGTAACATATATAATATATAAAAAATGAACGACCAAAATGCCGTAATTTTTGGCGTCGATATAAAGCATAACCGGGTAGACGACTCAGCCCTTCCGCAAAAAAAAAGTTCAAGTTTAACCCAATGATGAGTCGCGACCCATAGGTTGAGAAACACTGTACTAGCCGATATTAACCTGGCAATCAATTTACCGCGCCCAAATTATGCATTTCCTCAAACCGATTTCCCAGACTCCATCAACCTTCCCCTTGCATTAAACAATAATATCATAAAAATAAATACCTCATTTTTATCAGCTATATGATTATGAACTTTTCCAATTTGGGGGTTGCGATTTTCTAAGTCGGTATAAATTGTTCCGGAACACTTCAAGGAAGATCCTTTTGTACACCTCCATGTTATTCGTTTGCGCCCTCGGTGCTTCAAAATATAACTATGTCCATCCCAACATATTTTATAACCTCCCTTATTTGATACAATTATCTCCATATTAAAATGAGAAAATAGTGAATAAATTGAATTCTAAACTGAAAATTGTTACCTACTGTAATAGTTAACAGGCTATGCCATGCGTTGTGCAATACTACTAATACCTATCAATTTGGACCATTTCGTGGTTATATCAACTTAAAGTTAGTCTTTTGTGTACCTATTATCGATTTTCTTTTATACTACAATCTTTATTTGTATGTTTTTCGATTACGGGTTATAAAATTCAAGTTTTATCCAATTTATTATTATTTATATTATACAATATATTTGATTTCGAACATTATCAAATTGTTCGTTATAATAATAATAATCGTTTTAATAATATAATAATTGTATACATAATTCATCGTTTTATTATTTATATTTGTCGTTTTTTACCGTGTCGATTTTTACCCGTGTCGTTTTTTTCCGTGGCGTTTTATACCCGTGTCCTTTTTTACCGTGTCGTTTTTTACTTGTCGTTTTTTTCCGTGGCGTTTTTTTCCGTGTCGTTTTTTTCCTAGATTCATATAAAACATACAATTTAAATAATAACCAATTTTAAAACTTTTTTCAAATGCGAGGCCCTAAATTTAAGCAAAAAGCGCGAGGCCCAGGGCCTGGGCCCTGCTCGCCCCCTCCTAAGAACGGCCCTGATTGGAAGGATTGTATGATAGAATTATTTGATTTTTTTGCGGATCCCCAAATTTGAATACCGTACGATATGGCTGGGCGTATAATTTGTTTGTATATTAGTAGTTTTATATTTAGCGGCATCTTAGAACAGAGAAGATGTCTCAGGGAGTGAAGACGTAGGTTTAAGGATTTGCTAAACTTGTTTAAGGCTAGGATGCTTCCCTGCATTAATAGGATGAATGTTGAATGTTTCATCATCGCAACGTACAGCAAAGGTACATTGTGATAGCCTTGTGATATCACTGATAGGAAGGATTTTAAGGTGAGAAATAAGGGAGCTGGAAGAAAGTGAAGTTCATAAAGGAGTCCCTCAGTCCACACATGATCGAATGCCTGTGCAACATTGAGAAATACGCCTTCACAATGATTTTTAATTTCTAGGGATGATGAGATGACATCTGTTAATCTATGAATTTGGTGTAGTGTGGAGTGTTTGTTTTTAAACCCAAATTGAGTGTTTGGAATTATTTTATTTTCGTTTTGTAACGTTCCCTCTTTATATCTCCTGCTTTTGGGCCTTTTGTTGGAGCCTTTTTAAGTTATGTTTATTTGTACGAGGTCTCAGGGACTCGACCTCGGTGTGTGATACTAAAATGTTATGGAACAGGGTACCTCGTATATTGGTACTGAGACGGCATATACGATTAATTGATATATTAACATAAATACGATACTGATATGATGAATATTGAGTAGGTGAGCACTGTGGGTGTTGCTTGAGGATGATGTTGTTTGACGTCCGATGGCTGGTCTTCCTATCTCGATTTATGGTCTTCGGTTCACACCTCGGCTCCCACCGATGGCTCGTCTTCCTCTCTCACTGCCACTCTCCTCTGCTTGACTGTTACTTTTCCAATGTAATATATACACACAGAAAACCCCTGGTCAGCACTAATTCATGACCTCATTGCCGTTCCGCACACTCAACATACTAGCTGTGCCATCCTTAATGAGTGATGTACGGATGTTTTATAAACAATCGTTACAGTTTATTATAAGATAGATTCTCATAGAATGATTTTTTCAAGGATTTTAGGAATAGACGGAAGTAGACTTATTGGCCTGTATGAAGAAGGTAATTCTGAAGGTTTACCTGGTTTGTAAATAAGTATTATTGTTGAGTGTTTCCATGTTTGTGGTATGTATGATAATCTTAGTATAGAGTTAAAAATATAGGTGGGTTGAATAATAGCTTTTTTTGGTAGATGTTTGATAATCTTATTTGTGATTAAGTCGTGACCTGTTGTTTTGTAATTTTTTTATTGTAAAAAGAATTTCTGATGGGAAGGTGTGTTTAGTTGGAAGAGCCATAGGGCAAGGAGTGTCTAATGAATCGGTAATACGTCTTGTATGATCTACAATGTTTATGTCTGAGTGGGGACAGAAGTTGTTGGCAAGGTGAGGTGCAAGTCTTCTTCTTCTTAGGCCGGGTGCACATTGAAAGAGCAAAACTGCTCCGAGCTACTCGGAACATTTTATTCTAAACAGCTCGGAACAAATTCCATTCACACTGATAAAACAGAACAGAACAAGACAATAATTCTAGATTAATTTTTTACCAGTTGTGACCTAACACCAGTTATCAAGATGAGTGCTGACGAAAACAACGTCGTTGTACCACTTATGTGACAATTTTTATTAAATAGTGAAAGTACTAATGATAAAAAACGCAAAATTTGGCTGCATGAAATAAACAAAAAAAAGGTTAGAAAATAACACAATTTTAAATTAATATTATATAATTTTTTATCAAAATTAAAAAGATTAAAATAAAATAATGATGTAATAAGAAGAATTAAGAATAAAATAACGTGTTCACACGGTGTTTGGTGATGTAATGATGTACTTAAATTCGTAAAATAAACCAGTGACATTGATTTTCGTATTTTGATCGGAGCAAAAATAGAACCGGAGCGATCATGTTTTGTTCTATCTTGCCGTGTTTTGATGTTGACTGATTAGTGTGTGCGCGTTAATTGTTTTACACACGTTCCAATTGTGTTCAAACGGCTCCGGGCTTTCCTGAGCAGCTTGGAGCAGTTTTGCTCTTTCAGTGTGCGCCCGGACTTAGGGTCACAACCCGAGGGTTGGTTTGCACCTAGAAGAAGGTGTTACTTGGGAAGGGTTTACTGTGCAGTGGTTTCCCGTTGCCTTCTGCACAGGGGAGATGGCGGCCGCTCTCCCTAGACAGTCGCCTGCCCAGAGAGAGAGAGCCGCCCGTGACCGAGGTTTGAACCGGCGACAGTGTGCGTCGGCAGTGATGCCTGGTTCCACTCGGCCACTCCGTCTCCAAGTTGCAAGTAGAATGGCTTTTTCGGAGTTATATATGGCTAAGGAGTTATTTGGATTTCGTTAGGCGGGTATACTTTTTTTTTCCTTGACTAGGTTTTTAGTTGCTTTCCATGAGGACTTATTTTTATTTGTAAGTGATTTTATATATTGTTGGTATGACTCAGCGTTATATTTAAATAGGAAATTTTTAAGTTGCAGGAGAGATGGTTATAGGTAGATTTATTACTTGGAAGGTGTGTGCGTTGCCATCTAGCGGCTCTTGTCTATTATTAATTGACATAGGTGTTGAGGGAGATGACCTTGTTTAGTTTTGGGGGTATGAGTATTGGAGGCTCTTATTGCAGAATTTTTAATAATATCGGTTAGAGATTGTACTGCGTTATCAATATCAGATTGATTTTTAAGTTAAATGTTAAAAGAGATTTGGGATTCTACGGTCTCGTTAATGACCTGCTAGTTGGTTTTACCAGGGATAAGGGTAGGAATAGTTGTTTTAAGTGTGACATGATCATTTAAGGATAGTAATACTGGAGTGTGATCAGATGAAAGATCGCTTAGGTTGGTGATATTTCGATTGATGTGGTTTGGTAAGTTGGTTATGAAGAAATCTAGTATATTAGATTGTCTATTTTGATGGGTTGGCCAATATGTAGGGTTAAGAGGGGAGAGGCATTTTAGGTTTTTATTTTGTATGACATTATGCAGTATTTGACCTCTGGTATTGGTAACTCTGGAGTCCCATGAAGTGTGTTTGCAGTTAAAGTCACCACCAATTAAATAAGTAATACCAATGGAGAGAAGGTAGTTCCAGTGGTGTTTTGGAGGGTATACGCGGGTATACGACGTATACCCGCCGGAAAAATTAGTAAATTAGCGTATACTTTATAAAAGTGACACCAATACGCACGTATACGCTCATATATTTCATAAAAAAAAAAAAAATAATAATAATAATAATAATAATAACAATAATAATAAAAATATAGCTAATCCGTATTAAAAAAAAATATATATAATATTGTCTATTGTAGATGTAAATTATTATCAGTACGTAGATTTTTTTGTAATATTGCTCATTGAAGTAATCAAGGGCAAAGCTAAAAACAGATTAAATAATAAATATTATTTAATAATAATATTAATAATTAACACCTTTTTTTTTTTATAACTACTTGACAACTATATATTTTTGCTTGCCGCTTGGTATTTTACATTTTTATTTTTTGTTTTAATTTAATATATAAACCTGTTATATGTAACAGATTTACAAAAAAAATAAAAAATAATAATAAAACCAAATGTTTTTTGAAATTTGTTTTTGATGGTATAGGTATTTTAAAAAAATGATAGCGAATCAGAAGATGGTTGAATGAATTTATGTAACTTTTTCTGTTCGTGTCAGCTATTATTTAGTATAACTAGTATAAGTAGGTACTCTACTAAGACAGTGCCTACTTACTAAATAGTAATTACTTTTTACTTCTTAAATGATAAATTTAACTCTGAAAAAATGTTTTAAATTCGAAGATAAATTAAATAACAAAATGGTATAAAACAGAGTATACATGTTCGTTTTAGTAAAATGTTTATGCTTCTGAATATGAAATTTTTATATGACGAGAATGGTCTCGAAGCGATCGTCGTTTTGAACGGTTGAATTAGATCAGTTTTGATCCCAATAGATACACAATAGTCAACTGTTTTTTAAATGCGCGTATACCCTAAAGTTTTTTTACCAAAACACCACTGGGTAGTTCATAAGTTCGTCTTGATAACTGTTGTTAGAAAAGATATTAACGGGTTGACTATGTTTTTAAGATCGTCAAAAAATGATGTGATTTTGAGTGAAAGTTCATCAATATTATTAGAGGAAGAGGAGGGTGAAGGGGTATCGTTGGTACCTTTAGTTGCCTGAATATAAGTTGTGTTTTGATGAGGGTGTGAGTTTGAAGTGGTGTTTACAGTAATGGGGGGTACATGTTTAGAGGGGGGAGTTTTATTCGGGGTATTACCTGAGTGTTGAGATGCCTTTTAACGAGTAAGATGAGAGGATTGAATTTCCTTGTTTGGGGCATCCTCTGTAGTTGGCTGGGTGGCCACCTTTGCATAGTACACATTTGGGTGGTTGATCTGAAGGTTTTTGACAAGAATCTGAAAGATATTGTTTTCCTCAGCGTTGGGCAGCGGAGACACTGAACAATATAACGTTTAATGCGAGACTCCTCAATTTTTATTTTTGAGTAACAAAGAAATTCAATTTTAAATATGTCTACGAAAAAAAAAATAGGGAGAGGGCACTTAGTATTATATTGAAGAACATTGGTTATATTTCTGATGGTATGGTCATGAGAGTGCTGTTCTTGTTAGATATCTGTTATACATAAGGTGACCATACGTCCCGTTTTGAACGGGACAATCCCATTTTTTGAATCTCTGTCCCGGTGTCCCCTGGGAAATCTTCGGGACGCTAAAATGTCCCGTTTTCAAAAAGTAGACAAAAAAAATAATTAAAATAAATGTTCGTTGACGAAATATCGTTTTTAGAAAAATATACAAGTATTTAATTTTGTAATTATTACACGAAAACATTTTGTTTATAATAAGTTAATTACCTAGTAAGTGTAATAAGTTAATTTAATTTTTTTGTCCTTTAAAAACATAAGTATCACAGAAATTTGCTAATATTTTTTTTTTTTTTTTTTTTTTTTTTTTAATATTAGCTTTTTGTAAATACAATTATAGCTCAACAATTATTAGGTGATACAAGCTAGTAATATTATTAAATTAAAAATATTTGTAACAAATAATTATGATTTTTTTTTTGTCCCGTTTTGATTAAAAAAATATATGGTCACTTTAGTTATACATGTAGTATGGTGGAGGTTTCTTATGACTATTCTGTATTTATTATATATATATATATATATATATATATATATATATATATATATATATATATATATATATATATATATATATATATATATATATATGTATATATAACTATTCTGTACTATTTCTTGTTTAGGCTGATATGTATGGAAGTCAGCTTCACTGCTTTTAAGAAATTTAATAACATTTCTATAAGATGTTGGTGTGCCGGTGGAGAGTTTGAGTCCGTTAGTTGAACTTTTACGTGTAAAAGTTTCACCATTAGTGATGGATTGAATGGTTGTGCAGAATGTTTTATAGTCGTTTATTAAATGTATGAAAATTGGAGGAGGAAGTTTTGGTGGTTGGTAAATATCATTATTTGGATCGTCGGTTTCGTTTAATGAAAAATGAAACCCGTTTGGCGGCATGTGCTCTCTGTGTTCGAGCAATGGGAAGTGATTTGGAGTTACGAACTGTTTGTTCGACTTTGGTGATACGTTTGGAGAAGTGTGGTTACGTTTGGTTGTCGGATTAGGAGTAACCCATCCGTAATTACTATTATCTTCCTGTATGTCTTTGGAGGAGTGATTTGGCTAGACTTTGTGTACGTGATTTTTTGATGACCAGCGGGAAAGGGTTTTATTTTTATCAATATGTGACGGCATGTTGCCATAACAGTAGAAGGTAATTAAGATAGAGATTGCAAGCAAGTCGCGAATCGAACGCGATAAGGAAGTATGCGATTAGATTTCAAGGGAGTTCCGTATGTAATTTGATCGCTTACCTACAGTTAGAATATAATTTGATTTTTGATTTCTTTTGATGATTTCCGAGGAGTCGATCCCCTGTTAGTATGAAGATATGGGTAGGAAGAGCGTTGGGTCAATTTTTTTTAATATAAATAAGTCACTATTAAATAACGCACTGAAGTTGTTTTCAAGTAAATAAACGGAGCGTAATATATCAATGTGAAAATGACAACAGTACGCCAGCGATATTACATATTTATACATTTAAACATAACTAATCGAACAAAAAAAAAAAAAAAATAGTTTTTATCAGAACATAATTTTTTTGGGACTCAAAATTATAGGATATAAAAAATATGATAAAATAAATGTCATAACAATTTATACTTGTTAAATATTCTTAGAATTTTATTTTTCTGATTATTGTTTATTCATTTTTTTACGATTCTAAAATTTATGTTTCAGGCGGAGAGTACAGCATTATGAATTACAATCAAATTATTTGTGTATTGGGCTTGCGGACTTTAAAAATATTAGTTTGGCGTGATTTTCTTATTGTGTATCAAAATTATTTTATTAGATCTAGCATTATATTGTGATAATCAAGATTGAATGTTTATAATATTATATCTTCTACTGTATGTACTTAATTTAAATTTGATCATTGAAACTATTACTGTGGGTAATAATAACAAATGTTTAATAAAATGGAATTCTTTGAAAATGTTAAGTATTTCTAGGTTTCATAGTTAGTTCTACATGATCTGTATTAGTTTAAATAATCGATTTATTTATGATTGTATTGCATTTTTTTAAGAGCTTACAACAAATTATTTGAACAATCACAAAAATGTCAATTTTACTTGAACTATACCTACAAGATAACTTAAAAATTTGTGATTTGAAAGACATCCATGAATGAAAAATGATGTGAAATAAAAATAAATCTGACATGTTTGTATGAAAATTTTATTTGAGCTGTAAGTTTCACTTTAATCACAATTCACGTAGCCGATTTTTACAAAACTTGAAACATTGATAGAAAAATGACTTAAGTAGTAAAAGAAAATGTTAACCCTATAAAATGCTAATATTCAAAAAACTAAGCAATTTTTCTAACATAATCTATATTTATCCAAAAAATACTGTTTTGAACATCAATTGTCCTTAATGTTAAGTCCATATGAATAAATGATTAAGTGCTCTGCTCAAAAAACTATTTTTCAATATATATTTTCATTTTTAGTTTTTTAGGAAAACATTTTTTTAACTTATCTAAGCTGAAATATTAACTGGTGATTTCCTCTTTCATTATGGGTGTATGAACCAAAAATAATTCTTGTTTGTGTATGTCTTTAATAGTATTAGATCTTGATTCCATCATTTATTATACTATTATGATTCCACTAATATACATGGGTATTACTGAAAAAGTAGACACTTCACAAATTATCAATTTATAATTAACAAAATCACTTTGAGAAAAAAAACCATTATTAAGTGTCTGTTGATGAAACAACTTATTAATGCAAAAATGTACTAATTATACATTTTATAAGTTTAACATTAAATTGTCAGTTGAATTTTCTCCACGAATTCTAATTTAAATAAGAAATAGCTTGTATTTTATTAGTTGCTATAATTTAATTATTTGCAATATGAAAACATTATTCATAAAAAATAAACAAACTGACTTACCACAGGAGTTTATTTTTTAATTTAAAAACTACTTACATGCAACCTAAATAGATACATTTCAATATCATAAAATATAATGCGAAGCATACAAAAGAAATCACATATGAAAAATTATTTTATCATCATACATCAATATTTGAACATAGTAATACTTAATACTTATAAAAATAAATTCAATACTAAAAAAAAAAAAAAATCCAACTTAGAAATGTTATTTAAATTGTTTCTAACACTAGAATTAAAATACTGTGAATACGTAACAAATGATGATATATGCATTCATTTACATTATTACACTAAAAAAAAACATTTTATACTTATATCAAACTTATCAAGTTTCTATTATTCTTGTTTAATATACTTAACTAATAATTAGGTTAGGTTATTTTTTATTTGTACACCCAAAAACAAAAAAAAAGTATACACAAACTATTAAACAATTGTTAGGTAAATGATTTATTTACAAAAATATAGCCTTTTAAATTATAACTGTAAAATAATTAAGTTGAATTGATGTAAAAATAAAAAAATTAAAATGTATTTTGCTCTATTTATTGAATAAAATCAATGATTATAGATAATACACACAAAAATGAATAATATTGCAAATGTAACTAGATAATTTAAAAATAATTTAGGTGATAAACATTAATATTTCATTATTAATAAACACTACATAAAGCATATTATTTGAACCAATTAAAAAAACTATTTAATTAATATATTTAGATGGAGACATATCTGTATATAATGAATACAGACAAAATTAGAAGTATAGATTAATATCTCAGAACATTAAATAATAATAAAATAAATAATAAATTTTAATTTCATGTCATTGCAAAAAAAGGTGCTATATTCAAGTAATAACACAACTATTGCTGTTCCGTAATAATTTCAAATCTGATTTACATATAAGTAAAATTTCGCTATAGTTAACCATATGGGAACATAATACTATGTTTAAGTAAAAAGATAGTCATGACATTTAAATAATACAAAATTTAAATGTCTCATGGAAATTACGTGAAAATCTTTAAATTGTTTTTTTTTTTTTTTTTTTTTTTTAATATGATTAGTTTAAATAATAAAAATAGCTAATCCCTCCACACATTCCTAACAAAACTAATATATAGAGTCAGTTATAATTGTTTTATATAGAAGAGTCCACAAGACCAACATTTTTAAATTACATTATTAATGTTAATATACAATTCTCTAAAACAAGAATTTTATTAAGATAAGTTTATGCCTTACATTATGCTACAAAAATTTCGTGTATTTGTTATACACTCAGAATTATTTTCAATTTGTATCTCAGAATTGTTTGGTGTATTAATTTCTTCAGTTTCTTTTTCGTCATTATTTTTACATTCTGCTATTTGCGTAACTATAGGCTCTTTCTGAACAATCAACTCAGCATTAGAAACATTTGACCCATTTTCTCTTAAAGTAACAGTAGTTATTTTTTGAAAAGGATATTTCATAATATTCCATAGTTTACGTATTTTACTTGACTTATGTTCTTGATCTGATGAATCTTCAAACTTTCGTTTTCTTTTATTAATTATTACTTCTTCAAATGATACAATGTCATCTTCTAAAGTACTATCTAATTCCTGAAGAGAATGCAATGGTGCCCTTGATGATATATTAAAAAAAGAAGCAGGAGACTTCACATTATTTAATTCAATATCTTCATCGTCCAAATCATGTGAATATTCATTATCATCTAAAGAGTTGCTTGGGGAATATGGAATTTCAGAACAATTGATAGAAATAACCTGAAAAATAGAATTTGATGTAATAAACTTCACCATTGCATTTATCATTTTTAGAGTATTTAACAATCTAAAAGTGACACCAATAAATCCTGAAAAGTAACAAATGAAATTTAATAACATAATATAAACGAAAAATCAATTTTATAGAAAATTATCATGGTAAAACATATAGGAACAAGTCAATATGAATCATAAATTATGCATTTATTAAGGTTCAAATACGATGTTATTTCAATATATTCACTTTAATTATAAATCAATTATTTAATTAGTAGACCTATTAGATAGTTCTATCTAGGCTTGAATTAAATTAAGTTAATTTTTTATTTAAATTAGGACTGATTTTTCATGATAAAAATTATTGACATAAATATTAATAGTTTAATAATTAATACTATTATTTCATAAAAAGTACATAATATTTCACAATTGTGTTTTTTAGTAACTACATTATCATTTATTTGGTGTCCAGGTAGGGGTTGTCTCATTTGAGATAAAAAAGTCAAACATACTAGGGGAAAATACACAAAAGGAACATCTTAGAATCAAAAATTTTAGAGAAATCACATAAAATATGACTTTTTAATACAATAACTAAATTTAATTTTGAATCAAGCTAGATGAAAAAATGTTACCTCTTTGTCTACAAAACAAATAAAACTCAAAAATTTAATATTTTCTAGAATAGGAATATCTTACTTGGCCATCTTTTTCACCATTTTTCACATCAGCTTCATTAGAATTATCATTTGAAACGTCAATATTTTCTGATTCTCGATCTTCTTGTGTACAAATAGAATCAATTGTGATATTTCGATCTGTGTCACTATCCATTTCTAAATTTGGTTCAAGTGATGATGTATTATCAATATCAAAATTTATGCTATCAGTTTTATTATGATTTCCATTTATTTCACTGCCGTTCGTTTCTTTGGATTTTTTATGTTTTTGTTTATCACCATCATCTTTATCTGACTTTTTTGAAACAACTTTTTTTAAAGTTAATAGATCATCACCATTGTTTATAAATAAACAACGTGTATCTTTACCACTCACCACAGCTTCTGTCATTTTAATCTTAAATTGTCTAAAATCAGAAAAATAAATAAAAATAAATCTACAGAACACAATTTAACAAAACTAGTTCTAAACAATAATTTAATCTGATGTATTAAATAAAATTAAAATTATCTGACAAAAATAGGTTTTTTGTATGTTTTAATATTATTTAATGATCATCACCAATGATTGATTGGGAGGGGGGATAAGCAGGACAGAGACCCCTTTATTTTCTTGGGAAAAAACGTAACCTTTCTAATTTTTTAAACGGAACACTAATTACAGGACTGAGGATTCTCAGGTATTTGATAAAATTGCTCTACATTTTTTTTTTTTTTTTTTAGTCAAAATAATAAAGATTTAATATTCTATTTTAATTGATTTCACTTAGTACAAATGTAATGTGTTTATTGTTTATACAATCAATTATTGGAGAGTAATATTCTATGGTTTATAAATAGAATTGGATAACCATTTCTGCCCAACCAAAATGTAACCCTCTTGGCTCTTCCAGTGAACCTCACAATATTCATCATGGTATGAAAAAGATAATGATCATCCACAGTAGCCTATATAGGGGGGCTAGTAGGCTACAGCCCCCCCACGAAATCTCTCAAAATACTTTGAAATTAACTTTAAAGTTTGTTATATTTTAATAGTGCTTTAGGTTTATTTAGAATTTCATCCAATCGAAATAATGAGATTAGTCAAGACAAATTTTAGTGCATTTTTCATATCGTTTTGGGACATTCTATACATTTTTTTCTCTTATATTTCTATCGAAACGGCCGTCAGGTCTTTGTCGATATCTTTTCGCCTTTGGAGGGGTAGAAGTGTGGCACTTGTTACCCCCTTCTCTTAAGAAGAGAATTCTCACGTGTGTGGACTTCACTCCCAGTGGAGTGGATCCGGTGGGGGGCAGTATAGTGCAACCAGATCGATGGCAGGGGAGAGACTACAGAATTGATTCTGCAGAATGTTTTTTGCACTGAGCCGGGTTCGAACTGATGACTGCGCGCGTCGTAGCCAACTGCGTGACCACTGCACCACGCTGCCCCTTATTCTGTAAATTAAATGTAGATAGAAACCACAATCACAACAAAGTTGTGTCTTGTTGTCCTGACGAACATGTCTCAAAACACTTTTTGTCCTGTTTTTTTTATTCAATCTTGTAAAGCTATAAATACGTTTATATTTTATACATACAATACACACGGAATCCCTTAAATCATTAGATTCGAGTAGTTCTTTTCAAAAAGATGACAAATTAAAATGTGTAGACATGCGATCCAAAAAATTATCATCAACATGAATTTTTTTTTTCAGAAAATTGAGTATAGAAATAAAGTATTTGAGAACATAATAAAAAGTTTTTATTTACTAAGTGACTATTTTTATTATTATTATTTTTTTTTGTATTTATTAAAAATTATGTATTAGTTTTGTTACTGTTTTAAAGGGATATAAACAATAGTTAATACACATTGTTAATACTATTTTAGGTATTATTACATGTAATAATGTTTTATTATGATTGAAAATTGTGATAAAAATTTGATAAAATTATTTAAAAAGCTATGAAAATTATTTATATCCTGTTTTTTATTTTTTTAAATATGGTCACTCTAATTTAAATATATATTCAAGAACTATATAAATTAATAGGAATAGAATTTTTTTATTATTCAATATTATCATAATTATAAAGGAAGCAACATATTATCATAGATAATTCATTAGTGAGGTATATAACTTTAAAATATGAGAATTTAAAAATTATTAAAAATCAAGCGCATATACAAAAAATAAAAACTTAAATTTAATCTTAAATTTAATAATACCTACAAAAAGTAGTTATTGATTGTTAATTATTAATGGGGGAATCAATCATTCTTATTGAAATAAAAATGGTTGTTATAACTTTATAATACATAAATTTAAAATATAAGTATTAACAACAGTACAAAATCCTATTAATATTTTACAAAACAGAAGTAACCACAATGAAAATACCAATCTAAAAAACATAAAAAACTAAGAGTACCTAAAAAACTTTTCTTAAAATTGCAGATGTGGTTAGAAAATAAACAATAATTAAAAATGTTTAATACAGAAATATTTTTTTTAACACTCTTTATAAAAAGTTGGAAAAGCAGTTCTATTGTCAAAGCATACAAAGTTAAATTAAATTCTTGAACTCCTTATTGCAAAATAAATTCAATATACAAATATTCATTATAAATTGTAATTTGTAATAATTATTGTTTAAATGTAGAATGTTATTGTGGGCAATGAGAAATGTCTGAATGAAAATATTTAATATAACAACCAGCAAGGATGAAGGTATAAAATAAAACGACTATGGGATTTGCTGAAAGCCATGTTTAATATTTAATTTGTATTATGAACTACCTATAGATATTAGATTTAAATTTTAGTCATATTCCTTACCTACAATAATATTGAATTGTTAAATGACGAATGTATAACAGTAGGTAAAACGATTAAGATTTATAAAACCACTAGTAAAAATAGTCCAAAGAAATTAAAAGAACATGGACAATTAATAATTACTCTCCTCTGAATAAACGATAAAAAAAATATATATAATTTTGCACTCTCAAAGAGTCAACTAGGAAGAGGTACAAGTATTAAAGTTGGTTAATTGGCGTAATACTTGTTTACACTCAAACAGTGTGACCGAATACAGAAAACAACGGTATATTTCATATACTGTAACTGGATATTTTGAAGACTTGTCCTGTAATTTTTATTCTGTGCTGTAATCAAGATTATAGAATAATTAACCTGCGGCAATTTTGATAAAAACCTAAGGCCCTCCGCACACGGTAAAACTGTTTTGCAACGAGAATCTCAAATCAGTTGCTTGAGGTTAGGTTAGGTTAGGTTTGCAATTGGTTTGCAATCAATTTATGTATTACTCCGCACACGAGTTCGATCGAATTTCGACCAGTTTACGCAGTTGTATGCGAATTGATGTTGGGAAAGAATGTGCGTTTTTTTAAAGTTAAACATTAAACTTTTGCAATATGTCGAGTAGTTATGATGAAGATGATATAATTTACTACTATCAGTACCGTAGACAACGAAAATTAGTACGAAGGGAATATTGGACCCATCCATATATAGAGAAAAATATGAAATGCAGGCTGTTTATAGCAGCAGAACAACTGAATCAAACTGATACCAAGTTTATAGCGTTCTACAAAATTTCAAAAGATTCATACCGGGAATTGTTAAAGTTGGTTACTCTAATATACATAAAATGAACACAAATATGAGAGAATGTGTGTCTGCCAAAGAAAGAATATTGATATCAAAATATAATATTCAGGTATTATATAATAATTATAATAATAAAATAATAATTTTAATACGTTTTAAGTAATAAATTAATCATTTATTACAATGCAATTACGCAACTGAAACCGAAATTCGACCTGCAAGCACAGTTGCACGCGACCAGTTGGAAACTGATTACAAACCTATTTGGTTTTGGTCGACAAGTGTGCGGTTTCCTATTACACTAACACTAGACAAGCAAAATCGCCAAACGGTTGCTCGTGCAACTGATTTGAGATTCTCGTTGCAAAACAGTTTTACCGTGTGCGGAGGGCCTAAGAGAATATGGTTACAAGTACATAAATCACTACATAAACAATAATCCTTACTATTATAATTATAAGCGTGTATATCAACAAGAGGATCACAGATAGGCGTACATGAAGAAATTAGTTTTTTGGACGACCCCAAAAGCATTTGACCATTACGCCATCAGGCCAGAATGTATAGGTTATTTATAGGTTGGAGGACTTCATCAAGCTTCTCCGCAGGCAGGCGCACATGGAATGAAGAATATGATGGGTGTTTTGTCACTAATTTATTTATGGTCACATCTAAGTAGCTATTGAACAATTCAGATTCAAGCGTAATGGTCGTTACATATGGCTCAAGTCTTGAGACAAAGATATCAATATGCCTCCGCACCGGCACTGAAGACAACTTGGAGGATACACTTTTATGAGAGCCAACGATAAATTTTGATTTTATGGACGAGGATAAACTAGTAGTCGATTGGATTGCAGGCTGTCTAGAATGAGTATCCGCATTCAGCTTGGAGAGTAAAGTAGTTGGTAGATTGCTTGAACCAGTATTTAAATTAGGAGAAGTAGTAACCTTAGCAGTCATATTGAGACGGTTTAGCTTATCATGTAACTTAGAGTTACTAAGTGCTACAGATTTGAGCTCATCGAAAACAGATGGAAGAATAGTGGCCACATTTAATGAGTTCTCAGAAGATAGCGATGTAGGGTTAGAAGAAGATCCTTTAAAGAATGTTGACAATTCCTCACTCAATTGCACACCAGTAGGTAGTGATTGAGTAATAATGAAGTCAACGAGCATGCTTTTTGTCCACTTATTCAGCTCAGTAGAAAGTATATCATTACTTTGGGCCATTGCGTTAAACGACTAATAGTTTAACTAATAAGCAAATAATCAAAATTAATTAAAATTAAAATAAGACGCCTTTGAAAATGTAGGTAGGCCAATTAAATTACACCCGACGCTAAAAGCAGCTATATGTGCTGGCCTTGACACGTGCCGTGTTCTAATCAAGAAAAATTCAGACGCGGGACGCCACTCATAGTACCGGGCCGCACGATGCGTTTTTACCGGATCCGGTGTCACCGGATTACACCGGATGCGGTGAGAATTTTTTTTAAATACATTATATTAAATCAATAATTTTATTTTGGGCCACACGACGCGTTATCACCGGATCCGGCGAAAACCTGCCGCAACATGTTGCGGTGCCACCGGATCACCGCTACCCGACGAATCTGAAATTTACATTGTTTTAATCTAGTTTGGCCCCACGATCCGGTAGTGCCGCATGCGGTAAACGATTTTATACCCCTAACGTGCTTGTAAAACATAAATAATTTTTTTAAATCTCATAATTTAGTCATCGACATACGATAATATTCAACAAATTTCTCGGAAAATTTCCGAATATTTTCATAAAAACTAAGAAAACTATTATCATTTTCTCTTTTTAAATGAACTGGATGAACCCAATATTTTCTCACTTTAGGAGTAGAAATAATTGGCTCATCCAGTTCACCGGCTGCCTCCGCGGCACATATAACCATCAAAATATTATTATCACACATAATTGAAATAATAATTATTAATAAGAACTGTACGGTCTGTACGGAACGCAAGCGAAAAGTACACTGATCTAATGCGTTGTCGTAGGTACTTATCCTACAGGCCCGGATAAGAAAATATTTTACATGAACTATGTATAAATTAATATATGTATAATTTTCAGTATTTATAATTGATTTTATTATATATTACTCTGCCGTATCCGGTAGTACCGGATCGTGTGGTCGAACTTGGGCCATCCGGTACGGCCGGATCCGGTAAAAACGCATCGTGTGGCCCGGCACATAGACCTTATGCCTAGGGCCACACATAGCGGTCGAGCCGCAGCGGTTCAACCGCGAGTTTTTCAACCGCCAGATTACCGTTCACATATGCGCGGTCGATTATATTATTAATTATTATTATAACCTATTAATTATTATTATATTATTAAACTTAGTAGTCTGAGTGTCTTTAATATTACATAATTAGGTACTTACTTTAGATACCAACTTATTTCTATACGCTGTTCCAAAAGAAAATACACCAGATTTTATAATAGATTTGATAAAAAAATTAAAACTATATATTTTAAAACATCAGTTTTTTTACAAATAAAAAAACAGTGTAATTTTAGGTTATGAAAGTTACTAGAAACTTTAGGCCCCACTATTGGAAGTCTTTTTTTTAATGCATATGATCTTTGAAAAAATGAACCGTGGTTTTGAACCGCGGCTATGTGTGAACGGACTAATTCAAAACAATGTGTTTTGATCATTTGGGCGGTCGAACCGCACGCGGGTCAACCGCGTCATGTTGCGGTCGATTTTTCGACCGCAACATTTTCCGCGGCTGAACCGCGTTAAGTGTGAACGCGTATCAGGCGGTTGCATTTAAAATATAACAATTTGAATTTGTTGAGCGGTTCAACCGCTGCGGCTCAACCGCTATGTGTGGCCCGACCCTATACGTCTATGACGCCACTACTTATCGTTAGTCGATAAGCCGTAATTAACTGATAAAGTGAATTTATTTGGTTTTACCATTGATTATAGAATATTCTAGTACTGCTATCTATATTTTATCTATATAATAGTTATGTAATTATGATAGGTTATCGCGTTTGGCCATTTCGGTATTTTGCCGATACGATAAAATCAGTATACTTTAAGCACTCGAGTCTCGTACATATATTTCACCTACACCCCACACACGATGAAACAATTATATCTTTAATATATTGGTCACGAATTAATTTAGCAACGCCACCTACTTTGCCAGCTATTGTAACACAGCTATCATAACCTTGTCCACAAAGTTTACTTAAATTAAGGCCACTGTCTTCCATAAATGATAATATTTTAGTAGCAACTGATTCTGTGTCTAATTTATCTAATGGTAAAAAGCCAAGGAATTCTTCTCGAATTTTTAAAGGACTTGACTGTTTGTCTAAAAATCTAATTACAATTGTTAGCTGCTCAACACCAGAAATATCTGCTGATTCGTCAGAAATAATGAAAACGCATTCGCGGCATTAGCTTCACACACTATTTCTTCTTTTAATATATTTCCACACAATGTAATTAATTCTTTTTGAGTTCTATGGGACGAATATTTAGCATTTCCTACATTAGTTAAAAAATTATCTTTCAATATCTCATCGCCAGATTCAATAAGAAAATTCAAAAGATGGTGAAAAACACCAGAATCTGATTTTTTCCCTCGTAAGGGAAGGTTGTGAGTTCCTCAAAACAAAATAGTTGATATAATAGGTTTTAATTTTAACCTGTTAGTTTCTATTTCTTTATGCAATACAGAATTCACTTGTTCATTAACACTAATTTTTTCACCATTCATAATATCCATAAAATCTTTCGCTCTTGACACTGATTCAGTGTGCCAATTCGATAACAAATGTATTTTAGAAGATGCATGAAAATCCTTATACTTAGTAAACGGTTTTATTATAAATCCACCTTGTACGCCTCTATGAATTGATGGCTTGAACAACACACATATTCTAAAAGAGCTCCTTTCACATTCACACCCTCAAGAGCTGAATATGTCAACCATGAACCGTTTTCGTGCAACCATTGATGTCTAAATGCTCGAGTTCTTCATGATTTTAAATCACTCTTAAAGTCATAAATAGTATTCGGTACCCAAGGATTACGTAAAATTCATGTTTTAAACAATCGTCAATATTTTCGACGTTCAAATAATTTCCAATATCTTTTTCATAGGTTAAGATGACATGACTGTCTTTATTTTCTGTATTCATGGTAACCGAAGCACTTTCAACTACACACAATTCCGACGACTCCATATTGACTGTATTATTTATTTCAATTGAAGTAGAGGCTTCATAAAGAGAATCACACAGTTTGGGTTTTTAAAAAAAATTTATGATGTCCATAGTCCATAACAGAATTAACAATAAAACAAAATATTAAATATTAAATATACTAAACACAAATCACAATACGTACGTAATTTAACGTGGTCCGTGTTACACCGACCACCGTACACGCGCGTGCCGCGTTGACAAAATTACAACTAAGTTAATTTCACAATTATTACAATAATTCCCAATGTGATATTGTACATTCGGTTTATTTTTAGTTATCTCAGTTATCTAACTCGTTATCTCTACATCGTGTGCGTATATGTGCGTTGGCCGTCATAAGTGGTTCGCAACCCACAGTTTGAGAAACGCTGCACTAGGCGATTAATATTTAATATCAATTCACAGAATTTAAACTTTTAATTTTACGCGAGGTTCGTATATATACATATATATATGTTGAGATTTTGAGAATCTCTTGGATGGAAAGAAGAACCAACTACTCATTTTTGGCCATGCTAAATATAGAACAAGACTGGCAGTAGTGTGTAAGCAGAGGATCCTATAATTCTTTGGCCACATTATAAGAAGGGATGAATCGAGCCTGGAGAAGCTAGTGATCGAAGGAAAAATAGAAGGAAAAAGAAGCCGCGGAAGAACACCAATGTGTTGGATAGACCAGATCAAAGCCATCACTGGCTATCCACTGGAGGAGGCCATTCGATCAGCAGAAAATCGTGAGATCTGGAAAGGGATTGTTGCCAACGTCAAATGATGGGTCACCAAACTTCCGCTTGGAAGATTGACTACAGAGAAGATAAAATACTTAATTTCACGGATAATGTTAGGAATCTGAGCATTTTAGATAAATGTAATAATTTAATAATTGAAAATAAATGAAAAAAAAAGTTATTGAGTTAGTACCTTAAAAAATAAACTAAATATTTTTTTATAACATCTTTCTTAGTTTGTCAAATAATTTAAAGTTAGTAATGGTTTAAGATTATTTGGGAATAAAATATTTAAAAATGACCTTAATATTAATATCCATAATATTTTATTTTATTTTCAATCATTAAATAATAATATTTATTGGTTAAACATTTTAAATAACACTTAATTATTTATTAACAATAAATGAAATATAAAACATATTGAATCCAATTGAAAAGTCTGTTAAAATATATATTGAAGAGAATATTTATGGACAATACATATAATTTGAAAATATATATGTAAAATATGATGTATTATGATGGAGTATAATACATAGCGTCAATAAAATATCTTGTAATATCACCAACTATAGTTCTATCAGGTAATGTTGCAGACATTCCATACATAGCCATCTATGAAATAAAATAATACACTTTACAATAGAATTCTCTTATCTTATAATTTTATATGATGAATTACTTTGCCAGAAAGTTCAACATGTGGAGTTTTCAAAAGTTCATTTAATTCTTGTCTTATATCATTTACAAATAAAGAAGCTACTCCTGGTTTGGTATGTAAATGAGTAATACAAATATGTATTCTAAAAATATAAAATATTGTTTGAATGTTAATTATTTATAATTTCAAGCTGGAGTAAACACAGATAAATATTGTGAATGTTTTTGAAAAATCTTGATTGATATTTGTATTAAATTGTAATTTATAGAAAAGTTAGATAAGTATAAAACTGATAATTTCAAGAAGATCAATAGCTAGAAACATGTAAATTGCTCAAAAAAATTTTATCAAATAAAAGTTGTTTGTTTTCGAGCAAGCAATTATTTTAGATCAATTGACGGGATACCATTATACAACCCAAAGAATTCCTGCATTCACCATTGAGTTAACTTTAATGTTTTATAGCTTAAATTAAATTATTCTTACCCAATAGGGAACTGCAATGTGTTTAAATTCCATCCTCTTGAGTTTAATGCATCAGACAATCGGTAAATATTAAAATCATTTGATCCTATTGCTATCACAGTAGTGGTAGGATTGCCAAATATGAAGATACCTTTCATACTACGTAATCTATTATTGAATATGTTAACAATTGGAATTAAAAAAATTATAATCTACCAATCCTTGATGGGAATTTCATATTATATAATTTTATATTAGATTCAAAATATATAAACAAAAATACAGAGAAAGAATTATCAAAATATTAAAACTTTTAAAATAATTATTGTTACATGTTTTTATAAATATTTTGACTTTTAGTTTTATAAAACATATTTAACATTTATAACATGTTAATAAGAAGTACAAAATAATTATTTAAAAAAATGTTGATTAGAAAAAAAATTATTTTTACTTTTTATAATATTATCAATACACAGTGTATAATTTAATTTAATATGAATTTAATTTATGTTTATATTTACAGTCTTTATGGATTAATATGATAGAAAAATATTTGTTCTTAACTCACTGTTCTTCAATAAACATTTTAGTTTCTATAATTTTTTTTGTAGAAGTAATATAACCATTCAAACCAAAATACATTAATGTAGCCCAACATGCAGCAATTATACCTAAAAATGAAAAACATAATTTTTAATTTTATTTATTAATTTAAATTTAACACCCAAAAAGGGTAAAATAGTATAGCTAATAACATAAAAACTTACATCCAGTAAAATACTAATAACAAGATAGGTAAATAGTAAGAAAGTACAATAGGTAGATCAAGAACTATACATAACAATGTTTTTTAATTTAGCTAGAGAGTCAAAACAAAAATCAAAATTAGATATATCGTTACAATGCATAAAACTACGGTACTCCAGACTATTTGCGATTAAGTTACTAGAGTACTGAGAAACCAGAAAAGGAGGATTGTTTCTAGAATTAAAAACTGGTACTCTAAAATTAATTTTTTGTAAAAATTCAGGACATATTAATAGCCCAGAAATTAATTTATAAATAAAAGCTACATTGTTATATAGACGTCTAGACGTTAATGGTTTCAGACCAATTTCTTTAGCAAAAACACCCAAACCCTCATCAGTCTTTCCTAGTTTAAAAGCCATTGTTCACAAAAAACGCCGCTGTATTTTATCGAGTTTATTGATTAAATTATTTTGTTTTAGGTTCCAGATAACTGATAAGAATTCTAGTATCGATCTGACTAAGGAGCAATATAATACCTTTAAACAAATAATATTTTTTAAATCAGAGCAATTTCGTTAAATAAATCCTAAAACACGTAAAGCTTAACTATATATCACATCGATATGTGCATTAAATGTAAGTCAGAAGAAAAAAGTCGGAAGACAGTTATACACCCAAATCACGTATAGTAGTTGAATAATTCAAGGGAAAATCAACAATCGTATAAGGAAATAATAATCGTATAAGAGATTTATTTTTTTGACGAGAGAGAGAGAGATACATTTACATTTCTCGGCATTTAGTGAAAGACCATTTTTGAGACACTATTCCGAAAATGTATTTAAATCACGTTGAAGCAAAATAGAGTCATCCATAGAATTTATTGGTAAATATATTTTTAAATCGTTGGCGAACATTAAATATTTACATGATTTAAATATAAGACCAACATCGTTAATAAACAGTAAAAATAGAAGGGGAGATAAATGGCCACCTTGAGGAACCCCAGAATTAGCCACTTATATACTGGACAAAAACGCATCAATCGTAACTCTAAAATATCTATTAGATAAGTAAGATGAGACCAAGATAATAATGGATCACTAATACCAAGTTTTTTTAATTTTATCATTAAAATACCATGGTCTACTGCAGTGTTTCCCAACTTCTTTTACTCGCGGAACCTTTTCAGGAGCTTGAACTTTCGTGGAACCCCCATATTTTTCTACAATAGTAATGCTGACATATATTTTGTACACTTAAATGAGTGGGTTGTCGGATACTTCCGGCACAAGGTTTTCACGGAACCCTTGGCATCAGCTCACGGAACCCTAAGGTTCCGCGGAACACCAGTTGGGAAACACTGGTCTACTGAATCAAAAGCTTTTCTAAGATCCATATGAATAGCATCTAGCCGTCCTCCTGATTTTACAGAATCAATTAAATGTGAATAAAAAACAATTAAATTAGTTTCAGTTGATCTTAATTTTTGGAAGACATGTTGTTTGTCGACTAAAATTTTTTTAAATAAATCAGAAATCTTAAGTTCGACAAGTTTTTCTAACAATTTAGGTAGAGTACTTAAATTAGTAATAGGTCAATAATTAGAAACCTCAGATTTGCAGCCAGCTTTCCATAGGGGAAATACATAACTTAATATCCATTTGCTAGGAAAAATCCCAGAGTTTAAAGACAAAGAGAACAAATAATGAATAGGGATGGATAAAGAGTATCGACACTTGTATAAAAAAAGAGAAGGAATTAAATCTGGACCAGGTGAGGGATTAAACTCAATGCTTGAAAGAGCTTCAAATACTTCAGCAACTGATAAATTACATATCAGCTGGTACAAGAAAGTCATTGTTACAAGGAGAGAAATGTATTATGTACATTGGAAAAAACCAAATTGAGAAGGGAACCGGAAGAATTAAAGTGCGAGTTAAATTGATTAAACTCATTTAATGTAAAACAGTAAAAAATTATATCAGCACTTTCAGAGTGTTTACCAGAAAACTGCAGACCAGCATTATTTGAAAATAAGTTTACATCAGGAAGATTAAAATCTCCCATAGTTAACATTTTAACTTTGTTGTTAAATTTAGCTAATACAAAATGAATAGATTGAGAAAAAGTTAAATACATAAAACTAGGACTATTAGCGGTATATAACAAGCCACTATAACTAAACTGGAAGTACGGCTCAATTTAACTTCAACAAATAACTGTTCAATATTATTAAAAGGAATACAAATTTCAGATGCTAAAAAGGTATTATTTACACAAATAGCAACACCACCACCTCTAATACACGAGCTAGAACTCAAACTTCGATCAATCTTAATATATTGTAGTTATTAAATCCTAATTCGGTGTTATATATTGCGTCGTTCAACCATGTTTCAGTTAAAATAAAGAAATCATAATTAAGTAAAGGAATGTTACATCTGAGTTCAGTTACGAGGCCTCGTACATTTTGATAATACCCTGTAAATACATTACAAATAATATTTGCCTTATTTCTAGAATATACGTAACAATTATTTTTAAATTTAATATTATAATTCCAAAGATACGAAGAATAGATAGATTTTCCCGATATAAAGTAAAGATTAATAAAATAGTTGGATTTTACTATATCATATAACACACAAATAGATTGGTTAGTAAAAACAAGTTAACTCATACATAGCTAAAGAAGAAATGTTTGACAAATAAACTATATGTACTTTGAAACATTAAACAAAAACGGTAATTTAAGTTGTCGACTGTTGCGACAAAGAAAAGACAAGCGAGTGAACACGGACCACACGTCTTTATCGGGTGAATGCCAAAACTGTACTAATTTATATATTTCTTTTTATTTCTCATTAATAATTTAAAAATAAAAATAAAAAAATTACATAATTACCTCCAGATCTAGATCCACTTACACTTGGTGAACCATAATGACCTCCAGGCCATTCTGTACATACATAGTATTGGTTATGCCTATACTTCTTGTCAGAGTATAATATAACAGAGGAACCTTTTGGTGAATATCCATACTAATGTATAAAATTACAAATAGAATTAGGCAAATTTATAATAATCATTATTAGTACCAGAATCACACAATTGAAAAATTGAAATTATTAAAAATATTACTTTATGAGTATCAGCAGATATACTAGTGACACCAGGTAAAATAAAGTCAAATCGAGGAAGAGAAAAACCAGCATGTGGCATAAATGCTGCAATAAAACCACCTAAACAACAATCAACATGAACTGGAATGTTATACTTAAGGCCCAAAGCTGATATTGCTTCTATATCATCTGAAGTTCCATAAGGAAAATTAGGAAATGATCCAACTAGCTGTAAATAAATGGAAAAAAAATATGAGTAGATAAGCAGTAAAATTATTTAAAATTTACTTCATACATAGTAGATATTAAGTAATTGTATGGAGAGTTTAGTAAAAACCAATCATTTATATAAAATATATTTAATAGCAATTCATTTATACAAGAAAATTCTAGTTCACTTTTGATTTTTATTTGTAATTAACTTTAATAAGTTTTTTTTATAATTTATTAACTTTATAATTTTGATGTAGTAGACATAGTAAATTATAAAAAAATTAACCAGAATTTTTTTACTGATGAAACAACAAAATTCCACCGAAAAATCATGATCATATAAGAAACATTAATATGAGTCTAATGTGGAAAATAGTTTGAATTATAACACAATATTTATAAGATATCAAAGAATTATTATGACTATAGAATATTCAAAATGTTAATAATTTTGAAACTTTTAGTGTTATAGCTAGGGCTGTAGTGGAGAGTATACGGCAGTATACGCCGTATACCTTCTAATTAAGGTCGTATACTCTCTGTTGTAGTGAAATCACCAAATAATATTAAGATGAAGGTCATAAATATATTATGATCAATATTTTTTGTAGAAAAACAAAAAATAAGCGGTAAAATACGTATATTGTCAAAATGGATGATTTGTATAGAAAATAATTTATATAAATATATATATAATTTTATACATTATGCATAGGCGGAGATTGGGGGGTGCTTGGGGGTGCTTAGCCCCCCCAAAAAGATCGAAAGCCCCCCCAAAATTATTGAACATTTTTCAGTCACGTGGACGGCCGAACTTCGGACTTATTTTACAACAATTGCCAAAATCTTGGAACTTTACAAGCTAATATTTTTTCCCCGAAATGTTGTCAACCTAATTCAATATAATAATTATTAAAACATAATATTGTAGCATTTTTAGCACTTACTCGAATGAGATTGAAAATGAATCTGATAAAGATGTAAATGAAGCAATTGGAAAATATTTTGATAGTTGATAATTTAATGTTTCAATTTATAGATACTTGTTGAGAATTTGAAGTTAATTTGTACTTATTCATTATTATTTTTTCAGGAATTTTAACCAATATGAGAAAAGGACCATTCATTGTATATTTGTTTCTTTTACATACATTTTTATCAATAATTAATATTTTAACAAACAAATTGCAAGAAAAATCTTCGACCCTGGGAAATTCTGAAATTATTATTAAATCTGTAATCAAATCCTTAGAGGATTATAAAACCATTGCATGTTTTGCTGAAATTTGGTTGGATATAAATAAATTTGCAACAGTCAATAATATATCTATTGAAAATAATGTCATTATGGACAATGGAGGGCAACATACTGTAGATTGGATTATGAACGATCGACAATCAAATAACATAAGTGCTGTAATCTCTGTATTTAATATAAAAATAAAATTTCTTACCTAATGGTAATATGAATGTATAATATTATAACTCATAATTTACCATCTGCTATTTTCAGGACTACAGCACTGGTTATAGCTACACTTTTGAGAAACAAGAGCCAAAATATTATTTTTTTATGTCTCATAGATATTAGACTTTTTGTCACTAAAACTGTGCAGTGTTTGTAACCATGGTTTTTTATGGACATTTTTCGTACCGTGGGAAAACTGCCTCTGTTATAGATAGAACATATTTAGAAACTCTAAATAAAATACCATTTTTAATCATTTAAATTTATTTATATTTTTCTAGTGAGACTTAATTTTGGGCATAAAATACTCAATAGTGAAGTATACATTTTTTTTAGTAATTTAAATCATTATAAAAAAATAAATAAATTCATTTGAAAAAGTTTTTGAATTGAAATTAGTGTGAAACTGAGTTTCAAAATTATTTATACATGAATAATTAAATACAAATTTTGAAACATCCTTAAAGATTGAATTTGTATCACAGAGAAAACATTTCTGATTTTCAGAGGAGGGAAATATACATATTATACTTTTTGGAACATAAAATACATTGTATGTAGAAACTATGATTTGGTCTAAATCTTAAGGACAAAGCAAATATGTATAACTATAAATTATAATCAACATTATACTGCACATAAAGTAATATATAATGATGATAATTGAAACAGGTATTTTTTAAATATTAAAATTTTAACAAGTGAAAAATAAAGATTGTTTTACTCTGTATTATTTTATTATGATATTTTACTCTATTCTAGGGATGGGCCAATACCACTTATTACCAATATCCGATACTCCAATATATGCTGCTGATATAAAACCAATAACCGATAATAATATGTATATATTAAAACAGCATTTTTTGCAAAAAAAAAAAACATGAGCCGATACCACCATAAAACCAATACTACAAACCGATATATAATAAAACCAATACCCGATAACTCAAATATTACCTAGACATTTTTGTTAAAACATTGATTATTAATTATAATAAATTATTAAAATATTATTGTAATATGATAACAATGACAGTCCTGCTAATAATTTATAGTTTCAGATATATTATTCATACTTTATTTTGCAATTATCTATAATTCTGAAAGAAAAACTGTATAATCACATAAACTTCATAATTGACTAACTCAAGAATGATATTTAAAATCTAATTTTTTAATATAGTTACATTTAAAAAAAAAAAAAATGCATAATTCTTATTATTTCAAGTTGTTTTTTATTTGTTTTTTAACGCTCATATTTTAAGTGCATAATTTTAAATTTTTAATGCATATAAATACATATTATTAACCTTTTTAAAGGATAACTTGCCATAATTTTTAGTACATAAGTGTATGCTTATTTAAGAAATATTTTAGAGCATGAGCCCTGGTGATCATTAAAATTAGGCCAGTTAATTTGATTAGGTTTCCTTCAAAATGATATACGAATGTCTATGATATAATATATAAAGTATATTTTGTAATATTAAGAAAACAAGTGGGTAACCAAATTCCTTTTGAGAATCATTTTTCAAATGAAATGTTTAGTCATAATAACAAATTTAAACTTTTACTAATTTTTTTAATTGTTTTCTTGTATTATTAGTAATTTATTATTTATTATTTTCTTACCATTAATGTATTTTTAGTAATTGCATTTTCCATTTTTGTTAAATTTACAGTATAAGTATCAGGATCTAAATCAATGTGAATAATTCTAATTCCTAAATAAGAAGCTGCTTTATCAAATGCAGGGTGTGCTGATCGAGGAACTAATATTATACCATTTTTAATACCACGTTCATTTTTACCAAAATCTCTATAAGCTTTACATGCCATTATAATGGATTCTGTTCCACCGCTTGTCATCTTTACAATAATAAACAATGTATTAGTTATTTTTTTTAAATAATTTGCTTAATTCAAAAAATACCGTTCCACAAGTATTTGAGCCACCGTGAAATAAATTTGCAACTAAACGTACAACTTCTGCTTCCATTTTACAAATACCAGGAAATATATCACAATGTAAAGGATTTGTATATGAGGCTAGACCATAAACTTGAGTAAGCAACTTAATTAATTCTTCATCATAATAATATATGGCACCAGAAATAAAACCTTCTTTCCAATTATATTTGCCTAAAAAATGTAATATTAGAATGTAAATAAAAATTAATGTAAATTTCATTATACCACAATTCAAAGAAAGCAAGATGTTTCTTACCAAGATTTAAATATCTATTAACAGTTTTAATTAATTCATCTTGAGGAATGCCTTGTAATGGAAGTTTGATAATGTATTGTTCACTCTTGGTATTTTCTATTACTTCGTTTTCAAAAAAGTCAGAAATTTCTTTTGTTTCTTTTTCTATTCTTTTTCTAAATTTTGGTATTTTCTTAATTTGAGTAAATGTAAATTGTTTAAATCTAAAATATAAACCTAAAAACAGAAATTTAATATATAATTTCTAATAATTGAAATGATTATGGTAATCTCAAAAAATGGGTAAGAACTAATATAAGTAAATTTCAGATTATGATCAAAGCGAAGAATACAATAATATGTGCTTTTTATCATACATGCCATCCTATATTCAGATAATTAAAATGGTCTAAAAATATCCGTAAGTCTTTTAACAGAGAGGAATCTTATTGCTCACTTCACCAAGAATAAGAACAAATTACTCAAAATTTAGAAAAAAAAGTAAAATTTATCCATAAACTATTTTCATAAAATGTATTTTAGTTCTTAACTCATACCTACAAAAACACAAAAACATTCAATAATTATCAACAGTTTATAAAAACTTTCTAACATTTAAATCTAACATTTGATCCTATTTAGAATTAAAATATTGAAAATATCAGTTTTTTTTAAAATAAAATTTGAATTATATAGATGCTAACAAAATGTGATAAATATAGACTGAACAAATTATTTAAGCAAGTTTTAAGGATTAAATTAATTATTACAAAAATTACAAATTTATCAATGCTATTATTTGATAAAATTTCTTATTTTTAAAGGTGATTATTTATTACAAATATACCTTATTATACATAAGCATTCATACTCACATTTTTATAAATTAAATTAAATCAAAAAGAATTATATTGATTTAAATCCGAAACGTAAAACGTTAAAAACTTAACTATTTTCCAAAAATATTTATCTAGTTTTAAATTATTTGCTGAATTTGAATAACATCATATAATTATACTATCGTGAATTTAGTGATCTAATCGTAGAAATGATCTTACTAAAATTGTATAATGTATACACATTACACACCACCATGTTTTGTTTCGATGCACATAATGGTACAATAAATTTAAGGATGACAAAAGATTTTTTAATGACTTTATAATAAGAGTAAAGCATTGAATGATTTAATATGTAGTTATTTTAGCTATTACGGTTCATATTACTATTTTAGTTGGTATCTCTACAGAAGTACAACTAAAACCAGCGTGTGCAAGAAAATAATCTAGATTCTTAAAGATTATACAACTGTGTTTAGTGATATTAAAATCAGGTTTTATATAGATATATATTATAATTTTGTAAACAAAAAATAATCAGATTATTCCTAAAAGCGAAAAGATTGGAGTGGGCTGGCCATGTTTGGCGGGCTGGTGAAAGTGTCATACAAAATGTCCTGATCCAAAACCCAACAAAAAAGCGACCAAGAGGAAGACCTCGTCAGCAGTGGTTAGACAGAGTATTATTTCAGATACCGACAAACAAAGCGATTGGAGGATGCAATGAACCGGAATGTATGGAGAAGTTTGGTTGAAGTGTGCAATAGGCCTTAATAGCCTGTATAGTACTAAAAAAAATATAATAATAATAATAATAATAATAATAATGAGATGTATTTTATTTTCATTAAATTATTTTTTTAAACTTAATAGATAGATTGCTATTTACAGAAATATTCTACATTATTAATAATCTTTAAATACCAAACTTATCTTATTTAACAGTTATTTTAACAACAAAAAACTTACTTTCATCTTGAAATAGAAAATTCCATAACCAAATAGATGACACAACTGTAGATGCTGTGATAGAAGCTACTTGCCAAGGTTCACATTGCCCAAACAAATTATTAACTGTAGTTTTAGTTAATGATAGGCCATTGTTAATTAATTCCATAGTTACCTCAGAATATTAATGAGCAAAATAAACTAAATTATAACAAAAAACAAATTTAAGTAAAAACTTGTAGGAAAGTTAAAACAAATTGACCATTGAACTAACCGTTGACTTTATGGTTAATCATACATTTAGAGAAATAGAATTAAATAGAAAAAATGGTTTATGAAATATGTCAATAAGTAATCTAACATAAGTACTTACAATGAAGTCATATAACCTTCACAAAAATAATTGCTATTGGTTCATTAAACAATAACTAAATAAAAAAAATTTTCTAAACTAATTATAACTTGTTTAATTATTTTTTCTAATTAAGTTACATATTATTTATTCAAAATTTCAAAAAATAAAACTATAATTATTAATGTGTATTTAGGTAACCTCAGATTTCTATTAACTATAAAAAATAATATACTTACTTCAATACTGGTATGATTTCTATTTTATTTAATTTAAAAAAAAAAAAAAAAACGCATCACATACATTATAATACATTAATAATTTTTATACTGTTATGTAATCATTAACATTTATGGTTCACAATCCTTACAGGAAGCAGCAAATAATTTATGGCATAAATGATTTTTAAATGTCAATACATACATACACACACACACACACACACACACACATACATATATATATATATATATATATATATATATATATATATATATATATATATTTAATAAGTATGAATTAGGAACATGGGGATCCGTATGTTAAGAGTTTAACTGTTTGTTATTTTTTAAAAATGTGGAGGGAAGAATCAAGGGGAAAGTATCAACCAGCAGGCCATGTCCATTATCATTTATCCAGTACAATATAGCCTGTAAAGTGTAGGTACTATAGGTACATGGTACATCATTGGGATGACCGATGGACCTTAAGACGGGTTTCCACTATACAAGGTCCAGTGTACCTGTGTACGTGCACGTACACGTATGATTAGCACCACGGCTATAGATATATTATCTATAACCGTGATTAGCACGCATGATGCAAGTGGACGGCGTTTATCAATGGTTAATGTGGTAACATCTGGTTTAATACTGATACCATATATATTAATTGATAATATACAATTGATAATTGATAATAATACCTTTTAATTTAAAATAAATATATTTTGCAAATACTGTAAAATCATTTTACAGTATTTGATATTTGTGACTATTGACTACAGACTGCCTAACTTATAATAATATAATACATTTTAATACTACTAATGAATGAATATAACATAGAATTATTGAATTATAGGAAAAAAATGTATAGAAGAAAAGTATTGCTTTTATATATAGCTACTCTACACAAAAATAAAAAATATCACAGGTACCTACATAATATAAGTTTGGAATTAGTTTAAATTAATATTATTAGGTATATGAATATTTTGTATGAATCAGAATGTCAGCCAGTACTTTTGAAGAACTAATATGCCTAATTGGACCAAAAATTAAGCGTTTTGTTGTCGGCCTGATATATTATCAGTCGAAGAAATATTAACTGCAACTTTGCGGTAATTAAATCATAATTATAATCATTTAATGTTATCTATTTTTTTACTACCTACTACAGGTATCTTGCATCTGGAGATTCGATGAGGTCTATAATGTATTCTTTCCGTATAGGGAAAACTTCAGTATCAAATTTCATATCTGAATGTTGCTCAGTTTTATGGAATAATCTTAACCCAATAGTATATTATATATTAACAAAATATAGCCTTTATTTTAAATAAATGATAACTTTTATTGATAGGTTTTAGCGGTACCAGATACTTATAAATGGACTCAGTTAGCTGATGAATTTCAAAATAAATGGCAAATGCCAAATTGTTTAGGCAGTATTGATGGTAAACATATTGTACACCAGGTTATTAACTTTAATTTATTTAATTTAATAGTTCCTATATATCTGTGAAAATAAAAATTAAGTATATTTCTATACATTGTATGGCAAATACTGAAAATGTTCATTATTGATTTTTAAATTTTAGTAGAACTTATACTAGTTATATATATTTAGTTATATATATTTTTGTATAGGCATTTGCAAACACTGGATCTGCTCACTATAACTATAAAGGGTCACATAGTATAGTATTACTGGCAATGTGTGATGCTAATTACAATTTCATAATAGTAGACATTGGTGCAGCTGGTAGATGCAGTGATGGTGGTGTATTCTCAATGTCTGAAATGGGCAAAGGTTTTATAAACAACACTCTCAACTTCCCAACTGAAAAAGAAATAGACAGTAAAAATGGTCCAATTCCATATGATGCTGTTGCCGATGAAGACTTTCCTCTATTAAAAAATCTTATGCGTCCTTTACCAGGAAGGGGTAAAAGAAAATTACCTTTAGATGAATCAATTTTGAACTATAGGTTGGTTTTATTTATTAATAAAATAAAAATTTTTGTATCTAACTACAATTTTCAATACAGGCTTTCCCTAAGTAGGCGTACTATAGAGAATAAATTCGGAATTATGGCATCAAAATGGCGTATTTTTCGGAAACCTATAATTGCTAGTCAAAGTACAGTGAATTTAATTACTCTAGCATGCGTTATACTGCATAACTTCATAAAAAATCAGAATAAAATTCTGGTTACTATTTAAAAAAAATAATATTAAATATAATGCCAATATATTTGTTTTTATTAACTGTATGACAGGTGTTTGACATTATAATGGGCCATTGGACATCAAACTTGTTCAAAGAGAACAATGGAGATCTCAAGAAATGGGAGCTTAAGCACCAGTACATCAATTAGGGACTTATACCTACTCGGCAGATGCTAAAATAATTAGAACAAAGTTAAAAGATTATTTTTCAGCAGATGGTGCAGTTGCATTTCAATATGAAAACATATAATTATATAAATTGTTTTATAAAATTTTTATTTTTTAAATAAAATTGTTTAAAAATATTATAACAAAAAATATATCCTTTTCTAGACTGTAAATGAAAAACAAAACCTTACCATATAATAGGATTTAAATTATAACAATAAAATTACCCTATTTTTCACTATCAAAATATTATCAAGTTCATATGATATGAAAAACAATACAAATATATAACATGATCTAAATAATAACAATAAAAACAAAAAACTTGCTGTTTAACAACATTAGCATACATAGTTAATAAAATAAAAATACAGTCTTCTTTATATTTAATACAGTCTTTCTTTAGATTTTTAAAACATAATACTATCACATAAAAATTATTATAAATTACTTTCACTTTTTAGTTACTCAGTTTATCAGCCATCCAAATTTTCAATAACTTTGCAGATAAGTTCAGATTGCAAAGTTACTTTTTTTTTCTTTGGCAGGTCCTTCATTAATGACACTAAATACTTGCAAAAATGTAGGTCTCCATCTTGAACATTTTCAATGGGTGGAGCAACAGGTCTTGAGTCACACAGTTCATTCAATATAGCTTCTTCAATATAGCCCTGTACATTTTTACAAAGAACTAAAACTATAGTCATCAAACAATGTGGATTTTTCCAAAATAACTCCTAAAATTTTGTAAAAATTATTCCGACATACTGTAAAGACGAAAATAAATATAATATAGCATATGGAGGTTTCATTAAAATACTTGTAGATACTTACAAATAATTGGGATGCTTCCATATTGAGCTCTTACATATCTTAAATCATGATGAGATGACTACTGACTACTGAGCATAGAAAAGAATACCTACTAAAATTCTCTAACAGAATTTTGTTGATTTTGATAACAATATGATTAACATATTATCCATTATCATCATAAAAGTAGACCGTGTACACGGAATTTGTTGAACTGATTACTGAATTCAACTTCACGGTAACATGGTTTTCCGTGCGGTATACACGGCTATACACAACGATATATATATATAGTATACGATTTAAGATATATATAGTATATCTTAAATCGTGGCTAAAACGTTAGAAAATTATGACCTTGTAAAGATGATTATCAGTGTAGCCATTTTACATATTTAATTCTTGAACCGTATTTTTCAATATTAAAATATTTAGGTATTTTGATAGTAAGTAAAATCATACCATTATATTATGATAATATCTAATTGGCAAATTGTTCAACTGAGATTAAATGGCAGTCATTGAATAATGAACATACCTATTATTTTTAATTTGTATTATTGAATAAATTCCTCTATAAAATATTGTATAATATCTTCCAGTAGTTATTATGTATTGTTAATTAATTATAAAAATAGTGGTAATATTACGTGTGTACATTTAATGTTCTGTTAATTCTAAATATCAAATTTTATTGATATGTATATTAGATATGTAGACGATAGAATGATTTGTAAAGAACAATTATTTTACCTTGGTCTCAACAGTGTCATACATTTTATAAAAAGTCTAATTTAGTTAATTTTTAATAACTATTGGTTATACAGTGATATTCATTTTCATATAATTGACATTTTTGTTTATAATTTAAAAGGACTAAAATAATCATGCAATAAGTTTTTAATTTTTTTTTTCATATATCTACATGTGAATTATTGCCTACTATATATTTGTAAATGTTCAGAGAATAGTATAACCATCCAATGGCTAATACTGGTGTATTACCTTTTGTACGAGGTATAGATTTTAGTAATAATGACTTTGAAGTAAGTATTTTGAATTTTATTAAATTATTTCATAAGAATAAGTGACAAAATATAAAAAACAATATTTATTATGAACTATATAGATGGAAATCGGAAATATCTTTAGCTATTATGAATATTCAATCAATTTATTTTTAATAAAAAAATTCCAAAATACATAGGTAATTTAATACATCAAATTTACTTAAGACCTCATTATATTCTATTGGTTTTAGAATTATTTTCATTAATTATTCCAATTTTATTGGCTATTATTATTATGTTAAGTGTTTAGTGTAAAATATTTAATTTATTTTTAATTTCACCTTAATAGGTATTTAATTAAGTTCAATCAGATTCAATTAAAATGGTATCCTGTATCCATTAAATTTAATTTCCTAAAGGAAAATTTTCAATTATATCACAGTGAACTATATATTTTAAGTTTGATTAGCCCACAGTGTCAATCAATTATATAATTTACCATAATTTTTATGTATATATATATATATATATATATATATATATATATATATATATATATATATATATAGAATAAGTATAATTTTTAATATATTGATTGTTTTGATATGAATTTCAGCAAACCAAGAAATTTTTTTTATTTATATGGTATAATGTTGATGTTCATTTTTGTAGACATCAAAATTTCCTACTGCTGTCATTTCAATGTCAAGTGTACAATGGTTGAACTTAAGTAGAGTAAAATTACATGAGATTCCTGGAGAAATTGGAAAGCTTGGAAAATTAGTATGTAATATAATGATAATGAACTGTCAATATATAATTTATTTATTTAGAATTGAAATTATTAGCTATTATTACTTCTCAAAGGTTTCTCTAATTTTTAATAATAGTAAATAAAAATAGATTATATTTATAAAACATGATTTTTAGTTTAATCCCCAAATGTCTACTCTATATGATGCTCAAATGTAAGTACGTACATTTTTATCCACAATTTGATACTCTTACAGAGGTATCTTCACTAAAAATTGTCTACTCAATCAAATAATCAAATAATAAAACTTTAAATTACAACATTAAAATATATATATATATATATTCTTTCATAATATTATAACATAAATAGTTTGTATTTAAACATAAATGGTTAGTGATATAAGCTTTACAGGAGATTAGGAGTATCTACTTTGTAAAATTATACTCCCACTACTATATATTATTTTAAATTTTATTTCATACAATATACCTACCTGATAATATTTTTCTACTAAAACTGATCCCAATTCAAATATTTTAAAATTTGTCACTCCTCTTTTTATATTTATGAGTAATTATTTAATTTTTTTGTATTCTTTTATATTTATTTAATAACTGCATGGTGAATTACATTATTGTGCATAAAACATTATATACTTTTATCATCAATTGCCACATAATAATAATTTCGAAATTCATTTTAGTTATTTATATAATTGAAACTACAAATGTTTCAATAATTTGTGAAGTAAATCATTATGACTATAAATACAAAATATGAATTAACTCCACAATTTTAGTAAACAAATAGATCTTTAGAATTCCAAGCAAAATTAACTACTAAATATTGTTTAAAATATGTTATCAAACTTTCTTATTGTTTAATGATAAAATATACTAATTTTTCTCTTTGAAATATTTTTAAAAGTTTAGTTTTACTTAATAATTTGAATTAAAGATATTATAAGAATGAAAAATTTTCTAGGGAAGAATAGATAACAATTTAATTATTTTTAAAATTATTTGGATAGATGCCTGTAATGCAAACATTTACTAATTTAAAAAATCAAATCCATCCACTCTCTTCAAAACTACATTATCAAAACGAATAAATATTTTTTCATTTGAAAAAACTGACAAGTTATGCCTAAAAATGTTTTATTAACATATTATATTAATTAAATTAAGGAACATTTATCAATTGCACATAACAATATTGAAAGATTGTATGGAGAACTTACAGAACTATGTTCATTGAGGTCATTAATTGCCCGTCATAATTGTATTAAGAGTTCTGGTGTACCACCAGAACTATTTTGCAACACTGGAAGTACAACTGAATTGACTACATTGGATTTAAGTCATAACCGATTAACAAGAATACCCGATGGATTAGAGTCATCTTCTAGCCTACTAGTTTTAAATCTATCTCATAATAGGTAATAAATGTTTTTTTTTTTTTTTTTTTAACACGTTTTTTTCTCCTAAAATTAAGAACATGAATTAATATGTTTATTTTTGTAGGATCAGCTCCATACCTAATCAATTATTTGTACATCTAACAGATTTATTATCATTAGATTTAAGTAATAATGAATTACAAACACTTCCTCCTCAAATGAGAAGATTAACAAATTTGCAAACATTAATGTTAAATCATAATCCATTAGATCACTTTCAGTTAAGGTAAATATATATTTTTAATATTATTATTATATTGTTTAGAAAAAATATATATTTTTTAATTAACTCTCACATTATTAAATTATTAGTTTTAAAATTTATGACAACATTCTAGAAAAATTATGTATCAAAAAGTACGTACTTCGTCCTATGGGATATTCTCTGCTCTTCTGAGAAGTTGATAGAGATGGGTGTATTGAATTTTAATGAAATGATAGATGATTTCTTTAGTAAGATGATTCTGAGCAAAGCGTCTGAATCAAAATATACCGTTTGGATGTAACAAATTCTTAAGTTAATATTTTAAATTTAAAATTGAAGTCTTCTTAGGGTCAACAACCCAAGAGTTGGTTTGCAACTATATTAAGAGAAGTTATAACTAGGGAAGGAAGGATTACTGTGCAGTGGTTTCCTGTTGCCTTCTGTATAGGGGAGATGGTGGTCGCTCTCTCTAGACAGTAGCCTGCCCAGAGAGGGAGAGCCGCCCGTGACCGAGGTTTGAACCGATGACAGTGTGCGTCAACAATGACATATTTTGTATACAAATGATTCAAAACTTTTTTTTCTAGCTGTATTGAAAGTTTCATTAAGATTAGATGCTCTAATTTCTTCAAATAAATTATTTAAGTTAAAAATTGATGTAAAAACAGTTTATCACGTAAAAATCCTATAGCAAATACTTGAACGCTTGGTTTTTGAAATTTCTTCAGTTTCTTTAAGAAAAAATATATAAGTAAAATCAAATGAAATTTTTAAAAGATTTTGTTAAATATTTAAAACTTTATTACTTTATAAAAAAACAAGGTATTTTTTAGCCAAAAGAATTTTTTATAAGTATGTAGTGATATGTAAATAATACAGTGTACTTATACTAAATATAGTTTCTAGCAAACATAACTTTTGGAGTAATGGCGAAATTACTAAATTTGATTTAATGAAAGTGTCGTTTACGACAAATTTCTTCGTTTTAGCCCATTTTCAAGCCGTTTTTCCTCTCACCTAGAAAAATTATTGAGATAAGAGCTGAATAAACCCTCTAAGTACCACATACATACAATGTTTGATCTATAAAGTTTCTGGATGAAACTTTCGGACTAAGTTGAGCAAAAGGTGTCTCCTGATAAAAAAAATAATCTATTTCTCTTCTTGCTAATGTATATTTCAGAGTTCCTCGTGTAATACCAAATCCTCTACTCTCTTTTACCTTTTCCATCTTTCTTATTACTTCTTCAGAAATGCTGCTATATTTTGTTTTCTCTGTTTCTCATACATTGATCCATTGCTTACTTTTTAACTAATTTTACAATATTGATATCGTGTAAACATATTATATTTGTATAATTGTTAACTGGACTTGGTTTATTTATTCAAATGAAATAACATAATTTTATACAAGAGAAATATTTTTGTTTATTGAAAGTACTGATGTTTCAATTTTTATTTTTCATCAACAGTTAAAGAGATTACATGGATATAGTGATGGCAGTTCATTTTTATGGAGTATTTCTGCTTACCTAAACTTAAATTTGTTAAATTCTTAAAATATGGTCCAAAATAAAAATTTAAGTACCAAATCTTCTAAAAATTGTCTTCTATAATATTATCTTATGATTAGTTGTTACTATTAAGAAACATAATAAAAACTATGTAGATAAAAAGTATAAAATTTAATTTTTGCAAAAATATAGAAATCTGAACTTTGAAAATTTTAATAGGGAAAAATATTTAAAATTCCAAAATGTACATAGAATGAATGAAGTAAGATATTATAATTAATTGGTACTTAAACAAAATGTCCTCCTTTATTATATACTATAATAATGTTTAGTTTAATTACATTATTATAATAAAAATCCGGACATGCTTTGCACCGTAGGGGTATTTTTCACTTCTCGTATAAGATAATGTGGATGGTTGTATTGAATTTTAAAGAAACAATAGATCATTTCTTTAGGTCAACGATTCTGAGCAAAACATCAGTGTAGCAATATAGTCTATTAATTGAACACTACAAGTTGATGTGTATATTTAGTATACCATATATATATTTTATCAATTTTAGTGTAAATTTCAGAAGTTTTATCACATCTGTTTTCAAGTTTTCTTGTTTGACAAAGGAATCATTTTTTTACCAAAAGATTCAAAACATGTTATTCTATCTACAAGAAAAGTTAATTATTAGATTAAATTAGATGGATCTATTATTTATTATAAACATATAAAGTTGAAAATTGATGTACACAATAAATAATAACTGTATATCAAAAATAATTCAACAACATATTGTGAACAAACTGTTATGAAATATTATTAAAATTGTATATGTATTCTTTGAATATAAGTCCAAGGACGAGAAATAATATTTTAAGTTGTTTTCCTTGTTTATTATTTTCTATTAACTAAATAAGTATGCTTCATTTAAGTTAGTGATATTAAAACAATGAAATTATGTTCATGTAATTGTTATTAATATATAGTTGTACATAAAAAAAACTTATTGTATCATATTTTTATTATTTTTCTTTAGGCAATTACCATCCATGAAAAATTTAACAACATTGCACATGCGAAATACTCATCGGAATTTAACTAATATGCCTCCAAGTCTTGAAACATTAACAGCTTTAACAGATTTGGATTTGAGTTGTAATCAGCTACCAAAAGTACCAGATGCACTTTATACATTGACTAATTTAAAAAGATTAAATTTGTCATCAAATCTTATTGTAGAACTTTCATTGGCATTAGGTACATTTTTAAATGCACTTATTATATTTTTACTATTTAATATTTTGTATTTCTATAAAATTTGTTTTAAACCTTTTATTACATTAATTATATATAACTAGTAAGTTTAAAAAAATTAAAACTACCCATTGAAGTAGTGTCGTGGGGCACCCTTTAACACACACCACCACAACTTGTAATTAGAATATCAAAATTGCTTAGTGGTAAAATTTAATTACAGATTGTATATTTTATCTTTTATAATAATAAAAAAAACATTTTATGTGGCAATGCAGAATATTAATTTTTTTACAAAATCTAGACTAGACTGTGGTTGATTAGAAATGTAGTATTCAGTCATTTAAAAGACTGTTTCTAATCTTTGATTTGTATTTTGATGTATTGGATGTCTACAATGTATGAATATTATTTTTGATTTTTGACAAAAAAATTAACATTATCCACCTGTATTAAATTTTTGTTTAGAATGTGTCTAACTGACCTAAATTCTAAATCTAAATCTCCTGTTTATTGCCGTTTCAATTATTTTCAATATGATGTTACATTATAACTTTAAAATAAATGGGCAATACTAATCCAGAATCATATTTCACACCCAATAAATTTATTTTGGGCTTATAAAGATCATTTATTTGTTATTGATGTGTGATATTTATTTGTTTTAGAGGTTTGGCAGGAACTTGAAGTTCTTCAACTTTCTGACAATGAATTGACATCCTTACCAGCTTCGCTTTGTAAACTATCATCTCTTAAACGATTATATGTGAACTACAATAAAATTGATTTTGATGGCATTCCTTCAGGAATTGGTAAATTATCAGCATTAGAAGTTTTTTCTGCCTGTGGAAATCTTTTAGAAATGATTCCAGAAGGTTTATGTAGGTAAGTGATTAATTTGTTAAAGAAATAATTATGAATACTCTTTTATAAAATTGATTATGTTTTTAGATGTGGTAGCCTTAAAAAGCTTTTACTTGGGTCCAATAAATTAATTACTTTACCAGATACAATTCATTTATTAAAAGATATTGAAGTATTAGATTTAAGCAATAATCCAGACTTAATCATGCCACCAAAACCTATAAGTATGGCGACTGATGGATTGCAGTTTTATAATATTGACTTTTCTTTACAAAATCAATTAAGACTTGCAGGAGCTATTGTTCCGAATTCTATTCAGCCATCTCAAGGTAGATTTTGTTTCTTAATATTTACTAAGCACTTGTATACATAGAGTAGTACGTCAAAATTTAAATCAAATTGACTAATTAATTATGGTTTTACAACTGAAATTGATTGAGAAGTAATAGTTTTAAATGAAATTTAAGTCATTAAATATAGGTTATTCATATCTTCACGATTGCAAACATACACCTAAGCAATGTATTAAAACAAAAAAAGTCAAATGTTCAACAATAATAAAATTGTTATTTTGATTCATTTGAGTATAATTTATAATCTATAGTTATTTTTAAACACAGTTACAATACATTTAATTAATTAATTTAATAATGTGTTTGACTTTAAGATGTGTTTTATGCTCACTACACAATTACTCTAACATTGATTTATATTACATTTTAATCAAATTTTATATTAGCATGCAGTGTAAAGAAAATGTAAAAATATAATGGTGTTAAGTGTTTTGAATTTTGAAGAAATAATATATCATTCCTTTAGTTAAATAATTCTCAAAGCTTCAGTTTTAACCCTTTATATATTTCACTATTTTTAGTCAGTTAACAGGTTTATTTTATTTTTATTTTTATATCAAACCGTTTAATTTTTTTTTTCTTTGTTTGAATAAAGAAATTTTTTCACTAAAAAAATGATTTAAAAAAATTGTTGTGCCTGTGGCCAATGTTTCATAATGATTGGATGAACAAATTATTTTTTATAAACATTTTAAATTGAAAATTGATGTAAAAACAGCATAAAAATTTATAATAATAAAATCAAGAAAATTGTGAAGCTTTTGTTATAATTTGAGCATAGTTAAGAAGCTGTTAGTCATATATTAGTTTAAATGCATTGCATGCACAATCTTCATTTTATTTCAAATTAGAGCTTCTGTATTCCATTTGATTTACATGCTGTGAATGCCTATGAAATGTCATGTATCTTTAAAACAATAGAATAAAAATCATAGATAATATTTATGAATTCCAAACCCCTAATTAATTATGTTTATAGATATATGAAATATTTTTGTTTTGTTTAAATTCCTTGTTTTATTTGTTTTTTTTTTTTTCATCAGGTTATTTTTAGTTTATTTTTGTCATTTGATTCTTAGTCTTTTATTATTATGAATACTTAAATATTAGTTATAAAAGGTAATATATTCATTTGATATTTTAATATTATTTTATTTGTTGGTTATATTTTGTTTAGTATTGAATCGTGATCCAATTGCAAGGAAATTAAGATTAAGAAGAAGTAAAAGAGACCACGAAGAAGAAAAACAAGCAAAAATTCTCAAAGTATTTAAAAATATTATTAATAACACTAATAGTTCTGCACATTATTATTTTTTCTTTGATATAAAACTACAATATCTCTCAAGATAACTTAGATAGTTGAAGAGTTTTTTTTTTAGAAAACTGACTAGAGTACTAGACTATAACTTAAAATATTTCATATTTTAATTAATTCAAATGATTTAGTAAAAATTAAAAAAAAAATAACTTAATTTAAATTTATTTGAAAAAATTGAAGTTAGCCATTTTGTAGTTTATTTTTCCAAAAGTTTTAAAATTTCAATTTTTTTCTTTCATTAAGATTCTAGTATTATCTTTATTAGCTTATCTCGTTTTCCAAAAATGTATCACTACATAATTATTTATTACTCTAGAATTGATAATCTGATTGTGTTAAATGTGGTATTAAATAATAAATAATTTTTCTGGAAACCAGAGGAATATTAAAAATTAAAAGTTGAAATGTCAAATTTTGCAGAAAAATAAACTCTATCAAATGACTATCTTCAAAGTTGAAAAAAGTTTTTTGTTTTTTGTTTTATTAGTTCTATGAGTATTCTAAATTAAAAAAAAATTTTGTTTATCTTTAATTGCAAGTATAAAATTCTTGTTGGACACTGAAAAACATTTGTTAAATTTTCGTTCATGAAATTATAAGTAAATAACTAAAATATTATTTGTTGTTTAATATTTTTATTTATTTTTCAATTGTTTTTCAAAATATGAATTAAGAAATTATAATTTATTCCGATAGTTAAAAATTAGTTTTATTAGAAATGTCTCAATTAATTAATTACGAATAAATTACGAATTAAAGTAACACTTGAATAAAATAATTATTTTATCCATATTTGTTCTTATTCTAAATAATAATAAGTAATAAATCTACTGAATTTCGAAATAAAAAGACCTGTAAAAAGAATTCATATAATTTAATAAACAAAATTATGTATATTATAAATCAAACTTTATAGCCTTCATACAAGATAAAAGAACTCAACCAAATTTTAATAAAATAAAAATTCATAATTTAAATTGTAAAATAAGTAATTGTTCATGCAACGTAATTAATTAAACAGATTATACAAAATATTTAGGAATAATCATCGACCAACACTTAAAATGAGACATATACATAAACACGATAATCATAAAATTACGAAAACTATAATACCTATATATTAATGCAAGAAAATTCCTAAATATACAAACACACGCTTAATATATTTTATCATGACACAGTCAATTCTCCAATATGGTATAACTGCATGGGGTGGATTAGGTATCGTCGAAAGCAATAAAATACATGGAGCACAAAAAGGCATAATAAAAATAATACTAAATAAACCCAAAACATATCCTTCTACATAAGTATACTTAGAATTTAATGTTTTCTCTGTACAAAAATTATTTCAAAGAAATTCTCTTTATTTCATATATTAAATGAATATAATTTATTTAAAAACAATATCTTACAATACACGACAAGAAAATAACATAGAGATCCCCATTACCCAAACGTTTAAATCAAACATAAGTTTTTCCCAGATAGGTCTTAAGCTATTAAATAAATCACCAGTACATATAATAAATTGCAAATTGTATAACCAACATAAAAAATATGTTAAAATATGGCTAAACCAGAGTCAAAATATTTAAATAATGGTATATATAATGTGAATCTAACTTCGATTTTAATAACAACCAATTTATTTGTTTATGTATTTCTTTTTTAAATTTATCCCTAATTTTTTGTTTTAATGTTTACATTGTTTTTTTTTTCTTTCTTTTCTCTCTTTTTAATGTATTATTATTTTATTTTATTTATTTAGGTTTTTTTTTTCATTAATACTCCAATATCACCAATAAGAGGTTTCCTCAGTGGTAAGGTGGGCCATTATACTCGGCGTTCATATATTGTAAATGTAAATGTAACTATAAATGGTCAATAAAAAATATATATATAAATATATATACATTTAAATTAAAAAAAAAAATTAATTTTATACAAAAATTGTACATTAATGCCCTTATCAGATAATCAATAAGTTGAAGATGTTTTGAATTGTTAGTTTATTGTTTTCTATTAGTTATAATTAATTCTTGAGATACATTATTGATACCTATATTTAAAAAAATTGTTAGGGTCTAAATATAATTCAGCACTCCTAATCCCATTAGAGTTAAAATAGATTAGTAGTAGCCTGGTCTTAGCAGATTGTAGATAAGAAACCTAAAGGATAAATATGTTATTTTGGGTTCCTTAGTTATATTATATATATATATATATATATATATATATATATATATATATATATATATATTAATAAAAATCAAATATTCAAGTTAAATCCAATCGGTAGTAATGAATTCATAAATATATTAAATAATTTGAATAACAACTCAGCACCAGGTCCTGATGGTTATACTGGAGAAAATGTGATCTCACGATGTAATTGTTCATATAATTAATTGTAGTATAGTCAACGGTATAGTACCCGATGAATTGAAAATGGCTAAAATTGTACTGATACATAAAAGCGGAGATAAAACTGATTTTTTAAATTATAGACCCATCTCGTTAGCAGGTATTATAGCCAAAATCCTTGAAAAAATCATAAAAAATCAACCCTTAGAATATCAAGAAAGTAATCAAATAATATTTGAAGGACAATATGGGTTTAGAAGTAACATAAGAACAGAGGATGCTTAAACGATTTAACAAATTTTTTGTATAACAAAAGGGACAGTAAAAAGAAAATACTCATTTCGTTTTTAGACTTAAAAAAGGCTTTTGATTTAATTAGTAGACAGTAGGGTGGCCCTTAAAAATTAAAGTCAATTTTTTTTTCGGGACGCTCCCGTATTATGTTCCATATAATAAAAAAATAAATTAGTAATAGTTTGAACACGATTAAGAAATGTTTTCCCGAGGCGCAGAGGGGTTGAAATTTGCGCGAGGGGAATTTTTGTACTTAAATCATACTTTTTGTAATATCTACTTAATTTTAATACTTATGATAAAAATGGATAGAACATTATTTATTACATATAAAATTATCTAAATAAAGTCATATATTGTATTTAATCGTATTATTACTATTTTCGTGGGTAAATATTATATTATAGTTATAATTATTTTTTTCTTAAAATAATGATTTTATAAATATAATTTGTTTTATTTCCAGGATTTTTAATGATTATAAATTGTAATTCGCATAATTAGGCATGTATTGTTGTATTTTTAAAGAAAAAATAACACTTGGTACAATATAAATTTAAAAACTATACAATTGGTTTTGATAATGTTTGCTTTTTACAATCTGGAAATTGACGCTTGTAATCTGCGACAACTTGTAACACATATTGTTTTTGTTGCTCATTTTTCGTTAGTAGATTATTATAGTCCTCCGTTAATTTTACACTTCTTTCGGCTGTATCATTCACGATTTTTAAATTTTTTGTAATATGTAACCCTTTGTTGTAATTTTCATTTTTTTTCCACGTTGAAGGATCCAAACACATAAAATCTGTTGAAATATTGAATTTATTGAAAAAATTTTGTGATTCAATACTTATAAATTGTTCTAGTCCATTTTCTGTGTAGTTCTTTATAATTTTAGGATTCATTGGAAATTTTTTTAATGTGTCATCTGTGTTATTATTTAACTGGATAGCTTCCACCATTTTTTCTTAGTATACGTCGATACTTTGTCGTTGAAAAATGACAGTGCTGCAGTTTGTGGTGCCAAATACCACAAGTGATTACAAAATTTATTTAAAGTAATACGGCTTATATTTTTATCAATATTTTCATATTCTAAAATATCTTTTAAAAAATGGAAATCATTGTGAGGTGCTTCGACGGGATTTGAACAGCGGATCCATGCTTTAATATACAAATGTAATAGGAATACACAAATTTCACGAAGTCCAGTTTCCTCTTTCTTTTTAAGATTGAACTCATTTCGAAATAAAAATATTTTAATACAGTAGATAGCCTTCACCATCCATCTAGCATGATGAAATGCACCCGGAACACGAAAAGATATACCTCTTGGAGGTATACCACCAAGAAAGATTACTGTGAGCTCTAAGAGTTTTCGGTAATCTTCTCTTGGATGATGTTCTTTCAAACTTTCCATTGCAAATTTCAATGTGTCCTCTCCTTTTTTTTTAATAAAAATTGTCTGTCTCCTTCAATAGAGATCATATTCAAAGCTTCTGCATGCGCAATATCAAAAATATCATCGAACTTGTCAATGAATGTTTTTTCATTTTTTTTCTGTAAATCTGTTTTTCGGTTACTCGATTTTTGTAAAGCTTTCCATTCACCATATAAAGCCTCTACTTTTTCTATACCACGTTGGAATTTTCGTGTAGGAATTCTTGCTTTTTCTCAAAATACCTCAATTTATTTTAGTACCAAGTTAGAACTAGATCGTAAATCTAATTTTACCTTTCGTAAGTTATAAAATAATACTTTAAGAACCTGTCCATTTGACGGTAACTTAGCACCAACAATTTGACTTTCTACATGATCGATTAAAATATTTTGTCACAATTTCTTGTATCCATATTTAATTTTATAATAAATAATAAATATACAAAATAACTTTTCACTAAAGCGCACAGAAAACACGAATAACACTGACTGAACGTTATTATTTCAATATTTCTTGAGAATACAGATAATGAAAAAGTCGTACATTTAGATAATATTGTGTTTATCTGATAGCAGATAATATACTTTATCTAATATTAAATTGAACATAATGTGGAAAATATGATTTTAATAGTTGCAATCATAGCGTGTAAACCATACTAAATATACCGGAAAAATCAATATTTTATAAAATACATTTAAAAATTATATAATGCAATTTATTCACAAAAATACTAATTCAATGAAAAAATCTCTTATATAACTTTATTTAGATAATTTTATATGTTACAAATAATATTCTATCCATTTTTAACGTAAGTAATAAAATTTAGTAGATATTACAGAGAATTATGAAAAAAGTACAAAAATACCCATATCGAGTAAATTTCAACCCCTCTGCACCTTAGGAAAGAATTTTATGATCGTGTTCAAACTATAACTAATTTGTTTTTTTACTATATGGAACAAAATACGGGGGCGTCCCTTTAAAAATTTTGACCTATACACATAAGGGCCACCCTAGTAGACAGTTATTATTTTATAAGTTAAAAGAATTAGGTTTTGATATTATCACACTTAACTGATTGTCTAGTTATCTAAATAATAGATAGCAACTAGCCACTATTGGATCACATTTTAGTGATTATTGTTATGTCAAAAATTATGGAGTAACACAAGGTACGTCGTTAGGCCCCATATTATTTTTAATCTATATTAACTCTATACCAGCTTCATTATTAAAAGGTAAATTATTCATGTTTGCCGATAACATAGCTCTAGTTAAGGCAGAAGAACACTGGGAAAAATTAAAAGAAATTGTGGAAATTGACTTACAGCTTATATAACTGAATGGAAACTTATTATCACTAAACATAAATAAATCAGTATGTATGCCAATAGTCACAAGCCGATTGCAGCATTCGGTTGGAGTAAACTTCATATTACATCAATGTAACGCAAATAAGACAATCTGCAATTGTAAACCTCTTAAAATTGTACAAAAATTTAAATATTTAGGAGCAATAATTGATCATGAGCTGAAATGATCAAAGCATATAAAATGTATCAAAAATAAAATCCGGAGACTAATCACTCTATTTTACAAAATTTGCTTACTTAAATCATAATTAATAAAAATCGTATAAATAAAACAATTACTAAAATAGTGAATGACTTTGATGAGAATGTGTGTAAAAATCAATTATTAAAAAGTATATATGTGTAAATATAAAGGATCACCATTAAAATTGTTTAGTTATATAATAATAAGATACTGTTATTTAGAGAAGTAAAATACATTTATTCTCAATTGTAAAAGACACCAATCATTTTTAAGAATTATCCATTAGTAATATGTATAGGAACTCCGTATACCACAAACGAAGTTGCTCAGTTGGTATATGTATCAGCATTATCATTAATATTATAGCACTAATGTAATTTTGTAATTTTATTATGCTGAAGAAATAAATAAATAAATTATATATATATTATTAATCATGTATTATTTTTCTAATATTTTGATTTTGAGTTTTTTGTCCCCTGTGGCTTTTTATTCTGATTACTTAATTTACCATATAATTTAAATTTAAGTTAAATATTGTTTAAAATAAAAAAACCAATATATTTATTTTGTATTACTTTTTAATATATCTTTTAGAGTAGACGACAGTTACCATTTTAAAGAGGAAGAGTCATTTTTCAAAAAAGTTCTATATGGATTAATGAAACTCTTGACAACGATTTTGATTGTGTATATAAACTGATTCAATTTAAATCACATAAAGATATTTAACTATACATTTATGAAATATCATTCACTTCTGTGCATGGATTCAATTATAACTTATTGGGAAAATGGACTGAATTCAAAAAATAATTATAATCAATGAAAATATTTTTATTTGCCTCCAATTGATACGTTTTCAATGTTTTTATCTTAAAGAACCATAGACTTCTGACCTCTGATTTAAAGTTACAATTTATATTATGACTTTTTTTAGTACCTGACAAATTTTTGTGGAACTGAAACTGTACAAATCAAATTATACAATATTTTATATGATTAATTATTATTTATTACACATTATTAATTTATAAATTGTTTACATTACATATTTTTTGATTAAATTAAATATTAAATTATTATCATCATGTTTAATTGTTTTAGGGTATGCAGGACATAGCAAATGATAAAAATAATGAAACTTTTGATGATTGTGTTAAAGCTGAGTCATTAAAGTAAATTTAAACTTAAATTTTTATATTTATATATATATATATATATATATATATATATATATATTAATGTTTGTTTTTAATTATATCATAGACCTAAAAGATGGGATGAAGGATTAGAAAAACCTGCTGTTGATTACGGTGAATTATTTGAAGAAGGAACTGGTAGACTTCCAGGTCTTAGTGTTTGGGAAATAGAAAATTTTTTGCCAAATTTGGTTGATGAAGTAGCTTATGGAAAACTATATAGAGGAGATTGTTATATTGTTCTTCATACATCCGTTAATACTACATCAGATAGTTTATTTTGGAAAATATATTTCTGGATTGGTGATAATGCTTCAGTTAGTATAATTAAATAAATACAATTTTCCTACAAATCGGATGTATTAATTTATCAAAATGTTACATAAAGCTTGATAAAAGAGCATGTGCTGCTATACATGCTGTTAATTTGAGAAATTTTTTGGGAGCTGAGTGTAGAACAATACGTGAAGAATTAGGTGAAGAATCAGAAGAATTTCTATCATTATTTGATTCGCCTTTGGTTTATATTGATGGAGGACGTACAGCTAGTGGATTTTATACAGTTGAAGATATTGTATGTTGTCTAATAATTTTTTATTATTTATTTAAATACATATATATATATATATACAGGGGTTGGCAATAGTCATGCAACGCTATCTCGAAAGTTGATTGTGTTACTTTTATTGCTACGACATGGCGTGTAACAAAAATATACATGCGATAAGCAGGTAATTGGAAGTCAACAACATTAGGAAGACGTCCACGTCATGTTCTGTAGTACATAATCAGTACGCGATTACGAGCATGAGCAATGGATTTACGTTCGAAATATTCGCTCGAAAAACGCATTTTTCTTATACCCGCATATCACCGGTATGACGCTGACTATAAAACAACCGGACCTTACGCCCTGTGATTTCTCTATGTGGTGCATACTGAAGGACAGGGTATTCACCCATCGGCCACGTTTCATCGAAATGTTAAAAGCTGTCGTTACGGAAGAACCCGACATTATCAGTAACGACAAAGCTCTTCTAGAACGCATCTGCCAAACAGTCCGAAAGCGTCGTTTAACGTGTATTGATGAAGACAGTGGTCATATCAAACATAAATTATAAGAATATACTATAAATTAAGCTTTTTCTATTTGTTTGGGGTTATATAAATTACAAATTTACACTATAAACAAATTGTACAACCTTTTATATTTTGCGTCGTATTTTACAAATCGGTTGCATGACTTTTGCTCACCCAAGTATATATATGATAGATTTAATAAAATTAAAAAAAAAAAATGTATTAATTTTTGTATTTGTAGACCTATGCAACTCGCATGTTCAGAGTTCACGCCCATGGAACTTCTGTACATTTAGAACCAGTCAAGTTACATTTTTCATCCTTAGATATTGGATATGTATTTATTTTAGATGCTGGTTTATCTATTTTTTTGTGGCAAGGTATTAAAGCAAAAAATACTCTTAAATCAAAAGCAAGGTAATATGGTTTAAGTTTCTATTACAATTATATCAAAGATCTATAAAAACACAATTTTAAAGATTATTGGCAGAAAAAATTAATAAAAATGAAAGAAAAAATAATGCAGAAATTATACTTGAAACATTTGGTGATGAAAGTAAAGAGTTTCGAGATTTATTGGAAATGGATGATACATTTAACTCTTCAGTTGATATTGAAGTTAGTAGTATTAACAATAAAAAAAAAAGTGAAAAATGTATAGTAAAATAAGTTATAAAGTGATTAATTGTATTAAAATGTATATTTAAAAATATATTAAAAACTTGAAATTATACTGATTTTTAATTCTTCTATTTGTATTAGACTAATCTAAATGAAAATTTTGAACCACCATATCCTCGTTTATATCAAGTTAAATTGGGTATGGGGTATTTAGAACTTCCTCAAGTTGAAATTTTACACAATACTTTAGAACATTCACATTTAAATTCTAAAAATGTGTATATTCTTGATTCATCTACTGACTTATATGTTTGGTAAGAAAGAATTATTTTCAAAATTGCTTTTTGTTTTTCATCTAATTTTTGTGGTTGAAACTAATAAAAAGTTCATTATTTTAACTTCTATTAAAGGTTTGGAAAAAAGTCAACAAGATTGGTTAGAGCAGCTGCTGTCAAGTTGTCTCAAGAATTATTTGCTATGATTGAACGTCCAGATTACGCATTAACAATGCGAATTCAAGAAGGAACAGAACCACAAATCTTTAAAATAAGATTTGTTGGATGGGAAGAAGTCATTGCAGTTGATTTTACCCGAACAGCTGAATCAGTTCAAAAAACTGGTGCTGATTTAACTAAATGGGCTATGAAACAAGAAACTAAAGTAATCATAAAAAAAACTTTTTTTGTGTCATTATTTTAAAGTTTTATCTATCTAGTGAATATTGTTTTTTATTAGCACGATTTAGCAGCATTATTTACTCCACGTCAGCCCTCAATGTTATTCAATGAAGCATTACAGTTGATGAAAGACTGGAATGATGATTTAGATCACATGGAATCTTTTGTTTTGGAAGGAAAGAAATTTGTGAGATTACCAGAAGATGAACTAGGACAATTTTATAGCAAAGATTGCTATGTATTTTTGTGTCGCTATTGGGTACCAATGGATGATGATGATGGTAATGAAGATTTATCTGATGGACAGCCTGAAGATTTCCAATGTGTTGTATATTTCTGGCAAGGACGAGAAGCCTCAAATATGGGATGGCTAACTTTTACCTTTAGGTTAATAAATATAGCTTTTTACATTATTTTTTTTTACTGTTTTAATATTTTTACTAAATTATTCTAGCTTAGAAAAGCAGTTTAAAGCTATGCTAGGAGAAAAATTAGAAGTAATTCGTACTCATCAACAACAAGAAAATATCAAGTTTTTATCCCATTTTAAAAGAAAATTTGTTATACACTCTGGGAAAAGAAAAGAAAACCCAATACCAGTTCGACTTTATCATTTAAGATCTAATGGTAGTGCACTTTATTCACGACTTATTGAAATCAAGCCAGATGCAAGAAATTTAAACTCAGCATTTTGGTAAAATATTTTATACGTAATAATTTTCTGATATTATTTTTTTTACTTATACAGGCTTAAATTACGTGATTATTTATCTTTTGGTACGGATACTCTTTGAAAATAGATTATATAACTGTACTTAAAAATTTAAATTGGTTTTCGGTGTTTTATTGGCGGAATGTTTTTTCTTTTAATTACAAAGAGTAGTTTAAGATATTAGTGGTGTCTATTTTAAATAGTGTGCAGTTAAGTGTTCAACTATTAAAGGTATTTTACTTTTACCTTTTGGTTAATGAGTTACCTTGGTGTTGATTTATGGGTTAGTTAGGTCCATATATCCTATTTCAGTTTAATTGTTTTAAGTTTTCGAGTCAGATCTGCTAGTTATATAATACTGATTTGTTGATAATTAATTTTAATCCCCCTGAGCTTTTTACTTTCACATATTCCAGAAAATTAACAATAAAATATATTTTAGTTATTATTAATTAGTAATTTCAATCATAAAGTTATAATTATGTATTGAAGTGGTAATATTTAATTACAATTTTCTAGCTTTATTTTAAAAGTGAAATTTGATCAAGAAGATACAAATGGAATTGTGTATTTGTGGGTTGGATCAAAAGCTGATCCAGAAGATATAAAACTTGCTGAAGAAATTGCTGATGATATGTTTAATGATGTAAGTTTTAAAAAAATTATCTTTAATAATATTTAATATTATAATATTTAGGCATGGACTAGTTTACAAGTTATTAATGAAGGTGAAGAGCCAAATAACTTTTTTTGGGTAGCATTGGGTGGTGAAAAACCATATGAACGCAATGCTGAATATATGAAATATACTAGACTGTTTCGATGTTCAAATGAGAAAGGATATTTTACAATATCTGAAAAATGTTCAGATTTTTGTCAAGTTAGTAGACAAATATATATTATTAATTTCTTTAAATAATTAAATTTTAAAAATCGAATCATGTTTTCAATTGTGTTATCTTCATGCGATATGAGTTAATTAGATTTTATGTTCACTATTTGCTCTTTTGTTTATAATTTGGTACCTTTCATTACATGCTATTTGAATTGTATATTTGTGAATTATGATTAAATTCACACTGAAAATCTAAATATATATATATATATATTTTTTTTATTATTATTAATTAGTTACTAGCAAAAAATATGATAGCTCAACAGTTATTTATTATACATAATACAACATTATACATTACATTTATTATATAATAAATCCAGCATCCAATATGAAAGAAATTACAATTTTAATTATATGTATTTATATAACTAAGTTTAAAAACAATGTCTACATTTTATTCATTGAAAAAAAAAATGCTCAACAATTCAATTAATATGAACATTAGCATTTTTTTTATTGAGAATATTTAATTAATTTACAACATAATATTAATTTAGGCCCATTTTTATTTAATAATAATTATATTGTATTAATTAAATATAATTATTATTAAATAATGTAATGCATAATTTTTTTTCTGCCTATTCCATTAAGTTCATTAATATCTTCATATGTTTTTTACACTTAAATGAGTAGATTGTCGGATACTTCTGGCACCAGGTTTTCGCGGAACCCTTGGTGCCGGCTCACGGAACCCTTAGGTTCCGCGGAACACCAGTTGGGAAACACTGATCTAGATGAATATTTATATATTTGTTTAAACTTTTAATTTTACATTTTTCTTCTCATCGTTCACTCAAAATTGTTTTGATCATATTTTCGTTTTAATACTGTTTTTAGTTTCTATAACTTACTAAGCTTGATCTGAATTATTCCCTAAATGCATTGATTTATTATTGTTCTTAAATTTTAAAGAATATTTCAAATAATTGACTCCAAAGACATAAGAAAGTTTAGCTAAATAAAAATAAAATTAGTCAAATTACTTTCATTCTTCATGAGAAAATTCTATTTAGTCATTTAAAAAATAAATGTGTATCGTGAATTATTATTAAACCCTTTTATACTCAATAATTACAGGATGATTTAGCTGATGATGACATAATGATTCTGGACAACGGTGAACAAGTGTTTTTATGGCTCGGTGCTAGATGTAGTGAAGTAGAAGTAAAATTAGGGTATAAATCTGCCCAGGTAATGTACTCGTATCTTATATAATGAAAATACAAACACTGTTGATACATTCTGTATATTTTATTCATTTCAATTAACTGTAATTACTAATTATTATAATTATAATTATATAACCTTAAAATAACTAACTATAGCAATGATGGGAAAATTGTTTGAAACAATTTATATGTATACTATATTCAGTTTAAGTTGACCCATTTTGCTCACGCCTACTGAGCCTTCGAGATAGTCAATCTTCCCAGTTGGTGAAAGAAGAACTGTGATTTGTCATCAATATTTGTTAGTGTATAGTCAGTTGCCATCGCCATAAATACGGCGTCTGCATATAATGTTTATATTTTAATATATTTTAATTGTATATACCACTTGTCGTATCCAACGCTCCAAGTAGATAGGATTTATGAGTGTGCTCAAAGCAATTACCAATTTTTTGTTTGAAGCGTAGGTCAACTTGAAGTATAATAATTCACTTAAGTATACAAAATTTGTTATATTTGCTACCCAAATCTACATAATTTATTTTTAAATATAAAATTTCCTTTATTATCTATTGTGTTGTATAAATTTTTCCACAATGACTGTTTAAAAAGTATAAAGTAGTTGGTCAATATTCAGTTTTTCTACAACCAAGTTAAATTTTTGCTTGACATTATGAAAAATACTTTGATAAAATATAATTTATATTTTATTAATTAAAATTGAGTGTTTTACATTCATATCTGGTACTCAAAAGGTAATAGCCTAACAGAAGTGCTCAGCTATGTTATCAAAATTTTTATTTTTGTTATTATGTAGCCCTCAAAAAAACATACCCTGACCCAATTTTTTGTATACATTGTCAATTTATCAAAAAATATCCTGGGATAAAATGGTGGAAACGCTCCACTGGATTTGTGGATCTCTTATAATCCATAAATGTATAGTTATATTTTATACATAATACTTTTATTTTATTCATAATCAATAATTAAATACTTTTTTACTGAAAGAAAATATTCTAAATTTATGTTTTGTTAGTTCCCTTTTTGACATAATTTATTTATAATAATTAGTTATTAGCTATTTATGATATTTACAATACAAAAATATCCTAACAAATCTAATATAATTTTTGTAATAAATAGTGATAATTTTGGTATTGGTTTGTATCAGTTATTAAAAATTAAGCATTGTATTATTGATTTTGTAATTTAATCTATATTTAATAAATAGTTACAATATCTTCTTATCAACTTGTCAATTGTTTTTACAGGGTGTAATGTTTATAATATCATAATGTGCTACATTAAATTTTAATTCTTAATAATTTAGTATACTTTCACTTTATTGATATGGACTGTAGCTATTAAGAGACTCTTGAGTACCAATATAATTTAATGAGGTTAAAGTTTTATTAAAATAAATCTATGATATGTATAATTGTTCTAGCTTAACAAAGTTCTGCTTCAGTCACAATTATGTTATTTTTAATCTGATGTTTTAAATAATTTTTTTACAGGTTTATATTCAACATCTGCGAGTCAAACAACCAGACAAACCACGGAAATTAATGTTGTCTTTAAAAAACAAAGAATCACGTCGATTTACTAAATGTTTCCATGGTTGGAGTACACATAAAAAAACACCAGAATAACAAAAATGTAGTTTCTAAAATAACAAATATATGAATATTAAATAGTTATCAATAACTCGAAAATGTTTATGTCTTCTATACATACTTAATACATGACTCTATGAATATTTATGGATGAACTTTATATTTGAATTTGAACTTAAAATCCCTAAATATTAACTTTGTTTCTTCATTTAATGAAGGTAATATTGTATTTTTCAAATTTTCCTTTTGATAATATCATTTTGGTTAAAATAATTTTCTGTTGAAGTCCTTTCATAGATTTCTACTTCAACACTAACGATAGTGTATAGAACTAATTATAATAATACTAGTAATTTTAAAATAATTTTAAATTATAATAAAATGTATTGTTTTAATTATTAGTTCTTTGATTATTATCAATATATTTTTTTCGTATTTATAAAAAATCTTTCAGGAAAGTTAAAAAATAATATCTGCTTTTGGGTTCTGCTTTAGTTGTATTATTGTTTGAAAATTAATTAAAAAATTTTAATTCTTATTTTGGCAGCAAGAGTAAACAATTAATAATTGTTTTAAATGAAAAATTTGGTTAGTTTATGGTGTAAGTTTTCCTGAAATTTCTTTAGAATTTAGATAAATATTTACAGTGTGTCTTTTTAAAAATAACATGAAATATTTCTATCCGATAATCTCGGATTGATATTAGGTTTTTGAATGGGCTGAAACACTTTATTTTTAATTTTTTTTAAAATTTTTGGCCTATTTTTACGAGCATGCCTTATATAACTTGTAATTTTTTAAACAGCTCCTGGTATTTTAACACCAGATTTGAATAGACCAAATTTTAGGTTCTGAGTTAAGCAAAGGATCTTATAGTTTTACAACAATGTTTCAATTGGCTCATAGATCCAAGACTGCAAATTGTAGAGGAAGGGTTAATATGCAATTTAGGGTACAATTTTAGGCAACCTGGTTACTATTTTAGTAAATTTAGTATTTTGGTGATAATTTTTACTGCAATAATTATTTAATGACTGAATGAAATTTTTGACTATTAGGTTGTCGAAATGAGCAATCATTTACTAACTAGATAAACTGTCTTGAGTTACTGATAATTTCACTAATAAGGAATTTAATTATTTTTTCTGTTGACTTTAAACTTCTGATTCAATGTTTTTTCTTTTTGTAAAGATGAAAATGGTGAAGCCAAGGTATTATAAAGAAAATTTAAATTTTCATATCATTGATTTAAAAACACTTAGAAAGAGTTTCATAGACCAATAAACAACAACAAAATTATTAAATACTTAAAACATTCATTATTTTTAAAAACCGGTATTAAATAGAAATAGAACAAAAAATGAATATTTTTTCAACATTTTTACCGACACCGATAGAATCATAAACGTTTCGGTCTCTGTTGAACACAGTATTATAATCAGGACAACTTTAGAATAAAATATTGAACAGTAAACAAACTGTTTGGTGAGTTAGCAATCAAGTGGTTATTTAAACAAACAATTCTAGCAATAAGTTACTATTAGTTTTAATACCAAACACTGTTTATTCTTTTCTCGTTTTGTTAAAATTTACACAATATAGACCATAAAATGTCAAAATAACATTAATGATTTAATACAATTGATTATTAAACAAGAATTATTTGGAAAGTATTAGTTAATTATAAAAATCTCTCCATAATTACATATATTTTGTATATTACTAAAACAATATTCATGGGTGGGATCTATCCTTTTTATCCCCCTCATGTGAGAATGGCCATGATCCTTCGCTTCAATCAGAATCTAAAATAATAGAATATATGAAGTATTAGGGAGGTTCTAGCAAAGAGTGAAAAATCATTGATAAAAAAATAATATAAATTGAATCATTGAGTTTTTGATTCACTAACTAAAAAATTCCAGATGTCTTTAGAAATCCAGTTTACAGCATCATCACGGCAACCTATACTCTCCATCATAGTTATGTGATCATGACATAATACGCTGTGAGCAGTTGGTAGCGAGAAAAATATACACAAATACACAGCTGACATTTACCAGATAAATGAAGGGCGTGTGGGGTCCACGTTATAATTAAAGATGGAAAATGTATTTTGCATAAGTATATATTTTCATGTTCTTAAATAATTTCCAATTATTATACCTTCAATATTCTGAAATTTGATGATATTATTAAATTAGCAATAGTCATTTCATACTAAACGTCCAATTCTAAATGTTTTAAAGCTTCAACAAAACTATTTATAAAAAAAAATTTAACTTGTTGCTTTTATTTTTTATTAATTGAAAACAATTATTTTTAACATGCTAACCTTGAGTAAAGTAATTTTTCAATAAATGCTTTAATGGTTAAAATTATTCATTCAACCCATAGTTAAGAGATAAACATATAATTTAGGATACCAAGTGTAGGAAGTAACAGGAGAGCTCTCAAAATTACAGATAAGATTAAATATCTGATCTATGAACTAAATGAGATCATTATCACAAAATATTGTGAACTTAATATATAACTATATAATATGTATACATTTTACTGAAATAGAAAAATTCAAGATTTCAAATTCTATTTCCAAGACTGATTTTGAGTACACAAAATTATAAATGTGATAAAAAAAAAACTAATAACATTAAAAACTGATTTTTATTTTAATGAATCCTATTTAAATATACACTCATATTTACACAAAACTATTAACATTTTATTAACTTATAAATTATTAATGATGGAAAGTAATAAATGATTAAATAGACCACACTAAATCTTGTTCTTTGTATTAAAGTTTTCATTTTTGTTTAATTTTGTACAAAAAAAAAAAAAAAAACAAAATAAGTTAAGGATTTATTAAGAATAAACTTATAATTTTTTCAGCAAATTGAATATATTATGTTAGGTGGTTTAATTAAAAATGGACCTATTTCCAAACAATAATTATTTTTACTTGGCCAATCTTTTGATAGCTCAAATATTTATTCTTTAAAATTCACATAGCTATGGTTGCTAAGAGCACTGTGATATCATCAGGTTTTCCACCTATAGTAAAAAACAAAATAAAATGGCTATTAGGAACATTACTAAATATAATTAAATTAATTTTCAGAAGGTCTGAAAATTTTAATATATTTAAAATTAATTGTTTTACAATTTTTTTTTTTTTTTTTCATTGATTTTATAAATTAAGTACATTAATTCATACCAACAGTATTGATGCCATTAGCTTGAGCTGCACGAGCAAATGGTGATAAAAAAGATCTATCAAATGCTAATATCCTAGCCATCCATGCAATAGTATTAGCAGCACATTGTAATTTGGTAGGATCACGGACACCTTCAACTCGACTTAATTCTTTTAACAATAAATGATCAGGAACATTATCAAAAACTCCATCAGTAGCTAATAGAATAACATCTCCATTCTCAACAGCAAAATCTGAAGTATCAGCTGAGTCTGGACTATCACTCAATACTTGGCCACTGTGTGTAGGAGGAGGGACTGATAATTGGTAAGGTGTATTGAAATAGTGTTGTTGTTCTTCTGAACGATGTACAACGTGACCTCCACGTACAACCATAAAACCGCTATCACCAATATTAGCTGTATATATACTGGAGTTCTCTTTATTTAAAACAACTACACATGCTGTACTACTTCCTATAAATAATCAAATGAAATATTATATTATTTTTAAATTCATTCATATTATATAATTTTAACTAGATGGAATTTTAAAAATGCATCATTATTTTTTAAGATAATTTATCATTCAATTTAATATGTTAAATTTTAAGTAAAATTAAATGGGACTAAAAATTAAGTTGACATCAAAAGGAGTAAAAATACCAAACATTTAAATTGTTTATAACATTCTAATACATAACCTAGTTATGAACTATATACATATGTAAAATCCTAATGCTTTCTAAAAAATCGGATATTTTTAATTTATACAATGAATAGATAAAATTTCACGGAAAATAAAGTATAAATAGATGAGAAATAACATTATTTTTTGCAAATTTAAATAGATGTGTAATTTTTGTACAAGTGAGTTATAACCCGTCCGTGGTCGCGATGATTTTTATAACACCGTTAGTCGCGTGTGAGCTCTTTATACCTGGTTTTGCCAATTTCGCATACAATTTGCAATAGAATAAGTTTAAGATCTTAAATTCAAGTTTGTGGTTGTTTGTGAAACAAAAATAATGCATTTAAATATTACTTTTACCTCTTATAATGATTAATAATAATATGTTAAGAAATTAAAAAACAAATACATATCACTACTCAGTCGCCAGTGGTATGGAGTTATACCAATTATCCATTGATACGTTTCGTCCCTTTTTCGATACCGATGAAATCAGCCTTTTCATAACACTTGAAGGGTTGTTTTTACATTTGAAAGGGCCATCTGGTGGCGTCCCGAGATATACCTCCATATTACAAGTGTAAAACGTCTTTGAGTCAACTAACGCTTGGATTTTTATCCCATACTTGTTAGATTTGTTGAGAATATATTTTCTGAAATTGCATCTCCCTCTAAATCCTTCCTGCATTTATTTTATCATAGCATTTTCATCAAAAGACCTGACACCGTTTTACAAAATCATCGAATACGGATCGAATTGCAGCCAGTTTACCTATCGATAACCTTTCCTTCCTCGTGTAAAAATTATCAAACCTAAGCACACGCAATAACAAGTAAAAACAAAATCAGGATCATCAGCCGAATCATCTGTATCATATAAACAATTTATATCTTCTGATTCTTCAACCTATGAGGTGGTATTTTGTGTCACTTTACCCATTTTTATATACGAAACAAACCACAATATAACAAAATAATAAGGCATTAGTCGCGCGTGAGCGCTGCGCTCAGTTATTCGAGACTACTGACTAATGAGTAATGACTTTGACCATCAACACAAAGCAGACATATTGATAAATTCATAACATCTAATTTTTTCTATATTTGTACATATATCGATAAGAGGTATTTATAGTTCCACAGGAAATACGCCACAACAAGGCAATGATGACCAAACTCGTTTAAATGTGAGCGTGGCGCTCACATCGCAACCACTGACGGGTTAAAATTAAGACAGTTATAGTAGAATTCATCAACTGAGAAACCTAACTTCAAAAAATTTTTTTCAATATTTATGAAATATAATAATGAACTATTTAGATAAGTGTAGCACCTTGAAAATCCATTTCCATGATTACCTACCTTAACCGAGCAAACAATTAGAATTATACAATTTTATTTTAAATTTAAGAATTATAAACTCATACATTAAAAAATCGTTCTGAATACAATTATTTTATGTAATTTTACAAAAAAAGTAAAACATTGAAAAAATTATCGGAGAAATGTTCATGTCTAAAGCAATGGTGATTGAACCAGTAAAAATCTGTCGATTTAATTATTTTGAAAAATGATATATTAAACCATATATCAACATTTAATGTGCTTAGAAATAAGAAAATGACTAGGCTAATATTTCAAAAATTTGTACAAAAAGTGACCAAGTGAAAATTAAAACTATACAAGTTACGAGTTGTTGTGTTTAGACTAAGCATATTTTTTTTTCAATTTTTAATTCCAAAAGAATTTCATGATATGTACAATAATATTCCCAGGTATTAAAATAATTGGTAGCGATATAACAACTGAAAGAAAAAACGAATCAAAGTTATGAAAAATTGATAATGTAATGAAAAAAGTTTGTTAACGTATTTATAGTATGATTTATTTACCTAATTGCTAATCACAAAAGTTACTGTAGTAATAATATTTCAATAATATTATTTATTTGATATAAACTTCCAAGGGGCTCAAGTACAGTGATATTGAATATATAATAATAACATTTATACAATAAGATACAGGATACAGATAATAAAGGTATGATTAAGTATATAATATTAATTAATTATACAAAATTGAGAGATAAATTTTAGTGATATGCATTGGGTATAAAATATGAAAAATTGAATTTGAAAAGTCTTTTATTTAAATTATTTTTTATAAATAAAATTTTTTTACATAAAATTATATTATATTAATATGATTCTTTTTTTAAGACTTTTATCTCAACATATTCTAATTTAAATCTGAAAAATCAATATCAAAATACTTTTTTGAAATAAATATGTGGCTGTAAGATAAGAAAACAACTTTATCAAATTATATAGACTATACAATTAATTATAAATACGTTATTTTAATTAATATAACTAAAATAGTACATATAATGCATTTAAAAACTATTTATATATAATAAAAATTACAGAAATATGCAACACATGTCAAAAAAGTGGCAAAATAAAACTTTTTATTTAGGATCTATGAACTATGATTCGAACTTGTAGCTTACCTAGTTACTTTTGGACTGTTTGGAAAAATGTGCAAATGCATAAAAATCCAGGCCCTAATTATTACAATAAATGTCTTGACCATATGATTAAGAAGTCAGCTTGTCATTTATTCTTCTACCTTTTTTAAGCTTTTTAAACTGTATCCAAATTTATATAAAACATAAAATGGGATGGTTAAAGGTTAAAATTCTATACTAAATCATAAATTTTTTTTAAGGCAACAATTTTTAATTTGAATGATTTTGTGATTTTTCAGACCATTTTAAGTATTCGTTTATAGTTTACCAAACCGAGTTTGGATCTCACTTGGATACTTTTTACACAGTGGCAATAATTTATTTATTAAATTGAACGAGTTTGGTTTGGTATGGAATATATGTAATATAGCTAAAATCTAAATTACCTTAAAAAGCTTACTTAAAATTAAAATAACACATGTTAATGCAATGTTTTCAAAATATAGAAATTATAAAAATTGCAGTGCAAACATAATAAAAGAACAAACAAGGGTATTCGTTTAGTATGTGACCTACCGGTCCGATAATTAATCTAAAAACATTCAAATGAAAAGTTATATAATTAAGCGTTATTTTATTATTACAGATTACGGATTATATTCAATTTCAGTCAAAATTAATTTAAAAATAGTTACAATTAAAAATTATATAATAAGGTTATTTCATTTTTACAGAATATCAGTATTTTAATTGATTTATATGTCTAACATCCTTTTGTGAAACATCGTATAGTGCTGATCTCTCAAATTTCACCCGTAGCCAATATTTTTTTCCTCATGTACATCTATGTTTTACCATGACATTTATGGCATAAATTAGTTTTGTTATTTTGTGGTAATAGTTTATTCTTTTGTAAAAATTCTAATACTGTTTTTTCAGAAGAAATAATCACATACAATTTGACTGCCAAAATTTTAAAATTTTAAACACGCAATATCGGATTGACGACAGAACAGGTACTAACAATATTGTCGATAATGTTAGAATGACAAAATATCTATTGGTAAAAACCAGTAAATGTAGTATAATATAACTATAAAGATAAGCAAGCATAGATTTTTTATACCTATAATATAGATAATCGTCTTGGTAGGTCACTTACTAAACCCAGTAATACAGGTAGGTCACATACTAAAAATGATTGTCAACTGGTAGGTCACATACTAGAGGAATACCCAAACAAGTGTCAACAAAAAATTATCATACCTAAAATTGGTTGTTTATTTTCAAGTAACTCATAATAACTTTGAGCTAATAATTTATTTGGTTCATTTGGTTTTACTTTTCCCAAAGATACAAGTCTTTCACATGTTGTCATAAGGAAACTTGAAAATTCACCTGGATCAATACCATAGTGACGCCAACCTCCAACACCATCAGCAACACCTATTTAGTGATTAAATTGCTATTTAATAGGATTAATTATGTTTTAATGCATTAGTAGTATATATTAACATTATAATATTTTGTTAACTTATAAATAGTAATTAATGTTATATAGGGGAAAATTTTAATACAACAAACATACCTAGCACATCAGTTGCCTTTCCTTTAGCAGAAAACCATGCATCATCTCCAAATTTCCCTTTAATTGGAGGATGTTTACGAGAAGATTCTTTTGGAAAACCACAAACCGCATATAAAAAAGAAGGTTCTCGTTTTTTGTTTACGTGTTCAGAATTTGAAGGTGCCAAATTGGTGAATCCATTCCATAAAGCACGAGATATTAATCTACCAGTAGTAACTATTTGCTGCATTATTTTGTTACACCAAAATAATCATTGTGGTCACCGATTTGGAAACATCAGTATAATTTTGATACATCACTTTAATAACACAAATTAACTATGACTTTTTTTATAACAAGGATTTCTTACTTTTTAAGTATGTGAACTTAAACTAATTGTATAGAAGGTAAATTTTTAATTATATAAAACATTAAATATATGATAGCCACTGACAAGAAATCAAGAATTCAAAACGGTTGTGTACATTTAACAATAACAGATATTTAATCGTTCAATTCCAAAATTGCATTTAAAAATTTTTTAATATTAACTTATAAGTTATAATGCTTCTTATCTTTATTCTTTTATTTGTAAGAGATCAGGAGATTGATTTACAGTTTAGGTAAAACATGATAATCAAAATAGACTTTAATCATAGATACCTGTTATCAGGTTTATGAGCATGGTATTTTTTATGAAATTAGTACTAAAATAGTGCATCATAATATAATTAGTAATCGTGACTCGTATACACAATTACTATAAGTTTACCCTGAAATTTTAGTACTCTATAGACAAATAGACGATTTAATACTCTATCACAATTCAAAATCATGATATCGAGTATCGACTAGGTTAATTAAATGTTTTTATTCTTTTTCTATGTTCGTGAAAGGTCACAACTGTGTTCATGGTATATACATATACATGTAAAGAGTATGGTTGTGATATGTATAAACATTTTCGAGTTTTCAAATATTCTTTACAAATTAGAGTGACAAAATCTAATCTATGGCTTTCTAAAAAGCTGTTATTGAAATAAGTTGTATTTTGTAAAACATTAAAATTGTAATCATAATTTTTGTAACACCATTAGAGCTTTTAACCAATCCGCCTCTATTTTTCATAATATGAAATGTTTTGCCAACCCAAATAATGGCGGATACTCTCTGTAGTGTGTAGACGTGCAGTGTGTAGTCTGTATATTGCTTCATATTTCATAGTTCATTTAACAGAAGTACTTTATCTATATATAGTTAGTATCACAGAACAATATGGTAAGTATTATAGAGTAATATTACTCTATGGGTAAGTAGATAGACTTTGAGTCAATATTGTTTTGTGGTATAGCCATTGATTATAGCATGATTAGAAATAACAGTTAAACCAGCTTTACTTAATTATGAAATGAATACCACCAGATTGAAAAAACGATATCCATACGAATTGAAAATGTTTTAATAAGTTAATTAAATTAGTATTATACAATATTTAACTTACTAAATGTATTTCAGTGCCTTATTGGGAAAAAAAGGTGTACATAACTCCAATTTTTGAAAGTGCCATTCTCTACATTAATTTAATTATTTCGTAATAATTTAATTCCTATAAATAAACGATATATAAAAAACATTTATAAAAGACATCACTTTTATACAAGTAAATATTCAAATAGTATTGGTGCCATTTATGGTGAATACATAAATTTGAAAATTTGAAATAGGAATTTTATATTTCTAAGTTGGTGTGACTGGGTTATGATTTTTTTTCCTGGATTGTGATTATTTTGTAATTTCTTATCAAGAGGGAAGAACTGCACTATCGCCATCACCACGATTATAGATATACGATTATAGTAGAGTGGCCATTACTCTATGATTAGAGCACAGAATAGATGAAATACTTTCATCTATTCTTTGGTAATACCACGAATTATGATTATAATGGATTGGTTTCGATATGATGAGGGGTGCATAGCGGGAAGGGTCACAAATGTCTGGACTCTTTCTTGATACATGGGGTTTTTATGTTCCCAAGCGCTATCTAGTTTTTGTGCACGATATAAAAGATTGTGTTCTTTATTATATACGTACTATGTGGATATATAACAAACAATTTCACCAAGAATTTTACTTGTGATGTTAATCACTATACATATTTCAATTAAAACAATCCAAACATCATATCATAGTATTGATATAGATAAGATTAAGAAGAACATTTTACTGACAATTATTTTATTATTTTAAATTATAAATATGTATTATACATTTTTTTTATTTTAGTAAATTTAATTATTAAAAAAAAAAATAATAATAATTGTGAAGATCGAACTATTTAAAATTTTCAAAATGTCCGCCATTTTTTTGGATACACATTTCGAATCTCTTTATTTATTTATGCGTTCCTTTAAATTTGCCGATGATGTTGATTGATATGCATATACAACGTCTTTTAAATGACATACAAGAAAAAATCCAGTGGAGTAAGATCAGGAAATCTTGGAGGCATTTCAGTGGACCGTTGGTACCTTGTCATTTCAATGAAATTTTTTTATCCAAATAATTTTTCACTATTATTGCTGGAGTTAACTAAAAAAATGGGAAGTATTAGTTCTCTGCAGTAAAAATATAAGAAATTAACATAACTAACATAACCAAGTCAATTAATGATAATTGATAAGGTAATATAATGCTCACCAAAATTTCATATTTTTAAAACAAACAATGTGGTTACAAAAAATGTTTATAGTTAAAATGAACAAACTTATTATTTATAAATATACATTTATACATTTTACAATTAGCACATAAAAGAAAATATAGGAAGATAAAATAGATAGTAACTATAACTTACTAATAGTAAGTGATGACTATTAACAAAATGAAATCATATTAAATTTGGCAGTAATAAAGTGATACTTGGTACTAAGGTATCGAGCAGCCAAATAAAAGAAAGATGACTTGAAATATAAAAATGTTTATTATAATGAACTATAAAGTTTTAATAGTAGAAATAAATAGCAGAGGAAAACGGACGAAACGACAGACGGTTATGAAGGTTGGATTAGAAGTGAGTAGTGAACGGTAGATGAGGACCACCGTCACTCACCGGACATGGAGGGTGAGAACCAACGCCGCTCACCGGACATGGAGATAGTAACGCTGTCGCGCCGTCGCGTCGATGACAACATAATGATATATTATTATTATTATTATTATTATTATTATAAAGGTGGTGCAAGTGGCGAGTAGATCGCCACACTACCTCCCTCTTGGTAAAAAGAAACGGACTTGTTTTTTCTGGCGCTGCAGTTTAGGTCGTTTAGGACCACTTAGTATAGGTTGAATTGGAGACTCGACACGAGTTGTGTCGTAAGACTGATCGTTGATTGAAACTTCATGTAGCGGCGATGTTGATGATAGAGTTTGTGTCTCAACTTGGGCGGAGGCGTAAGAGTGATCGAGGATAGGACCTTCTCGGAGTAGAAATGCGGGCTTTAGTCGGTCTATCGCGATCCAGCTCGTTAGGTTGTGTAGTTGAAGCTTAATTTTTTTATCATTGCGATCTAAAACGGTGAAAGGACCATCGTAACGCGGTTGGAGTGCTTTTCGTGTCGAATCAACGTGGAGAAAAACATGTGTCGCAGTTTTAAGCTCTTCCGGTACGAAAATCGAGCGTTTCGAATGATCCGTACCTGGAGAAGGGCGGAGCAACGACATTGACTCCTTGAGGATGCGAATTAAGTCCGGGGCTTGTGATTCGGATTGGATGGCATGGAAAAATGTACAGGGTAGGCGTAAAGTCGTACCATATACCATTTCAGCCGGAGAGCAACCAAGTTCTGGTTTAACGATGCTGCGAAGTGCTAATAATACCGTCGGCAAACTCTTGGTCCATTTCAGATTATTGTGGGCGGTCAATGCTGTTTTGAGTGGACGGTGAAACCGCTCGATTAGGCCATTTGCTTGCGGATGGTACGGTGAAGTTCGAATGTGTCGGAAACCGTACGTTTGACTAAGTGTCGCGAACAACTCAGATTCAAATTGTCTTCCCTGATCCGTAGTTACTATTATATCGGGAGTACCAAAACGTGAAAACCACTAGGTAACTAATTTCTCCGCGGCTATGTGGGACGACATATTCGGCAGAGGGTAAGCTTCAGGCCAACGTGTGTACCTATCTATGGCTTTGAGTAAGTACTCGTGTCCGTCGGAAAGAGGTAGTGGCCCGACCAGATCAATGTGGGTATGGCCAAATCGACGCTCAGGTACCGAGAAAGGCATTACATGTGTAACTACGTGACGTTGTACCTTGGTCCGTTGACAAATGATGCAATGTTTAGCCCATTTACGAATCTGCCGGTCCATGTTCGTCCAGCTGTGTCGTTCCTTGATCAAAACGAGCGTGGCTTTGATGCCGGGGTGGGAGTGATTGTAAAGTATGACGAAAACACGACGTCGAAGTGTGGCAGGCAGGGCCGGATTAAGCCATCCGTAGGCCCTAGGCATTGAAAAAAATTGAATTCCATAACAGCCACTATTGAATATTATTATTTTATATTGTTTTAAATTAATACAGCGCCATAAGTTATACAATCGAATTTTCAAACATTTAATTTTATATAATAAATAAAATTAATGAGCACTAACATATTATCTAGATTAAATTTTTTTTTCGGCATTTTACATTGGCGAATTTATAAATTACACCATCTTTTCTAATTTGCTAGAGATGATAACTTTCCTTGACTGATGGACCTTTGCCGATTTTTAATTCTTTTTAACACAGAAAATGACCGTTCACCTTCGCAAGAAGATCCAAATATCGCTAAATAAATTCTAAAAGCAATATTGACATTTTGGAAAATTGTTATGAATTTTTTTTTTTTTGAAGCATGTCACTTACAGTCATGTCTGGTTCACGAAAATGTACGAAAATTACAAATTCTGCTACAAAATCATTTCCCAGATCTAATGGATATACTTGAACTAAATTAGTCGCTTTTATTTCGGTTTCACTTTTGGTTAATTCGTCATTAGTTAAAAAACTAAACTTTTCGTTTAATTTTGTGTATGCTTCTTTCGTTTTTTAATTTCCACAATTATTAAGGAATCCATCATAACAAAAAATGTTTGCATTTCAAATTTATCACATACATTTGTTTCAAACTCAAGTGTAATATACTGTAATAATGTAATATACTATAATAATAATTTCCTTATCGCATGACCACCGCAAAGCTTGCCGTCTAAATATATAGCGCTCATGTAAACAATTTGATTATATATTTTAGACTGTTTTTAGATTTTGAGTGACGCAAAAGATCTTGTTTTTATAATGTCTTAATGCCCAGACGACACCAACAATTTACAAATTGCGGGGTGGAAAATTGTAGATAACATACAACGCCAACACACAATTTTGGTAGATACACTTTTTATGTAGATAGCATACGACGCGAGTTCCCAGTATTCGACTCCGAAAGACATAACATGTGTCAAAAGGAAAACCTGAGTTACGAATAATTATCTAGGTGCGTATCGTGATCACGTCGAGGTCACCAATTTTGGCAGTAAAAACGTGATAATCGGTACTAAGGTATCGAGCAGCCAAATAAAAGAAAGACGACGTGAAATATAAAAATGTTTATTATAATGAACTATAAAGTTTTAATAGTAGAAATAAATTGCAGAGGAAAACGGACGAAACGACAGACGGTTACGAAGGTTGGATTAGAAGTGACTAGTGAGTAGTGATAGACGATAGTGAACAGTAGATGGGAACCACCGTCGCTCACCGGACATGGAGGGTGAAAACCAACGCCGCTCACCGCACATGGAGATAGTAACGCTGTTACTTTGGCTTAGTACTTATTTTTCAAAAAGACTCTCCCCTGGATCTGCCACTAATGCCATTGGTGTTTTGTACAATAGTCAAAGGGTAAAAAAAAACAAAGAAATGTTAATATTAACAAACATATTATATATTTTTTTTTAATTGACTACATTCACTTAACCGACTAAAAATATAAAAGCATTTACTGACGGATTGCATGAATGCAGAGTACTTTTGTAGAGCTTAGTATATCTTAGTGACTAAAGAAACACAGCCAAAAATTGTAAAAAAAAAACCTTCATAAAATTACATCAAAATTAACACAATGATGCCCCGTTTACATGTGACGAGTGCTCGGCGTCGGCCGAGAGTATCAACTCGGCCGAGCACTGTCCCGTGTGAACTCAAGAAACCAGTACTCGGTCCAGTAGTCGGACGAGTAAAATGACCGAGTGGTAATTAATAAACAGGTTCCAGAATTTATAGCATTTACTTATAATAGAACACAGTGAAATAATAAGAGTAAGCTACTACATCCTTATGAGTTATGGTTTATACATAAATAAATTTAAACTAAGTATATAAGATTAGTTACAATTATTTATAAATCTTTGAGCCTATTTCTCAGTATAACAAAAAATTTGATATATTTTATACTAAATTAAAATTAACTAATATTATTATCATAATTCATGATAAATAAAATATTTTTATTATTATTATTATTTTTTTTGTTTAATTTCTTAATTTTAAGGTCATACTATAGGTATAGCACATATAATGCTATAAAATCCAATGTTAATAAATTATATATTATTACATTAATTTAATAATATCTAGAACTATGAGTCAGAAAATTTGTAAACAACATTCAAACGATATACTTTTCATTTTGTTTATTTTGATGGGTACTTTTGCTATAATTTTTTAGTTAAATTTTTTTTTCTATTTTGTGTATGCTTAACTGTCAAAAATCATTGAACTTATATCAAATAACCCACTTTTATCTATTGAAAAATTAACACTATTTTAACTAATTGATACCTAATATACCTAGGTACTCGGTAACATTTTTTTAACAATTTTAATCTAACTATAATTGTATTTTCACTTATAAATATTTTATTAATAATTGTACTTACATTAATTCTTGTAATTGAATAAATTTCCTAATTATATGTTATTATTCAACATTTTGTAAACTTGATTGACAGTTAAAAAGTATGATAGTCCACTATAGTTTTTAGTGTTTTCGCCAATGTCTTTCAAAAGTCGTCATTATTTATGTTTTGCATTTCTGAAAATAGTTGTTGAAAAAGAAATTCCTATTACATTTTCAGTATGACTTAATGTAAACATAATTTACCAAGTTGAATGATCAATTTTCTTCAAAATACACAAAATACTTCTTCACTGTACACTGTACACGTTTGAATGTCACGTTTTTTTATAAAATTCATAATTAGATTTTCTCTGCAGAGCTCTTCTAATTCACACAAATTATACGTATTATTTCCAACCACTCTTTGAACAACATAGAAAGACAGATCTTCTTTTTCAACATTTCTCTTACCTAACCATACGATAATAATAATAATAATAATAATTCTGTTATATGAAAAAATATTAATGTATTAATTATCTATAATATTTTACAAATTAATGTAAGTACCTACCTTGGAGTGAATCAAAGTCCTTATATTCTGTTTTCACTGCTACATTTTGTACTATAGAAATGTGTTCACATAAATTTGAGCATGTTGTACAATCTTGTTCACACAAAGGACATTTGAGTAAACGTACACTACCTCGGTTGTCCACTTCATGAGCTTTTTGCAAATGTTTGTTCATATTGCCTTCATTGTTAAATGTACTGTCACATAAAAAACATTGCTCTTCACTTTCCTTTTCTCTCTCATTATTTCTCATTTGCTTATATTAAGATTTTTTAGACGTTTTCATTTGTATGTAAAACTAATGAATAATAACTGATGAATAAATAACTTATATTGTTGTTATTTGTACTGTGACTACTTTCCTTACAATGGGGAAATTTTCCTCCCAAATTGTTAACAATCTCAATTACATTTTAAATTATATTTTATTACATCTTAGATAATAAAACTAGTTCACTTATCTTACTTGTACCTATGTGTTTAACAAATCTTGTACTATAATGACCTATGGCTATATATATTTTCAGATAGCTAAAATATTGCAAGGAAGTAGTAACATAGGTAGGTATATATATATACAGAGTGAGTCAGGACTATTTGATAACTGCTATAATCATAGATTATCAGGGGCGTGCCTAGGGGGTGGTTTTGAGGGTTCAAACCACACTCAAATGGACTTTTTAAATTTTTTTCATGGTAAAAATCTTACAATATTATCATATTACATTACAGTCACGGTGAAATAAAATGTTGTTCCAAAATATTGACTGAATGTTTGATTTTACTATTTATAGCTTTTTTACTATTTTTTCTCGTGTTATTGAGTGGCACGAAGGCATCAGCCGGAAGAGTTCAGAGAACCAGTATATTCTAGACGCGATAATAATGAGATTATGAGTTTTTCGTTTAAACCGTTTTACTTAATCTGTTTTATTTTGGGTGATAAGGTTTGATTACTTGATTAGCACTAGGATACTGACAAAATGCTTAGTGTGATTCTAAGCTCTAGCCATAGAGTCTTCAGTCCTGTGTATATTATTACTAGGGTTGTAAAATTTCATGAAATTTATTTTCTTGAAATATTTCATGAAAAATTCATGAAATATTTAATTTCCATGAAAAATATATTTTTTTATTTCCAAGTGAACATTTTTAAAAGTTGGTTTATTTTATGAAATAAAGAAAATATGTAACATATTTACATACTACATACATAATTATACACAAACATAGACGTATAAAAAACTAGATAACCGACTATAAGACAATATTGAAGTCAGCCATATGCCAACAGGGAAAAATTGCATGATTGATAATATCAAATATGTATATTGTATATATTTGTAATATATATTATATTATTATGTCATATAAATATATAATTATTAATTTATAATTTATAACCATTGACCACTAACAGTATTTAGGTAGGGTTTTTAATTCGTATACCTTGGTTGATAAATGATACCTAACTGATTTATTTATTTATTTATTACAATATACGGGTTTCTCCTTTATTAAGTACAGAAAAGTATACATTAGAAATAACATAACATTAAGTACAGGAAGTAAATATACAGAATAGTTATAAAATTTTAACAATAAAGTATTTAAGAATTAGGAATTAGACATCAAAAGAGGGGTCCTCATTGGCAAGTGACATGATCCGCCTTAGAGGCTCATTTTGCAAATAGGTAGTTAGTTTTTGCGGAAGGAATATGGAAGGTTACTAGAGAACGAGATGAATGAAAAGGGACTTTGAAATTGACTTGGGATAAATGATAATAGACAAGGGGAATCAATTTGGTTTGTTATTAGACCATGAATAAACTTTAAGTTTAAAGTTTTTCTTCGTTCAGCAAGAGAAGGCAGACCGAGTAAGTTGCTGATATTGGTATAATTATGAGCTAAATGGGGGATGCCCAACACAAAACAACAAAATCTATGTTGGACACGTTCTATTTGATTAATGTCAGCAACAGTGTAAGGACTAAGGATCCCAGATGATAGACCCATACTCTAAATAATGATAAGTTATTCATAATCAATGTTTTCTGTGTTTTATCAATATATTATTTCTAATCATCTATAAACACGTTTAAAAGAAAAAAAAATATTTTTCATAATTTCATTGAAATATTTCAAATGAAATATTTAAAATTTACAACCCTAATTATTACTGTCATTTGTCAGACGTCAGTACTTGTGTGTAATGTACAATCGAATTACTACTATTTTATAGTTAAGCGTGTGATACTTATATTTTTCAATTTATATTATTTAATATTGTTTGGTGAAAATACCTACTTATTTTAATGATATAATTGTAAATTTAATACTTATTAAATTAAACCACCCCCAAAACAATATCCTGGGCACGCTCCTGTAGATTATAATATTCATAACATATTTATCCACTATCAACCTTATGTACAAGCAATTTATAAATAAATAATGGTTAATTCCTATAAATAAAATTACATATGTAATTTACATATCATTAATCTTTAATATATATTTTAATTATTATGTTATACCATTCAAATATTTTAAAAATAAAATACTTTACAGACTGCTGTAGACTACGGATATAATAAATAAACAAATATTAAGGCATGCAATTCTTTCAATTTACTATTTTAATACTTAAAAGTAATTAAGATAAAATAAAATTCAATAGGATAAAAATAGTCAATTTTATAATTAATGGTAATAGTCAGTAAAAAATGTATTGCTTGAATTTTTATGTTTATACCGTAGTCTACCTGCTACGTGGAAAATTAAAAGTGATTTGTACAAAAATAGAAAAATAAAAATCTTTTTTTTCTCTTGGTTTTTCGTTTTTTTCACACGCAAGGTAAATAGCAATACCAATAATACCTTCTTTATTCATATTTTTTTTTTTTCAATAAATATTGAATGAGAACTACACGATATACCGCACTTTTGAAAATTGTGTTGACTAAAATAAAATAACCGAATGACTGAAGATTGTCAGTCTTGATTGACCGTGTATGGTAATTATTATCAATCGTCAGTCAATGATCAGATTGTCATTCATGACTGACCGTATAGGGGGGGCTTTAGATGTTTTAAATTTGCTCTGCTGGAATGTTAATAACATTTCGCATGCGCTAAGTGTTTGCAACACTATGCTGGAACAAACATAGTAATTTGATTTTTGATATAAATGATAAAATGATAACCATTTGATCTGTTTTTGTATATTAATATCTATTAATCTAACTCTGTTCACTTTTTCTTTCTAATGTATATGTGAAATTATTTATTATAATTGTTTGATTAAATACTGTTACTGGGCCTTGCCCATTTAAATAAAAAAAAAGTAAATAAAAATTACAAGTCAAGACACAACATATATATATATATATATATATATATATATATATATATATATATATATATATATATCATGAAGGATATTCTTTCCAATCGATTATACTGTTTTTGTAGTTATAATATCAAATTACTTATTAATAAAACGATTACCTACTGATACCTAGATCCACAATGCAGATGTTAAAATGATTTAACAATTAGTATAATTAATTTAATTTGAAATTAATGATTCAAAGTATCCTAAAAAAAATAACCATGTTCCATTTCATAAAACATATGTAAAGAATAAAAATTATCAACTAAACTAATGACTATGCAAATTGATGGTAAACACATAAAATATTTAGAGACATGAGTTAAGATCAGAAGGAAATATTGGGCTTCCTAAACCAATGTGCCAAATATATACACTAATAACCAGTAACTTATATTCCCAGAACTAAATGGATTTACTATAATGAATGTATAGTAAAAAATTTTTGAAATACTTGTGTTAATTTGTCTTTTTTTTATTAAAAATTTACCCTCAAACTTGCCGCATGCCCTAGTATCTTTATTTACAATACTTTAATTCCTTGTGCACTGAATGTTAAACATCTTGGTCTAACCATTGATAAAAGTCTGACATGGGCTCAGCATATAAAATCCAAAAGAACAAATCTACATCTACGCCTACTAAAAAACCTCATCAACAATAATAAATACACTCACATTAATATTAAACTACTTATTTATAAATCACTGCTAAAGCCTATCTGGACATACGGTCTACACCAGTGTTTCCCAACTTCTTTTACTCGCGGAACCTTTTCAGGAGCTTGAACTTTTGTGGAACCCCCATATTTTTTCTACAATAGTAATGCTGACATATATTTTGTACACTTAAATAAGTGGGTTGTCGGATACTTCCGGCACAAGGTTTTCACGGAACCCTTGGCACCGGCTCACGGAACACCAGTTGGGAAACATTGGTCTACACTCTACAGCTCTGGGGAAATGCGAAAAAAAACCAACATAAACAAAATTCAAACATTTCAAAACATTGCACTTCACAAATTACCAAATGCTCCCTCCTATGTCTTTAACTGTTCTAGACATACAGACCTCAAAATGCACTTAGCCTACGAGGAAACTAAAAAATATTATAAACGTTTCCATAACCTACTCATGGCACTCTATTTCATCCCAATCCTCTTGTCAGAAATCTTGCTAATAATACAATCTCTGGTAACCCCCAAGACGGTGGAAACGGAAGTGGTGTCGAGATTAATTGTCACCTAATAACTAACTAATAAAATAACGACTTATAATAATTAAATTTTTGTAACTTAATAATTAAGAGTATCTCATGTGAAAGTGTTAATAATGAGTGGCTGCTTTACTCAAAATATTCACGCTTTATGTACGTTGTTATTTAAAGGTACAATGTATCTTTTTTTAATTTAATGTATGTATATAAATAATATATCAAATCTACTTATTGTGTCATAGTGGTATTAGATTGTGGATATCATTTATAAAGAAAAAAAAATTGTTTTTCATGAGATTATATAGAAACCATCTAATTTCTTAACAATATATAATTTGTTATTTGATATTCAGCATTTTAAAAACAAATAATTTTTGAAATAATCAATAGCAACCCTATAAACAATTTGTATGCTATGTATAAAATGTTTTATAAACAGAATGAAAAAATACATTTTACCAGCTAATAGCTTTAGCATTACCTATTATCAAGTTAATCAAAATAATATTAATGTCAAAAACATCTGACATTAATTATTAATTAATGTTATAAAATTCACAATAAGAAATATTACATAGCAAATAGTTATCATGAAATCTCAAGAATTATCAATTAATATTCTTTAATACTCAAAAATATTTTAGTGAATTTTTGAAGATTAAATATTAAAACAATATATACACTATACTTTATATAAGTGTGTGTGTGTGTGTGTGTGTGTGTATGATGATAAATTTACATAAATAATACAGTTTTAAATGTCTAATTTTAATGAAAAATAATGTAAAAAATTTTTTATAATTATACTATTTTTAAGTATACATTTTTTTAAACATTTTTTCTACAAAATTATTGGTGAACAGAAGCGTTGGTAACTTTATATTCTTTGAAGAAATACATAATTGAATATGATACCAAACAAGTGTTAAAAAAATGAAAATAAATAGTAAGAAAAATAATTCTTAGCAAATAAATAAAATTGAATGCATTTTACCATAGAAACAACAATTCTTAATTAGTATGCTTTAAATTAAATTTTAAAATTATAAAGGAAATATATTAATAATAAATATAATGATAATAATATACATTTCAATCAAACAGAATTCGGATAAATTAATACAGCATTATACAAAACATAATTATAATTTAAAAGGCTCAATTAATTATGAATATCCTGACAAAATTACATATTGTCATGAATGAAAAGCAAAATATAAATTATTTCATTTTAACATTTTAACCCTATTATTTATTAAAAACTGTTTATGGGAAAAATAATAAAATCACACATACCTATTTAACATAAAAAAAATGGGACATTTCTTTATAAATAAAAGAAAAGCAGTTCTAATTTGTTATACATATAAACTTGATAGACAAATTATCTACACTTCTATGATAGACTAGAAAATAAATATATTATTTGTTATTATAAGGGAGATACTGTTTAAAATTAGCAGAGGGTAGCACAAATTACAAACATGAGTAAAAAAGATGATACAATAATATTAACGGCAGTCCCATACTTTTATGGTCTTGTCTACACTACCAGTTATTACAAATGGTTGTGATCTATGAAAATCTAGAAAAAAGAAATCGATTTTAACATATTATAATAATAATTATAAATAATAAGATTCCATACCAACTGTAGTACAAAAGTGTCCATGGGCCAATAATGTTTTCATGTTGCGTTTATTTGCCAAATCCCAAATTCTAAGTGTTTTATCATCACTAGCTGATAAAACATATTTACCACCTGGGTGAAAAACTAAACCACGTACCCAATTATCATGTCCTATCATAGTAAATAAACATGAACGTGATGCAACATCCCACATCTAAAAACACAATTATTTTCATTTAATTATCAGTTTAGACATATTTCTATTTAATGAAATTTTTGAGCAGAAAAATATAATCCATACTTTAATAGATTTATCTCTTGATCCAGATATAATAAAAGGACCCTCGTAACCATTTTTTTTCTGATCTACTCCAGATCCTTCGTTAATAGCTGATGATGCTGCTGCTGGTGCCCAAGCTATACATTCAACTACATGCTCATGTCCTCGTAAATCAGCCTTTTATAATGTTGATAACAATTTTTACTAGTTGTATAAATTAATGTTAAAATACTTTTCACTTACTTTACATTGTGTTGAAGATATTATCCAAACTTTGACAGTATGGTCGTTTGAACATGAAGCTAAAAGTTGACCACATGGGGAAACTTTAACTTTTCTAACCCATTCTCGATGACCAGTAAAAGTTTTAACACAGTATCTAGAGATTATAAAATATAAAAATACATAGTTCTTAAACAAACACTATACTAACAACAAAACCATACCCTGTATTGACTTCCCACATTTTAATTGTTTTATCTCTGGATGAAGAAACTATGAAATCACCACCTTTTAGAAAACATACTCCAGATACACTGTGCTCATGACCATGCATAGTACGTAAACATTCATATGTTTGACTAAAATCCCAAAGTTTAATGCTCATATCAGCACTACAAGAGACTGAAAATTAAAAAAAAATATGTATTAAAATAAATAAATAATAAAGTTTGTGCATATAATTATTTATATTAGTAATAATTGAATCACCTAATAATTTGCCACTTTCATCAAAAGCAATATCTTGAATAGCTTCTGTATGTCCTTTTAATGTTCTTTCATATTCACCAGTCTCATAATCCCAACTTTTTATAGTAGCATCTTCACTTGCAGATACAAGAATATTAAAAATAGGATGAAATATAACTTTAATAACAGTCTCTCTATGACCAGATAAACAGTGTGTTTCGGGCGCTCTTGGTATCCAATCACTTGGCGAACGTAATGCTCTTTTAGGAGCTCCGGAGTTAATTTCTTTTTCATATTCTGAAAGTTTTGATTCAAGCTCACTTACCTAAAACATGAATTATGGAATTATATGATAAAAAAGACATGTTAATGGTAGATGATGTAAACATATATTTATTTAAAATTAAATTATTGAAAAAAAAAATTAGATGGAGACATAATTAACAATAATGTTTTAGATAATGCCAACCTTTTTTTGCAATCTGATTACAGACGTCCATTTCTTCTCAAGTAAACCTCCATATTTATTTTCAACTTCACCAGGCATATCTGCATCCTTTTTTAACCCTTCTAAGGCATTATGATAACTATTGCTACTAAGATAATCGGCTATAGCTTTATTTCTAAAAAATTGAAATTTAATAAGATATTAAAAATAAGCCTGAAGATATCGTATTTTTTAAATTATAAATGCTATAGTTAGGTTATTATATATGCAGTTAGATTAAATTGATAAAAAAGAAACTTCATTGCCTTAGTACTTAAGGTGAATGGTGCTAGCTACAAAATAGCCGAATTTATTTTATACTCTGAAAATTAAACAAAATTTTTTTTTTTAATATAAATTATTTATATTACTAATTTGATTAAAATAAAAGAGATTAAAATTGAATGGTTAAAGTTTGAAACAAAATTATTTAGTACACAAATTCAAATGAATTCGATGCTCATATTATAATGGTAACAATTACAGAAATTTTGAACTATTTTAAGGATTATTTTCATTTAAAGGAGAGTAGAATTTAATTTATAACAGAATATTTGTATGTTTGTTTGGTTAACAACTTAGTTTGTATTCAATTTACTTTAATAAAGAGCATTAATTGATATATTATTATATTCTGTAGCTAATGTATTATAAGTCCAAATGAGTTCTGAAAAGAGTGTATAGAGATTAAATAAAGAAGTTGTCCCAGTAAGCGCAGGCGAGTGTTTAATACATTTTTGAGTAAAATATAAAATATAAGATTTTCAGTAATAATATTTCTCAAAAAAATGAAAAAAATTTTAAAATTTTGTGGACCGAAAACGATTATGAAAACAGATTTGAATTCTTTGTCAAGTCTTCTTTATATCCAACATCACCTTTTTTAATTTTTTTGAAATTTTTAAACGACACTTTTAATACTTAATTATTTTTATTATTACTATTCTATTGAGTATTTTTAAAATTAATAAAAATGAAATAAGAAAAAAGGTTATTTAGGTTACAAAAAAGAATTAATTAAAAATTCAAATCTATTTTGATATTTGATTTCAATCCATGCAGTCGGATGTATTGATGGAGCTGTTTAAGCATGTTTTCTATAAATATGTATGTTTTTCATTCAAAACACTAAGAGGCAGAGGCCCTTTAATCATTCAAATACTTATAAATTATTTTTTTTAGAAAGATCGTAGAATCATGTTAGAAATCAACAAATATGTTTCATAACACCAGGTAGTCATATTTAAACTTTACATATTTTTGCCTATTTTGTCATTATTGCATATACATGCATATTTGAGTACATTAGAAAAATTAAGATCATATTTGGTAATTATCGATTTAAGTTCTTAAATTAGCATAAATTGTCTGTTTAAAAATAATTATCATTAAGATAATTTACTTTATGTCCCATAAAATCAAAACGTGTATAGGAAGTGAACTTCAGTTGCCTGCCATATTTTATCGCATAGTCATGTTTTATTAGATCGTGTGTACTACATAAAATATTTTCGTCACGTATATTATTTCATCTTTTTAAATATGTTCTAGACAAAAATATTTAATTTTTCAATTATTTATTATAATTAATTAATCGAAATAAAACTTTTACATTTTTTTTTTTTTTCATAGAAATGTTATAATAAGACGAATTAATGAAAAAAAATACATTTTTAGAGCATACTTTAAGTGTGAATTTCTTGTTTTTTTAATGGATATTTTGAGATTTGTAAGTACTAGAAGTCCTAGCCCTACTTATAAGTAAATATACAGATTTTCAAATTCCCAGTACAATTGAATATGCACATAAACCACAAAAATAATTAACTACATCAAATAATATAATTAAAAATAAGAATATTGTCCAAAAAATTAGAATGTAGCCTGGAATATTAATAGGTATTGTTTGTATTTACAACCAGTAACGATTTACAAAATCATCACCAGGTAGAACTAAGTCAACATTTAAAGTTAGGATTAATATTCTATGACTTAGTCCAGTCTGATGATTTTTTAAATCCAAATTAGTTGTTAATAGAAACTAGGCAGTATATAATTTCACCAAATATTTTTCAAGACATTTCTTACTTTATATACATATAAGATAGTTTTAAATTAAATTATCAAATATAAACTGAATAATCTTAATTATTATTTGAGAATAATTATTTTATTTTATATAGTTTTATTGTTAATTAATAATTATAAATACTATTTATGTTCAAATACCTTTGGTATTAAAATTTTTTAATTTTAACTCTTGATTCTATGTAATACATCATTCAGAGTTAATTATTTTAACTATTATTTACAATTACTTTATTAATTTGATGGACGATACAAATATTTTTTATTATTGAGTATCAAAATATATACTCAATATATTTATGAATAATATTCTATAATTATTATTCCTAGTTTCTAATAAATATTTTTTATTTTTTAGATTCTATTAACTAAGTATTATTATATAAATATTGAATTATAATAAACTGTATGTAATTGTATAACAGATATATTTTGATAATTTTGTAGGTATACTATCCAATATATAATATAAATTATACAATATTATTATTCATTAATACATACTTAGTAAAAACTAAATGTAAACAATTTTTAATTGATTTTATACTAAAAAGTATATCAGCATATAATTATATAATTACACTAAATTTATTTAAAAAAATTATAATTTAATGTTTTCTATGTTAAAAAAAAATAATATTAGTAAATTTTAAATGACATACCAAAAAATGTAGTATCACTATCTAATAGGTATGTATTAAAAACTTAAATTAGTTAGTTTTATTTATTTCATTTAGAATAACAAATACATCATATACATCTATAAATACATCTATGTACATCACCAATGAGATAAACTAACAGTGTCAATAAAGTTATAACTAAGTAATGAAAAAATTCTGAAATTTATACAGAAAAAAAAAATGATTCTGATACTAGATATATATTTTTTTAATATCAAGGGTATCAAGGAATCAAAAAAAAGTATCGCCCATCTATATTAATAACACAGAATATGTTTCTGGGATAATTTTATAAAAATAATTATTATATATAAATAATAATATTTGAATCAAATATAAATATTTGTAAATTAATCTCCAACTGACAAAAAAAAAAAAAAAAATTTTTCCAATAAAAATATATTCTGTTTTACAATGTTTTTGATAGGTGTAAAAAGAATAATTATAATATTTCACCAGATACTAACATTTTTAATGTAATATTTTGAAACATTCAATAACATAAAAGAGTAATATTTAAACTCAAAGTTTTTAATATCAATTAATTACTTACAATTCTTCACGTTGTCTTTGTGACAGCACCATTTTCATGACTGTCTGATTGTTTAATATTTTTTATTTATTCAGTATGTTTTCTACAGTTTTTCATTCAATCTAAAACAAAATACAAGCCAACAAAATAATCTAAATGATAGAATTTTTTTTTTTTAATTAAAGTTTTAAATAATGTTGTCTAGTTATATTTGCATTAAAAAAAAAAAAAAAATTAACTATATATATATATATATATATGATGTATACCAAGTTGTCTATACATTTTAACTCAATAAAATAATTTGCTACCATTCAAGTGACTAGTTTACAAAACCAAAAAAAATGTTTTTTAAGTTTCCTGAGCTTATTTTTTGGTGATCCTCCGTTTCAATTGAAATGTCTATTGTGATTTTGATAACTAAAATGTATAAGATGTTAACGATCCCAGAATAAAGATAATATGATCTTATGAGAATTTATATGGGTATAAAGTATATATTAATTTAAATGATTTTTTAAATAGGCTTAGATAGCTACTCTAGCTAGAAATGCCTTAATTAATTAATAATAATAATAAAAAAAAAAAAAAAAAAAAAAAAAGATTTTTTATACTTATAAAGTATAATACTAACAGTGTTATTTAAACAGAGGATCACTAAGGTTCTTTGACGATATCATAAGAATGCACTTTGTAGAAAGTGACAATCAAAGGAAAGATAAAAGAAAAAAGGAGCCTCAAGAAACATCAATGCATAAGATAGACCTGATCAAGACTATCACTGGTTATCACCTGTAAGTTAATATTCAGTAGGCAGAAAACTAAAAGTTTTAGAAAGAAATTATTGCCTGGGTCAATTGAAAGGTCATCAGACTTTCGTTTTTGTATGATTAACTTAATAAGAAGAAAGATAACAATATTCCTTAACATTTATTTACTTTTGAGGTAAAAAAGATTCTCTCAAATTCAACCTCATCCATAATTTTCTCAAAATGAAGGTTTTTAATCTCAATTTTAATCATTCATTTCTTTTAAGTTTTTACTTATGAGCTGTAACACGTAGATTAGAATTGGACAATAAGAAAGTTCATTCATTTTAATTCTCATAATTTCATTTAGAATACAGACTTTATGATTTAAAAAGTATCACTTCTATAATTGAATAAAAAAATTCATACTATTGTTTAATTGTTAACTTGATGGAAAAAAAAAAAGGTAATTTTTAACATCTATGCAACTAAATTAAAATATTTGATAGAACTTATTTTTTATAAAATATTATTATAATTAATGCATATTTGTAAAGTAAGGATAATTTTTTACTCACTAATTTATCTGAGAATCTACAATAATAATCACAATTTCTGTTATATAACATATTAAAAATTAGGAACACAAGAAATATAAACAAATAAAAGTATCGATGAAAACAAAATTGAAAAAGAATGTATTTTAATTTTACATGTAAATTGTATAATTGATATGAGTACTTCAATTTACTGATATTCCATATGGAAAAAATTTTTGTTTGCTTTAAATCTATGTAAAGAACCAAATGTTTATCCTCTATATGAAATATCTATGCGACTCTACTCTAATTACACAACATTAAACTAATAGTGAAAATAAAACTAATAAACATAATTTACATTCAAATAAGTTATGTTGGAAAATATAAAATACTGATACAATGTATGTAAATATATATTATATAAATATAATATATAACTCAGTGATAAATTATAAAAACTCTTTTGAATTTTACTCGACAACTAATTATAACTTAATAATTAATATTAATAACATACTAATTCCAGATGTTAAATGATGAAAATTAATTATTTAAAAAGTTTTAATTATTTCAAGTATGAAAATCACTAAAATCTATAACACGATCAACTAAAAAGAATCACTACTTGAATAGAAATCCTTTTAATTCTTGCGTTCTGTATAAAAAAGAGATGTACCTCAATTCATAAAATAATAGAAATTCATTTTCGAATAACAAATAACAATTTTTCATTTAGAGTTTAGTCTTCAGAACGGTGAATTCTCATTTCTCACTATTTTGTGATATAAAACAATATGGCGTCACGTTAACATCTATGTATATGTATACAGATATTATAAGCCCGACAGTAGAACCTATCTACAATCGTGATTATAAGGGTGATGTACATAGCAAATTTCTATATTGTAGGAACCGTAGTGATAAGCAAACAATATTTGAAGAGTACTTCATTTAACCGCTAGATACCACTATAAGTAATACATATTGAAAAAATTTCACGGAAATTCGGAATAATAAAGGTAGAAAACACGGACTAAGATACCTACTTAATTATCTTAGTCCGTGGTAGACACAAAATAAATTGCTGGGATGCCGGTATAATTCTTAAGATAATAAGATACGTATTCCAAGGCGCGACACTTCGCCACTCGCCACGACTTGTCGTCGCGACGCATTTTTTCTGCACTGAAATTATCGGTAGCGGGTGCCGTATCTTGTATGCATTATTGCTTTTTACACCATAAATATTATATACGATGTTTTTACATCATATTCGTATCGTATGTTACTACAATTAATTGTCTACTATTATTGACTACACAATTGACCTAACAATTGATTTCGATTCTCTTATTAAGCTATTCTTGTATATTTTTGTTTTTCGAAACCATCTCTTTTTAATCCACAATACAGCAAATTCGTATTGAATTATTAAATAATTATTAATTATTAATTATTTAATTATTAAATCGATCGTATTTGGATTTTTTTCTCTCTTTCTTTACCTCCATGATATTGTACAGTGTACCGAACGTGGATAAATGTTGTCCGTTCTTTGTTCAATCCTTAGATCATATACTAGTATTAGTATATGATATAAGGTTCAATCGCGCCGTTCTGAATAGATCACACGGATAGATAGAAAAAAACATATCCGTAAAACCAATACATTCTTTTTTGTTTTTTCTTATTGAAAGTGTAATGTATATAAGTATATTTGTATAAACTATAATCAGATTAAAATTCATCAGATTAAAATTTATAAAATTAAAAAACAAAGTGAGGGGTTCAACATCCAAAACCATTTTGACTATGCAACTGCTCGTACATTATCATTTCACAACGAATATATTCGTTGTGAAATGATAACTTCTTAATTATTATTTCATGCATACAGATTACATTGTAAGTACCTAAATAGTTGTGATTTAATCATATACATACATAAACAACAAGATGCCCGACTTTGGTTTATCTCTGAACTCTGAAGGCAAAATCGTCTTATGCCCACAGATATATATATATATATATATATATATATATATATAGTTATTATATATATATATCTGTCATCTGTGCTTATGCCTAAAAGGCAATGTTTACATCACGGCTATAGATAATCAGGCCCGGCTCAAGGGGTAGGCGATATAGGCCCTCGCCTAGGGCGGCACATTTTTCAGGGGCGGCATTTTACATTTTTGTATATTAGATAATTTTTTTAAAGATTCCTTACTTACATCAAAAATAAGTCGTATCTGATTTCGCTAATGCAAAAGCCAGAAAATTCAAGTTCTAGTACGATGTTAACATTTATATTATGTTTTTATTAAATTTTATATCGTAATACAACTATATTTAAATTGTTTGTTTTTTATAAAATTAGTAGTGATTTACTTCTATATGAATATATCGATCTAATAAATTATTAACTTTATACAAATAAATATAATGAACTGAGAATTAACAATATTTTAGTAATGTTTATGTGAAAAAAAAATTTGATACAATATTTACATGTATAAGGGGTGGCGAAACTTAAATTTGCCTAGGTGTGTAAAATCGCTTGAGCCGGGCCTGTAGATAATATATATTATCTATAGCCGTGATTTACATTTTTACGTGTGATAACAGCATTTGATAACAACAAAATTGAATTTCCAATTCGTAGAAAATATTAATTTATAATACATTGCATATGGATTATGGATTATATATCAGTATATCACTATTCGCTAAGTACCACGGTTTAAGATCTTAAACCGTGCTAAGTACTATAAACAATGTTTATTTTAGTTTTAGATATTACTAGAGATGTTAAAATACGGTATTTTATTTTTGTTTTGTATAATACCGTATTATACAGGTATTATACCAATATTATACCGTATAGAACCTTGCAGTACCTTAAATTATAGGAAATTTAACATAGGTTATAACCCCATTGTTAATTATGAAATATGAATTATTTTAAAATGGATTAATCGAAAAAATGGGTAAAAGTCAGAAAAAAGTTAAAAAACACATAATACAAGAATTATTTTAGACCTAATTCACCGAATTAATATTTAGTCATGCTATCATAATGTAGGTTGTAGGTACCATAATACATACACCTAGTGACTAGAAATAACTTAAATTTAAAACATTTTAATTACAATTCACATTTCATAGTAAATTATATTCTTAAAATATCAAATAAACTTCAAAAAAAAATTAGGATTTGAGTAATCTTATTATCTGCTAATTAGCATATAAATATATCTACTAACTTTTTGGTTCCACACTTTTTTCTTCTTATATGTACTAAGTACTTATATTTAATGTAAGAAATTTAACGCGACCTAACCTAACGCGACGGCCAACGGTTAAACATGTAAATGATAATAATAATAATAACAATAATAAATGATAATAGTTTTTATCTTTAATCGTGATAATAACTAAAAATAACGCATTATTTTTTCTTTTTTTTTATACCGTCTGTATAAAATTATTTTATACCATGTGTATAATACCTCGTATAATACAGTATTATACCACTGTATAATACAAACTCACATCTCTAGATATTACCATTGATTATCAATGGTATTACTAAATCAACATGAAAATTATAAAAGTCAATAGACTACGCAGCAAAATGTTTTTTTTTCTGGTTACAGTAGGTACCTAAGTACTTAAAGTGACTACAAAATACAAAATATACAACAAATAAATTGTGTTTGCAATACGTTTCATTAATATACACATATATAGTGCACTGCTTTTAATTGAAAATAAGAAAGTGAAATAGGTAGTAAGGTTTTATCATCATCATTGAAACAACTATGGACACAACACGAATAAATCATTATTGGCAAAGTTATTCTGAAATAAATTTGGGGATTTGCTAATCGAAACACAGAATATTTAGAAATCGAAACTCGTAACACGAAATACTGTGGTCTGTAACTAAATGTCTGTAATCTGTTTCTGTATACGCCACAAGCCTCACGCTTTTTTCGGTTATCAACATTGGGTTATCGTATAAAAACGTAAACATTGCCGTTTAGGCAAATGGCGGATAAAACTTCCAAATTTGGTTCGGTTTTTAATCATAGGTGGGTTATAGAGTTGTTTATGTATGTCTATGGATTTAATTCACATCAAAAATATTAAAATCTAACCGATTCAAAATTAAAGATAATAGCTTCACGCCATATAACTTTAAAAAATGTAGAAGAAGTTATCAAAGCCCAAAGGTAATCGAAATAAAAACCACAGAATGAACTGTATCACTGATTTATGATTATACATATAAACATGTTTAATCAATGACAGTATATTCATTATTCAATAACCTGTGATAAAATCATTGAGTACCTCTCTGGTAAAACCATAGCTTATAAACTTTTATAGGTTTATAGGTCTACGGGTAAAACAATCCTGACCAAAAACTCCAAATATATTTATGCAAGGAAATATTAGATTCTGAGTGAATTGAAAGAATCGTAAGATTATTTAAATATATTATTCAATACACCCATCTTCATAACCTATTATCCGAGGATCAAATAATGACCACGGTATGAAAATACTCGGCTTTTTTTAATAATGAAAATTGTTGATAAATTATTCTTGATAAAATTTGAAATGGGTTGTTTGTATGAGTAATTATGCAATAATTTGAAATAGAAATATTTACCATCTTCTCCATAAAAAAACGTGTTAGTACAGTAGTACCTAATTATTAAAATTAAGTTAAAAATAAATAATAAAATTAAATAGTAAATATAATGAGTGACTGTTAAAAACTTTTTGTTCTATCTGTGTTCTGTTGTCCAAGTCGACAGTGTTTTTTTGTTACTGGCACAGGCGAATATTGGGGTTATATATTTATAAAGACAGATGATATAATAAAACAATCAGAACATCTCCGAAATACGGTATTTTCAAAGTTCTATTTTTAGCTTAAAAGTTGTAAATTTTTTTAAAATTTATTTTTCCAGCATGTGGTCATATAAGTAAGGAAATATTTAATTTAACTTCCCTACTAAATACAAAAATCAAAGTAGAAGAACCTCACAAGCGCCGCGAAATTCCCCAATGTCTAAACTGTCATACCTACGGCCACAAAAGGAGCTACTGTTTTAAATCTCCTCGCTGTGTTAAATGTGGTAGGACTAATCCTACCGCAAACTGCACCAAATCACCTGAATTGCCGGCAAAATGCCCCCTTTGCAACGGCGAACACCCTGCAAGCTACAAAGGTTGTATTGTATACAAAGAACTTCAACAGCGTCGCCGCCAACCTTACAACTCAAGAAATAACAATCAGCAGCAACAACCACCACCAACCAATCACCATACGCAGTCCATCAACCTGCCAAAATCACATCTATCGACACAAATTTCAAGAACTCAACATCACTCATACGCAGACGTGACAGCTACTAATACAGGTAACACACCACCGCCAAACTTCCCCGACACCCAACAAACATCTAGCATTGATGACAATGTACTAGGTAACTAAATTTTTAGAAGACTTCAAATGCTTAATAACCCAGGCAAAGAACTAAATACCCGGCTGATAAATGCCACAATAATGCACTCGCACAAAATCTCAAACGCGTCCTAGCAAATTATTAAAATGAATCTTACTCTAAACATTTAAAACCACTTACGACAAAACTCTCTGGAAGGCAACAAAACAACTTCTTCGCACGCATAACCCTCCAGCTATCCTACGCGACGCCAGTGGCAATTGGGTACACTCTGACATGGACAAAGCCAATATATTCGCAAACCACCTCGCTGACACATTCCAACCACACAATACCATCCTCCTACCGGAAAAAATCAATGAAGTTGAGCAATTTCTTGATATACCGTTACAAATGTCCCTTCCTCCTAAACACTTCTCTCCAGCTGTGGTCAAATATACAATTTCGAAATTTCCCCGAAAAAAATCTCCCGGATACAACCTAATAACAACAGAAGTACTTAACCAGCTCCCCAAAAAAGTTATCATACTTTTGACCTACATATATAATTCAATGCTCAGATTATCCTACTTCCCATTGGCCATTACTATGGAAGTATTCTTCTGTAATACTTGTCCTAAAACCAAAAAAATCCCTGAATGAAAACAATGACTGTTCATCATCTTATAGACCTGTATGTTTGTTACCAATACTATCAAAAGTTTTTGAAAAAATGCTTCTAAAAAGACTTTTTAAAACCGTTGAAGAAACTAAAGCTTTACCCAATTCGCAATTTGGTTTTCGTAGCAAACATTTCACCATCCATCAAATCCATATAATAGTAGACAAGATATCTTTCTCCTTTAAGGAAAAACAATACTGTACAGGTGCTTTTCTTGATGTTTCCCAGGCGTTTGACCGCGTCTGGTACGCAGGTCTATTGTTCAAATTGAAACTCATTTTACCAGCTAGCTACTACCTAATTCTGAAATCCTGCCTAGAAGATCGCTTCTTCTCGGTACGTTACGGTCCCTCAAGGTGCAGTCACTGCTCATTTTTTATTTAACATTTTCATATCCGACCAACCAACAATACCCACTTCCCTTGTTGGTGATTTTGCCGATGATAAGGCTATAATAACCAACAATATCGACCCAATCGCTGCCTCCCTCAACATCCAAAAACATCTCTCCCTCCTTGAACAATGGTACAAGGAATGGGGAGTAAAAATTAATGAATATAAATCCATACACTGCACCTTCACTCTTAGGAAGAAAAAATGTCCACCTATCATCCTTAATGAACAAATTCTACCTGTCGCACTATGCATTCGTTACCTAAGCATCACCATCGATCAACGTCTCACCTGGGCTCCACATATACGTAACAAGCTCTTAACCCTAAACGCTCGTTATCGTCTTTTCCGTTCTCTCCTTACTTCCCATCATATAAAATTATCCACTAAATTATTAAAATATAAAGTCTTCTTAAAACCAATCTGGACGTATGGAATCCAATTATGGTGCTCCGCAAAACCTACAAATGTCAACCGTATCCAGCGTTTCCAGTCCAAAGTCTTCCGCACTATAACCAAAGCATCCTTCTACGTATCAAATCATACATTACATAACGACCTAGCCATCTCTCCTGTCAACGATGTAGCTAAGACCTTCTACAGACGTTTTAACTTCAACCTACAAAACCACAAAAATCCTTTAATCAAAGAACTTGCTTCTATAAATATACCCGGCAACCCACCTAAAAGGTTGAAAAGGCGGACTAGTTCCTAGTATCTAGATAAGTCTAGACCAATCTAACTAGATTTGTTCTTCTTTCCATAACTACCTTTGTTATTTATACTTATCTTTCCTTATAATATCTACTAACATTGTTTAACATTTTTTTTTTCTTTAACTGTAAAAGTGCCTTCACTGGAAAAGGTATCTTTAATCCGTCCTTCACGCCATAATTATCTAATTCATCAATTTCACTTATTGTTCAAAATTTATGTAACAGATTTTGGAAATATAAATTAAGTAATAAAAAAAAAGCATGTAGTAATAAGTCAACAATATATAGTGAAAATTTCAAGTTCTAGCAACATTTTTATTGGAGTAATTTTAAGGTCCATTTTAAGCTGTTTTTCAAAAACTATTGAGATGAGACCTTAATAAACCTTCAAAGAACCATGTACATAATATTTACGATTTATAGAGTTGAAGGATGAAACTTTTGGACAAAGTTAAGTTAGCAAAAAGTGTCTCCAGATAAAAAAAAAAAAATACGAGTAAACATAACTGTAAAACAATGTTCTTTTACTTCATTCAGAGTCGTAAAAAATATGAATTAAAATGTTAATGAAGTGATCTTTTGCGTTTGTTGTCTGCGTTTCATTAAGTTAGACGTAAATGATATGCAAATACCTAGGAGTAGATATAAACTCACTAGCAGACAGCCGAAAAGAGATACACAGAAGAATGACCAATCGCACTGTATGCATGTGGGGCATGGGCGTCTACTAAATCTGACGAAAACAAATTAATGATCTTCGAAAGGAAAATCCTACGAAGAATATTTGGACCAAAGATGGGTACTTTAGAAAGGTAATTATGAAATAAGATCAAATAGAGAATTGAGTAGTTTATTCAATGAGCCCAAAATTAATAATCCTTAAATCAATAAGTTAACCAACTCGCATAAATATAAGTGACGAATAATACAAACTAAAATGATTGATACAGAATGGTTTTTTGGTAACTCGAAAAGCGATAATGTATTTTAAATATTTCCAAGTATGTTTGGAAAAATATATTTGAATAAATATATTAGTATTTACATTAACGCTAACAGTTGTTATATTTAATAATTAGTTCGTGGGCGCGCTCCGATATTCAAAATATCGTAGCAGCATTTACGCATATGAATTGTATTACGTCGCATACGTTAACTATACACGTAGAATCATTGATAAGAATGTATAACAACGGACTACGGAGGCTCGTGTAATAATAAAACGCTCTACGCCTCTACCAAAGTTCCAAATCAAATTTTGACGGACCGGTCCGCAGTCACCGACTATTTACAAGTAATCGCACATCGCGTACTTGCGCCGTACGAAAACATCTAACAGCGCATTCTCTCGGCCATTGTATGCGTTTCACTTTGATGAGACGTCCTCTTAATATTGAATGAATAAGTTGGAGTGTTTGTAGATTTTAGTTTGTACAAAAGGCCGTCGTGCCAAACTTTATCAAATGCCTTCGATATGTCGATAAAGACAGCTCCAATATGGCAGCACTTTTCTTACATAGTAATAGTGGGTTCCGTTAACCGAAAAAAGTTGTACCGTCGAGTGATTTGATCTAAATCCAAATTGGAATTTAGATATTTTATAAGATCTGTGACATTCAGATAAGCGAGTAGTCTGTTATAAATAATTTTTTCTAACAGTTTTGGTAAAGAAGTTAAAAGGCTGTTTGGCCTATAGCTATCAGGAATGGATTTGTCCTGTTAGCTATTAAGTATTATGGTTGCAACTTTCCATTTTACAGGATAATAACAGACTTTTTTTTTATTTATTTAATAAATCTACAATCTATACATATCTTTGTGCAATGAGTTTGTTTGATAAATGACAAATAAAGTAAGATAACATGAATCATGATATTAGGGAGGATACTCAGTAGTAAGACCCTATAATGACAAAGACTGAAGACGCAGTAATAAATTGAATAATGTGGTCATAAAGATTAATCCTTTAGGGAGTAATTTTTTTAACATTAGGTTAGTAATTTTGAAGTGCCCCGGTGCTCAGTGGCGGATCCAATGGGGGTTAAAGGGGACATTTGCCCCTCCAGCTTATCTTACTATACTATATTATTATCTTATACTACGTACTTTTGCTGTTCCCCCCTCCAAAATTACTTTCTGGATTGGCCACTGCCGGTGCTTCATTGTTCGGTAGATTTTTAATAATTTGTTTAATTTCGATCGGCATTACGTAATTTGTAGAGTTTTGGACTGAATAATTTGATATTCCTAAGGTGTATTTAACTCTTTTGAACAGGTCTTCGCGGTTTCTGCTATAACGTCTGTAAGATGTTCGGCCGTTTGTTCAGCTAATATAGTCATAGATATACTCGTTATTTTTAGATTTGATTGCACAAATATAGAAAATATATTCCAATCTGGTTTACCTTTGATTAGTGAACTATTTGGGTGGTAGTATTGAGATGAGCTAATTGTAATTCTTATTGGTATGTGACATTGGCGTGTTTAGGGGTGGTCCCGGTAGGCATGTGCCCACCCATATCTTACAGCACTGGACCCGTGTAAGACCGGTGCTCAATGAAAATATGATTTATGAATTGTTACGAAAAAGGAAATAATTTTTCGATTAGGTATTTCAATCAAAATTTATAGCGGTATGATTCTAATATTATATGCTGCAAAAGTAATGTTATTTTTAGTCGTATTCATGTGTAGTATTGAGGTGGCATGAAGGGGCAACGACGATATCATATGTATTATGATCTATTAAAAGGTAAGCTATCCTTTTTTATAAAAATATAAAAATTAGTCATTCAAAATTAAAATATAAAATATAATTAGTTTAAAAAATAGGATGAATAGGAGGTAAAATCAATATTTGAACTTAATATAGTGGCCCATCCATAAAAATAATGCTGGACACGCCACTGGTATGTGATCCGAGTCAAGTTCTACAAGGGGTTCTTGAACGAATAAAAATGGAGTTAATTTAATAACTATAATATCTAGAATATCGGGCTGTCTATTGATGTACGATTTGTACGAAGGGAAATAAGTAGCCTTATTAGGAGCATGTATATTATATTGCGTGATGGCTATAAATTATTGAAATAATTACAAAATTATTTAGCGCCGTTCGGATTTATAACATGGCAGCCCCAATTAATGTGCTTTGCGTTCAAATCACCTGCTATTATGATTGCGTTATCTAGACCAGTGTTTCCCAACTTCTTTTACTCGCGGAACCTTTGCAGGAGCTTGAACTTTTTGTGGAACCCCCATATTTTTCTATAGTTGTAATACTGACATACGTTTTTTACACTTAAATGAGTGGATTGTCGGATACTTCCGGCACCAGGTTTTCGCGGAACCCTTGGCGTCGGCTCACGGAACCCTTAGGTTCCGCGGAACACTAGTTGGGAAACACTGATCTAGACTCATTATTTTTTCGTAATCTGTTATATACATTTGGCGGCTGGGACGTTGATAAGCGCTGACAGAAGTAGTATATCTATTATTTAAGTTAATTACCACTGCTACGGCTTTTGGAATATTTAATAAGCAAAATAATTGTTATTAGTCGAATGAAAATCCTCACTGGGCTGTTCGGGCTGTTCCTATGAATTTCCGATCATTGTGAGGTAGTTTGATTGGTGGTAAATTATTATTTATATAATGGAACTTTAACGGGAAGAAGATACTTCGATTTTTTGCGTTATATTTGAAATTACTTCTTGATGATTTACTTTTAGCAACTCGTAGAAACGTGTATTATCAGTTATCACTTATCAGTATTCTATAAGATGGTACACTTGCTCATTATGCCCGAATTGTCCAAGAATTTTTGAAAATAAAATTTGGTAAAAAATTAATAGCAACACACGGACCAGTAGTGGCCCCCAAGGTCACCTGATCTAACACCATACGATTTTTTTGGGGAGGGACACTTCCAACCAACATTCTAGATTTAAAGAATTAAGTGTACCCTGCTTCTTAAGGCACACGATGTATAGTTTACAAAAAAATGTATACTTTTTAATGTTTTCATTTTTAGTGGTTTTTACCAAGAATTAATTATTAATTTGTTCTATTATTGAAAGAATTACAGTATTTTTTAAATTTAAAATTTTTTTTTTTTTTTAGACTTTGTATATACAATTAGTTTCTACAATTATGATATTATATATAAACTATACAGATATTAAATACAGCAGAAATATTTATATAAGCAGCCCAGAATGGTATTGAGAAATAAGTATGTGGTAAGAATTGGGAGGAATATTTAGAGAGTAGAAAATGGAAAAAAGATGTAGGCGTTCTGCATGCAGGGCAGGGCATTTAAACAGAATATGATTTATATCGCAGATGGCAATTACTGTATTAGAATATTATATTTTAGATTCTGAGTGAAGCGAAGGATCTTATAGTTTTAAAATGATTTTTATTTTTTTTACCTGGAGACACTTTTTAATCAACTTAACTTTGTCCAAAAGTTTCATTCAGCAACTCTTTAAATCAGGAATTTGATGTATATAGTACTTTGAGGGTTTATTAAGCTCTTATCTCAATAATTTTATCCAGACGACCGGAAAAACATACTCGAATGGACCCAAAATGGCGAAATTTGTCGTAAACAACACTTCCAATAAATCGACTTTAGTAATGTCGTCATTAATCAAAAAGTAATGTTGCTCAAAACTTGAAATTTTCACCATATATGATTGATGTATTACTACATACTTGAAAAATAAATTTAAAAAAATTTATTGGGCTAAAAATAGAACTTTGAAAATACCTAATTTTTTAAAAGATTACCCCTAATAAAGTTTTAATATTTAGCAAAAACCTTTTGAAAATTTAATATAACTTTACTCATATACTAGTCTAACAATTCTGAAAAATTTTAAAAATTGGACTACAGATTTTTTTTATAAGCCTTTAAGTAAGTAATGATATGATTTTTATGTCAATTTTTAACTTAAACAATTTATTTAAAGAAATTGGTTGATCCAAACATAATAAAACTTTGAATTCGGATAGAAAATAGTTTGAACATTTTTTATACAATAAATATTCTTTGTCAAACATAAAAACTTAAGTTAATTTTTTTTTTAAATCTTCTGAAAATTGATGAAGTATATGAACGGTATATTTTTAATATTTGATGAAAACTTTTGAAAATTTAATATGACCTTATTGATATTCTATACTGACGATACTGAAAAGATTTCAAAAATCATGAAAAAGGGTATTTTTTCAAATGGGTTTTTAGAAAATTTTTATGCGTTTATAACGTAATTGACTGTTTTTTACATCAATTTTCTACTTAAACAAATTATTTTTAAGAAATCGGTCAATTCAAATGGTATACTTTAATTCTAAAGCTTTGCTCAGAATTGTTTAACTAAAGAAATTATCAATCATTCTTTTAAAATTCAATACACTCATCTCCATAAATACATCCGAGTAGCGAAGAATATCCCATGGGGTGAAGTACGTACTTTTAATCAATCCTGATGACTAATTATGTAGTATTAGATGTAGATAGATTAGATCATTTGGAGTTCATAAAAATCAAGAAATTTTTTTGTTTAATGTGTATTTTTAGTGTCAAACAACTCAAACATAACAAGCACTCAAATGTAATATAACTCAACAGTTACCAAGTAAAACATTCAACATAGATAATTACCAAGTATTAGAGAAATTAATTATGTATTTTCTATATTCCTTATTAGAGTAATTGTCCACCACACACCAACATAGATAACATTGATATATATAGTAAAGAGGAACAATTGTTGCTGTCAATGATGACCAGCCTAAAATTGAAAGTAGTCTAATCTAGCTAGGCATAAAATGGTACCAAGTACCACTCATATGGAATAAACACAAAAAATGTTTTTCGATGCATCTACCACCAATGTACTATTAATAGAAAAAAAAAACTGGTAAGTGAGATGATGGTGGTACAAGTTCATCCTTCTTCCCTTCGGTCCTCGGACAAGATATTGGTGATGAATGTATTAAGTTTTAAAGAAATGATGACTCATTTCTTTAGTATAAAACGATTCTGAGCAAAGCTTCAGAGTAATATAATATATTATTATTTAAATACTGTTTACGTATTTTACGGTTATTTGTATAATTTTTGGTGAGTTTTTTTGTAATTAAACCCTCATAAAATATTCAATTAGATATAACTCATTTAAACTTCAATTGTTATAACAATTATAACTCATTAGAAATTTCCTGTCACCAAAAGATTCGAAAAATGTTTTTATATCTATGTTCCAAGTTTTATTGTGATCAGATACACCAAAACAGTTTTAAACAGATTTTAAGCAGAAAATTAACGTAAAAACAGCCAATATTTTCGTATACGAATTTATATTAACTTATTAAAACATATATTAAAAGAAATTCTGACTCACGATTTTTGAATTTTTGTTAGGATAATTAGGTAGGTATATGAGTAAGGTCATATTAAATTTTCAGAACTTTTTGTCAAATATTTAAAATTATATTACATAAAAACTTTCAAACAATTTGGTAAATTAAAAGTTCTATATTTAAGTCAAAAGTGCTAAAATTGTTCTGAAAATGTTGTCCAATATAAAAAAGTATGTATATGATATTGGATAAAATTTTCAAGTTTCTAGCTTCAATACTTTTCGATTTATGACTAAATACCTAAAATCTGAACAATGAAAATCTCGTTTACGGCGCATTTTTACCGATTTTACTCAGTTTTTCGATCGTTATTCTTGATTACTGGAAAAACTATGGAGATTTTGGGAAAATGACCTCTTTAAAGTACCATCTCATTTCAATTTCAAATCTAAAAAGTTGCTGGACGAAACTTTTGGACAAGGATTTCTATAAGAAAAAGTATTTACAGAAAAAAAAAAAAAATAATAAACATCATTGTAAAACCATAAGATCCTTCGCTTCACTCAGAATCTAATAATAATCGTGGCTACAATAATTTATCTGTTGATTACAATTGTTGTAATTTTTAATTCATCAGATAAACAAGTAATTCTATAACTGATAATTTATTGTTTTTTTTTTTTTTATAATTATTTATCTTATGTTTAATATATATTATATTTAGTATTCCATATAAAGTAGAAGATGTTACACCAAAGTTGTGACATTAGCTATTTCACATAATCGGCAGAATATTATTGCCAATTTCATGAATTAGGTTAACTTTTTCCTGTCAAATATATTAATTTTGAAACAGATTATTTGATGGTTTAAAATTGTAAAATAAAAATAAAAATATTTTTGGAGTTCTACAAATACTTATTGGCATCACTACACTATTATTTTAACAATCATATAATAGATAATGTGGTACGGAAAATATAATATAAATGCTGCATACAGCAATAACAAATTACAAAACTCTTGTCTAATTCACATCTAAAAATGAAATATATTATATTATGGAATTTTATTTTATCCAATAAGTAACACATTAAAGGAATGGTTATAATATGTAATTCCTTGTGCAATACATACAGAAGGCCTGTAATTGTTACTAATTTATATATTTTATTTTTGAAAAAATATGTCTTAATTTATTTTAACCTTAACATAGGATTTTACAACAAAACTGACTTCAATTAAATTTATCACTTAAAAAAAAAAACATTGGTACTCATTTAATTTTAAAATTTATCTTAACTACCACAGTTTAATTTCATGTATCACCTATTGATTCAATTAAAAAAGTTATGCATATAGTTTAATATTATCCAGTACCAAACTTAATTGATGATCCATAAGTATAAGTTTAAGAACAGTAAAAATCGAATGACATTATACATAAGTTGAAAATTCATAAATGACTCAAAATGATATTCCTTTAATTAGAGCAAGGGAACGTATATATTGGTTTAGGTTAGATAGATATTCAATACAAGAATAAATTAAAAAAAATATTGTCATTATATTTTAATTTAACCGTATAAATGTGTATAAAATAAAATATTTAAGCTTAAATGTTATATACATAAAAAGTTATAGTTTGTAAATATTAGAATCATAAACTACTAACACTTACACTATTGGATAAATCCACATTTCCGTTCAATGTTTTCTTTTGAAGTCTCTAGAAAAATAAAGGTTATTTTTTAGCTATTTAAATCAGCTAAATAAATATCGTACGACGTATCAAAAAAAAATTTTTTAATAACCTTATTAAAAACGGTAGCCATAATTTTGTTGGTTTTATATTCTTCTTTACGTTTTTTTTCAACTTTTTTATTTTCAACTTCTGAACATTTTTGATACTTAAGTTCAGTTTGTTTCCTCATTTCTTTTTGGGTCATTATACGTTTTACAGCTAAAAACATCAAATAAATTTCAAATTACTAAAAAAATAATAATAAACAAAATGTTGATACACTTTACCCAACGGATTAGGTGGAATATTTTTTTCAAAATTGTTTGATATTATTATATTTGTTTTTAATTTCCGTCGCACCTTTCTTAAGTTTGCAAGATCTGATAAAATGTTTTGTCTTTCTTTTGCTCTACAAATATAATCAGGACGATTTGTGATAAGATATTCCTAAAAATATATTAGGTATAAAGATTTTTTAATATTAATAAATATCAAAATTATAAACTGTAAAATAATGAAGTTCTTTTTTTCATTATAATTATATTTATTTGTACAAGGGTGGACTGGACCGACAGTTAAGGCAAAGAAGTTTACTCAAGTAGATGAAATAAATGGACACCGTTCTTACACTCTCAAAATGTATAGAATATTAATTTTATAGACTATGTTAGTGGTATAAAAGGTGATACCTTTATAACTTAAAATAATTTGGAGGATTTTTGGGATTATTAATGGCATAATGAACTTTACTATTAACTAGTTATTTACTATGTTGAAAATGTTTACAAAAATAATGTTATCTGCAATTAACTATAGAAAACAAACTATAAAATTGTATTTTATAAAATGTTACTGAACATATAATCTATTTCATGGTTAAGAGATGCAATGTTGTTAAATTTAATATTGGTTAACAAGTATTAAAAACTAATATACACAGATATTTATTATCATTTTTGAAAAGATTTGTTTTTTTTTTTTTGAAACTAATAATTTTGAGTTTTATATAAATGTGTAATCATTTCCAAATAATAATATAGTTTCTATTACTTATAAATCTTAGTTACAATGATGTATGCATTTTGTATGAAAAATTTTTCAGTTTCATTTTTTAAGTAAACGAGAAAAGTCATATTAATTTTTCAAAACTTAAAAAAAATTCTATAAGCAATTAACTGTAAAAAGACATGATATATTCAAAGTTCCATTTATAGCCCAAAAGTTAGTCAAATTTGTTTTGAAACTTCCGTAAAATATTTAGCAAATATGCCATTTATATATTAATATACGGTAAAAATGTCAAAGGTCACAAAAACACATCTCAATACCTCTTAGGGACACTTTTGAGTCTATAGAAATACAAAAATAAAACAACATAAATATCAATAATATATTAGAAAAAAACCGATATAATAATAGTGGAAGAAATTTGTACTTCTTCCTTTTAGTTCTTAGATAAGATAATGGAAATGGGTGTAATGAATTTTAAAGATGTGATAAATCATTTACAGTTAGTGAAAACCATTCTGAACAAGTAAACAAAGCTTCAAGTAATACATATAAATTACAAATTTTACTGTTATTTAATTCAATTGTTGGTAGATTTTATATCAATAATAACCTTATAACATAGTTTTTCTGGATTCAGACAAAATTTTTTTAATGAAAAATTCACTAAATAATCTTTAATGATTTAATAGATTAATTTTCTTCTACATATTTTAATTTGAAAATTGTTGTAATAACAGCCAATTCCATAAAAATTGTATAAGAATTTAGTTAAACACTTATAAAAGGAAATTCTGAGTAACAATTTTTGAAATTTTAGATTCTGAGTGAAGCGAAGGATCTTATGATTTTCCAATGATGTTTATTTTTTATTTTTTTCTATACAAATTTTTTTCTATATTTTTTCTATTACACTTTTTCGTATAGAAATTCATGTCCAAAAGTTTCGTCCAGCAACTTTTTAGATTCGAAATTGAACTGAGATGGTACTTTAGAGAGGTCATTTTTCCAAAATCTCCATAGTTTTTCCAGTAATCAAGAATAACGATAGAAAAACTGAGTAAAAACGGAAAAATAGGAAAAAAAAGATTTTTTTTCCAAGCATTTAAAAAATTATACAAATAACCGTAAAATACGTTAACAGTATTTAAACAATAATATATTATATTACACTGAAGCTTTGCTCCGAATCGTTTTATACTAAAGAAATGAGTCATCATTTCTTTAAAACTTAATACATTCATCACCAATATCTTGTCCGAGATCTGAAGGGACGAAGGATGAACTTGTACCACCATCATCTCACTTGCCAGCTTTTTTCAGTATGGTTAGTGAAATATGTAATAAATACCATAATAATTATTTATTTTCAGAATTTTATATCAAAAAAAACTTATTAAAAATTATTTAGAATAAAAACTTATTAAAAATAAACTTGTAAAAACAAGGTATTTTTAAAGTTCTGTATTTCACGTGAAAATTGTCGTTTTTATGAAACTTTTGTCGAGTATCTAAAAGTTTAAAATTAATATCTAGTGAACATTTCAAGTGTTTAGCAACAATACTTTTGGAGATATGACCAAATAACTAAAAATTATTTAGTTAAAGTCTTGTTGACATAAATTTATACTTTTTACTCAATTTTTCAGCAAATTTTCCTAAGCTTGCAAAAGGTATTAAGGAGAAAGAAAATGAACCCTCAAAATACTCTTTACACAAAATTTCTAATCTTTAGAATAGCTGGAAAAAATTTATTGCACCAAAAAATTTCTCCAAAATAAAATATTTCACTTCACTCGGAATCTAAAATTAATATAATTTAAATTTGTTTAAAATAGTACTTGTAAACTTGATTTTGGATTGAATGGTATTTCACTTGTCTGACAGGCTACTGATATTGAATGTGTTTTTGGAATTGTTTTTAGTTCTGGTTTATTTTTAACCTAAAATAAAAAAAAAAATAAAAAGTTAATATTTTCTCAATGAGAAATAAATAATAATAATAATTAATTTTTTTGCCATACATTATCTATTTCTTTCAAACATTTTATGTTGGGTTTAAATATTATATCGTAACATATTGAATCTTTAGGACTAATGAGTTTATGATCGACAGAATAGGTTGCATCACTATTATTTAAATTGTTTTTATAACTCTTGAATTTTGTTTCATTAATTGGTTCTGTTTGAGACCACGTAGTTTTGAACTTATAATTATTTTGTTTTTGTTTCTCATCAATTTCATGAAGAGTTTTCTCACAACATTTTTGTATAGATTTTGGCTCAGTTACTAAAACTCCTTTTTTGTAATGAATATGATTACATATTGAGGTAGAAGATTCAGTATCAGTATCATCACATCTTGAAGAAACTGAAAATAGTTTAGAAGATATAGTTGAATCCGTTGTTTTAGTTGTACTACTTATATCTGTACTTGAATTAGGTGTAGGAATAAAACTCCTGCAAAATTATAAGTTAGTTAATATTTATTTCATCCAATTTCAATAATTAAAAATAAAAATAAAATGTATTTTATTAACTCTCAGACCTTGACTTTGACTTATTATTTGCAGTTTGTTTTTGTTTATATGAGTTCCAATTTCTTTTTAATTCTTCATGTGTATTCAATAACCTGATAAAAGCATAATGATTTTATACCTTTAAATCTTATAAATACACGTGGATCTAATTTTTTAAATATATTTTAGTAATAAATCAAGTTCAAAAAATAAATAAACATAATAAATCATAAAAAATCAAGTTTGTGTTCTACCGAAAATGTGTTTCTCATTATCCTGTTATAATTTTATTTTAAGGAGAGAGGGTTGATCTTCAAAAATTATAAAATACAATAATATTGAATTATTTTAAATATTTTTAGTATTTAAATAAAAATAAAAATGTTTTATTAGTGTAGTATAATAATATACATCTTACAAATAATTTATTTTTAAAAATTAAAATAATTAAAAAATTAAATAATTTAATAATGTATAATATAATAATTAAAAATTATGTTATGATAAAATATCAATATCACATAAAAAATATTTTCATTAATAACATGTATATACGAGGTCTGTTCAAAAAGTTCCTGAATTTTTCAATTTTTTATTTATGGTGCTTACCTACAAGCTATTGAGACTTATCACTCTCGAAGTATTCTCCCTCTTGGTTTACACACTTTTGCCAACGACGTTTCCATTGTTGAAAGCAATAATGGAAAGCAGTTTCAGGAATTGCTCGTAACTCCGTTAGCAAATTTTCTTTTATTTCGTCTATGGTAGAAAATCTTTGTCCTTTTAACAGATATTTTAGTTTTGGAAATAAAAAAAAGTCTGCTGGTGCCAAGTTGGGGGAATATGGTGGATGAGGAAGCACGGTCATTTGATTTTTCACGCAAAAATCACGAATTAACAGGGAAGTGTGCGCCAGAGCATTGTCGTGATGAAGAAACCACGAGTTTTTCTCCCACACTTAAGGCCTATTCCTTCAAACTTTTTCTCAAAGGCGTTTTAATACTTCTAGATAGACCTAACCTAACCTAACGCAATTTCTCGAACAGTTAAACGTCTATTAGACCACACAATTGCATTGACTTTTGTCACATGAGCATCGTCTGTCGATGTCGACGACGTCCTGAACGTGGGTCGTCATCAACTGATTCACGACCGTCTTTTAAGCGTTTAAACCAGTCGTAACATTGAGTGCGTCCTAAACACTGATCACCATAAGCATTTTGCATCATTTTGTGAGTCTCAGTAAAAGATTTACAGTGTTTAACACAAAATTTAATATTAATACGTTGCTCGTGAAAATTACTCATCTTAAAAATCGCACAATACACACGACTTCTCTACTTTGAACGCGCACAGTTAATGGTTAGATAGCAATAAACATTTTGAATTTAATTGAAAAGATAGCTGCTTACCTCTACTTTATTTTGATCTAATAACATTTACAATAATGTAATTTTTCTATTTTTAAAAATTATAGTTTAAGAACTTTTTGAACAGACCTCGTAAGTAAATTATTAAATTTTATATTAAAAAATATCTTTCTTCTCTTTTCTGAAATGAAAAACCCCTATTAATATCCTTGTGAAAATTATTATTTAAATAATTCATATTTAGTCGTTACTCATTACTATAACATGCGCTATAACACAACCATAAAATAATCAAGAAAACTATAAACAAAAAACAAACTTTTTCAAATTATTTAATTGAGATATTTGGCTATTAATCCAAAGCATTTGATTTTCTCTTTCAGTTTTCATATATTTTTTATGAAACCGAATCATTTGTTTTTTGAATTCTTGATTTATATCTAAGCAATCTACAAAATAAAATGTATAAGTTAATTATAAAAAAAATAATAAGTTACTCACTAGTCAAAATACTTACTTTGATTATTTTTTTTGGGATGATAATCAATATTTTCTACATTTTTATGTTGTGATTTTGATTTAGAAGATTCAGATTTTTTTTGATTTTTATTGCCAGTTAAACTTTTAAAACTGTTTTGAATTGTACATTGCACACCTTGATTCTTTTGTTTCTGTAATGCCATGGTATTTAAGAGAAGGTTATATATAAAAAAAAAAACTTATTCTAATAGAAATTCAGTATCAACACAATACCAATTTAAAATAAATTGTATTGTGGAAATAGGTTATTTTGAATCCAAAATTAGATAAAGTCCCAAAATAATCATAACTGATAAGAAATAAAAGGATATGTTTGTTTTATCTTATATTAATTTATGAATTTTCCAATTTTTAAATGAAATCTTTACTATCTAATAATATCTATAGAATTTTATTAATTACACCCTAGGTACCCAATCCACTCAATTAAACAATAATTCTATATAATATAATAATAATCTACTATAAGGAGGTTATACATTTATTTAGAGGAATGATAATGGTGACAGAAGTTTATATGTGGTAGAAAACAGCCAGTTCTATAAAAATGGTATTGGACCCAGTGGCTAGACTACTAACAACTCAAAGAAGGATTTCCCACGGGCTTTGTTGTTAAAGACGCCTCAAAGGAAAATTTTGATCTGTTTATAAAATTTATTCAACAGAAAAAAAATTAAATAAGCAAAACATGAGATACTTATTGAAATAATTTAATAATATAGTATACTGAATGTGTATACAAATTATCTGGCATCATCTGATGTCAACATGATAAAAACTTGAACTAACACTACTAATAATAAATTATAATAATGTATAGATTTTTTTTTTATATTTCATTGTGATTACATGGCATGAGTTGATAATCAAAGTGTAGCTTATAGTTTAACTGTATGTAGTAGTAATATTGTTAGATTTTTCTAAGTGATTACCTTAAAATTTAAATTTGTTTTAGTTATTAAAAATATTTTATACATTTTTTATTGCACCTAAATCTCAAATGTGTAGTCTCAAACGGTTTTACAAGACAGTTTACATTTACAGTAGTCAGTGAGAAAAAGAAAAACCAAATTAATCAGTATCTAAATATGTTTACAATTATTTCAAATTCAAACAATCGATTAAATGACGATTAAATGACAAAATTAATTTTTGATTCCTCAATTCTATACTATAAATAAAATTCTGGACTATAGTTATTGGTATAACTTAGAAATACTAGTTTAAAACTGTTTAATATTAAAACAAATTGCTATGAATATTTGTCTATCTATAAGGTACGAGTATAATACATATCTATTTAAGTTTTAAAGATAATATTATAAATATTAATATAAACTACAAAATAATATTGATATTAAATTTTTATTTAGTCACCGACATTATTCAGTTTTTAAATCATGAGTGAATTTTAGTATTTCAACGAAAATCATTCTTTTCATGAAAAATAGCGATTATTTTAAATTATAATTTTTCTCTCACCAATAAACTCGCTACATATTTTCCTATCTATATGGTCTGTTTCGTAATAATTAACTTAATAAATTATGATACATTATTTTTATCCTCCATCTCAGTTGTAATTACTCTGAAATCACAAATTAATTTTTTTAGTTACAAGTACAATTTATTTTTATTTATGTTTCTCAAAAATTTTAAATTTTGATTATAAGACCTGAAATTTATATACAATTTAACTATATTTATTCTTTCATAATGAGCAATGACAATATTTGTTACACATAAAAAGCATACAACTTGGAGTGTAAAGGGGAAAATGGATCATTTTTAAAAATTATGAATCATAAAATCTATAAATCTGCATGAATCATTCTTATTACTGAACTGCTTTTACTAATGACTTAGAAACAACACCAATTAATAATTTAATACAGGGTTTTTATTTCTTTAAATTCGACGAATTAGAGATTCGGGATACATTTTTTTTCTTATGTACACAAATTAACAGATCAATGTTTAGTTAATTTGTTTACAGATAGGGCCTTCAAAAAAAATTGTACACACTGACCACAAGAGATTTAGTTCTGCCACTGATTGGACCACGCATGATTAAAAAAAATTGTTTAAATGGACTAGACCAATTCGTAAAATGAATTTTTCAATCCAGACCAATTGAAACCAAACTTACACAAATTTAAAATCCCCGATAAGCTCAGTCTGAATAACATATTTAAAATAAAACCAACCAGGACCATAATCATAGTGTTAATCAAATCGGACCAGGAAAAATATGGTCATTTAGACTCAGACCGGACTGACTAAAAAACAATTCAAGAACTACTCGTTTAAATTTACTTAATATCAAATTAAGCATTATTCACTTTATATTTATCTCTTTATAATTGGTTGAAACATGATACTTGGTGAGGATTGATTTTGTATTCCTTTCACAAGGAATATTTATTTTACCTGGACCCAGTCTACTAATTGCACATATTATAATTTTGAAGTTGAAATACTATGGCTGAGTCCATAAATAACTTTTATTAATAATTCAAACAATTATAATTAAAAAATTTTAATACAAAAACATTAAATTTAGAGCTTTTTTTTACTTTAGTGAGTTAAATAAGTGATTTTTTTTTTTTATTTATTAAAAAGCATAATGACAATCCATACAATAGATTTATACAAAGAGTAATTTTTATGATAATAGTCTAAATAGCAGGAAATGACGGAGTGGAAAGGTACTCAGTGTACCACTCCACAGATTAAACATGCAGGTCTCTATATCAAGCACGCTTTAACCTTCTTTTGGGATTGTCAGGAATTACTAGGAAAGAGAGTCAATTTATTAGTGGATTAGCTTTGAGTGTAATGATATGAAGTAGAAAAATTAAGTCAATTAAGTTAATGTTGGGATTTTGAGGTCGTGGTGAATATTGGTGTTTTTGATATATCATGGAGCAGAGACAATTTGACGGAGGCATATAGATAGAAAGGCTGGAAGAGTTTGGAAGTACCTCATATTTGGATACCATAAGACCACACTGATCTTAAGATAACTTCATAGATTAGCAATAAAAAAGTGAATCAAAAATTAAAAACCATGAAATTGATAAGGAAAAACAATTATTAATTTCACTCAATTAACAATTAGCGAACATTGACAAAATCTTTTCCCATAATAACAAAAACACCTGAAAAAAAGATAAAATCCGGACAGGGCCATTGATATTATAAACATTGGACTATTTGAATCATACCCAACCTATGTATAACTATCCTAAACCCAAACTGAAACCAAGAAATTTGACCAGACTGGACCTACCTACAATTCAGTAAGGTTCAGGTTGACTCAGGACCAGTAGTGGATCCAGAAATTAATTGGGGGGAGGGCAAATGCCCCCTTTTAAATTAAAAAGCAAGGATAAATCATTGCTCAGCAGATAAAATTATTATAAATTTAATTGGTAAAATTTTGAAGTCCTAATTAATACGTTAGTTTAGAAATAATAAATAAATAATTGAAGTTTAAATCATTAGGGCACAAAAATGATCCATTAAAAAATAATAATGGTTTATAATTTAAAATTCTTAAAATTAAAAATGAACCAATTCAAAAATGAAATGGATACTTCAGTAGACTTTTATACAGCAACATTTTACCGAATTTTCAATCATAAAATAAAGTATCAAAAGTATTATGAAGTAACAACAAAAAATCTATAAGTCTTTGTGATTAATAATTTTGTAATTTTAATTTTGATAGTTTAAGCAATGTAAAAAACTGCATTGATGGAGCTAATCTTCATGAATCGAAGAACAGGTGTATAAAATTATATAATTAATAAGGCCTGGATATAATGCATTTGCATAATTTTTCCAAACAGTCCACAA